>JAOPSE010000001.1:87254673-87879673 GCA_029449295.1 Zea luxurians | reverse complement strand
ATGGCCAGGGCTCGGCGCAGCGGCTCGGGCGGGGCTCGGTGGGGTTGGCGCAGACGGCTCCGGCGACGCGGGCACGTCCGGGACAGGGTGGCGCGGCACGGTTCCGGTGAGGCGCGGCTCCGGCCGGGACGGGGTGGCGCGGCACGGCTCCGGCGAGGCATGGCTCCAGCAGGGTGGCGCGGCACGGCGAGCGCGGGCAGGGAAGAGAGCGGAGAGGGAGAGAGCTTGGGCAAGGGGAGAGAGAGAGGGCTCGGTTAGTTTATATAAAGGCCAAGGGGAGAGGAAGGGGTGCCAGGGAGAGAGAGGGCCAGTCAGCCTTAATGGCGGCGGCAGTTTCCTTGATGATTTTGTTGATAACCACTAGACCTTTGACCGGTCTGAGAATTGTTCCTCTGTTGGTTCTGTTATTGATTGTTTCTCTGTCCTTGTTGTCCAGAGCGTTGCACTTGATAATTATTGTTTCCACTCTGATTTCCAGAGCGAAACTGAGAACCTTGAGAATTGTTTTGTCGGGTGTTTCTGCTACACTATCCTTGGAATTTCCACTTATGATCAGACAATTCCATTCTTTTGCTTTCTAGGCCAATTGCCTTGTTGAGTAGAGTTTGGAAATTGGGAAAGTTGTGGCTCTGTAACTGATAGTTCAATGGTTCGATCAAACCTTCTAAGAATTGCTCTTGGCGCTTCTCATCTGTATCGACTTCCTCTGGTGCGTAGCGAAAAAGTTGGGTGAAACGATCCTGGTATTCGCTAACGGACATACCTCCTTGAGTGAGAGATAAGAATCCCTTCTTCTTAAGTTTCATTATTCCCGAGGGAATATGGTGAGCACGGAAGTTCTTGTGCGTCACGATGCTCGATCTTCATGACGTAGGATAAATCTTCAGATAACTAGCTTCAAAGAAGCCAAGAGAACTTGCTGCAAGCAGTGATAACTAGTGCAACCTGACAAATAAAACTCGAAGCCAACCACCGTCTTTAACCGGCAGCCTGAATCGAGGATCCGCCCAACCACACTCTCAAAGAACCAACCAACACAACCTACAATCAATCGAGGAGACATCGAAGAGAGTAGGAGCACCACTTGGGAGCGGATGAAGCCGCCGCTTCTGCAATCCCGCGAAGGAATTCACAAGAGTAAAGGGGTAGAGATCATTCTCAATATTTGTTAGCACACAGCTGAACAAAGGGGTTCTGTTTTAGATTATCATAAGCTGCCTTGCATCATAGACATAGGGGGGTATTTATACTAGTAACAACCAGCCTTAGAGAGGTATAAACATGAAACAAAAGTATTTTCACGTGCTAATGTGAAGAAGCCTCTTCGGGAGATCTGCAGAACTAAATTTCGTGTGTCTGTTTGACTTATGCGCAGTCTTCAGTATTTTGATAATAACTTCTCCTAGGAATCTCCAAATGACATGGGACTGGTTGCGTTGGAAAGCTGACTTGATACGCTTTCTCACCATATATATCATGCTTAATAAAACTTCGTAGAATGATGCAGTTTAATATGAAAACTTGGTCATCAAGCAGACTGTTGACCTTCTGACCAGTCAGCACTAAAGTAGGTTGGCTGCCTTTCTGGTAGATTTGATTAAGTCGGCTTTAGAAGCATTGGAAACTAGACTTCAAGAGCTTTCCAAAAAGTACTTATGGGCCTTCATAGCTTTTGGGAATCAAAAGATATAACTGTTTCTTCTGGACGGTTCTGTTGCGCTGGACTGACTCGGACATAGCTCTTCTTGCTGATTCGCCTTTGATATGTTTTGTCCTTCCTCTTTGGTGAACCTAAGTAATATCAACATACACGACTTAGGTAGCATAAAGTTCTCATTAGTGTTTAATTGAAATTCATAAAGTAGCGCGTGCACCTCTTGTTGTAGCTTCTTAGCTCGGCTACGTGTAATTGGTCCATCAAAGACTTGGGTTGGTCATGATGTTGGTTGTACTTGAGTTGATGTAGTATGACTTGGGGGTTGTAACGTATTGCTTAATGGCGTGGTCATATCATCCTCCTCCCCTTGAAAAGGAGTCGTCCTCGACTCTGAAGTGTCTTCACTTGTATATGGTAAGAGGTCAGCAACATTGAACGTGTTGCTCACGCCATAGCTTGGTGGAAGATCTATCTTGTATGCATTATCATTGATCTTGGCAAGAACATGAAATGGACCATCCCCTCGTGGCATCAATTTGGATTTGCGCTGCTCAGGAAAACGCTCCTTGTGCAAGTGAATCCAAACCAAGTCCCCCGGTTCAAATAACACTTTCTTCCTATGCTTGTTCATGCTTGTAGCCTTGCGCACTGCTTTGAGCTCAATTGCTTCCTTAGTCTTCTCATGTATCTTTTTTATGTATGCAGCACGCTCGGAAGCTTCCATGTTGGTTCTTTCCTGCAATGGAAGGGGCAACAAATCTATTAGAGCAATAGGTTTGAACCCATATACAATTTCGAAGGGGCATAAATTAGTTGTAGAATGTACTGCCCTGTTATAAGCAAACTGTTGGGGGCCTTCGTCCTCCGAAGGTCCTCAAAAACATGATTTGACAATGTTTTCCAAGTGGATTATATGAACAGGTATCTTCGGACTCAGAATTATGAACATGAAGTACGGTTAGGACGAAGCCTGAACCAGACGAAGGGGGATTGAAATGGAGGACGGGCTGATTACCGAGCTCTACGAAGGATGGTGCACAGCCGAAGCTGTGCGCAGGAAAGCTTCGTCGCGATAGCAGAAAGGGGAACCGACTTAAAGATGAAAAGACTACTTAGGCCTTGACAGATTTCCATAAGTCATTAGCAAATGTAATGGACATGAATGTAATTTTACATGGGCTGCGTCTCACGCCTATAAATAGATGAACAGTACTCCCGTACTGTTCACGCTGACTTGGCATTCGCTTTTGCGTCATCCTTGTACTTTTGTCTCCCTGTAATCCGAAGGTACACTTGTTATTTGAAGTCATTTCTATTGTTGTATGATAATAAAATAGAAATGACATTGTGATGAAATTTAAATGTTTATATTACTTTTTATGTTGCGTGTAAACCCTTTGTCATAGCTTACGAAGGTATATTATTTGTGACCTTCGTCCGGGGCACATTATATCCCGAAGGGAAATGATGTTTCAAAGGACGAAGGAACTTATCATTTAACACTTTTCATGTTGCCTTGTTCTTAATCCGAAGCATTTGAGAACAAGTCACCAACATTGGCGCCCACCTCCGGTGAACTCACTTCCACTTTGAGTTTTTTGAACAACTTCGGAAGCCATAGACCCTCGTTATGGCGCCGAAGAAAGCTTCAGCGACTAGGGCTGCAGCACTGCAACCGCTGGACCACAACCAGGAGATTGTCTCTCTTCGGGAGGCCCGAAGCCAGAAGAGGAAGGCCGTCAGCCCAATGCTTCAGGAGGATGAACTAGACCAAGAGATCAGGGATATGGAGATGCTTCATCAACAGGTGCAGAGGAAGAAGGAAAAGATGGCCAGGCTAGCTGAGCTGCAGAGGCAGATAGACGAAGCTTCTGAAGAAGTTCGCCATCTTACTCACGATGAGCAGAACAGAAGGCCTCAACAAAAAGACCTTCATCAGGAGGGCTTCTTCAACGAAGATGACTGGTATGACAATTTCCATCATGGAAATTTTGTTTTCGATGATGCTTCTCCCCTGTCCGCTGAGCTGCAGGCTACACCTTGGCCTCCGTCCTACAAGCCACCTCAGCTTCCCATGTTCGATGGCCATTCAGACCCGAAGCAGTTTTTGATGAGCTACGAAGCAACAGTGTCTTCGTATGGTGGCAATGCTGCAGTCATGGCAAAGTCTTTTGTTATGGCTGTCAGGAATGTTGCTCAGACCTGGTATTCCTCCCTTCGACCAGGAACGATTACTTCATGGCAAAAGCTGAAGGACATGTTGTTAACCAGCTTTCAAGGGTTTCAGACGAAGCCGGTTACTGCTCAAGCCTTGTTCCAGTGCACTCAGGATCATGAAGAATACCTTCAGGCGTATGTCAGAAGGTTCTTACGTTTGAGGGCGCAGGCACCAACGGTGCCCAATGAAATTGTCATCGAAGCCATGATCAAGGGGCTTCGACCTGGACCTTCGGCTCAATACTTCGCTAGGAAGCTACCTCAGACTTTGGAGAAGCTACTCCAGAAGATGGACGAGTACATTCGTGCCGACAATGATTTTCGCCAAAGAAGGGAGGAGGCTTTCAGATTTTCTGAAATGACCAGGGGCTTCGGAGGAAGATTCTATCCGAGGCATGTCAGGTCCATCCACAACTCTACTCAAAATGATGATAAGGGGAGTCAGCAGAACAGGCCGCAGTGCTCCTCACAGGCTTCGGGGCAACAGCAAAGTTTCTTCCGGCCACCAGCTCCAAGAGGCAGAAGCGCCAGGGGCTTCGGCGGAAGATTTGGAGATCAACCAAGGAAAATGTTTTGCTTGTTCTGTGGAGAAAACAAGGGCCATACCACCAGGATGTGCCATGTTACAATCCAGAAGCAAAAGGAAATAGCCGAAGCTGCAGCGCAACAAGCTCAGCCGAAGCAGGTCATGCATACTGCTTCGTACCATCCGCCTTACATCCCACAATACATAGACAACCACCCTGCAGTTTCTGTAGCTTCAGCAAGTCAACCTCAAGCTTCCTGGCAACAGCCTCCGCCTCCACCTCCACTGCAACAAGGCCAACAGCCAGAAGGGAGCCAATATGCTCCACACCAAAGGGATTTCAGAGAACAATCCGAAGCTCGCACAGTCAATAGCACTGTGCCAGAGTCGAAGCACATTTATTGACACATATCCTATCTTTGATAACAGTCTTTTCTATTCAGTTCTATTTTCTGTGTAACAAAGAACATTGTTAGTTTTCATGTAATAATTTCGTTGTTTCCCACGAGGAAAACCTATTTTCTCCACAGGCTTAAGTTGCTGAAGCTTAAAAATTTGCGATAACAAGGAGGACCTTCGAATTATTAAAAATCCTTCGAAGCAACAGAAAGTCGTTCTAAGGAACGCAGAGTAAGTTGCTGAAACTCAGAAAAAGCTGTTCCAAAGGGAGCGCAGTGTAAGTTTTCTGCTCAAAAGTCGTTCCAAAGGGAATGCAGAGCTTACAGCGAAAAGTCAACGCTGATACCGCCTAAGTAAAAGGCGAAGAAGCTCCAAAGACGTTCCTAAGGGAATGCAGAGCTTACAGCGAAAAGTCAACGCTGATACCGCCTAAGTAAAAGGCGAAGAAGCTCCAAAGACGTTCCTAAGGGAATGCAGAGCTTACAGCGAAAAATCAGCGCTGATATAAAAACATTGTGTGTTTCACGGGGATATGTGTGTATCTTCGGAATCAATCTCATCTACATAACATAACATCATCACATCATTTTGCATGGCATAAGCATCATACATCATATTGCATATGGCAAAAGAAGGGAGGACAGTATCAACCATCGGAAGAATGCTTTGAGAAAGTAAAAATCTTCGGAATATAGCTTCGGAGAATGTTTTCACGAAGTTTGGGTATTTTTCATCAGAGCGCTATGGATTTTGTGATGCATAAAAGTTTTTCTATCTTCACGAAGCATGAAAAGAAGGGAAGGTGTTTTTTCGCCGAAGGCTTAAAAACGGTACGTATGTAAAGTTTCATGCATCGTAAAGAATTGAATAATAAAAAGAAACTTGTATATTACATTCAAATGTACAAAATATTACATAGATCACATTTCAAATGTTTTTTCTAATAACATCTAGTCTTCTCTTAGTACTACTTCGGCAGCCTCATTTAGAAGTTGTTCAACAACTTTATCCATGATAGCTTCGGCCATTTGTTTAATTTCGTCATCCCCTTTCGTGTGAGGGTCAGCAGACGATCCAGTAGGTTCTGAGGGAAGGGAATATGTTTACATTACTATCACAAACCACGAGCAAAGTTTGAAATAAAAAATTACAACACAATAAGAACGACTAATTAATACCTATTTGCCCTTCGGGCTCTGTACTTTTTTCGGCAACTTCTGTCACTTTCCTAGCATCATGGATGCCTTTTTCACTCCTTTGAATAATTTCTTGCGCCATTTCTCGGCCGCCGTTGTCCCAGATATCAGTAAAGAATTTACCGCTAACCATGCTTGCTTCGGTCGAGGGGTCTTTGATGTCTTCGGAGGACAAGGCAGCCTCGGACTGAGCTAAAGATTTTACATGCTCACAACCTTTCTTCTCCAAAACAGTAGCAACTCCTCTGGCGCCCGAAAAAGCGCAGATGTCACCGCGGCTACTCAGGATTTCCTCGAAGGCCTCTACTTCGTGACTGATCCAATCCAGTGGACCTTCGGGATTGCCTCTTGAGAAATTCTCTTCATTAGAAAATGCGCCAACGTTGGCGAAGCTGGATTTTATCTTTTTGACGCATTCTATGGATTTAACATAGCATTTCCTCTGGGATGCACGAAGCTCCTTAACACTTAACTCTAAATGATTGACCAACTGATCACTAAGCTCTCATTTTGTTTCTTCAAGCACACGTTCCTCTTTAGCTCTAGCTAGCTGTTTCTGAAGATCTTTAATCTCACGTCTTTGGGCTTCGGCCTGGACCTTTGAGGCAGCTTCGTCCTTTTTTACCTTGTCTACCAGTGTAAGCAGAATTTTATCCTTTTCCAGAGCTTCGTTTCTCAGTTTAATAACTTCTGATCGTAGGTTGTTGAACGCAATTTCATAGCTCTCATCTTCGGCACTCTTTTGTGCTCTTAATGCGTTGCTTAGGATTAAACCCTATATGTAAAAAAGTTGGTATAAGAATAAAAGAATGAGTTACGAATTAAAAAAATTTTCAAGCGCCTAATTCCCATACCTTTAGGCTATTGTACGCAAGACTGTCCGCGAGATCCTCCTTCGTCATAGCACACAATCCAGCTTCGAGCTTCGGGAACCCCATACTTCTAGCCATCTCCCGGCAGACAGATAATTCTTTGTTATCAGGGAGGCAGTATAGGAAGTCATCTTCATTTGTCCCATTGAACACTACTGCCCCCTTCGGATATTTTAACTCTCTAGCATAGTGATTGGCTTCATAAGTCCCTTCTTCAGATAATTTCTTCCCCGAAGCATGTCGCACAATGTAATCGCATATGTTGGAAGGAGCTTCGGGGGCGGCAGTGTCAATTTCTTCAACCAAAACTGGTTCTGATATTTTTATTTTTTCGGTTTCCAAAGATTATTCCTTGATGGGCTTTGAAGGCCCAGCTTCAGCTTCAGGTTGTTGCTTCGAAGCTTCAGTAGACGCTTCAGCAAGTTCAACAGTCTTCTTTGGAGTTGTGCTTGAAGACTTAATTGTCTCCAAGACATCTAGCACGTTCACCATTCTTTTTCTTTTTGGGGTCACCGATGGGCCCTTTTGATTTTTTATTGTTTCAACATTTCCTGAAGGACTTAAGATTTCCAATATTTTTTGTCCTTCAATCTTCGGTTTTTCTGCCTTCTCTGCTGAAGGCGCTTCAGTTTTTTCCTCTATCTTCGGCACTGGAGCTGGTTCTGTAGTTTCGGTGGCCAAAGAGACTTCACCAATAAATTCAGGCACTGTGGCTGGCTCAATAAAACGTGCTCGGTGGGTGAGCACCTTCATCTTTTTTCTTTGCGGCGCTGGCTCACTAGAAGCACTTGTGGCAACTTCTGTTGCAGGAGAAGTATTTTTTCTTTTTCGGTCCGGCACCGGATAATGGTAGTCAGGGTAGACAAACCCGATTGCATCAAATACCCGGTTGAGCCTTTTCTTCTTTCGGCCTCCGAAGGCTGCCGATAATGCAGTGTTCTCGGCCTTCGAATACACCCCAAGCAGTTCGTCACTTAATGTTTCAATGCTTTTTAACCAGTCGTCATCAGGTTCAACAAACTTATCCCCGTATTTGAATGTGTATTTCAGCCTGACCAGTCCGCCTTCGTCGGACTCTTTGATGGCCTCCTTTGGCATTTCCCACTTTCCTGCAAGTGGCCACACCCTAAAGGCAATATGCTCTTGGACCAAGTCCCTTGTCCCAATAAAAGAGCAGATTACGCCGAAGGCTCTTTGGCATTCCTCGGCTGCTTCATCCATTTCAACCTTCGGCCTTCGAAGTCCGAAGCGTTGCCAGATGGGGCGCATAATGATACTCTTAACATCTTCCTGCGCCGTTAAGTCATTCTTTACATAGAACCACTCTGTCATCCAGGCTCCGGGCCACCTCTTCCGAAAGGTTGGCACAGGGCGGCTTGACCCGGAGCGGGCACCGAAGCTGTAACACCCAAAGTTGTTGTGATATTGTTCTTTCCCCCAGGGCTTCGTCTCATATAACAACTCATGAATATTGCAAAAGCTTTTAGCATTTGGTTCTAAACCTTGGCTTTTCACAGCCCAGACAAACATCCCCATTCTTATGATAGCTTCGGGAGTAATTTGATGAAGGTAGACTTGAAATGTCTTTAGGACTTCGACAACAAAGCTGCTTAGGGGGAATCGAAGCCCAGCCTTGAGAAAGCTTCGGAAGATTACGACTTCATCTTCTTCGGGAGTGGGAGAAGTTTTTTCTCCAGCATCAGCCCTCACAATAGATATATCTCGGAAATATCTCCCTCTCATATTATCAATATGACTCTGCTTAATAGTGGTTTTCCCGAAAACCGTGTGACTTGGCCGCCATGGTCGATCTTCGGACTCTCCCCCACAGCTTTCTGCATCATAACTGTCGCTGTCACCAGTATCTTCAGACAAACCTTCCAGAATCTCCTTGGTGATTTTTTCCGTATTGGTCTCCGCCATCGCTATAAGGAACCCCAAGTTCTTCTCTTCGTCGAGGCTCAGCTTCATCTCAGCAGCGACCTTCTTATCTTCAGACATCTTCGGAAACACTAAAAAACTGTTTTCAAAGCCGAAGCTTCAAAACCAAAATGTCAGCAAATCTTAACGTGCAAGAGCTAAAAATTTAGTGAGCGGAAGCAGATGGCAAGTGTGCGTACCAAATGAGTTTGCGGTATGATCTTATTTATACGCCCAGGGCGTTGAAAATTGAAAGACCCCGCTTGTCAGTGAATGTTGCTATTCTAGCAAAGGGAACGTGTTTTTTCGGACCTTCGGCTCAAGGCCTTCGTCCATATCGCAATCTGAATTTATCATTAACAAATTAATATTGCGAGGGGCTACTGTTGGGGGCCTTCGTCCTCCGAAGGTCCTCAAAAACATGATTTGACAATGTTTTCCAAGTGGATTATATGAACAGGTATCTTCGGACTCAGAATTATGAACATGAAGTACGGTTAGGACGAAGCCTGAACCAGACGAAGGGGGATTGAAATGGAGGACGGGCTGATTACCGAGCTCTACGAAGGATGGTGCACAGCCGAAGCTGTGCGTAGGAAAGCTTCGTCGCGATAGCAGAAAGGGGGACCGACTTAAAGATGAAAAGACTACTTAGGCCTTGACAGATTTCCATAAGTCATTAGCAAATGTAATGGACATGAATGTAATTTTACATGGGCTGCGTCTCACGCCTATAAATAGATGAACAGTACTCCCGTACTGTTCACGCTGACTTGGCATTCGCTTTTGCGTCATCCTTGTACTTTTGTCTCCCTGTAATCCGAAGGTACACTTGTTATTTGAAGTCATTTCTATTGTTGTATGATAATAAAATAGAAATGACATTGTGATGAAATTTAAATGTTTATATTACTTTTTATGTTGCGTGTAAACCCTTTGTCATAGCTTACGAAGGTATATTATTTGTGACCTTCGTCCGGGGCACATTATATCCCGAAGGGAAATGATGTTTCAAAGGACGAAGGAACTTATCATTTAACACTTTTCATGTTGCCTTGTTCTTAATCCGAAGCATTTGAGAACAAGTCACCAACACAAACTCCACATGTGGCAAACATTCCTCCCAATCCTTCAAGTTCTTCTTTACCATTGTTCCAGCAGCATTGACAATGTTTGATTCACCACTTCAGTTTGTCCATCAGTTTGGGGGTGGCATGTTGTGGAGAACAAAAGTTTAGTCCCAAGCTTTGCCCACAATGTTTTCCAAAAATAGCTCACAAACTTCACATCACGGTCAGATACGATGGTCTTGGGCACTCCATGTAGCCTCAAGATTTCTCTGAAAAACAAATTGGCAACATGTGAAGCATCGTCGCTCTTGTTGCATGGGATAAAATGAGCCATTTTTGAAAATCTATCAACCACAACAAAAATAGAATCTCTCTTTTTTCGAGTCATTGGCAGTCCTAAAACAAAATCCATGCTTATGTATTCCCAAGGAATTTTAGGAGCGGGTAAAGGAGTATATAAACCATGAGGGTTCAGTTTTGACTTAGCTTTGTGATAGGTGACACAACGCTCCACAAATCTGATGACGTCTCTCCTCATCTTGGGCCAATAGAAATGATCACTGAGCAGTTCATAAGTCTTCTTTTGTCCAAAATGACCTGTTAGACCTCCTCCATGTGACTACTGCAATAAAAGCAATCTAACCGAAGAATTTGGTACACAAAGTTTGTTAGCTCTAAACAAAAATCCATCATGTATATGATATTTTTCCCAACCTTTTCCATCTTTACAATGATTGTATGGTTCTGAAAATTCAGGATCATCATTATACATTTCTTTCAAATTTTCAAGACCCAAAACTTTTACCTCTAGTTGATTCAACAACACATTCCTTCGAGACAAGGCATCAGCGACCACATTGTCCTTACCTTTCTTATATTTCACAATGTATGGAAATGTTTCGATAAACTCAACCCATTTGGCATGGCGACGGTTCAGTTTGGCTTGCCCTTTCAAATACTTCAAAGCTTCATGATCGGAATGAATAACAAATTCTTTTGGCCATAAGTAGTGCTGCCATGTTTCAAGCGCTCGGACCAAAGCATACAATTCTTTGTCATACACAGAATAATTTAATTGAGCACCTCCCAATTTTTCACTAAAATATGCTATAGGTTTTCCTTGTTGCATTAAAACTCCTCCTATCCCAATCCCACTAGCATCACATTCTACTTCAAAAGTTTTAGTGAAATCAGGAAGAATAAGTACAGGTGCTTCAGTCAAACGTTTCTTCAATTCTTGAAAAGCATCTTCTTGTGAGTTTCCCCATTTAAATTCAACACCTTTCTTTGTCAATTCATTTAAAGGGGAAGCGATGGTACTGAAATCTCGCACAAATCTTCTATAAAAACCAGCAAGACCATGAAAACTTCTTACTTGACTTACATTCGTTGGAGCTGGCCAATACTTGATGGCTTTCACCTTGGATTCATCCACCTCTATTCCTTTTGCTAAAACAACAAAGCCAAGAAACACAACGTGGTCTGTGCAAAAACTGCACTTCTCAAGATTAGCAAATAATTTCTCCTTTCTAAGCTCATTTAAAACTTGTCGAATGTGTTTCACATGTTCATCAAAAGACTTGTTGTAAATTAGAATATCATCGAAGTAGACAACAACAAATTTTCCAATGAAAGTTCTTAAGACATGGTTCATTAATCTCATAAAAGTACTTGGAGCATTAGTCAACCCAAAGGGCATCACTAACCATTCATACAACCCAAATTTTGTTTTAAATGCAGTCTTCCATTCATCTCCGGTTTTCATTCTTATTTGATGGTATCCACTTCTCAAATCAATTTTAGTAAAAATTGTGGAACCACTTAATTCATCAAGCATATCATCTAGCCGTGGAATAGGATGGCGATAGCAAATGGTAATATTATTTATAGCTGTACAATCAACACACATCCTCCAAGATCCATCTTTCTTAGGTACTAAAATCACAGGAACAGCACAAGGGCTTAAGCTTTCACGAACAAAACCTTTATCAAGAAGTTCTTGCACTTGCCTTTGTATTTCCTTAGTTTCTTTAGGATTGGTTCGATATGGTGAACGGTTAGGAAGTGCAGCCCCTGGAATAAGATCGATTTGATGCTCAATCCCTCGAATTGGAGGTAGTCCAGCCGGTGTTTCTTGTGGAAACACGTCTTCAAAGTCCTGCAAAATATTAGCCACAACACTAGGAAGAGATGTTATGTCGTTAGGAGAAATCAAAACATCTTTGTTCACAAGTACAAAGAGTACTTGATATGGGTTGTTCCTCACTTCTCTCAGCTCAGATTTTGTGGCTAGCATAACTAGATGTTCTCCCTCTTCCTTCCTTTTATCTCTTGAATTTGGCTTGTAGCACTCGCTCACCGAATTGTGGATGGCACTCAATTTCTTTTGCTCTTCTCCTCTTCTACTTGCTGCACTAATTTCAGTTCTCTTTTGTAAATGTTTAGCCATGATTTGTTGAGGGGTCATAGGCTTGAGTACAAACTTTCTCCCTTTCAAATCTAGCATGTATTAATTTGTTCTTCCACAATGCTGAGAATATCGGTCATATTGCCAAGGTCTTCCTAGCAGCATGTGACACACAGACATGGGTGCAACATCTCACTCCACTATGTCAACATACTCTCCAATCTTGAACGGAACTTTCACCTTATAACCAATCTTGATATCTCCTGATTCATTCAACCATTGGACATGATATGGATGAGGGTGTCGCTGCAACTTCAAACCAAGCTTTTCAACCATCTCACGACTTGCAAGATTATGGCAGCTCCCTCCATCTATGATCACCTTTACTACTTTGTCTTGCACTTTTGCTCGCGTTTGAAAAAGATTATGTCGCTGTCCAATTTCAGCTTCTTTCATTTGAACACTCAAGATTTGTGTAACCACAAGAGTAGTACCATGCTCAAATTCACATCTCGTATGTTCTTTAGATTTATCAATGTCATCTTCATTTCCTGCTTCAGCTTCCTCTTCACTAGCTGATGTATATTCTCCATCATCAGCCACAAGGATCACACGACTATTTGGACACTCCTTTATGACATGACCACGACCTCCACACTTGAAGCACTGAATACCACTACTCTTGGCTGTTGAATCCACTGATGTTGGAGTGGACGCTGCTGGTTTATAACTTGTCTTTGGAGCAGCACCATTCTTTCCACTAGAATTGTCTTGAATATTGGATCACAAGCCTCCAGTTGAACCTTTTGTCGCTGAGGATGCAGCAGTAAACCTTGAGATCGATTTGCTTCCTCCAGTCATGGTTTGTGCACCATATGACAAGGGCTTGCTGTTCTTAACATCTTGTTGCAGCTGGCGTTCAGCTTTGGTGGCTTGATGTACCAAATCAATAAGACTTTAGTACGGCTGAAACTCAACAATACGCTGAATGTTGCGGTGTAACCCAGCCATGAAACGTGCAATGGTTTTCTCTTCATCTTCATACAAATTGGCTCTAATCATGGCCTTCTCCATCTCTTTATAATACTCCTCAACAGAGAAACTTCCTTGCCTCAAATTCTGCAATTTATCAAAAAGATCACGCTGATAATGCTTCGGCACAAAACGAATTCTCATTTCTCGCTTCATCTCTTGCCAAGTAATAATAGGGTCCTCTCCATCTTCTTCATGATCACGAAGAAGTTGCTCCCACCAAATCAGAGCATATCCTTCAAACTCAAGAGATGCCATTGCAAGTTTCTTCTCCTCTGAATAATTATGTAGGCGGAAGATTTTCTCCATCTTCAATTCCCATGTGAAATAATCTTCAGGATCAGATCTACCATCAAATTTTGGCATGGTAAACTTAAGTTTCCCAAATCTCTCTTCTTGGTTGACGCCTGTTGGGGACTTGTTCTCAAATGCTATAGGTTAAGAACAAGGCAACATAGAATGTTAGATATTAGAGCCCTTCATCCGCTAAAGCATTATTTCCCTAAGGATTTAATGAGCTTCGAACGAAGGTTACGAAACAACATATCACTTCGTGATCAAAGATAAAATGATGCAAGATGAAATATAAAATACAAAATATTACAGAATATCAAGAATAAATAACATTATTTATTTATCTATTTATTTTATAATGTGAACTTGAATGTTAAAACATCATATTTAGGTATATTTATACCTTCGCCTTGGCAGAAAACAATAATTCCAAAATACTGCGTTAGCAAATACAGGATTCCGTTAACAGTAAAGGAGTATTGTTCACCTATTTATAGGCACAGAACGCAGCCTGTAAGAAATTACAATCATGCCCCTTACAGAAGATCACAATTATAACTCAGACTCTTATGGACTAAAAAGTCATTCCATATTTAAGTCGGTTCGATCCTTCGTCTTTGGATACGCTATAGCGTAGAAACTTCATGAGCGGTAGCTTCAGTTTCACATATAAACAGATTTGCCGAAGGTGTTTCTTCCTGCAGGACCTTCGGCGACAAAGCATGGTCCCAACAGTAGCCCCTTCGTGGCGCTAGATCATTTTTCGTAACGAGCTTGAACCATGAAAAAGTCTCTTAAGCTTCGGGTAGCCGAAGGTCCGAAAAACACCTTCCCTGAGCTCGTTGCCGAGAAACGATACAACATCCGAGCATGGAGTAGTCCCACCATGCATATTTACCTTCTCGGGTTTTGTGGCCCACCGTTCAGTGGGTGCGAGCGACTGTTCGTCTGGTGTGAGAGACTGGACGATTCACCTTTTTACCTGCAGCACTATATAAACAGACAAGTAGGTGTAAAGTTACCACAGCATTCATTGCAATTGCACTGTTTTGCTGCCAAAAATTTCACCATAGCCGAAGCTTGACCCTTGCACTCAAACGAAGCACCACTCCGGATTCTGCTTCGTCACAAGAAGAGCTTCGGAAAAAAGGTTATTAATTTGAGAAAACTTTAGAAATTTCATAATCAAATGGCTAGATTACGCTCCACTGCCAGGATTGAGCGTGAGGGAGACGAGGCCGAAGCCACTGAAACTGTTCCTATTTCCGAAGCAATGAGGCGGTCTGGGCTGGCAACATCAGAGGATATATCTGCTGCCGAAGCAAAACAAGCTGACGTTGAAGAAAATGAATCTGAGGATGAGTACGGTGCGATGCCGTCTAAACCCAGCCACCTAGAGTTTGGGAAGTCTACTATTATTGAGGGTGACATGGCTAAGTTACTGAAGTTAGGCTATTTCAGTGAAGACAAAAAGGGGCTGATTCGCTTCGGGGGAGAAGAGATTATCCCGAAGCCTGAAAAAGATGAGGTAGTAGTTTTTAAGAGCTTCTTCAAAGCGGGGTTAAGATTTCCCCTACATGAGATGATTGCAGATGTTTTAGAGAGGTTTGGGATTCACCTTCATCAGTTAACTCCTAACGCCATTGTTAGGCTTAGTGTTTACATCTGGGCACTCCGAAGCCAAGAGGCAGAGCCACTTGCCGAGGGTTTTTGCCGAGCACACGAGCTTCATTACCAGACAAAAGCTAGAGAAGACGGGTTGCATGATAATTTCGGCTGCTACAATTTTGCATATCGGAAAGATGCCAAGTATCCAGTTATCAGTTATCGTACAAAATGGCCAGTTGGCTGGAAGAGTGAATGGTTTTATGTCAAAGTGGATGAAAAGAAGGAAAAGTTGGTTCAGAGCCCTTTAAGGTTAACCTTCGGAGAAACTAGGCCTCAATGCACCATGAATCCGGATAGCCCATGCCAGATTGCACTGGGCGAATTTCGGGTTGTTGCAGAGCACATTGGCACCAGAGATCTAGTCCAAGAATTCTTAGCATTCAGGGTATTTCCAACTTTGAAGGAATGGGACATGCCGAAGCTGAAAGAAGAGAAGAAGAAGAAAGAGCTTGTTCGACTACCTTATTATTTCAAGTTTAAAAAACATTTTAAAACACCTTGCCAAGAGTGGTTGGATACAATTGAGGTTATGTGCAACGAGATCCTCGGCAACTATTCTAAAAAAGAAGATCAATTAATGACTGCAGCCTTCGGCACTCGTTCGAAGCGAAGAATGAATCCGGTGATGGATGCCTTGAATTTTGATTATCCTGATTATGAGCAGTTGGGCAAAGTTGCTGAAGGGTAGAAAAGAAAAAGAGTTGTCAGCGCTCTTGACAAAGAAGGTAGTAAATTGGTTAAAAAGGACAAAGAGATTTATGAGAACAGAAAGTTGAGCCCTGAGCCGAAGATAGTTGCTTCAAAGAAAAGAAAAGCTGCATCCCCGAAACCAAAGACATCGGGCCAAGAGGAGGAAGCTCTTGCGACACCTTCTGCTGCCGAAGTGGAAGAGATTCTAAAGGTAATGACTGAACCTTTGCCTGTCAAGCTAAGTCCGCTGGCGTCAGAAGTGATGAAGTTTTTTTAGAAGGAAAAAGAACCTCCGGCAACAGAAATTCCCGCTAAGCCGAAAAGAAGGAGAATTATCCAAGTGGCCGATGTCATTCATCAGACATCGCCACCGACATCGGCGTCAAAAATACCATTTATTGAAAGCGCTGGCACTGCCGAAACCGCAACCACCGGAGCCGAAGCCACCGAAGCCGAAGCCACCAGAGCAGCCACCGGAGCCAAAACTGAGACCGCCGAAGATCCCAATCTAGAAACCACACTTGGTGATATTGATAACATACTTCTAAAAATGGTTGAGGAAGAAGCTGCTGCGGCTGCTGTGGACACGATAATTGAGAAGGGAAAAAAGCAAACTGAAGATACTTTGGAAGAGGAAAATTTCAATTTTCAAGATATACTGGGACAAGAGTTATCAGAAACTGAAAAAGAAGAGCTAAAGAAATATGTCGTATCCTGTGGGTACAAACCAGGGGCTCTGCTGTTTGGCAGAATCAATGAAGGGAAACTAAGATGCCTTCGGAATCGAACCGAGGCCAAAGTTGTTAGGACTTTGTCAAAGAATGTTGGGCTGCCGAAGACTGAAGCGGACCTCTGCAGATATCAGCGACAGCATATCGCCGGTAGCCTGTTCTATGCTAATTTCAAAGTAAAAACTTTCAACTTGACGAAGGTTTTTTTTAATCAAGATGTTTTTTGACGAAGGTTGTTTTGCCAGAGTATATTATTAAGTAAAGTGCTAAGGATGCAACAAGATCTTGAAGACGAGAAAAACGAAGCTACCATCAAAGATCTAGAAAATAAAGTCGAAAGTTACGAAGCTACTTTGAAGAAAAAGGACTTCGACATTCAAGAACTTGAAAATAAAGTTAAAGATCACGAAGCTGCCTTGGAGAAGAAGGACTTCGTCATTCACTCTATGGAAGGTTCACTGGCTGAAGCTAAAGCCAAAATTGACAAATTAAACAGCGAATTACTCATAAAATCAGAAAAATCTGAGCAAGAAAAGAATATTCTTGAAACAAGTCTCAAAACCGAAATTGAGAAGAATTCAAATTTGCAGAAATCATTGAAGGAGCTTCAGGAAAAATGTTTAGATTTTGGCAACCGATGTGTGCAGCGGCTGAAGGATGTATTTTACTCAATTGGGGCCAGCTCTGACAAGTTTACACCTTCAGCTGAAAACTTGCCAAGCACCTTTGAATACATTGAGGGCGAAGTTGATGCACTTGACGAAGTTATTGCTGGGCATGCCGATTTCTGCGCCCTGTTAGCTTCTCGAGGCACGGCTACTGCTTTCCTGAAGGCTGGCTGCACGCACGGGAAAATTGTTAATAGGCCAAACTTCAGTTTGTCGCCAGCAGATTTGATTGACATCCCCAGCCTAGCTCGAAGCATAGGAAACAGGTTTATGACTCAGATTTGGATAAATGGCGGGCGAAAAATGGCTGGTGACGAAGCTTAGAGCCACCTTAAGCCAGTGAGAGACTTATACTTGTTACTTTTACCATCTCCTTGAATTCTCTCTTTTCTCATTCTGTTTTAATATGTACAGGATGATGAAGCTAAAGAATGACGAGCTGAAGCCTTAACAGATGTTCCGAAAGACTTTGCTGCATAAGATTCTAGAGAAAAATTTTGTAATATGATTGTAAAGAAACTTATGTAAATTTGTGCGTACCTTGTAATATATCTTTTCCCCTTTGTCCGTGTACAATCTGCTTTACTGTGGACAAAATTTTCTTTTTGAGCCGTAGGCGAAAAACACCTTCCCTTCTTTTCGTACACAACGAAGCATAAAAATTTCTTCTTTCTATTTTTTCCGAAGCTTTATCCTTATAGCCGGAGCATCTTCCCTTTCTGTATGATATGATGACAATGATCCTATGCATGTCTAAATGAATGTTTATGAATGCAAATGTCATGATGTGATGTATCGTGCAAATGAATGTCCGGATATATATTCGAAACCATAATCATAACCTTCATTCCCTTAGGAATGATTCAAATCTTCTTGCCGCTTATTTTTCGGCTTCACCGTTTACTTTTCGGTGTATCAGCGCTGACTTTTCGCTATAAGCCTCCCTTAGGAGCTTCTTCGCCTTTTACTTCGGCGGAATCAGCGTTTATTTTTCGCTGTAAGCCTCCCTTAGGAGCTTCTTCGCCTTTTACTTCGGCGGAATCAGCGTTTATTTTTCGCTGTAAGCCTCCCTTAGGAGCTTCTTCGCCTTTTACTTCGGCGGAATCAGCGTTTATTTTTCGCTGTAGGCTCTGCATTCCCTTAGGAACGACTTTTGAGCTTCTCCCTGTTTTCTTTTCTTTTTCCTTTGCACTCGATGGTGCATTCTCAGCTTTTACATTTACATCTTTGGGGGATATTGCTCTTATAAAGTTGAAATAAGAAAAAGAAAAATTACATTCTGTAGCCCCATTAAAAACCTTTCTCCCCCTTTAGAAAGGAAAAGGGTGCCACAAGAAAGAATAGAAAAAATTACATCAAGCTAAACATAATATCGCTGAAGCTCATCCGCATTCCATGATCTAGGAATGTCATTGCCGTCCATATCCTTCAATCTGTAGGAACCGGGTCTTGAAGAAGATACTACCAGAAAAGGTCCTTCCCACTTTAGTTGTAGCTTGCCTACGGTCTCTGGGTTGGCTCCTCTTCGAAGCACCAAATGTCCTGGCTCAATATTCTTTAGGCGAACCTTTCTATCACGCCATTTTATTGTTTCTGCTTGGTATTTATTGATGTTTTCCACAGCTTGAAGCCTGATCCCTTCTATGGCGTCTTTTTCCACAGAATAATCGGCTTCAGCGTTATCTTCTGCTGAAGCTATTATTCTTATTGATCCTGCTTTCGCTTCTTTTGGAGTTATTGCTTCGTCACCAAACAACAATTTGAAAGGTGTAAAACCTGTTGATCTTGATATTGTTGTGTTGTGGCTCCACACCACTTTGATTAATTCATCTGGCCACTTTCCCCTGGGCTGATTAAAGATTAACTTCATTATTCCTGTCATTATGATGCCATTAGCCCTTTCAACAAGTCCATTTGACTCCGGATGTCGAACTGATGCAAAATGGATCTTCGTGCCAATTTGTTCACAAAATTCTCTAAAAGCTTTGGAATCAAACTGCATTCCATTGTCGACAGTGATGGCCTTCGGCACTCCGAATCGACAGACAATATTTTGCCAGAAAAACTTTTGAATAGTAACCGAAGTTATTGTAGCTAAAGGCTTTGCCTCAATCCATTTAGAAAAATATTCCACTGCCACTACAACATATCTTAAGTTCCCTTGTGCTGGTGGTAGCGGACCTAACAAATCAAGGCCCCATCTTTGCAATGGCCAAGTGGGTTGTATTAACTGGGTTAAAGACGAAGGTTGTTTTTGATCTCTTGCACATTTCTGACAGCCTTCGCACTTTTGGACTAACTCCGCTGCATCCGAAGCTGCCTTTGGCCAATAAAATCCTTGACGAAAAACTTTTCCCAGCAAAGGCCTAGATCCAATGTGAGATCCACACAGGCCTGCGTGTATTTCCTTCATCAATTCTATACCTTTGGCTCTGGATAAACATTTGAGTAGCGGAGAACAGACCCCATGCTTGTACAGTTCCCCTTCTATTATTACATATGGACGAGCTCTTGCCTCTATTCTCTTGTTATAAGCTTCGTCATCTGAAAGGAAGTTACCCTGAAGGTAAGAGATGATCTCAGTTCTCCAGTCTTCACTATAAACAGGAAGTTAAGAACAAGGCAACATAGAATGTTAGATATTAGAGCCCTTCATCCGCTGAAGCATTATTTCCCCAAGGATTTAATGAGCTTCGGACGAAGGTTACGAAATAACATATCACTTCATGATCAAAGATAAAATGATGCAAGATGAAATATAAAATACAAAATATTATAGAATATCAAGAATAAATAACATTATTTATTTATCTATTTATTTTATAATGTGAACTTGAATGTTAAAACATCATATTTAGGTATATTTATACCTTCGCCTTGGCAGAAAACAATAATTCCATAATACTGCATTAGCAAATACAGGATTCCGTGAACAGTAAAGGAGTATTGTTCACCTATTTATAGGCACAGGACGCAGCCTGTAAGAAATTACAATCATGCCCCTTACAGAAGATCACAATTATAACTCAGACTCTTATGGACTAAAAAGTCATTCCCTCTTTAAGTCGGTTCGATCCTTCGTCTTTGGATACGCTATAGCGTCGAAACTTCGTGAGTGGTAGCTTTGGTATCACATATAAACAGATTTGCCGAAGGTGTTTCTTCCTGCAGGACCTTCGGCGACGAAGCATGGTCCCAACAACGCCTCTATGATGATGACGACCATAGCGATGTTGGGACTGATCATCATCATTTCCAAATTCAGATTCCTCATTGTCATCATTTCTTCGATTCCGGCCTCTTCCTCTACCACGTGCAGCACCTTGATTTCTCCTCCCATGTTCACTTGCCCTTCTAGAATAATTTCCTTCACCTTCTTCCCCATCTTCATCATGGTTTCTTACACCGTCAGGGAGTCGACGACGACCCCTGATTTCAGCCATAAGTGTCTGAAGATCTTGTGCCAACAATCTTGTTTGGCTTCTATGCTTTGTTTGAGCTCATTGAATTGTATCATGGTGACACATTCTTCAATCTCAATGTTGGGATCCATCTTCCTACGAAATTAGTGGCGACAAGGCAACAAATATAGGTGGAATATGAAGCTATATAGAATCTCACAACCTGACCACTCTTACCAACCAAGGCTCTTATGAGTTCCCTGCGGGTTGCAAGAAAATGTGTGGTGGTAACAAGAAAGTGGTGGTTAAGCGAATACAAGACCAGAGTACCGATTACGATGGCTTATATGTGGAGCTTGGTGGGGAATAATAAACAAGGGATGCAATCTGAATCCTAGTTGTTGTAAAGTTAAATAACCATCCAACTAGAAGTTCCCTGCTTAGTGCTGACCACAAGATACGAGTGATGTAAATAGATCAAACACACGCGCAAGAAATTTCAGATTTGATGCAGACAAGGAGTATGATTGGAATGCAAGTGTTGCAATCAGATTCAACCAAAATTTTGCACCAAAAGACAATAGCAAACTGGTTGAACAACTTGATAAAACTTTCAGCACTTGTGCACATAAACAAATTGATTGTTCTACTTTTCTTTCACAATCTTGTTCAACACTTTTTTGGCACTTTTTTATACTCTTTTTTTATAGAACTAAACACAGAGATCTGATATGATATGGCACACTTTATAATAATTAACAAAGAACTCAACCAGCAGCTATAACTTAAATAGGATCAAAGTTAACGCGAAGGAACTGATGAGGGTTTTTTTGTGGATATTTTCAGATATATATAAGAGGCTCAAAGGAAACACAAAGGATAGAGTGACCAGCAACTAAACAAAGACTCTAAGGATTGAAACTTAACAAAACTCACTGCAACAACAGATTGAAACAAAGGGCTATGGCAAAAAAAAATATTTTATGGCTTTTTGGTGGATAGGACAAACACAAAATATATGTAGCTAAGGGTAAAGAATCCTACCGTGGCAACTGAGGCTTTGATACCAGATGATGCGTCACGATGCCCGATCTTCACGACGTAGGATAAATCTTCAGATAACTAGCTTCAAAGAAGCAAAGATAACTTGCTGCAAGTAGTGATAACTAGTGTAACCTGACAAATAAAACTCGAAGCCAACCATCGTCTTTAACTGGCAGCCTGAATCGAGGATCCGCCCAACCACACTCTCAAAGAACCAACCAACACAACCTACAATCAATCGAGGAGACCTCGAAGGGAGTAGGAGCACCACTTGGGAGCGGATGAAGCCGCCGCTTCTGCAATCCCGTGAAGGAATTCACAAGAGTAAAGTGGTAGAGATCACTCTCAATATTTGTTAGCACACAGTTGAACAAAGGGGTTCTGTTTTAGATTATCATAAGCTGCCTTACATCATAGACATAGGGGGTATTTATACTAGTAACAACCAGCCTCAGAGAGGTATAAACATGAAACAAAAGTATTTTCACGTGCTAATGTGAAGAAGCCTCTTCGGGAGATCTGCAGAACTGAATTCTGTGTGTCTGTTTGACTTATGCGCAGTCTTCAGTATTTTGATAATAACTTCTCCTAGGAATCTCCAAATGACGTGGACTGGTTGCGTTGGAAAGCTGACTTGATAAGATTTCTCACCATATATAGCATGCTTAATGAAACTTCGTAGAATGATGCAGTTTAATATGAAAACTTGGTCATCAAGCAGACTGTTGACCTTCTGACCAGTCAGCACTAAAGTAGGTCGGCTGCCTTTCTGGTAGATTTGATTAAGTCGGCTTTAGAAGCATTGGAAACTAGACTTCAAGAGCTTTCCAAAAAGTACTTATGGGCCTTCATAGCTTTTGGGAATCAAAAGATATGACTGTTTCTTCTGGACGGTTCTGTTGTGCTGGACTGACTCGGACATAGCTCTTCTTGCTGATTCGCCTTTGATATGTTTTGTCCTTCCTCTTTGGTGAACCTAAGTAATATCAACATACACGACTTAGGTAGCATAAAGTTCTCATTAGTGTTTAATTGAAATTCATAAAGTAGCGCGTGCACCTCTTGTTGTAGCTTCTTAGCTCGGCTACGTGTAATTGGTCCATCAAAGACTTGGGTTGATGATGATGTTGGTTGTACTTGAGTTGATGTAGTATGACTTGGGGGTTGTAACGTATTGCTTAATGGCGTGGTCATATCAAGTTCCCCCTGAAATTCCTGCCAAGTTATGGCGACTTAATTTGCATGGGCCACAGTGAAGGCATCCCACCAGTCGAACGCGGTGCCTTCGAGTCTTCCAGAAGCATACAAGACCTTTTCTTGGTCATTTCACTGTGTAATGTCCATCTTCTTTCCAATGACCTTAAGTTAGTCATCGGCATCCAAGGGATCAACCGAATGAGAAAACGCATGGGATGATGACTCATAAAGTCTTTGTGCTTGTCCCGAGCTTGGGGTGCATTCTGTTGTTGGGGATTCTGTTGGTTCTGTTGGATTTGTTGCACTGAAGCAGTGAGGCCTTGGAGAAGTTGCATCTGCGTGGCAATGAACTGTTCCATGGTTGGGTTGGGTGGTGGTGGTGGCAACTGCTGACTAGCACGTTGATTATGGGTGTTTCTGGGACCTGAGCGATCGTTCACCATCTGGTTGGTTAGAAAGTGCATCCTTTAGACAAGTGAAGAGTAGAGAAATATTCTAGGGGGAAAAGCTTTTAACTAAAGTTAAGACTATTTGTTAATTTTAAATGTTCTTATGGCCATCATTCCATAAGATCATTGCACTCAAGCAAAAATCCAAATCAAACATTATGCAAACATCACCATCACATGGTTGTTATTATAATCATAGTATCATAAGGAGTTTCATCGTCTAACGCAAAACCGAACTTATTACAATATGACTTATAAATCTAGAGTAGCCTGGTGATAGATCCTGGTTCTTCATAGTGAATCCTCTTGCGGGGTGGGGACACAACTATGGCATGGACTTGGGCTTTGGGTGGATTTCTTCCTTCAAGTTGAGCTTTGAGGGCTGCGATCATGGCATGTGCTTCTTCAAGTTCTCCATGTACCCTTGAGACATCTAGGGTAGTGTTGTCCAGGTCAGTGTTAAGACCTGCCACCACACCAACATGGGTGTTGAGGCGATATTCTCCAGCTTCACCTGAAATAACACTAGTTTGGCTTTCTCCACGAAAACGTAGAGGAAGATGTTTGTATGTCGTATCGTGCACCTGTTGTCGATAAGGCTGAGAGACCACCGAGCTCTTCTAGCAGCATTGCTGACCGAAGTAGCGTAGGTAGACAGCGGCATTAGAGACTCATGGGAAGATAGAGTCTGAAAACCTCTGTCTCCTGCATCCATCACCATGATATGCACGCGAGTGATGTAGTAACAAGCCCGGGGAGGCTCGGACACTCAGCTTGTGTCATATAGAGGTTGGATGTAGGTTCCTAGCGCATGCAGTACATCCTGTAGCAGGTTTGGGAAGTGTCCCGTCTCAAACATTGAAGTGTAATGCTCGGTGATAGGCCATATCCCAACGAAGTTGTCCTCCTACTCATCGTTGGCTTCTTCATTGTTGATTTCCTCTTTTTCTTCTTCATCATCATCATCCTCTCCACCATCACTAGAATCATCCGGATCGTCGCCTCCAGGAGCAGGGGCTTGGGCTACTTGTGGTGGTGGTGTTGAAGATGAAGCTCCAACCGCAAAGGCTTATGACTCTAACAACAGGGTGGGTGTCACCAAAATCTCCTCTGAGCTGTCCTCTAGAATAACTCCATTCTCCACACGAAAGTGGTGAGATCCACAGGGACTTCCTCTACTACAACTGGGTAGACAAGAGCCTGTCGTGGCGGAGGTATATAGTTGGTGTTCACACGGGTGGTCTGGATAGCACGCACCATCTACAAGAGAAAATGTCAACTTAGTTGAATTTTAAAGAGGTGAGTCAGTAAAATAATTTGTAAGAGCAAAATAAGTATATTTTGAACAGACTAGGCTTTCCATTTCTAACTAGTCTAACGACCTAGAGTCAGCATAGCTTTGATACCACTTGTAACACCCCGTCCAATCCCGGACCGGCGGTACTTACTCCTGGCAGCTCTCTAGGGTCATATATTGTCCCCACAAACCAACATGAGTCTTTTGTGCGCACTTTGTCCTCACTCAAGCGCACCCGAGAAAACTTCCCGGTTAGTCACCCATCCCAAATTGCTCCAAGCCAAGCACGCTTAACTTAGAGGTTCTTTTGAGATAGGCTTCCGAAAAAGAAGATGCACCTTATTGGTATGGATACTATATTAATTCTACTAAGCCATGGGCCAGGATATCACCATCCCAGGGGCAAGGATATCATGAATATTAGAAGCGACAACGGAACGGAGTTCAAGAACTCTCAAATTGAAGGATTTCTTGAGGAGAAGGGCATCAAGCATGAGTTTTCTTCTCCGTACACACATCAGCAAAATGGTGCAGTAGAGAGAAAGAATAGAACTCTAATATATATGGCAAGAACCATACTTGAAGAATACAAGACATCAGATCGGTTCTAGGCGGAGGCGATTAACACTGCCTGCTACTCCATCAACCGACTCTACCCTTCACCGAATCCTCAAGAAAACATCGTATGAACTCCTCACCAGTAAAAAGCCCAATGTTTCCTATTTTCGTGTGTTTGGTAGCAAATTCTTTATTTTGGTAAAGAGAGGTAGAAATTCCAAATTTGCTCCTAAATCAGTAGAAGGTTTTTTTACTTGGTTATGACTCAAACATAAGGGCATATAGAGTTTTCAACAAGTCAACTAGAGTAGTTGAAGTTTCTTGCGACGTTATATTAGATGATACTAATTGCTCTCAAATAGAGCAAGTTGATCCTGATGAGTTAGATGATGAAGAGGCTTTATGCATCGTGCTAAGGAACATGTCAATTGGAGATGTATGTCCACAGGTACCCGAAGAGCGTACACCAACACAAGATAAACATTCATCTTACATTCAAGCATCTCCATCAACACAAGATGAGGATCAAGCTCAAGAAGAAGAAGATCAAGTTCAAGACAATGAGCCACCTCAAGTTGATGGCATTTATCAAGGGGGGATGAAGTTGAGCAAGACAAGGAAGATGAACAAGAGTTTCAGGGTCAAAGACCACCTCACATAAGAGTCCACCAAGGAATTCAACAAGACCACCCTGTCGACTCCATTCTTGGTGATATTCAATAGGGGGTAACCACTCGCTCTCGAGTTGCTAGTTTTTTGAACGTTTTTCTTTTGTGTCTTCTGTTGAGCCTTACAAGGTTGAAGACACACTTAGAGATCTGGACTGCATGATGGCAATGCAAGAGGAGCTCAACAAATTTACTAGTAATGAGGTTTGACATTTAGTACCACATCCTAACCAAAATGTTGTAGGTATCAAGTGGGTATTTTGCAACAATCAAGATGAGCATGGTGTGGTGACTAGGAATAAAGCTCGACTCCTGGCCAAGGGGTATTCACAAGTCGAAGGTTTGGATTTTGATGAAGCCTATGCACCCGTAGCTAGGTTTGAGCCAATTTGCATATTACTTGCTTATGCTACTTGCCATGACTTTAAGTTGTATCAAATGGATGTGAAAAGTACATTCCTCAATGGTCCTATCAAGGAAGAGGTATATGTTGAGCAACCTCCCGGCTTTGAAGACTATGAGTATATATCCTTCTCATGTTTATAAGCTCTCAAAGGCAGATGGGCTTAAGCAAGCCACAAGACCATGGTATGAATGTCTAAGAGACTTTCTCATTGATAATGGTTTCAAAGTTGGAAAATATGATCCTATGCTCTTTACTAAAACAATTGACAAAGACTTGTTTATATGCCAAATCTATGTTGATGATATTATCTATGGGTCTACTAACAAGTTAGCTTGTGAAGAGTTTAGTAGGATCATGGTACAGGAATTTGAGATGTCCATGATGGGAGAGTTGAATTATTTCCTTGGATTTCAAATCAAGCAACTCCAGGAGGGCACATTCATCAACCAAACAAAGTACTCTCAAGACATACTCAAGAAGTTTAGGATCAAGGATGCCAAGTGTTGGGGACTTGTTCTCAAATGCTATGAATCAAGAACAAGGCAACATAAAGTGTTAAATGTTAAAGTCCTTCGTCGTTCGAAGCATTATTTCCCTTAGGATATAACGATCTTCGGATGAAGGTCATGAAGGACATACCTTCATCATCACAGTTATAAGATAATGAAAGATGAAATATATGAAACATGAAAGATCGTATGAACAGACATATAATGTTATTCATATATTATCATTATATAAACTTGGACATTAAATATAATATTTAATTACATTTATACCTTTGGCTTGACAGAAGGCAAAGGTCCAAGTGTGACACACGGGCAATTACAGGATAACGTGAACAGTACGGGGTACTTTTCATCTATTTATAGGCACAGGGCACAGCCTGTGAGATATTACATTCATGCCCTTTACAAAAGATTACAATTATGACACAGACTTTCATAGATCAATCGGTCATTCATCTTTAAGTCGGTGCAGTCCTTCATCTTGAGACATGCCACTATGCCGAAGCTTTATGGATGATAGCTTCGGCACTGCTTTTGAGAGGATCTGCTGAAGGTGTTTCTTCTTACAGGATCTTCGGCGACGAAGCATACCCCCAACAGTAGCCCCTTCGCGGTGCTAGATCGTTTTTCGTAACGAGCTTGATCCGTGAAAAAGTCTCCTAGGCTTCGGAGAGCCGAAGGTCCGAAAAACACCTTCCCTGAGCTCGTTGCCGAGAAACGATCACAATATTCCGAGCGTGAAATGGTCCCATCATGCAACGGGTACGCGCGTCCTGGCGATTCACCTTCTCGGGGTCTGTGGCCCACCATTCAGTGGGTGCGGGCGACTGTTCGTTCGGTGCGGAGGACTTGACGATTCACCCTCCCACCTGCGGCACTATATAAACAGACGGGTAGGTGTGATGTTACCACAGCATTCATTGCTATCGCACTGTTTTGCTGCCAAAAATTTGACCATAGCCGAAGCTTGTTCATCACACTCAACCGAAGCACCGCTGTTGATTTTGCTTCGTCACAAGAGGAAGAGCTTCGGGAAAATTAAAAAAAAGTTAACAACTTCATCAAAAATTGTGAGTAATTCATCATCAAATGGCAAGGGTACGTTCCACTGCCAGGGTTACACGTGACGGAGAAGAAGCCGAAGCTGCTGAAACCGCTCCGATTTCCGAAGTGATGAAATGGTCGGGGCTGGTAGTGTCGGAGGATGTTTCTGACGAAGGTGCACCTGCCGCCGAAGCTGAGCAGATTGTTGCTGAGGAAGGTGAATCTGAAGATGATTATAGTGTCATGCCATCTAAACCCAGCCACCTGGAGTTTGGGAGGTCCACTGTTACCGAAGGTGATATGCCTAAGTTGATGAAGTTAGGCTATTTCAGTGAAGCCAAAAAGGAACTAATTCGCTTTGGCGGAGAGGAAATTACTCTGAAGCCAGAAAAGGAAGAGGTGGTAGTCTTTAAAAGCTTCTTTAAAGCAGGATTAAGATTTCCTTTGAATGAGATGATTGCGGATGTTTTGAAGAAGTTTGGGATTTATCTTCATCAGCTAACTCCTAACGCCATCGTTAGACTTAGCGTCTACATCTGGGCTCTCCGAAGCCAGGGGGCAGAACCGCTTGCCGAAGGCTTCTGCCGGGCACATGAGCTTCATTATCAGACAAAAGCTAGAGAAGATGGGCTGCACGAGAACTTCGGTTGCTACAATTTTGCTTATCGCAAAGATGCGAAGTCTCCAGTTATCAGCTATCGTACCAAATGGCCAGCTGGCTAGAAGACTGAATGGTTTTATGTCAAAGTTAATGAGAAAAAGGAGGAGCTAGTTCAAAGCCCATTAGAATTAATCTTCGGAGAGACTAGGCCCTAGTGCAACATGAAACCGGAGAGTCCATGCCAAATTGCACTAGGCGAATTTCGAGTTATTGCGGAGCACATTGGTACTAGGGATCTGGTGCAAGAATTCTTAGCCTTTAGAGTATTCCCAACTTTGAAAGAATGGGACATGCCGAAGCTCAAAGGGGAAAAGAAAAAGAAGGAACTTGTTAGGTTGCCCTATTACTATAAATTCAAGAAACACTTCAAAGAACCTTGCCAAGAATGGTTAGACACGATTGAAGTTATGTGCAACGAGATCCTTGGCAACTATTCTAAAAAAGAAGATCAATTAATGACTGCAGCCTTCGGCACTCGACCAAAGCGTAGGTTGAACCGGGTGATGGATGCCCTGAATTTTGAGTATCCGGACTATGAACGATTGGACAGAGGTGCCGAAGGACAAAAAAGAAAAAGAGTTGCTAGCGTCCTGGTTAAAGAAGCTACTAAATTGGTGAAAAAGGATGAAGAAACTTTGAAGAAAAGAAAATTAAGCCCTGAGCCGAAGATAGCTGCTTCGAAGAAAAAGAAAGTTGCGA
Organism: Zea luxurians; assembly: GCA_029449295.1. Taxonomy (NCBI): domain Eukaryota; kingdom Viridiplantae; phylum Streptophyta; class Magnoliopsida; order Poales; family Poaceae; genus Zea; species Zea luxurians. The sequence goes on along the minus strand of JAOPSE010000001.1, from coordinate 87,850,393 downwards.
CTCTGAAGCGAAAAACGACTGATATTGAGGATGAAGCTCCTTCAACACCTCCTGCTACCGATGTGGAAGAAATTTTAAAGGTAATGACTGAATCTTTGCCTGTCAAGTTAAGTCCACTAGGGCCACATCTGACGAAGCTTTTTCAAAAGGAAAAGGAGCCTTCGGTAGCGAAGAAGCCAGATGAGCCGAAAAAACAAAGAATTATTCATGTAGTTGAAGTTATCGAGCAGACGCCGCCGCTGGCATCAGCGTCAAAGACTCCAGCTATTGAGAGCAGTGCTGCTGCCGAAGCTACATCCACCGAAGCCGAAAGTGCCGAAGCTAAAACCGCTGAAGATGTAAATTTAGAGGCCACATTCTCTAAAATTGATACCATGCTTCTGGATGCGGCCGCGGAAGAAGTTGCTGCAGTCGCTGAAGAGATCCCAGACACAGTGGCTAGAAAATGAAAGGAGAAAGCCGAGGATACTTCGGAAGAAGAAGACTTCAATTTCCAAGATATACTTGAGCAAGAACTGTCAAAGGCTGAAAAAGAAGAACTGAAAGAGTATGCTATATCTTGCGGGTACAGACCAGGTGCATTACTCTTCGGGGGAGTCAACGAACAAAGCTTAGGATGCCTTCGGGACCACATTGGGGCGAAGGTTGTCGGCACTTTATCGAAGAGTGTTGGCTTCCTGAAGGTTGAGGCAGACCTTAGCAGGTACCGGCGGCAGCATATCGTCGGTAGCCTATTTTATGCTAACTTTAAGGTAAAATTCTTAACTTTTTATTGCTTTAATATGAAGATTGTTTTCTGATGAAGCTTATTTTATCAGAGCTTACTGCTGAGCAAAGTCCTGAGGATGCAACAAGACCTCGAGGACAAAAAGAACGAAATTATAATTGAGGGCCTGGAGAAGAAAATTAAAGACCATGAGGCTACCCTAGAGAAAAAAGACTTCGTACTTCAAACCATGGAAGGTTCACTGGCGGAGGCCCAGGCCGAAATTGCTAGATTGAATAGTGAACTCACCATGGAAAAGAAAATTTTTGAAGCCAAACTCGAAGCTGAAGCTGAGAAAAATTCAATTTTGCGGAAATCACTGAAAGAACTTCAAGAAAAATGCGTAGACTTCGGCAACCAGTGCCTGCAGCGGCTAAAGCAGGTTTTCAACTCGGTTGGAGCCAGCGCTGAGAAATTCAGTCCTTCAGTTGAGAACCTGCCGGAAACCTTCGAACATATTGAAGGCGAAGTTGATGCACTCGACGAAGTTATAGCTGGACACGCCGATTTCCGCGCTCTGCTAGCTTCTCGAGGCACAGCTATTGCCTTCATAAAATCTGGCTGGGAACATGGAAAAATTGTCAACAGACCAAATTTTAGCTTATCACCGACAGATTTAATTGATATCCCCAGCCTAGCTCGAAGTATAGGAAATAGATTTATAACTCAAATTTGGGTAACAAGCGGGCGAAAAATGGCTGGCGACGAAGCTCGAAGCCACCTTAAGCCGGTAAAAAATTTGTGCCTGTTACTTTACCTTCTTCTTGAGCTCTACGCTTCTCTCATACCGTTTTAATATGTACAGGATGACGATGCTGAGGAACAATGAGCTGAAGCTTGACAGGTGATCCGAAGCTCAGATGATCTGAAGCTCAATGACGTCAAAGCTGAAGACCTTGCTGAAAAAGTTCTAAAGAAAAATCTTGTAATATCGTTGTAAAAATATTTGTAATTTAAGAATCAAATACTAATTCTGTAAATTTGTACATACCTTGTAATATGTTTTTACCTTTTTGTCCATGTATAAACTGCTTTGATGTGGACAAAACTAGTATTTTTTAGCCGAAGGCGAAAAACACCTTCCCTTCTTTTTGTACACAACGAAGCATGAAACTGCTTCTTTTTCTTTTTTGCCAAAGCCTTATCTTTATAGCCGAAGCATCTGCCTGTGTTTGTATGTTATGATGGTGATGATCCTATGTATGTCTAAATGCATGTTTATGTACGCAATGTATGATGTAATGTATCGTGCAAATGAATGCGCAAACACACACATCCGAAGCTTCATCCACAACCTTCATTCTCTAAGGAATGACTGAAATCTCTTTGCCGTTTATTTTTTGGCTGCACCATTTATTTTTCGGTGTAAGTTCTGCATTCCCTAAGGAACGTCTTTTCAACTTCTTTGCCTTCTATTTCGGCGGTATTCGCGTTGACTTTTCGCGCTTCGCCTTATATTTCGGCGGTATCAGCGTTGACTTTTCGCTGTAAGCTCTGCATTCCCTAGGGAACGACTTTTGAGCAGAAAACTTACGCTGTGCTCCCTTAGGAACGGCTTTTTGTAGCTTCGTCGTGCTCTGCATCCCCTTAGGGATGACTTTCGAGATTCTTCCTATTTTTTCCTTTTTCCCTGCACTCGATGGTGCATGCTCAGTTTTTACATTTACATATTTGGGGGATTTTGCTCTCGTAGAGCTGAATAAGAAGAAGAGAAATTACATGCTATGGCCCCATTAAAAACCTTTCTCCCCCTTTGGAAAGGAAAAGGGTGCCATAGGAAAAATAAAAAGATTACATCAAGCTAGACATAATATCGCCGAAGCCCATCCGCATTCCAAGATCTAGGAATGTCGTTGCCGTCCATATCCTTCAATCTGTAAGAACCGGGTCTTGATGAAGATACTACCAGAAAAGGTCCTTCCCACTTCAGTTGTAGCTTGCCTACTATATCTGGATTGGCCACTCTCCGAAGTACCAAATGCCCTGGCTTAATGTTCTTTAGCCGAACTTTTCTGTCACGCCATTTTATTGTTTCGGCTTGGTATTTATTGATATTTTCCACGGCCTGAAGCCTGATCCCTTCTATATCATCTTTTGCCACAGAATAATTAGCTTCGTCCTCTGCCGAAGCCACTGTTCTTATTGATCCTGCCTTAGCTTCTTCTGGGGTTATTGCTTCATCACCAACCAATAGTTTGAATGGTGTAAAACCTGTTGACCTTGATATTGTTGTGTTGTGGCTCCACACCGCTTTGATCAATTCATCTGGCCACTTTCCTCTGGGCTGATTGAAGATTAACTTCATTATTCCCGTCATTATAATGCCATTAGCTCTTTCAACAAGTCCATTTGACTCCGGATGTCTGACCGATGCAAAATGAATCTTCGTGCCAATTTGTTCATAGAATTCCTTGAAAGCTTCAGCATCGAACTGTGTTCCGTTGTCTAAAGTAATAACCTTCGGCACTCTGAAGCGACAAACAATGTTTTGCCAGAATAATTTCTGGACGGTGTCCAAAGTTATTGTGGCTAAAGGCTTCGCCTCAATCCACTTGGAAAAATACTCTACCACCACCACAACATATTTTAGATTTCCTTGTGCTGGTGGAAGTGGGCCTAGCAGATCGAGGCCCCACCTTTGCAACGGCCAAGTGGGCTGTATTAACTAAGTGAGAGATGAAGGTTGCTTCTGGTCTCTTGCACATTTTTGACAGCCTTCACATTTTTGGACTAATTCTACTGCATCCGAAGCTGCCTTCAGCCAGTAAAATCCTTGTCGAAAAACTTTTCCCAACAAGGGCCTAGATCCAATGTGAGACCCACACAGACCTGCATGTATCTCTTTCATTAATTCCATACCTTCAGTTCTTGATAAACACTTGAGGAGTGGTGAACAAACTCCATGTTTATACAATTCCCCTTCTATCATCACATATGGTCTTGTTCTTGCCTCCATTCTCTTGTTATAAGCTTCATCACTTGAGAGACAATTGCCTTGGAGGAAAGATATTATTTCAGTTCTCCAGTCTTCACTGTGTACTGGAGAAATAGTAAGCACTGCTCTCTCCATGAGCTCAACCGAAGGTGCTTTTATTGTTTCAAAAAATACTTCTGAGGGTAGGGAGAGTCCTTGAGCTACTGATTTGGCTAACAAATCTGCATGCTCATTTTCACCTCTTGGAATATGTTTGACAGAAAAACCTTCGAAGGAAGCTTCCAACCTCCGAACTGTATACAGATATCTTTCAAGCTTTGGATCTCGCGCCTTGCTACTTTTGTCCACGTGGCCAGCAATAACTTGAGAATCAGTCTTTAGGATGGCCCTTCTTATTCCCATTGCCCTTAGTTTCCAAAGCCCCAATAGAAGTGCTTCGTACTCAGCAATATTATTTGTGCAACTGAAATCCAGTTTGACTGCATAACATGTTTTGACATTTGAAGGTGTCACTAGGACCGCAGCTGCTCCTGCACCGAAGGCTCCCCAAGAACCATCGCAAAACACTGTCCAAGCTTCGGCATCTTTGCTTGTCCCCTCTTCATGAGCCCCTGGCGTCCAATCAGCGATGAAATCTGCTAGCGCTTGGGATTGAATTGAAGATCTGTGTACGTAGTTGTTGGGGGCTTGTTCTCAAATGCTAAGAGTTAAGAACAAGGCAACACAGAAAATATTAAATATTAAGGTCCTTCGTCCTTCATCACATTATATCCTTTCGGAATATAAAGGATTTCGGACGAAGATTACGAAGGACGTACCTTCGTAAACATAATAATGAAGGATGCAGTATTCGTATAAATCATGATGTATAAAATAAACATTTAAATGTTAACATAGGATCATTTCTTAACATGAATAAATATAAATGATTTCAAATTACAAATGTACCTTCGGTCCTGAGGAAAGCGAGAGTACAAGTGTGATGCGAAGGCCAATAACAGGTTCGCGTGAACAGTACAGAGGTACTGTTCATCTATTTATAGGCACAGGTCGCAGCCTGTGACAAATTACAATTATGCCCCTTACAAATGTTTATAACATTGACTCAGACCTATATGTATAAAAAGGTCATTCTATCTCTATGTCGGTTTGAAACGCCGAAGGTCCATGAAAAGGAACCTTCGGCCATCTCTTGGAGACGACTTCAGCCGAAGCTGCTTCTTCGTGTGAGACCTTCGGCGCGCCGAAGCACGACCCCAACAGTAGCCCCTTTCGCGGTGCTAGATCGTTTTTCGTAACGAGCTTGACCCGTGAAAAAAGCCTCTTCAGCTTCGGGAAGCCGAAGGTCCAAAAAACACCTTCCCGGAGCTCGTTGCGGAGAAACGATCCGGCTTCCGAGCGCGTGCCAGGCCCACCTTGCAGAGTTACTGTTTGATCCTTGCGGTCCACTGCACAGCGAGTACAAGTGACCGCCCGTCTGGTGTAAAAATCCTGCCGCTTCGCCTTCTTACCTGCTGCACTATATAAACAAACGGGTAGGTGTGAAGTTACCACAGCATTCATTGCTATTTGCACTGTTTTGCTGCCAAAATTTTCCACCGTAGCCGAAGCTTGACTCTCAAAATCGAACGAAGGTCCGTCCCGTCGTCTGCTTCGTCAGAAAGAAAAGCTTCGGAGAAAAGAAAAGAAAAAAGAAAAAAGTTTCTGACTTCCCCAAACTCAGAATCAAATGGTGAGAGTGCGATCTACTGCCAAAGTTGTACGTGAGGGAGACGAAGCTGAAGGTTCAGACACTGTGCCCATCTCCGAAGCGATGCAGCGTTCCGGTCTAGTGACTGCGGGAGAAACGCCTGCTGCTGAAGCAAACCCGACAACAGCCGAAGGAGAAGAGGAGAACATTGAAGGGACTGACCCCGAAGATGACTACCACATTGCTATGCCCAGCAAGCCCAGTCACCTGGATTTTGGGAAATCAACCGTTTCAAAGGCTGACCTTTCGAAGATGGTAAAAGCAGGTTATTTCAATGAAGATCAGAAGAAGCTACTCCGCTTCGGGGGAGAAGAAACCACCCCGAAGCCAGGGAAGGATGAGATTGTTATCTTCAAGAGCTTTCTAAAGGCTGGGCTTAGATTCCCTCTTCACAATATTATTGCGGAGATACTGAGGAGGTTTGGTATCTACTTTCATCAATTGACTCCTAACGCCATCGTTAGGCTCAATGTTTATATCTGGGCCCTCCGAAGCCAAGCTGTGGAACCGTTTGCCGACAGCTTCTGCCGAGTTCACGAATTACATTACCAAACAAAGGCCAGAAAAGATGGACTACATGATAATTTCGGCTGCTATAATTTTGCCTACCGGAAGACAACAAAGTGTCCTGTCATCAGCTACCGAAGCAAATGGCCAGCAGGCTGGAAGTCTGAGTGGTTCTACGTAAAAGTTGACGAAGACAGAGAAAAATTGGTACAAAGCCCTCTGGAGTTAATCTTCGGAGAGACGAGGCCACGCTGCCGCATCGGCGATTTAAAGGGTCCTACCTGGGCTGCTCTGGGTGAATTCGAAATTATTTCAGAACATATTAGCACCAGGGATCTAGTTCAGGAGTTCTTGGCATTCAGAGTTTTCCCTACTCTAAAAGAGTGGGAAATGCCGAAGCTGAAGGGAGAAAAGAAGAAGGGGGAGCTGGTCCGTCTGCCCTATCACTTTAAATTCAAGAAGTACTTTAAGAAACCCTGCAAAGAGTGATTAGACACAGTTGAGACAATGTGCAATGAAATCTTGGGGAATTACTCCAAAAAAGAGGATCAATTAATGACAGCGGCCTTCGGCACCCGACCGAAGCGAAGGCTGAACCGATTATTCGATGCCCTGGGCTTCGAGTACCCAGACTATGAGCAGTTGAACAAGGGTGCCGAGGGCCACAAAAGAAAAAGAGTGGCCGAAATTCTGACCAAGGATGAAGAGCAACCAGCAGCAGAGAAGAAAATTCCGAAGAAAAGGAAAATATCAACTCCGAAACGGAAAATATCCGAAGAAGAGAGGACCCCCACACCGCCTTCTACCAGCGACGTGGAAGAAATTTTAAAGGTAATGACTGAACCCATGCCCACGAAGCTAAGTCCATTAGGGCTCCAACTGACGAAGCTTTTTCAAAAGGTGGACGAGCCGGATCAGACGAAGATAAGCAAACCCAAACGGCAAAGAATCATTGCGGTAACTGAAGTTATCGATAAGACACCGCCAAGAGCGTCAGTTCAGAAAACAGCAGCTGCCGAAAGCACCATAAACGTCGAAGTCGCACCTTCGGAGGTCACGGCTACCGAAGCCGCTACAGCCGAAGATGTTAATTTAGAAACAACCATTGAGGATGTTAACAAAATTTTGGAAGACATGGCTGCAGAAGAAGCTGGTGTTGCTACTGAAAAAACCATGGCCACAGTGCCTGAAAAAGGAAAAGAAATAGCCGAAGACATTTCGGACGACGAAGCCTACTCCTTTCAGAATTTAATTGGGCAAAAACTTACGAAGGACGAAATAGAAGAACTTAAAGACTATGCCAAATCTTGCGGCTACAAGCCAGGTGCTCTCCTATTTGGAGGTGTAGACGATGAAAAGCTAGGCTGCATTCGAGACCAGACTGGAGCTAGGGTAATCGGTACTCTATCAAAGAGTATCGGTTTTCCGAAGCTAGAGTCAGACATCAGCCGCTACCGACGACAACATATCGTCGGCAGCTTATTTTATTCTAACTTCAAGGTAAACAACCTTTTCTCTGGTTTTTATTGCTGTTAACAATGAAAATATTACTAACATAAGTTGTTTCTGTACAGAGCATGCTACTGAGCAAAGCTCTGAAGATGCAACAAGACTTGGAGGACAAAAAGCACGAAGCTATAATTGAAAACTTAGAAAGCAAAATAAAAGAGCAATCTGCCATCATTGAAAAGAAAGACTTCGAGCTCCAATCGACCGAAGGCTTACTGGCTGAGACTGAGGCTAAATTATCAGAGTTGAATTCGAAGCTTATCAATCAATCAAAACAATTCGATCAGGAGAAGCTAGAACTGAATTCGAAGCTTAAAGCCGAAGTCCAGACCAGCTCAGAGTTGAAGAAAACATTAACAAGCCTTCAAGACAAATGCTTGAACTTTGGCAATAATTGCATTGGACGATTAAAGAAGATATTTTACTCTGTTGGAGCCAGCAGCGGGAAATTTAACCCTTCAGCGGAAAATTTACCCCAGGCCTTCGATCATATTGAAGCTGAAATCGAAGAGCTTGACGAAGTTATAGCCGGGCACGGCGACTTCTGTGCCTGGGTAGCTTCTCGGGGTACCGCTGCTGCATTTCTGAAGGCCGGCTGCGAACATGGAAAAATTGTCAACAGGCCCAACTTCACCTTATCTCCATCAATCCTGGATGATATGCCTGACCTCGCTCGAAGTATCTCCAATAGATTTATAAAAATGATATGGACAAAAGGCGGGCGGGAGAAGGCTGGAGACGAAGCCCGAAGTCATCTTGAACCAGTAAGAAATGATATTTCGTACTTACCTTTTCCTTTGGGCTTGATTTTTACTCACGATTCCTTGATTCATGTAGGATGACGAAGGTGAAGATGATGCCTAAGATATGTCGCCGAAGCTGTCGCCGAAGCTGAAGCTTAATGAAGATTAGTAGAAGTGTGCTATAGAAAAACTCAGGATATTTTTGTAACAACTCTTGTAAATAGAATTAAACTGTTCTTCAAGGAACTTTGTACATACCTTGTAATATATTCTTACCCTTCGATTGAGGCGCTTTGATGTGGACGAAATCAGTATTTTGAGCCGAAGGCGAAAAAACACCTTCCCTTCTTTTCGTACACAACGAAGCATAAAAACAATTCTTCTTTTTGCCGAGCAACGAAACTTTTCTCTTTTGTACACAACATAGCATAACAAATCATAAAAACGCACTTCTCCGAAGCTTTTCTTTTACATAACGAATCATAAAAAACCACTTCTCCGAAGCTTTTTGCCGAAGCAGCCACTTGGGAACACAAATGCTATGAATGAATGCTTATGCATGCAAATGTTATGATGTAATGTAATGCGCGAATGAATGTCCGAAGCATATGTCCGAAGCCACATTGTCAGCCATTACTTAGAAACAACCACACATTAGCTCTGCATTCCCTTAGGAACGACTTTGGAGCCTCTTCGCCTTTTACTTAGGCAGTATCAGCGTTGACTTTTCGCTGTAAGCTCTGCATCCCCTTAGGGACGTCTTTGGAGCTTCTTCGCCTTTTACTTAGGCGGTATAAGCTCTGCATTCCCTTAGGAACGTCTTTGGAGCTTCTTCGCCTTTTACTTTCGGCGGAACCAGCGTTGACTTTTCGCTGCGAGCTCTGCATCCCCTTAGGGACGTCTTCGGAGCTTTTTCTCTTTTTCAGTTTCGGCACTCGATGGTGCACTCTCAGCTTTTACATTTACATTCTTTGGGGGATTTTGCTCTTATAAAACTAAAAAGGGAAATTACATATGATGGCCCCATTAAAAACCTTTCTCCCCCTTTAGAAAGGAAAAGGGTGCCATGAAAAAGAAAAGAAAAGACAAAATTACATCGAGTTATACATAAAACCGCCGAAGCTCATCCGCATTCCAAGATCTTGGAATTTCATTGCCATCCATGTCCTTCAGTCTGTACGAACCAGGCCTTGACGAAGATGCTACTAAGAAAGGCCCTTCCCATTTCAATTGTAGCTTGCCCACTGTATCCGGGTTGGCCACTCTCCGAAGCACCAAGTGTCCCGGCTCAATATTTTTTAGCCGGACCTTTCTATCTCGCCATTTAACTGTTTCAGCCTGGTATTTATTGATATTCTCCACGGCTTGAAGCCTGATCCCTTCTAAGGCATCTTTTTCCACGAGACAAGTATCTTCGGAACCTGATTCTGCCGAAGCTACCACTCTTATTGATCCGGCTTTGGCTTCTTCCGGGGTTATTGCTTCGTCACCAAATAGCAACTTAAATGGGGTAAAGCCTGTAGACCTTGATGTTGTTGTATTGTGGCTCCACACCACTTTGGTCAACTGATCTGGCCACTTTCCCCTTGGTTGATTAAAGATTAGCTTCATTATTCCTGTCATTATGATGGCGTTGGCCCTTTCAACAAGCCCATTCGACTCCGGATGCCTGACTGATGCAAAATGGATCTTCGTTCCAATTTGATCACAGAAATTTCTGAAATCTTCGGAGTCGAACTGTGTTCCATTATCTACAGTGATGGCCTTCGGCACTCCGAAGCGACAGACAATATTCTGCCAGAAAAATTTTTGGACAGTGGCCGAAGTTATTGTAGCTAATGGCTTCGCCTCAATCCACTTGGAAAAATACTCCACAGCCACTATAACATATTTCAGATTGCCTTGAGCCGGTGGTAATGGACCCAGTAAATCGAGGCCCCACCTTTGCAATGGCCAGATGGGTTGTATCAGCTGTGTCAAAGACGAAGGTTGTTTTTGATCTCTTGCACATCTTTGACAACCTTCGCACTTTTGAACTAACTCCGCTGCATCCGAAGCTGCCTTCGGCCAATAAAATCCTTGGCGGAACACTTTTCCAAGTAACGGCCTGGATCCGATGTGGGATCCGCACAGGCCTGCATGTATCTCCTTCATCAACTCTATACCTTCGGCCCTAGACAAGCACTTGAGCAGCGGGGCACAAACTCCATGCTTGTATAACTCCCCTTCTATCATGACATAGGGACGAGCTCTTGCCTCTATCCTTTTATTATAAGCTTCGTCATCTGATAAGAAGTTACCCTGAAGGTAAGAGATTATTTCAGTTCTCCAATCTTCACTGTACACAGGAGAAATGTTAAGGACTGCTCTTTCAAGTAGCTCCACTGAAGGTGCCTTTATTGTTTCGAAGAATACATCCGAAGGTAGCGGCAGCCCCTGTGCTGCAGACTTGGCTAACAAATCAGCATGCTCATTTTGTCCTCGAGGGATATTCTTAACAGAAAATCCTTCGAAGGAAGCTTCGATCCTTCGGACCGTGTCTAGGTATTTTTCAAGCTTCGGGTCCTTAGCTTTGCAACTTTTATCAATATGACCCGAAACAACCTGGGAATCAGTTTTAAGAATCGCCCTTCTGATCCCCATTGCCTTTAGTTTCCGAAGACCCAGGAGCAAAGCTTCGTACTCAGCGATATTATTTGTGCAGCTGAAGTCAAGTCTTGCTGCATAGCAAGTTTTAACCTTGGATGGTGAGACCAAAACAGCAGCTGCACCTGCTCCGAAGGTTCCCCAAGAGCCATCGCAAAACACTGTCCATGCTTCGGCATCTTTATTCGCTTCTTCGTCCTGAGCCCCTGGCGTCCAGTCGGCAATGAAATCTGCCAATGCTTGAGACTGGATTGAGGATCTATGCACATAATCAATGTAAAATTCATTGAGCTCCGCAGCCCACTTTCCAATTCGGCCAGTAGCTTCTCTATTTCTCATGATATCCTTCAACGGCTGCGAAGAAGGAACAATAATATTGTATGCCTGAAAATAATGCCGAAGCTTCCTGGATGCCATTAAAACGGCATACAACACCTTCTCCAGCTCTGTATAATTTTTCTTTGAAACACTAAGGACCTCAGATACAAAATATACTGGAACCTGCTTCTTGACTTGTCCATCAAACTTCTCCTGGACAAGCGCCGCACTTACTGCTGAGTGCGAAGCTGCCACATACAACAACAGAGGAGCCCCTGGCATTGGTGGAGTTAATGTTGTGAGATCTATTAAGTATTGCTTCAGCTCTTCGAAGGCTTTTTGTTGACTTGGGCCCCATTGAAAGACTTCAGCTGACTTCAGCACCTCGAAGAATGGTAAGTTTCTTTCTGCTGATCTGGATATAAATCTGTTGAGAGATGCCAGCCTTCCTGTCAATCTTTGGGCCCCCTTTCTTGTGGTTGGTGGCTCCATTCGAAGTATAGCTTCGATTTTATTTGGATTAGCTTCGATTCCCTTTGTTGAAACCAAGCATCCAAGAAATTTGCCCTTCTTCACTCCGAAGACACATTTTTCTGGATTCAGCTTCAGACCAGCCTGTCTGAAGCTGGCGAAGGTCTCCTGCAGATCAGCAATATGATTTTCTTGCTTCGTGCTTTTTACAATGATGTCATCGACATAAGTCAGCACATTTCTGCCTATCTGAGATTGGAGAACCTTCGCAGTCATTCTGCTGAAACTCCCTCCAGCATTCTTGAGCCCCTCAGGCATCCGAAGATAGCAATATGTACCACTTGGGGTGATGAAACTAGTCTTCGGCTCATCTTCCTTCTTCATCCAGATTTGATGATAGCCTGAGTAACAGTCCAGGAGACTCATGAGCTCCGAAGAAGCTGCTGCATCAACTAAAGAGTCTATCCTTGGTAGCGGGAATTCATCCTTTGGACAAGCCTTGTTGAGATCTGTGAAATCAATACACATTCTCCACTTGCCATTGGCCTTCTTCACCATAACGGTGTTAGCTAACCACTCTGGATACTTCACTTCTCTGATAACTCCTGCACTGAGGAGTCTTTTTACTTCATTGCGAGCCCCTTCGGCCTTGTCATCAGACATTTTCCGAAGCCTCTGCTTTCGGGGTCTGAAGGATGGGTCAACATTGAGCGAATGTTCAATAACATCCCGATTCACTCCACAAAGATCATTGGCTGACCATGCAAAAACATCTTTGTTGTTGAATAAAAACCTTATCAAGGTTTTCTCCTGGTCTTCAGATAGTTGCGAGCCCAACAGCACCTTCTGCTCTGCTATGTCTTCACACAATAACATGGGCTTCGGCTGATCTGCTGAAGCTGCCTTCTCCCTCCTGAATTTGTACTGCTCACAAGCTTCAGCTCCATCTATGTTATGGATTGCCTTAGAGTCAGTCCAGCTTCCTTCGGCCCTTCTAGCAGCTTCCTGGCTTCCATGAATAGCAATAGGTCCTTGGTCCGAAGGTATCTTCATGCAGAGATAAGCTGGGTGAAGAATTGCTTCGAAAGCATTAAGAGTTCCGCGACCAATGATAGCATTGTAAGGATATTCCATGTCAACAATATCAAACACAATTTGCTCAGTCCTTGTGTTGTTAACAAATCCGAAGGTTACCGGCATGGTAATCTTCCCAAGTGCCACAATCTGCCGCCCTCCGAAGCCACAAAGAGGGTGCGTAGCATCGTGAATCTTGTCTTCGGGCTCTTGCATTTGTCTGAAGGCTTTAGCAAATATAATGTCAGCTGCACTGCCTGTATCAACTAGGACATTGTGGACCAGAAATCCTTTGATCACGCAAGAAATAACCATAGCATCATTGTGAGGATAATCCTTAAGCTGAAGGTCTTCCTGAGAGAAGGTAATTGGAATATGAGACCATTTTGACTTGATGAAAGGTCCCTGCACTCCAACATGCTGCACCCTTCTCTGAGCCTCCTTCTTCTGCTTCTTGTTAGCCGGCTCTGAGCAAGAACCGCCTGTTATCGGGAGCACCAGCTTCGAAGCCGAAGCAGCTCCAGCTTGATTGTTGAACGAAGCCATCAGCTCAGAAAAGTGGAAGTGAGTTCACCGGAGGTGGGCGCCAATGTTGGGGGCTTGTTCTCAAATGCTAAGAGTTAAGAACAAGGCAACATAGAAAATATTAAATATTAAGGTCCTTCGTCCTTCATCACATTATATCCTTTCGGAATATAAAGGATTTCGGACGAAGATTACGAAGGACGTACCTTCGTAAACATAATAATGAAGGATGCAGTATTCGTATAAATCATGATGTATAAAATAAACATTTAAATGTTAACATAGGATCATTTCTTAACATGAATAAATATAAATGATTTCAAATTACAAATGTACCTTCGGTCCTGAGGAAAGTGAGAGTACAAGTGTGATGCGAAGGCCAATAACAGGTTCGCGTGAACAGTACAGAGGTACTGTTCATCTATTTATAGGCACAGGTCGCAGCCTGTGACAAATTACAATTATGCCCCTTACAAATGTTTACAACATTGACTCAGACCTATATGTATAAAAAGGTCATTCTATCTCTATGTCGGTTTGAAACGCCGAAGGTCCATGAAAAGGAACCTTCGGCCATCTCTTGGAGACGACTTCAGCCGAAGCTGCTTCTTCGTGTGAGACCTTCGGCGCGCCGAAGCACGACCCCAACAGTAGTCAATAGTGAATTCATTAAGCTCCGCGGCCCATTTTCCAATCCTTCCAGTAGCTTCTCTATTCCTCATGATATCCTTCAGGGGCTGTGATGAAGGAACAATTATGTGATATGCTTGAAAATAATGTCGAAGCTTCCTGGACGCCATTAACACAGCATACAACACCTTCTCCAATTTTGTATAGTTTTTCTTTGATAAACTCAAAACTTCGGAGACAAAGTATACTAGGACTTGCTTTTTAGCTTGTCCTTCAAGCTTCTCTTGTACAAGCGCTGCACTTACTGCAGAGTGTGAAGCTGCCACATACAATAGCAATGGAGCCCCTAGCACGGGTGGAGTTAATGTTGTTAAATCGATCAGGTATTGCTTCAGCTCTTCGAAAGCTTTCTGTTGAGTTGGGCCCCATTGAAAAACTTCAGCTGACTTTAGTACTTCAAAGAATAGTAAATTTCTTTCTGCTGATCTAGATATAAATCGATTCAAAGATGCCAGTCTTCCTGTCAGCCGTTGGGCCCCCTTATTTGTGCTTGGCGGCTCCATTCGAAGGATAGCTTTGATCTTACTTGGGTTGGCTTCGATCCCCTTCGTTGAAACTAGACAACCAAGGAACTTGCCCTTCTTCACTCCGAAGACACATTTTTCTGGATTTAATTTCAGGCCAGCTTGCCTAAAATTAGCAAATGTTTCCTGCAAATCAGTAATGTGGTTTTCTTGCTTTGTGCTCTTCACTATGATATCATCAACATATATTAGTACATTTCTGCCTATCTGAGAATGAAGAACCTTGGCTGTCATCCTGCTGAAGCTTCCTCCAGCATTCTTGAGCCCCTCAGGCATCCGAAGATAACAATATGTACCACTGGGGGTTATGAAGCTGGTCTTTGGCTCATCTTCCTTCTTCATCCAGATTTGGTGGTAGCCTGAATAACAATCTAATAGGCTCATGAGCTCTGACAAAGCTGCTGCATCTACTAGAGAATCTATTCTTGGTAATGGGAACTCATCCTTTGGACAAGCCTTGTTCAGATCAGTAAAATCAATGCACATTCTCCATTTACCATTGGCCTTTTTTACCATAACAGTGTTGGCTAGCCATTCTAGGTATTTTACTTCTCTGATGACACCAGCACTGAGAAGTCTTTTTACTTCGTTCCGAGCACCTTCGGCTTTATCGTCAGACATTTTCCGAAGCTTTTGCTTCCTGGGTCTGAAGGATGGATCGACATTGAGTGAATGTTCAATGACGTCCCTGTTGACACCACAGAGATTGTTGGCTGACCATGCAAAAACATCTTTGTTGTTGAATAAAAACCTTATCAAGGTTTTCTCCTGCTCTTCAGATAATTGGGACCCCAGCAATACCTTCTGCTCTGCTATGTCTGTAACACCCCAGGTGTTACCATGGCTAGGGCACATCTATGCACTAATGGTTGTCATCACATGTGGAAGGAACTTAAGGAGAAGAGTATAAGAACCTTGGGGGATTGGTTTTAACCAAGAGATGTGAATGACCACAAGCATTACCCAAGTTGTGTGCACTTATCACCTTGGACAAGAAGGGAATAAACCCTAGACCTCTCTTGAACCCTATCTCCTAAACATCTTGGCTAAAGGGGAGAGATTAAGCAAAGATGCAATTCATGACCAAACCTTTGGCACAAAGTTAAGTAACTTATTAATCTACAATTATAGAGAGGAAAACATTGCTAAAAGACCCCTTAAGAAACCCCAAATCCCTTCCCTAAGTAGAGAAAGAGCTAGAGCTCTCTAATTCTCTCTAAGTCAAAAACTACACCTAATCTAAAGATCCACCGTGTTCACCTTGAAGATGGCACCAAAACCACCTAAGTTCTATACCAAAAATGTGGCATACCACCTAAGGCACCCCCTGGAAAAAGTTGAGACCGAGCCCTTGACGTTTGACAGGTCTTGGCATCATTTTTGTCGCGCAACGGACAGGGAGACAAGCCAGATTTGGCGTCCGCATATCTTCTGACCTAGGGCTTATCTTCCCTTGGAACTCACATACAAGAGATAGCCATAGGTGCCAGGAAGAGGTCTGCGCTGGATTTTTGCCAAGATTCGCACGTATTCGATCTCAGCAAGCTTTTTAACATGGGCAGAAGAACACCTCCACGTGCTCGACGCGCTCTACGCGCGCCAGAGCACGCCCGCGCCCGACCCCGCGTGCCCCGCGCCGCGCTGAGCCATGCCTGTGTCTCCTCCTCACGCCCGCGCCTATAAATCACCCTCAGGCATCGACCGTACTCATCCGCGCACTCTCGACCTCACCGGAGCCCAAACCCACCGGCGTTGGCCCGTGCACGGCGTGTCTGCGGCTGCCCGATCTCCCTGCCACCGTAGACCGGCCAACCAAGCCTTTCCCAACCCCGTTCGGCCCTCAAAGAAGACTGTGCAGACCTCGGTGAAGCTCCCCGAGCGAGGAATCGGAGTTTGCTTCGCCGGAGAGGCCAGTCCACGGTCGCCGGACTCCACCCGACCACCGGCGAGCGTAGACCGTGTAATCCTATGCTCCATTCCTCGATTCCTTGTGCACACAGCCTCTACGTCACCCCGTGAAGCTCACCATGCCATTGGATTGAACCAGGCCATCGTGGTTTGGCCGGCACACCCGACGCCGATGAGAGCACCCGCCTGCGCACGTGGACCGGGCGATTCCGGCCACCCCCACCATCGAGCCGTACATCGTTGTGACCGCCAGAGCCTCCCGGAGCCAACCCCGCCCCTCGCCGGACCTCTCTCGCCGCCGGTAAGCCGCGCCACCCTTTTCTTTCTCGCGGGTACTGTTTAAACCTAGGGAGGGACCGCGGGGGAGAAGAAGAGAAAGCTAGGGGGTTTTGCGCAATGTTAGTGACTCAGAGAAATAGTAGTGCGGGGGTATAACTGAGAGAGTTGGTTTGGAAATAACCCGAGGACTTCGGTGCAAAGTGGTTTTCCAGGAAACCTTTAATTAAATCTGATTTAAAATTGAAACAGAACTTGAATAATTCATATCTTCTGTTGTACTCATCCAAATTGAGTCAAACCAATTTTGTCAGATCTTAAATAATATAAACCACTGAAGAAAAATATAAAACCCCTATGTGCTACAGAAAACTTTAGGGTTCTGAATTAAATACTGATTTGGCCAAAAGCTAAATAATAGGAAGAAAAATAGTTGCACTATTTAACTAAGGTTAAGAAAATTTGGGAAGTACATGACCACCTACTGACCTATTTAAAAATGATAAACCCCTCTGTACACCCCCATTAAGGTAGAGTTTGCCATTTAATTCACATTATGCTTAAAGTTAAAGAAAATAGGAAAGGTGATTTAAATAAGGAACCAAGGAGCACCCATATTTTTGTTAGTCTATTTATTCAGTATAGTTCACTAGAAAAATTTATTATACCCTGGTTTAGTATAAAATAAATGGGATACCTTTTAATTAAAGAAAACAAGGAAAACTTAGAAAAACCCTAGAAAAAAAACCCCAAGGTGAAAACACCCCAAACCTTGGGATAACACATGTTTTGTTATTATGAACATAGGAAAAATACAAAATATGTTGTTTGATATTTTTCAAATGACAAGTTAGTTATAAGCACCTTTTTGGCATAAAACTTTAGAAAATCACAACTAAATAACCACCAATTAACTTTCTGTGATTTTGGCACAGAAGCTTGTTATTACTATTAGATGCCAACAAAAATAACCCTTAACATAGAACCCACCCCTAGTTGAGAGTTGTAGTACAAAATGACCCATTTACACAACTTTTGTTATTTTTGCCTAAAGCATAGCCTTTTTCTTTTTGAACCTCAAAATTCCTAGAATAAGCTATAGTGACCAATGACAAACCACTGTAATTTTTACCAGATTTTTGAAAATTTTGAAATCACTGTTGTAGTTCAAACCCACACTAAAATTCATAAATAAGAAAATAAAGAAGGAGAAAAGGAAATGATGGAAATTAGTGTGACCCTAAAACCCTTTGTAAATTGTCCACTGAAAAATATAAGGGAAATACACATCCACTATGCCTAACCTTACCAAAGCCTAAACCTAGAGTGATAAGCATAAACTACTAAAAGCCACGGATAACCAAGAAACCCTAAGTTACGAATTAACTTAGTTCTTCTTCCTTTAGCATAATGTTATTAAATCCTGCATAATCATGACATACATATTCATTGTATTTCGATAGACTGTAACCTCGCTGACGGAGAGTACGTCCTCGTGCCGGAGCAAGGAGCTGCTCAGGAGGTAGCCCCGGATCCAGCACCGGAGCCCGCACCAGAGGATCTGCCTGCCCCAGCTTTGGAAGGCAAGCCCCGGTTTTATGCATAACCTGTTCTATATGATATTTTACTACACTTAATGTTTGTAGGCTTGTATTGTGCACTTAAGTGTAGGAGTTGTTTGAAACCCTAGTTGCATGATCTCAGGAATCCTTTTGAGATGGATACTAGTATGCTAGGTCGAGTAGCTGCTTTACTAATTAGGATTTCGGTAGAAGTCGAGTGATTTTTCTAGCACTCGCGCAAGGTCAGGAATTGGCTGTATCCACTTTCTTACCATAATGATGTTGGTTTGTGGGCAACAATCCATGGGGATTGGTTGTCTACGGGATAAAAATTGGAATAAGGATTAAGGTGTGGTACCGTGTGTCAAGAGTTTGAACGTACTAAGCACATGCCGAGAAATATGGTAAATCGGTAAGCCTAGTACCTGAGTGAACCTGCCAGTGGACTTTACCCCTCACGCGACCTGGGACGTGGTCTCCCATTCTGGCTATGGTGGGTACAAGTGCGGTCACTGCACGACGGCAGTCGGGGTCAGTGAGGCATTGTACGCCAAGGCGGTGAGCCCTGATCTGTTGCCAGGGAATCAAAGGGGACGGTTGATGTGTGTGGGGACGGAGTGCCCCTACATGTCGTGTGTTTAGGTTTACCTTGCAAGGATAAAAACTCGATTCGAATCGTCTGCTTCTCGCAGCTAATGAGACTGCTTGATCCATGCTGCTGCATTGAGTAACAAGTGGAAATATGATGAGTTGACACAAGTTGTTGATTGCTAAATATGTTTGATACCATGTATGAGTAAATAGTACACATTTAGCCTTAAGAGAGTCACACTTAAACTTGACAAAGTTAAAACTTGATTTAGAAACTCAGCTAGTGCTTTTGGCAACCAAACCCCACAGCCAAACAGCTGCATGTCTAGAGGTAGAGGAGTAGACTCCTCACACCGGGTAAGTCTAGCTGAGTATTAGTATACTCAGCCTTGCTTGTGGCATAATTTTACAGGTTCTCTGGAGGACATGGTTGCTGGAGTGACTTGGTCGTCCACCTTGCCACCGGGTTGGACTGTCGAGTGGGACCCCGCCTCGGCCGAGGAGGAGCATGAGGAGTGATGGGACAGGCTTCCCCATCCCTCCATTTATCTATCGTTAGTTTTATTCCGCTGCACTTCGAACACGATGACTACTTTTGCAAAACTCTGATGGTGATGTAATAATTTAATACTCCTTAATGTATGGTTTTATGCTTTATTGTATTTGCTCTGTGACTCACCCTCGAGTGAGATCGTGGTACTTGATCCTGTCAGTGGCCTCGTCGGACTAGATCCGAGGGATTGACGGGTTATTCCCATTTAAGTGTGGTCTAGCCTCTATGGCGGGACTTAGGCACTTAAGTCGGGATAATTCGGGCAGTTCCGCCACAATGTCTTCACATAAAAGCATGGGCTTCGGCTGATCAGCCGAAGCAGCCTTCTCTCTTCTGTACTTATACTGTTCATAAGCTTCGACTCCATCTATATTGTGGATTGCTTTTGAGTCTGTCCAATTTCCTTCAGCCTTTCTGGCAGCTTCCTGACTTCCATGAATAGCAATAGGCCCTTGATCCGAAGGTATCTTCATGCATAGATATGCTGGATGAAGAATTGCTTCGAATGCGTTGAGTGTTCCACGACCAATGATTGCATTGTAGGGGTATTCCATGTCAACAATATCAAACACAACCTGTTCAGTTCTTGTATTGTGGACAAATCCGAAGGTCACTGGCATCGTGATCTTGCCAAGTGCTACAATCTGTCTTCCTCCGAAACCACAAAGAGGGTGTGTAGCATCATGGATCTTATCCTCTGGCTCTTGCATCTGTCTGAAGGCCTTAGCAAATATGATATCCACTGCACTGCATGTATCAACCATAACATTGTGGACTAGAAATCCTTGATGACACAAGATATGACCATAGCATCATTGTGAGGGTAATCCTTGAGCTGAAGGTCCTCTTGGGAGAAGGTAATTGAGATGTGGGACCATTTTGACTTGATGAAGGGTCCCTGCACCCCGACATGTTGTACCCTTCTTTGGGCCTCCTTCTTCTGCTTCTTGTTGGCCGGTTCTGAGCATGAACCGCCTGTTATTGGGAGCATCAGCTTCATAGCCGAAGCAGCTTCAGCTTGATTGTTGAACGAAACCATCAGCTCAAAGAGTGGAAGTGAGTTCACCGGAGGTGGGCGCCAATATTGGGGACTTGTTCTCAAATGCTATGAGTCAAGAACAAGGCAACATAAAGTGTTAAATGTTAAAGTCCTTCGTCCTTCGAAGCATTATTTCCCTTAGGATATAACAATCTTCGGACGAAGGTCATGAAGGACATACCTTCATCATCACGGTTATAAGATAATGAAAGATGAAATATATGAAACATGAAAGATCGTATGAATAGACATATAATGTTATTCATATATTATCATTATATAAACTTGGACATTAAATATAATATTTAATTACATTTATACCTTTGGCTTGACAGAAGTCAAAGGTCCAAGTGTGACACACGGGCAATTACAGGATAACGTGAACAGTACTGGGGTACTGTTCATCTATTTATAGGCACAGGGCACAGCCTGTGAGATATTACATTCATGCCCTTTACAAAAGATTACAATTATGACACAGACTTTCATGGATCAATCGGTCATTTCATCTTTAAGTCGGTGCAGTCCTTCGTCTTGAGACATGCCACTATGCCGAAGCTTTATGGATGATAGCTTCGGCACTGCTTTTGAGAGGATCTGCCGAAGGTGTTTCTTCTTACAGGATCTTCGGCGACGAAGCATACCCCCAACACCAAGCCCATCAAGACTCCTATGGGGGACAAATGGGAATCTCAACCTCGACACAGAATGTAAATCAGTAGATCAAAAGGCATACCAGTCAATGGTAGGATCTTTACTCTATTTATGTGTGTCATGACTGGACATTATGCTTTCTGTATGCATGTGTGCAAGATTCCAAGCCGACCCTAAGGAATGTCACATAAGGGTCGTGCAAAGGATCTTGAGATATTTGGTTCATACTCTTAGCTTTGGGCTTTGGTACCCTAGGGGATCTAACTTTGATCTTATTGGCTATTCAGATGTTGATTATGCCGAATGTAAGGTTGATAGGAAGAGCACATTAGGGACTTGTCAGTTTCTAGGGGATCCCTGGTGTCTTGGGCTTCAAAGAAACAAAACTCAGTAGCTCCATCCACCGCTGAATCTAAGTACATTGTTGCAGGACATTGTTGTGCACAACTGCTCTAGATGAGGCAAACCCTTAGGGACTATGACTAAAAATTGAGAGAAGTCCCTCTCCTATGTGACAATGAGAGTGCTATCCGCATGGCAGAGAATCCCGTTGAACACAGCCACAGTAAGCACATAGAAATCCAGTACCACTTCTTGAGAGACCACTCATAAAGGGGAGATGTCGTCATTGACCATATTAGAACCCACAGACAATTAGCCGATATCTTCACCAAGCCCTTAGATGAAAAGAGATTATGTGAGCTTAGGAATGAACTGAATGTGTTAGATTCTCAGAACCTTGATTGAAATATTGCACACATTGCTCATTTCATACCTTTGATCAAGGCATGTCTCTTTCATTTGGTAAAATTACATATTTCTTAATCTTCTTGTGCCAAAGCTAAGACTAATATGCTTCCAAGTGTATTTCTATACTTAGCCTTAGATTGAAAAGGAAATGGAGTTAAAGGCAAAGCTTCCATTTCATATTCGTTCGATATCAAACACTCTTCGTCCAACTCATGTACTTACATTCATATCTTTTTTTGAGGCATCCAGATTTCTTCGTTCTTGGCGCTTAATGCCAAAGGGGGAGAAATCAATGGGGCAAAGCAAAAGGACCGCAACACCACCCTGTTTTCAACAAAATTTAAGTCTTCCAAATTGGTACTTTTCTGAGAAAACCCTCTTGATGGCTAAAAGGAGAAATAATATTCATGCCAAAGGGGGAGAACCTATTCAGGGGGGCTTTTACTTGGACAAAAGAAAAGCATTTGAAAAAGGGGGAGAATCTTTCAAACTTAAAAATGCTTTCGGAAAATTCTATTCCTACACCTTAGGCCAATTGCAAAAGAATTTGAAAAGATTTTTCCAAACAGATTTGCAAAAACAAGCTAAGTGGTGCAAATGTGGTCCAAATTTTGATATATCAAAACACTAATATGTACTTATAACTGCTTTTCTTTCAAGTAACTTATGCACTCTTGTCAAAATTGTAATCTAGTTACATTTACACTTTATAGTTGCTTTGGTTTGTGTTGGCATCAATAACCAAAAAGAGGAAGATTGAAAGGGAAATTGCCTTAACCATTTCCTCTATTTAATTTTGGTGCTTGATGATCATACAACCTAGTAGGCGACGCGGGCGAACAGCTTGACGACGGTGAGTGCAACACGCGCGAACCGCACACAAACCATGACAACGACGCGTGCAAACAGCAGACGACGCGCAAATGTCGACACGCGACATGCGCGAACGACGCGACAAGCGGGAAATTATTAACAGATGTCGTGTTTATGCTAAACAAGTATTAATTCGACAACATTTGAGCTGACATTAATCATGCTAACATTTATTATAAAAGTACAAACTAAAACTACGAATTAGTTTTAATTAGAAAGCTATTTTAATAACCAACAAACAAACAATTAATTAATTAACTGAAACATGTGTTACGACAAAAATATATATATTTTTAATATGTAGACAACGTTAATATGAATCTAACACAATTTAAATAGGTTAAAATAGAGGCTTAACATAAAAGATGTTGCATTAGCGTGACACAATTTTATTGGCAGAAATTCAACCGTATGAAGGACCACATGGAAGCAAATGCACAGGATCCTTAGCAACTAATGATAGAAGAAAAGAAAAGGAAAAAAATGCCACATGGCCACGTGAGTAGGGAGGACGGTTCTCTGACTTACGCATGCTACCAAGAAATTGCAAATGCATGCACGTGGTGGGCCCCATGACGGTTTCTTCCTCAGGCTGCACTGCACGACACCAGCACGAGAAGAAACGACCTCGGCCATAGCTCGCCGTCCGGGCAGCGGTCACGACGCGACACAGAGACTTGCTGGCGACATGACGTGAGGCCGGAGACGGGCGACGCCAGCGACCTGCAGCTTTGCTACCACTGCAGGAGAGGGAAGAGCCGTGGGAGGGCACACGCGGGGCAGCTCGACCGCGGGCTCGCCGCACGAGGGAGCAGGGTGCCAGACGCCTGGGCACGCAGGCGAGCCGTCGCGCTAGCTATCTGTCGCACTAGCCAGCTACCGCGTCGCGCCCTGTGCAAGGGCCCAGCTGCACCATAGGGAGGAGCACAGGGGTAGGGGACGAGGGCGCTGTCGGGGTCGGCCTGACCTATGCACGCAGAGATGAACGCAGGGAGAGAAGGGCGAAAGGAGCATACCTGGTAACCGAAGGGCTTGCGGGATCTGGATATGAGGGCGAGATGAGGAGTTATGCGACGGCTAGGGATGTATTTATAGAAAAGAGAGAATGCGGAAGGCGGTTGCAAAATTTGTCGCGGATAGTGTCCTGGCCGAGCGAAAAACACGGTTGCGCGACGAGTTGCGCGATGGAGACTGAGTCAGTGTACGATGGAGACTGAGTCAGACGGGTGGTAGACAGGATTAGATAAAATTAAACGGAGATGGTTAGAGCTGGCCTACGGGCCCAAAATGACGAGGATAGCCGACGCGAGCAGCATGCCGTTCGCGGGAGAAAGTGGTTCGATGATCTCGCAAAAAAGGGTACGAGATCTGGAACAGGTTCAACGAGAGAAGGAAATATATATATATTATCACGTTTCCAAGATTTTGTAGTTTTCGCAAATACTAAATTTTAGGTATTTAATTAATATTAGAGAGACTGAAATTCATATTTAATACTCGAATGAACGTTTTGAAGGTTCCCGAAAAATTCCGGAAACAAGATCAAGATAATTCGATTTAGTTTGAAAAACCTTTGCACTCATAAACATTGTGCAACGACATGAATGCAACAATCAAAGTTTCCCCAGGATTTTATTTTTACTACACCAAAAACTCATATATATATATATATATATAATAAAGTTAATGTCCATTATCAAAAAAAAAAGAGAAGAAAAACAAGTAAAGAAGAGAGTAACACCTGAATTTGGTGAATATTAGAAAATAAATTTTATTCCCCCCAAATTCAGGGTGTTACATTCTGCCATGATGTGATTGTCCCTGGCCTGAGAGACGAATACCAAGTTTGAGCTACACTTTTGACTGCCATGACGAAGGATTTCGCCATGACTGCAGTATTGCCCCCATATGAAGATATGGTTGCCTCGTAGCTCATTAGAAATTGCTTTAGGCCTGAGTGCCTATCATACATATGAAGCTGAGGTGGCTTGTATTATGGGGGCCATGGGGTAGCCTGCAACTCTGCTGCTAGAGGAGAAGCATCATCAAAAGCAAAATTGCCATGATGGAAATCATAATACCATTCATCATCGTTGTATGAATTGTCTTGACGAAGCTCTCTGTGTTCAGGCCTTCGGTCTTGGTCATCTTGGGTGAGATGACACATTTCCTCAGTGGCCTCATCAATCTTCCTCTGAAGATCGGAGAGACGAAGCATCTTTTCTTTCTTCTTCTGGACCTGTTGATGGATGGCTTCGAGGTCCCTGATTTCTTGGTCCAACTCCTCCTCCTAAGGTGTTGGACTGGTAGCCTTCCTTTTTTGGCTCCTAGCTTCGCGTAATGTTTCTTGATTAACATCCAGTGGCTGCAGTGCAGCCCCTGGCCCTGATGACTTCTTTGGGGGCATGGTGAAGGTCAATGCTTGCCGAAGGTGGTCGAGTGAGTTCACCGGAGGTGGGCGCCAATGTTGGTCACTTGTTCTCAAATGTTATGAATTCAGAACAAGGCAACACAAATGTTAATAGTTAAAGACCTTCGTCCTTCAAAGCATTATCTCCCTTAGGATATAATGATCTTCAGACGAAGGTCATGAAGGACATACCTTCATCACTTCAATGTATAAAGATATAAACAGGCACGTATAAAATATAGAAAGAGTATGAATAATTATCTTGAATCATTAGATTACTTATATTATCATTATATAATCAAAAACGAACATCAATGATATTAAATTACATTTGTACCTTCAGCTTGACAGAAGGTAAAAATCCGAGAGTGACGTGCGAGCGATTACAAGTCAACATGAACAGTACGGTTGTTGGGGGCCTTCGTCCTCCGAAGGTCCTCAAAAACATAATTTGACAATGTTTTCCAAGTGAATTATATGAACAGGTATCTTCGGACTCAGATCATGAACATGGAGTACGGTCAGAACGAAGCCTAAGCCAGACGAAGGGGGATTGAGATGGACGGGCTGATTACCGAGCTGTACGAAGGATGGTGCACAGCCGAAGCTATGCGCAGAAAGCTTCGTCGCGATAGCAGAAAGGGGAACCGACTTAAAGGGGAAAAGGCTATTTAGACCCCGATGAGTTACCTTATAGTCATTAGCAAATGTAAAGGGCATGAATGTAATTTCACATGGGCTGCGTCCCATGCCTATAAATAGATGAACAGTACTCCCGTACTGTTCACGCTGACTTGGCATTTGCTTTTGCGTCATCCTTATACTTTTGCCTTCCTGCAATCCGAAGGTACACTTGTAATCTGAAGTCATTTCTATTTTTTCTATGATAATAAAATAGAAATGACGTTGTGATAATATTTAAATGTTTATATTACTTTTTATGTTGCATATAAGTTCTTCATCATCGTTTATTGTACTTACGAAGATATGTTGTTTGTGACCTTCGCCCGGAATACATTATATCCCGAAGGGAAATAATGTTTCAGAGGACGAAGGACTTTATCATTTAACACTTTTTGTGTTGCCTTGTTCTTAATCTGAAGTATTTGAGAACAAGTCCCCAACATTGGCGCCCACCTCCGGTGAACTCACTTCCACTCTGAGTTTTTGAACACCTTCGGAAGCCATAAACCTTCGCTATGGCGCCGAAGAAAGTTTCAGCAATTGGGCTGCAGCTCTGCAACCGCTGGACCCCAATCAGGAGACTCTCTCTCTTCGGGAGGCCCGAAGCCAGAAGAGGAAGGCTGTCAGCCCAACGCCTCAAGAGGATGAGCTAGACCAAGAAATCAGAGATATGGAGATGCTTCATCAACAGGTGCAGAGGAAGAAGGAAAAGATGGCCAGGCTAGCTGAACTGCAAAGGCAAATAGACGAAGCTTCTGAAGAAGTTCGCCATCTTACTCACGATGAGCAGAACCGAAGGCCTCAACAAAAAGACCTTCATCAGGAGGGTTTTTTCAACGAAGATGACTGGTATGACAATTTCCATCATGGAAATTTTGTTTTCGATGATGCTTCTCCTCTGTCCGCTGAGCTGCAGGCTACACCTTGGCCTCCGTCCTACAAGCCGCCCCAGCTTCCCATATTCGATGGCCATTCAGACCCGAAGCAGTTTTTGATAAGCTACGAAGCAACAGTATCTTCGTATGGTGGCAATGCTTCAGTCATGGCAAAGTCTTTTGTTATGGCTGTCAGGAGTGTTGCTCAAACCTGGTATTCCTCCCTTCGACCAGGAACGATCACTTCATGGCAAAAACTGAAGGACATGTTGTTAACCAGCTTCCAAGGGTTTCAGACGAAGCCGGTCACTGCTCAGGCCCTGTTCCAGTGCACTCAGGATCATGAAGAATACCTTCAGGCGTATGTCAAAAGGTTCTTGCGTTTGAGGGCGCAGGCACCAACGGTGCCCAACGAAATTGTCATTGAGGCCATGATCAAGGGACTTCGGCCTGGACCTTCAGCTCAGTACTTTGCTAGGAAGCCTCCTCAAACTTTGGAGAAACTGCTCCAGAAGATGGACGAGTATATTCGTGCCGACAATGATTTTCACCAAAGAAGGGAGGAGGCTTTCAGGTTTTCTGAAATAACCAGGGGCTTCGGAGGAAGATTCTATCCGAGGCATGTCAGGTCAATCCACAACTCTACTCAAAATGATGATAAGGGGAGTCAGCAGCACAGGCCGCAGTGCTCCTCACAGGCTTCGGGGCAACAGCAAAGCTTCTTCCGGCCACCAGCTCCAAGAGGCAGAGGCGCCAGGGGCTTCGGCGGAAGATTTGGAGATCAACCAAGGAGAATATTTTGCTTGTTCTGTGGTGAAAACAAGGGCCATACCACCAGGATGTGCCATGTTACCATCCAGAAGCAAAAAGAGATAGCCGAAGCTGCAGCACAACAAGCTCAGCCGAAGCAGGTCATGCATACTGCTTCGTACCATCCGCCTTACATCCCAGAATACGTAGGCAACCACCCTGCAGTTTCTGTTGCTTCGGCGAGTCAACCTCAAGCTTCCTGGCAACAGCCTCCGCCTCCACCACCGCTGCAACAAGGCCAACAGCCAGAAGGGAGCCAATATGCTCCACACCAAAGGGATCTCAGAGAACAATCCGAAGCTCGTACAGTCAATAGCACTGTGCCGGAGTCGAAGCACATCTATTGACAAATATCCTACCTTGATAGCAGTTTTTTCCATTCAGTTCTATTTTCTGTGTAATAATGGACATTTTTTAGTTTTCATGTAATAGTTTCGTTGTTTGCCACAAGGAAAATGTATTTTCTCAGGCTTAAGTTGCTGAAGCTTAAAAATTTGCGATAACAAGGAGGACCTTCGAATTATCAAAAATCCTTCGAAGCAACAAAAAGTCGTTCTAAGGAACGCAGAGTAAGTTTGCTGAAGTCACAAAAAGCCGTTCCAAAGGGAACGCAGTGTAAGTTTTCTGCTCCAAAGTCGTTCCAAAGGGAATGCAGAGCATACAGCGAAAAGTCAACGCTGATACCGCCTAAGTAAAAGGCGAAGAAGCTCCAAAGTCGTTCCTAAGGGAATGCAGAGCTTACAGCGAAAAGTCAACGCTGATACCGCCTAAGTAAAAGGCGAAGAAGCTCCAAAGTCGTTCCTAAGGGAATGCAGAGCTTACAGCGAAAAGTCAGCGCTGATACAAAAATATTGTGTGTTTTACGAGGATATATGTGTATCTTCGGAACAAATGTCATCTACATAACATAACATCATCACATCATTTTGCATAGCATAAGCATCATACATCATGTTGCATATGGCAAAAGAAGGGGACACAGTATCAACCTTCGGAAGGATGCTTTGAGAAAGTGAAAATCGTGCTAAGTCACAAGGGGATACAATATTGATCTCCGGAATATAGCTTCGGAGAATGTTTTCACGAAGCTTGGATATTCTTCATCAGAGCACTATGGACATTGTCGTGACGCATAAAAGTTTTTCTATCTTCACGAAGCATGAAAAGAAGGGAAGGTGTTTTTTCGCCGAAGGCTCAAAAACGGTACGTATGTAAAGTTTCATGCATCGTAAAGAATCGAATCATTAAAAGCAAATATATCATAGGGTTACAAAATGTTACACATATCTCATTTCAGAAGTTTTTACAATAGTGCTTAGTCTTCTCTCAAAACAACTTCGGCAGCTTCGTTCAGGAGTCGGTTAACAACTTCATCCATGATAGCTTCAGCCATCTTTTTAATTTCTTCGTCTCCTTTCGGGTGAGGGCCCGGAGACGCTTTAGTAGGATCTAAAGGAGGACAGGATACGGCCACATTGCTATTACAAATTGCGAACGAAGTTTAAAATCAAAAATTACAACACAATAAAAACCATTAGCTAATACCTATTTGCCCTTCGGGCTCTGAGCTTTTGTCAGCGGCCTTAGCTACTTCTCTAGCGTCGTGAATACCCTTCTCACTTTTCTGAATAATTTCTCGGGCCATTTCTCGGCCACCATTGTCCCAGACGTCGGTGAAAAATTTTCCACCAGCCTGGCTAGCTTCGGCCGAGGGATCTTTAATATCTTCAGAGGATAAGCTGGCTTCGGATTGTGCAAGAACCTTAACATGATCGCAGCCTTTTTTCTCCAGCATAGTAGCAATCCCCCTGGCACCCGAGAAGGCGCAAATGTCTCCACGACTGTTTAGAATTTCTTCGAAGGCTTCAGCTTCGTGGCTGATCCATTCGATCGGTCCTTCTGGGTTACCTCTCACAAAATCTTCCTCACTCGAAAATGCACCAACGCTGGCGAAGCTGGTTTTTATCTTCTTTACACATTCCATGGATTTTTCATAGCACCTTTTCTTAGAAGACCGAAGCTCTTCAACGGTTCCTTCCAAATGATTGGCCCATTGGTCGCTACATTCCCGCCTCGTTTCTTCAAGTATGCGTTCTTCTTTAGCCTGGGCCAATTGCTTCCGAAGATCGTCAATCTCGTGCCTTTGAGCTGCAACTTGTGCTTTAGACGCAGCTTCGTTCTCCTTTATTTTATCCACCAATGTAACTAGAATTTTATCCTTTTCCAGGGCTTCGTTCCTTAGTTTGATAACCTCTGTTCGAAGGTTGTTGAAAGCAATTTCATAGCTCTCGTCTTCGGCATTCTTTTGCGCTCTCAGCGCGTTGCTTAGTATCAAACCCTATATGTAAAAAGTTAGTATAAGAATAAAACAATAGATTTCAAATCATAAAGTTTCCAAATGCGCAGATCTCGTACCTTCAGGCTATTATACGCGAGGCTGTCCGCAAGATCGTCCTTTGTCATCGCGTAGAGGCCAGCCTCCAGCTTCGGAAACCCCATGCTTCGGGCCATTTCCCGGCAGACAAGTAGTTCTTTGTTATCCGGGAGGCAATATAGGAAATCTTCTTCATTTGTACCATTGAACACTAGTGCCCCCTTCGGATATTTCAATTCTTTGGCATAATGATTAGCTTCAAAAATTTCTTCTTCTGTTAACTTCTTCCCTGAAGCATGTCGAACAATATAATCAAGGACTTTGGGGGATGCTTCGGGGGCAGCAGTACTGATCTCTTCAATTAAAATTGGCTCCATCATTTTTTCTTCCTCGGTTTCCAAGGGTTTTACCTTCGTAGGCTCTGAAGGTCCAGCTTCAGTTTCAGATTGTTGCCTTGGACCTTCAGCAGCAAAGATTTCAGTTTCCGTTTTCGAAGTTTCAACAGTCTTCTTCGGGGTTGTGCTTGAAGACTTAATTGTCTCTAAAACATCTAGCACGTTTACCATTCTTTTTCTTTTCGGGGTCACCGATGGACCCTTTTGATTTTTTATTGTCTCAACACTTGCTGAAGGACTTAAGATTTCCAATATTTTTGGTCCTTCAATTCTCGGTTTTTCTGCCTTCTCTGCTGAAGGTGCTTCAGTCTTTTCTTCGATCTTCAGCACTGGAGCTGGTTCTGTAGTTTCAGTGGCCAAAGAGACTTCACCAATAAACTCAGGCACTGTGGCTGGTTCAATAAAACGTGCCCGATGGGTGAGCACCTTTATCTTTTTTCTTTGCGGCGCTGGCTCACTAGAAGCACCTGAGGCAACTTCTTTTGCAGGAGAAGTATTTTTTCTTTTGCGGCCTGGCACCGGATAATGATAGTCAGGGTAGATAAACCCGATTGCATCAAATACCCGGTTGAGCCTCTTCTTCTTTCGGCCTCCGAAGGCTGCTGATAATGCAGTATTCTCGGCCTTCAAGTATACCCCAAGCAGTTCGTCACTTAAGGTTTCAATGCTTTTTAACCAGTCGTCATCTGGTTCAACAAACTTATCTCCGTATTTGAACGTGTATTTTAGTCTGACCAGTCCACCTTCGTCAGAATCTTTGATGGTCTCCTTCGGCATTTCCCACTCTCCTGCAAGTGGCCAAACTCTGAAGGCAATATGCTCTTGGACCAGATCCCTTGTTCCAATAAAAGAGCAGATTACGCCGAAGGCTCTTTGACATTCTTCGGCCGCTTCATCCATTTCAACCTTCGGCTTTCGGAGTCCGAAGCGTTGCCAGATAGGGCGCATAATGATGCTCTTAACATCTTCCTGCGCTGTCAAGTCATTCTTTACATAGAACCATTCTGTCATCCAGGCACCGGGCCACTTCTTCTGAAAGGTTGGCACGGGGCAGCTTGACCCGGAGCGGGCGCCGAAGCTGTAACAACCAAAGTTGTTGTGATATTGTTCTTTCCCCCAGGGCTTCGTCTCATATACCAACTCATGAATTTTGCAAAAGCTTTTAGCATTTGGTTCTAAACCTTGGCTTCTCACAGCCCAGACAAAGATTCCCATTCTTATGATAGCTTCGGGAGTAATTTGGTGAAGGTAGATTTGAAATGTCTTCAGGACTTCGACAACAAAGCTGCTTAGGGGGAACCGAAGCCCAGCCTTGAGAAAGCTTCGGAAGATCACGACCTCATTTTCTTCGGGGGTAGGAGAGGTTTTTTCTCCAGCATCAGCCCTCACAATAGATACATCTCGAAAATATCTCCCCCTCATATTGTCAATATGACTCTGCTTAATAGTGGTTTTCCCGAAAACCGAGTGACTTGGCCGCCATGGTCGATCTTCGGACTCTCCCCCGCCGCTTTCTACATCATAACTGTCGCTGTCATCAGTATCTTCAGATAAACCTTCTAAAATCTCTTTGGTGATCTTTTCTGTATTGGTCTTCGACATTGCTTCAAGAAAGCCCAGGTTCTTCTCTTCAGAGAGACTTAGCTTCATTTCGACAGCAGCCTTCTTCTCCTCAGACATCCCTTCGGAAATCTTACTTCTCGCTTCCGAAGCTTAAAACTAGGAAAGAAAACAAATATTTTTTGGGGGCAGAAAGCTTTATAAGCAGGCAAAACAGATGGCAAAGAGAGCATGCCAAATCAAATGTGGCGGGCTCCTATTTATACACTCGATATGACGGAAACTGTGTGGTCCCGCGCGTCAGTGACTTTTGCTATTCTAGCAAAGGGAAGGTGTTTTTTCGGACCTTCGGCTTGAGGCCTTCGTCCATATCGCAATCTGAATTTATCACTAACAAATTAATATTGCGAGGGGCTACTGTTGGGGGCCTTCGTCCTTCGAAGGTCCTCAAAAACATAATTTGACAATGTTTTCCAAGTGAATTATATGAACAGGTATCTTCGGACTCAGATCATGAACATGGAGTACGGTCAGAACGAAGCCTAAGCCAGATGAAGGGGGATTGAGATGGACGGGCTGATTACCGAGCTGTACGAAGGATGGTGCACAGCCGAAGCTATGCGCAGAAAGCTTCGTCGCGATAGCAGAAAGGGGAACCGACTTAAAGGGGAAAGGCTATTTAGACCCCGATGAGTTACCTTATAGTCATTAGCAAATGTAAAGGGCATGAATGTAATTTCACATGGGTTGCGTCCCATGCCTATAAATAGATGAACAGTACTCCCGTACTGTTCACGCTGACTTGGCATTTGCTTTTGCGTCATCCTTATACTTTTGCCTTCCTGCAATCCGAAGGTACACTTGTAATCTGAAGTCATTTCTATTTTTTCTATGATAATAAAATAGAAATGACGTTGTGATAATATTTAAATGTTTATATTACTTTTTATGTTGCATATAAGTTCTTCATCATCGTTTATTGTACTTACGAAGATATGTTGTTTGTGACCTTCGCCCGGAATACATTATATCCCGAAGGGAAATAATGTTTCAGAGGACGAAGGACTTTATCATTTAACACTTTTTGTGTTGCCTTGTTCTTAATCCGAAGTATTTGAGAACAAGTCCCCAACAACGGTGTTACTGTTCATCTATTTATAGGCCTAGGACACAGCCTGGGTAAAATTACATTCATGTCCCTGACATTCACTATTAGCTAAAAGGTAATATGTCGAGGACTGAGCAGTCTTTTCCTTTTAAGTCGGTTTCATCCTCCATCATCATCCTTGTGCTGAGCCGAAGCTTCTCCAGCTACAGCTTCGGAGTTGGTCTATCCTTCTTCCAGATCACACTTTTCACACCATGCATGCCCTCGTCTTAAACCCGAAACTTCCTCTGACAGTATACTATACTGGAAAACATGTTAGTCTCGTTTTTGAGGACCATCGGAAGATGAAGGCCCCCAACAGTTGGTTTTGGTCGTTTTAACTTGCAGATCATGTTTGTGTAGAATCAGAGGTATCTAAGGGTTTCACCTAAGAGTTGTAATGTCTTACCTTAAGTGTTTTATCCTCTTTAGTGTAAATTATCTATCTCATGCTATTCATGCTCATATGCATTATGCATATCATATAGGTACGATAATTGATCTCGTAATGTGGAGGACAAAGGATGGATTAATCCCAAGAGGATGCTGATGAATAAACCAGATGAGTGGGTGATCTGATCAAATGCCAGGATGGGAGATGTTCGCCAAGCAACTGTCATCTAACAACACTAACTTAGTGTTATCCCAGGCAAGCCCCGGTGCATTTTCCACCTTCCTTGTGTTTACAAAAAATTTATCACTTATATGATGCATTAGGTTATAGGAGTTGATTGATTAAACACTTATGCATTACCATCCTTTAAATGTTGATTACCACACCTTGTCACCTATTTTATAAAAGCTAGAGATGCTTAGTCTAGCTGATAGATTAAGAAAAATGTTTTTGATCTATGACTCATGTTTTTATAAAAAAGAAAATGGGCTTGGGATAATGAAAGCACCAAGACATTGATAAATTCATTATCCAGGCATGGCCCCTCTGCCAGGCGCCAAAATTTTGAAATAGTTTAAAATGGGACCAAACGTTGAGCAGGAAAGGTCGCCAGTCTGTGTCGATTAAGGATCGTACCGATTGTAGGCCTGCTGATCTAGGACCTTTTAACTAGCCACATACCTCGTCATGGGCAAGCTTGAACCCGGCTATTCCCTATGTGAAAAGACAATCGCGCACTGGGAGTGGAGAGATGGAGAGAGTAGCATGTGCCCCCTTGCAAGAGGCTGGATGGGGAATACTGTGCTCTCGGGTGGCGCGGACCGGTTCACGTAGTGGAAGACCTGTGGGAATGGTAGACATCTGCAAGGGTTAAGTGCTACATATGTCTTGTGGTTGGAGATCCCCAGCTGGGTATTAATCGATTCGGATCGCCATTACTTCTCGGATATGAAGACTGGATCACTGCCCTGCATCGTAGATAATAAGTGGAATAAGATTTTGGTAAAAGGAAGCTAGTATAGGACAAGTGAATGCTCTAGATCATTAAAATCTAGAAACAGGAAAGAACTTAATTGGCTAATTAAAAGATGGCTTAAGGATCCACTTCTAGTAAGCTTTTCTGCAAAAAGAGTCTTTGAAACTTGATGAGCTTTACCATAAATCCCTTTAAGCCAGTATATCCTTGAGAGTCTTTTCTTTAGTCGGGTAAGTCTTGCTGAGTAATTGCGTACTCAGGGTTTTATTCCCCGTTGTTTTTCATGTTATAGTTTTGTTCTGTTTTGGATGGTGCTAAGTGTCGGCGTGCTCGGCCTTCTATATAAGTATATCCCGTCTTTATCTTTTGTATGAGGATTGTCACTTAAGCTAGCATGTATTTCAAACTTATGAAAATTTTACATCATTCAAAATGTAATCCTTCAAATTCACTTTTGTAATCACTCCGATATTTGTATAATGTAAACTTATTGTCACATGTAATCATTTTGCAATAAAGAACTTATTTTCGCTGCAAATGTTGGTGTGTGGTTGTGTTACTAAATCCTGTGATCTTGGCGGTAACTGGTTAATCCGGGGTCCTTGGGACACTCGGACATATTCTTTTAAGTTATTTGGTACACATACATAGCGGTCTGAGGTCCTTAGGACAAAGATAGGTGCATGTGGGGGGCCAATAACTTGGGAGGTTCTGCCACATTTTAAGCGTCGTCGTTCATTTCAGAACTGTCCCGTGGTTGAGTTTGGTGGTGGTGGTGGTGGAAGTAGTTGTGCTGGTTGACCTAAGTTCTAACATATACCGGATATGGTATTTACCATTTGGGAGGTTAAAGAATAAATCCTTAGATAAGAGAAGACGATAAAAACTTTATGGAGGGC
Source organism: Zea luxurians (assembly GCA_029449295.1). NCBI lineage: Eukaryota > Viridiplantae > Streptophyta > Magnoliopsida > Poales > Poaceae > Zea > Zea luxurians. The sequence continues at coordinate 87,815,205 of JAOPSE010000001.1, read as the reverse complement.
TAGCTTTTCAACTCAAGTTAACTTAACTTAATATTTAGTTATTAATGTCCTTGTGGCCATCATTCCACAAGGCCATCACACTCAATCAAAAATCCAAATCATCCATTTATTCATGCATCAAACCTTACATTATTATAATAACATAGCATCGTCTTTCCCATCTACTTATTACAATAAGTTATACCGCCAATGCTAAATAATCCTAGTAATGGACCTGGGGTCCCTAACGAAACCTCTTACAGGCAGAGACACGGCTGTGAACGACACTTCTTCTATGGGCCTTTGGAACCATGGTATATTCATCGAATCTTGTAATCTATTTCATTTGAGTACTATGCAGTTCTATGTTAACCTTTTATTTTAGCTCTTGTCATTTGTATGTATGTGGCGTCATGTTTAAGGTGTACATTATTGGGAAGCAATAAGGGTTGTGCGTCGATTTTCACTTCTAATTGTTGATGAAGGTGTTCTACTAATAATGTTGGGGTATTTTTCAATTTCCAAGGTCTCTTATGCTACAGCTAGTGAAGATGATGCAGATCTTGACCCTGTTGTTGCTGGTCCATCCTTAAACATTTTTCCATTGTATTAGAAAACACTATTGGCAACTGATTTTCTAACATGTCCCTATCAAAACTTCCTCTTAGACCATTGCTTGAAATCTTAACACGAGAGCTACACCGATGATTGATAATCTTGCCCCTTCTTTTTTGTGTTTAGATTTTAGAGTGAATTAGTCTCTTGATTTTCCTTTTATCTGATTGGTAGGGGCTTAGATTATTCAACATGATATGATTACAAAACACAAAACAAGAGATCATTTTTCCTAGTGTATAGTCTGACTTTCTTGAGTATGCACAACTTATCCTTTGTTTTGGTTAGGGCTGGATATCGAGCCAGTTCGGCTTGTTCGAGTTTGAGCTGGCTCGTTAAGCTAACGAGCCCATAGAGTCGGCTCAGATTGTTTAGCTCACGAGCCAGAGAAGGAAAAAACAATATGTATATAATAATCAATTTCTACTTAATTCTAAACTAATTTAGCGATATAAAATAGTAATTATTCTCATAGTTTCACATACCACATCAATGTAACACCAAATTAACACAACTCATTAATACACAATTCAAAAACATGTTCATCAGTTTAACCCACAGTTATATAATTACATTCGCATAGACCAATTTAACACATAGACCCTTCATCAATCATAAGTTTAACTCATAGGCCATAACCACCACACATACATATAACATGTTCATCAATTATTACGTAAATGATATGCATATAGTTTTATTTTGCTAAAATGTGATAACTTGTTTAGCTCACGAGCTAGCTCGTTAACAAACCGAGCTGGCTCTAGAATATTAGCTTAGCTCATGAAAGAAATCAAACGAGCCGAGCCGAGCTGACCATGAATTGAGCGAGCCGACGAGCCACGAGCATTTCATCCAGCCATAGTTTTGGTAAAGCTAACATATGCCTATGCATTTTATACATTATTGGCCGAAGAATCTCATGCTTAATCCAATTATTACTATTGTCGTGGTTTCTGGAACCGGGGGACAATAAGATTTGTGTTCGGCAGGGGTGTTAGCGCGGACTCACTCTGAATGGTCAGCTACGAGGGGGCTCGAGGGTGGATCTGAGGTGAGCTGGTTATACTGGTTCAGGCCCGAGCCCTAGTCTAGTGCAGTGCTAATCATGGTATTGCTTGGAACATGTTACAACTAGGTGCTTGTGTCAAGTTGTGGAGATATGGGATGATGTATGGATGGGGGTTGTCTTGCCCTTTTATAGCCAAAGGGTAGACGTTACAACGTGGACTAGTATTCTACTGGGGTGGAGTTCGTCCTCTTACTTCTGGGCCTCATAGCCGCTATGCTCTCGTCTGTTGGGTCATGCTTCTAGGTCTCGTCTGACGAGGTGTGTTGATAGGAACGGGGGTGCCTGATCTTCCGTCAGGTGAAGATAACTATCGATTTGGTGGAGATGTCACACAGACGATCCAGCTTCCAATCAACACGACTAGAACCCCGCAATCGCAGCACCACTTCTCCTCTGGTTATCAACCGTGCGCTGCGCGATTGACCTCGCCACGAGGGCTAATCCTTGCCTGCGAATCAAAGACACAAGCAAGAACAAGAAAGAACACAATCTAGAATATTGCGGATGAATGATTAAGCTCACAAGTTGGGGTCTCACAAACCGATCTACGGCAACTGTTCTCGATAGATCTAAACTTAAGCAAAACCCAACCCTAATGTGGCGGCGGCTGCTGAATAAATATAGTATTAGGGCGTGCGTGACCTCTGGACTCGCCCCTAATGGGCTCCGACGCGATACACGACCCAACAGACGGTGTCGCAGCACCAAAACAGAATCTGAACGCTGACTTGTTTCGACGATTCCTATGGACTCTGGACAAATTTTAGGGTGGAACTAGTTGGGTTGGTTAGATAATCTTCTTATCTTTCCAACAATATCAAGTCCATTGCAATCGGAGTTCGGATGCATCTTGAGCGTCCATTTTAGTGCAGACTGGTCCTGGAACCCGAGATGGAGTCGTAGCCAAGTCGGACTTGATCTCCTTCCTGTTGTGGCGCCCTTGCTGCTCCTCCTCAACACCTAGGCCTTTCCCAAGTCCTTGCTGGTCCTCTCCAAGGTTCCTAATCATCAAAACATCCATGGCCCCAAGCGTAAGCTCTAAAACACAATTGACTAGGGTAGAACGTACCTGGAGATTTAGGTGTCGTGTACGCGATCGTGTTATCGGTCCATTCATTGTATGTATAGAAGTGATGTCCTCATCACGTGTGCTGTCGTACCTCTAGTATGGCGTCATGTCCCGTTCGCCTTCCGATGGGTCCATGTAGCTTCTCTGATTTAGATGTGGCGGTGTTTGGCGGGTTTTGTTGAGTCGACTCATGGCGTGGCTTAGGGATGTCTTCAGTACAACTTCGTCTTCTGTCATCCCTTTAGTGTCACCTTTCATCATGTGTTGGCGCACATCCGGTACGGCGTATTTCCCCATCCCCTCCCGCGTATGGGTCACTGTAGAGACCCTGATGCTGAGGCCTCTACGGTCGGGGTTGTCCAGTCCAACTGGTCAGCAGAGATATGTATCCGGTGTTGTGTTTATCACAGACTCCGTAGTACCACTTCCACAGCCTGGACATGGCTCGATGATGCCCCCTCATATCGACGTGGCCTGATAGTACTGGGTCGGCTCTTTCTGAGAGCTCGTTGTCGTCTTCCTGGGTTGCCTGATGGGCCGGTTGCTCGGTAGCCTCGCCTCGCTGGGTTGCTCGGTGGGTTGGTTGGTCGGCAGCCTTGCCTCGCTGGGTTGGTTGGTCGGCATCCTTGCCTCGTTGGGTTGCTCAGTAGGCAGGTTGCTCGGTAGCCCTGCCTCACCGGGTTGCTCTACAGATATTTGTTCGCTGGGTGGGCTAGTCGGCTTGGCGGACCGTCCTTGGGAGACCTCTTAGACCTTCACGCCAAACTGCTTGGCATGTGGGCCATCTGGTTCGTGGACTATCTTCGAGAGGTATTGGGGCCTTCTTTGGGTACCCTATTCCCAGGTACGCGCCAATAGCAGCCCTCGAGCCTTTGTGTAACTCCTTGGAGTTGCACAGAGGCTTTCCTTGTGTGGTTTCTCTTTTGGGTGCGTGCAAGCGCATCTGTTAGATGTAGCCCCCGAGTAATCTATGTGGATTGCTCGGGGGTTTATGCAGTGTAAGGGCAAGACCCTTTCCTATGATGGTTAGTCACGCACCAGGCATGAATCCATCGGTCTCTTGGGCACGCGTGAGCGCATGTGCTAGATGTAGTCTTTTAGCCCCCGAGTAATCTGCGTGGATCGCTTGAAGGTTTATGTAGTGTAAGGGGCGGACACTTTCTTGCGATGGTTCGTCACGCACCGGGCACGAGTTCATCGGCCTCTCGGGCGCACATGATTGCATCGGCCAGACGTGCATGGGGAATAGACCTTCTTCTGATCTTCGTGTAGATTTCTTGGCCCACCATGCCCTTGCCTCGTCTAATCGGGGCAGAGCACAGGAGTAGGTTGTGCAGTAGGCTGAAGTGTTGTTGCCCGTCGTACCCTTGCCTCATCTAATCGGGGCAGAGCGCATGAGTAGGTTGCAGCGTAGGTTGAAGCACTACCGTGTATAGGGATGCTTTGGCGACGTCGTCCTATCTCCTCCGCCTATCACCCTTCACCTTGGTACCTCGTGCACTACAGTGGGGGCCATGATGTAAGCAACCCACATGGCACAAAGAGTCAATGGCCCCACTTCGATAATGCGTGAGCCACTATGTGGTCTGTGTACTTAGGTCTTAGAGTCCACCGCTGGAGTGGGCAGGTATATGTTTTGTCCGTAGTTAATGCTGAGGCGCTTTGTACTCTGCAGGTCGAGACCGGGTTTCCCTGGTGGTCCATGTTATGTGTCGCCGGACATGCGGCAGCGCCGGGCTTCACCTGGTGAGGGGAGTAGTGGTCGACACCGCTCTTGTGACAGCTCCTTTATGCCTCCCCGTCTGGTGATCTGCAAAAAAGGTATCCCTACACATGGCCTCGTTATGGAGCTCAACGGCGAATCATATGGGTCCTTATTCTGAACGCTTTCAATCTTCTGGATTTTGTTTCTGAACCTCGCCGAGCAGGGTCTCGGGACCTGTCCCTTGGTTAGGATAAGGCCTAAGCCTTTAGGGGCCAACTCTAGATTCTAGAACAGCCATCCTAGGATGGTGGAGTGTGCGGCTTAGGGTGCTGGACCAGGCTAAGTGGATACATGGCTCCAGACCATCATTGAGAATGTGCTTCTCTCCCCCCTGGACTTTGCCCTTCATGACCCGAGCCTTACCCGTTCGAAGGGATGATCCCAAAACCGAGTAGTAAAGTTGAAACATAATCTAGGTTTCATGAATGTATTTAGAAATTAGACTCCACTTCTGGTGTGGCTATAATTAATCAATTAATCCTTTAATAGTAGTGCTTATTGTAGTCGTCCCTAGTTTGGAGCATCTCTTGAGTTTGGATGATGTCTGGACCTCTGAGTATTCATTCCGAAGTACTTGGTCAGTTGTTCTAGGGTGGCGGAGTGTGTTGGCTTAGGGTGCTGGACCAGACTAAGCAGCTACACGGCTCCGGACCATCCCTGAGAATGTGGCCCTTTTCTTGGACTAAACATTCGGTTTATCTAATCCTCATTCACTATCAAATGATGTTTCAAATTAGAAGCAATAATAGGCACTATTATTCGGTTTTTCTGAGTACACAGAAGTTTGAATCCTGAAAGGTGGTGAAAAGAATTAACATGCGTAAGCAGGAAAAGAAACTAATGGAAGAGGACAGACTCTTCCTTCACAATGGGGTACATGGTTCACTCAAGACAATGTTCTTAAGGGTGGCTCTGACTAGGCTAGGCCTTGGTTGGCGCCATAAACCAGGTTTATGGCAGCCGACCTTACCAGACTGGGACTTGGACAAATGTAACCCCGTTACGCGGGAAGAGTTCGTTCTCATGCTACCTTCCGGGTGCAAGGTTCAGAGATGACCTAAACTGTCTGAGCTTCACCGCACGTGTGACTTTGAGGTGTAAGCAGCACCTGGTTGAGGTTGTTGGCTGCTACCCCGAATGCCACGGAGCTTGTGCCAATGGGTCAGGTCCAGGGAACACTGGCTTGCGTGGAGAGCTTCCATGGGCCCTTCTCGTCATGGCTGGCCACCTCAAACGTGATGAGGTTGTCGAAGGCACAACCCATTAATGGCTTGCTGGTCTCCACTGACATGCCAAGGGATTTGGGACTCAACCCCCTTGAGTGCGCGCGATGGTGGAGACTGAGCACACCATGAGTTTGTGCGGCGGAAGGTCGTGGCTACCGCAAGCGCCGGGAGACCAGGATACAAACTAGCGCAACGGACTACACTAGCCCCTACTCCTGGATCATGGGGCCCCACCAAGGGATTCCAGGGAGGTCATGTTGACAAATGTGTAGCCTTCATCATTATACTGTCCCGAAACCCATTGGCGGGTAGAAGAAGTCACTCCCCGCAAGCGAGGGAGATGACTCCTCCTACTATGGAGCATAGCGGCCGATAACCAGTGGCGGCCTTGCTTGCACTCGGCTATCGGATGGCGATGGCCACCTCGAGTACCACCATGTGTCTACCAGGGGTCGCCACCTGCAACCCCGAGCATGGTGGAGCCTAGGGGAGAACCTATGTTGGTAACCTCAAGCAAAGTGCTTAAGGCTCCCAGCGCCTTCTTCGTGATGGCGTCAGTGCGACTGTTGACGCGCTACTTGAGGTCAATGTTGAGCAACTTGAGATGTCGCTTTTCTGTCTTTATCCATACGTCGATTAATCCTCCTCGGCTGAGTTCGACGACGGATGAATGGAATGCCATTGGTAAGGGGTCTGGCTGAGCGCCCATCCCCCTACCTGGTGCACCAACTATCGTGGTTTCTGGAACTGGGAGACAATAAGATTTTTGTTTGGCAGGGGTGTTAGTGCGGGATCACTCCGAATGGTGAGCTATGGGGGCTCGAGGGTGGATCTGAGGCGAGCTGGTTATACTGGTTCAGGTTGGAGCTCTAGTCCAGTGCAGTGCTGATCGTGGTATTGCTTGGAACGTGTTACAACTAGGTGCTTGTGTGAAGTTGTGGAGATATGAGACGATGTTTGGATGGGCGTTGTCTTATCATTTTATATCCCAAGGGTAGACGTTACAACATGGACTAGTATTCTACTAGGGTGGAGTTCGTCCTCCTACTTCTGGGCCTCGTAGCCGCTATGGTCTCATCTGTTGGGTCGTGCTTCTGGGCCTTGTAGCCCCTATGTAGGCATATGCTGTCGTACCGCTAGTTTGGTGACGTGTTTCATCCACCTTCCAAGGGTCTCTATAGCTTCTTCAATTTAGACGTGGCGGTGTTTGCTGGGTTCTGTTGAGTTAACTCAGGGTGTGGCTTAAGGATGTCTTCAGTACAGCTTCGTCTTCCGTCATCCCCTTAGCATCACCTTTCATCATGCGTAGGCGCACGTCCAGTACGGCGTATTGCCCCATCCCCTCCGGCGTATGGGTCACTATAGAGACCCTGATGCTGAGGCCTCTACGGCTAGGTCGTCTGATCCCATTGGTCAGCACGGATACGTATCCGGCGTCGTGTTTGACAGAGACTCTTCGGTATCGCTTCCACAGTACGAGCATGGCTCGGTGATGTCCCATCGTACCAACATGGCCTGATAGTACTGGGTCGGCTCTTCCTGAGAACTAGTTGTCATCTTGTTGGGTTGCGCGATGTGCCGGTTGCTCGGCGGCCTCGCCTTGCTGGGTTGCTCGACGGGTTGGTTGGTCGGCAGCCTTGCCTCACTGGGTTGCTCGATGGGCAGGTTGCTCGGCAACCTCGCCTCGCTGAATTGCTCGGCAAATATTTGTTCGGTGGGCGGGCCGGTCGGCTTGGCGGGCCGTCCGCGCGAGGACTCTTAGACCTTCACGCCAAGTTGTTTGGCTGGTGGGCCATCCGGTTCGTGGACCGTCTTCGGGAGGTCTTAGAGCCTTCTTTAGGTACCATGTTCCCAGGTACCCAATAATTATAGCTAAATGTCTTTTGCCATATGTGCTCTAGTTTTTTGTTTTATTAGGCTGCCTTCAACAGATCGTGCATATAGTCGTCTAAAACATTGTTTTGCACTATAGACTTCATTGTTCGTAAAATGAAGTTTGAAATAAGAGATATGATGAGAGATACGATGAGTAAGCTAATGGAGATAACCTTAAACACTCTACCATTAAAAAATATTGTGCTATTTATGATTTTGTTTTACAAGTTATGTTGTCTGATACAAAATGTATGTCACTATAGTGTGCGTGAGACCCGCCCAATACTCTAGATGTTATCTCTACCTCTTTAAAGCACAAGTTTTGTGCGTCGCATGTAGATCTGTTCTCTCCACCGCTTCTCGCCTACCAATAGGCCATTACCTAGAGATGAGCTATGACAAACGACTCAAACCCAACATAACAGGAAGTCGTACCAGTGCAGCGCTGCCATATAATACAAGTTCGTTAGATGAAGGATGACGAACGATCGAACGAACTATAAAAAAAGGTAGGACTCTTTCAACAAAAACCTTTATCAGTCTCTTATCTAATATAAAGTATAATATTTGTCTTTAACAGTTTAATGTTTGGTAGATATACAGAGCACATGTTCACTCTATATTAAATTTATTTTTATAGATATTTTTAAGGTCCTCTATGCTGATCGGTCTACCTAACTATTACCATCTAATATAATTATACTATCACAACACCATCACTATACTGGTCTAAGAGCATCTCCAAAAGCTCCCTTAAAATCTTTTTAAATTAAATGTTTACCAAAAATTAAAAAATCAAGTCTCCAAGAGCTCCCTCACACATCTCCCTTCTTTTTCATAGCCCCGAATCCTCACTCATATGTAGCTACAATGTGGCGGAACCTCCCAAGTTATTGGGCCCACATGCACATGTCCTTGTCTCAAAGACCTCAGACGGCTATGCATGTGCACCGGATATCTTAACAGGATCCGTCCGAGTGTCCCAAGGACCCCGGATAAACCACTTACAACCAAGATCATGGTGCACTAATTAAGTACATAGCCTAGATTTGGGTTTAGGCAATCAAGTCACCAACTCTCTATCGGCACATCAAATACAAGGGCAAACACATGTACACCTAAATAGATTACCTAAAGAATGGAGGACAGCTATTTCATCGAAGTTCATAATTCCACATCACACCATATTATTTACAATCACCGGCTACTAGAATAAAGATGAGAGGAGCATTTTGGATATATAGGTGACAAACACAATGCAACAATCAGGATGCATGCTCGTCCTATGCGTCCTCACAAATTTTGCCAACATAATGTGGCAATAGCGTTCTATATCGGTGGCATACGTTCTCTCTCGTTATTTTGCTATTCGTCAGCTACACATACGTTTTTGAGGTTAGTGTACCTGCAGAAAATTCCATCATGGCCCAATTTCCAATGATGCAATTCACACATGACAGTTTATCACAGTTTATACTCCATATATTGCTATATGGAGGCCAGCTCATCATTAAGTGTCGAGCCACGCATAGGTGCCATTGCCACACTTTAACCATAGGGCAACTCATTATGGTAACTCACCTTCTTACCTAAGCGTAGGTGCGTCGGTACAAGTACATTACACTTCTCAGTATTCCCATGTCTGTATACCCATACACATCCATGGGGTACTGAATTCCCAGAAAAATAATTACTCCACATTGCAGCCTTCATATATACATATGTGTAACATGTATATAATCAAGCGCTTTTTATGCTCTTCTCTAGACTGACGTTAGTTCGGTCATGCTCTCACATCTCACCTTACCTGAGCGTCGATCCATTCAAAACTGAATGGTCTCAAAAATAACAATACACATGTATGCAATACCCCAGTTGTGGGTTAGTGGTTTTGAACTAAGCCACCTAATAGTCCTTAACTTAGGGCTTAATAGAGGATGCCGCTAGCATTATAGTTTTTCAAAACTGTTTTTCAAAGCCAAACAATGTGTTTAGTTGAAAATAGGTTTTCTAAAACCAAAACTTTGTTTTTAAAATACGTATGTGACCGTATTATACCTAATCCTGCTCTGATACCAGCTTTGGCGGAACCTCCCAAGTTATTGGGCCCACATGCACCTGTCCTTGTCTCAAAGACCTCAGACGGCTATGCATGTGCACCGGATAACTTAACAGGATCCGTCTGAGTGTCCCAAGGACCCCGGATAAACCACTTACAACCAAGATCGCAATATTAAGTAAACACAAATCACACACCAACATTTTTGCAGCAAAATTTCTTTATAACAAAAGTTACAAGTTACAACAAATTTACATTATGTTTATCGGAGTGATTACAAAAGTGATTCAAAGGAATAAACTTTGAAATGTTATAAATTATTTATAAGTATGAAATATATGCTAGCTCAGTGACAATCCTCATTAAGAAGTATAGAAGAAGTACTTAGACTTATAACAAGGCCGAACCCACCGGCACTTAGCATCAATCACAATCAAAGTGACTCGTAACCTGCAGCAATAATGGGAATAAAACCCTAAGTACGCAAGTACTCAGCAAGACTTACCCGACTAAGGAAAAAGACTCTCAAGGATATGCTGGATTTGGGAATCAAGGAAAGGCTTTTAGCAAGAATCAACATTAATAGTTTGCAGAAAGCTTACTAAAATGAGTCCTTACTTTCAACATTTTAATGCTATATTAAGTATTAATAGACCTTGTTTGCATCTAGTCTAATTTCATCATCACATTAATCAATACAACATGATTTTTGCTCATTATGATTCCATCCATGACTTAGATTGCAGGGCAGTGACCAAGTCTTCATGTCCGAGAAGTAACGGCGATCCGAATCGATTAATACCCAGCTGGGGATCTCCAATCACACGACATATGTAGCACTTAACCCTTGCATATGTCAACTCGCCACCGGGGTTCTTAAGACCAGATCAGGTTCACGCCAACTGAGAGCACAGATACACCACCGTCCAGCCTCTTTCCACGGAGGGTACACGCTACTCTCGCCATCTCTCCACTCCCATTGTGTGTTGTCCTATTCTGGTATTAGTCTGCCCGAGGCAAAGCTTACCCATGACGAGGCATGTGACCAGTTAAAAGGTCCTCGATCAGCAAGCCTACATTTGCTATAATCCTTAATCAACCAGGGTAGAACATCACATGTTCCTAGCCCAAGTCTCGATTTAAGTACTTCCACCCTTAGGATTGTTTGTGTTCCTTAGGATGAAAAGAGCATTAAAGGGAACTTTGCAGTAAGATCCCACCACGCTCCCAATGAAAATATTCTTGCAGGTAGAAGCCATCCTTCCTCAGGATAACCCCTGAGCTAGGCATTAGTGCAAAGGACAAACTCTATCCGCAAGATTTACCCCTAGGCAGGGCTAAGCAATTTTGTAAATCATATTTGATACTTCACCAGAAGTATCTATAAAAGGAATGGATTTCAAGGTAGCTAATGCATCAAAGGGTTTCCAAGCAACTCCTATAAACCTAATGCACATTTCGCTAGACTTAAAGTGTGTAAAAATCATTTAAAAACACAAGGAAAGGGGTTGCATGCACCGGAGCTTGCCTGGAATAAACACTAGGTTAGTGTTGTTAGACGGCGTCCACTTGACAACCATCTTTTGTTCTGATACTTGTTTCGTCTTCCCATCTTCAGTTCCGTTCATCAGCACCATCTTGTGGTCGACTCAATTATGGTTCTTTGCATCACGTGGTTAATTCATGTACCTGAATGAAATGCATTATGCACATGAATGCATATAGACAGGAATAGTACAAGACTGAATATTACTACATGTCCGCAAATTAAACACCTAGCAGCGAGGCGTTGTACTATTTCATACGGAAACATTAGTTATCTATATACGACTACGCCCAATAATCATAAAATAATAAACTATACATACTAACTACAGCACTCGCATTTCTCCTGTTTAATCATATCTAATTTTGAGAATAAGGATAGAAGCACATCAATTTTCTAAACCATCCGACCGGATGACTTTGCATAACCCGCTAACTAATTAAAATGTCTGCTAGTAAAGCAATAATTGGTTATTCAAACTTAACTCATTAAACTTGGACATCTAAAAACTCGAATATGAAGAGAAACTCTATAACTAGCTTTCTAAGCCATTTCATCGGATTAACTTGTACAGCCTACGAGTTAAATACGATATTTAATCGTTCGAGCTAGCAGGTGTACCTCACACCTATATTTTACCATACCTCGCGACTATTTCATAATTACGACGGTAACCAAGCAGCACACAATTACGACCTTTATCCTGCATCAAATAACCCACGACGCGTTTAAGCTACAAATAGAATAATTATCACGATTAATATTCTTCTATTCCATCTATCAAATTAATTATCTAGAATAACGAATCAGAGTATGATTACCATAACGACTAGCAATCCGAATAAATGACGATGATCCTTGTTCAGGCCTTTCGCCGAGCACTTGGGGGCATCGACCTAGGGCTTGTTTCTCCACATACTCTTGGAATCTCTCCTTGACTGAAAAATCTTGACGAACCGAGCTTGAGTCGCACAGGCTGCTCACTTGACTTGGGTATTTCATACGAGCAGCACATAAGGCACGATTACAATAGCAGGGTAAATAACAACACCGCGAGGAAGGACGGCCACGGTGTTGCTGAGGCATCGGACGAGACGAGCGCGAGATAGAAAGACGCGTGACCGGAGACCCAAGCATCCGCGGTGGCGATTTGGACAAAAGCGAACTAGTGGTGACAACTCTCGGCCAGGCGACGATGCACCGGCACGAGTGTCGTGGGATAGCAGCACCACAACAGCAGGCGAGCTGCGAAGCGAAATTAACGGCGGGCAAGAGCGGCCAATCAACGAGATCCAAATGCCGCGTGATGGGCATTACGGACAAGCGCGCGCGGCAGCGACTATGGTCGACTAGCCTAACGATATAGGGCCAAGCGAGGTCGACGACGTTGGGGTTTGTGCGACAAGACAAAGTCAAGCACACAGGGCGACCAGCTTTGGATTCGGAGCAGGCCAAGCGAGAAGACGCGGTTGCGCGCCATGGGCGAGCACCAGAGAAGGAACGAGCGACCACCATGAAACAGGGCCGCACGCGAGAGAGCTTGGCAAGGGCGTGGAAAGCGAGGAAGATGGACGCCAAGCACCTGGGAGATTTGGTCGGACGCAGCAGGGAACTCTGGGGAGAGAGACGCAGTGAAGCAGGCAGCCATGGAGCTTGGGGAAAGGGAACCGGCGAGCAGCGGAGAGGAACGAGCGACCGAGCGAGATCCGGGCGAGGTTGACGGCTTGACGGGGCGGCTGGGCAGAGGGAGCAGTTGCGCGTGCGCAGAGAGCTCGACCGGGCGCGGCTGCCAGGGACTACGGTGAGGAAGGAGCAGAGGAGCACAGCGCTTGGGGAAGAGAGAGAGAGCGCGACGCGGCTGGAGGAGGGACGTCGAGGGAAGGGCTCGACAGGGAAGAGGCAAGCACCAGGGAGCAGGGCTACAGCGGGGAAGAAGAAGTGCGCAGGGAGCTCGTGGCTGGGGGAGGCAGAGGTGACGTGGATAGAGGATAAGCCTCCTGCGCGCGCGTAGGGGATGAGGATAACACAGGAAAAATCAAGCGGGAGGATAGAGATGAAGGGATTTTCTTTTCAGATTTTACATTTCCCCCTTTTTTATAAAGAAAATTGCAGATATTTCGATGTTAAAAGATATAATCGAGGATCGAACAAAATAAGATTGACAACAATATTTAGACAATGTTTAACTTGGAAAATATTTCTGGAACTAGATAAATTTTTACCAGTTACTGATATCCGATCATTTGGATTTGTTCAAGCAGGATGTAACAGATCGAATTAGACTAATTTCGGCTTCGATAATTCGCTCTGCGTGATTTGACTGAAATTAGCCGAAACCCGATCCGCTAATGTACACTCGTTTTTGTCGCCAAAACAGCGTGATGAAGGATAAATTGTGTCATAACATCGTGCAAGATTTCGCGCGATTCGAATTATTTTACCCCGAGCATTTTAGTCGTCGAGTTTAAATTAATTTGCCCGGGATAAAATCATCCGAGTGGGTCGGGCTTACAAATTCATATTCGCGCGAGCGATGAATTTTAAATAATCACCGGACGCACCGATTTTGGGAACAACTATGTTCCGAACATCACGAAAATTTAGAAAGAGCCCAGATAAATAAAAACAATGTCGAACTCACGACAGACGAAATAGATGCGATATTAAAATCGCGACAGGCGAAGATGATTAAAATTTAGCATCTGTTTTATCCACTGATATTACGTGCTTAAATCCATACTCGTTGTTGAGCGGAATATAAACACCAAGGGTGTTACATACAAGTTGGGAAAGTTTTGGTTCCCCATAAAATTCACGTCGGCCCATGTAAGGAAAATGGACCCCGGGCCATTTGGCTCAAAAGGTTTTGGTGTTTGATGATCAACATAACATGTGGACTAATGTGTTTGCTAGTGTTTATGATTGTAGTTCACATGATGCTAAAGTGACTTCGACTCAGGCACTGAAGAAAGCAACACCACAAAAAAAGACATTATGAAGATCACAAGTGAAGATCAACAAGTATCAACCAAAGTCCAAGAAATGAAGAAGTGTTACCACTGGCAGACTGTCTGGTCAGGGACACCGGACTGTCCGGTGCCACACGTCGGACTGTCCGGTGCACCTGGGAACTGTAGCCCAATGGCTAGTTCCTAATTGCACTGGGGAGAGAAGCCACTGGATTGTCCAGTGTGAAAGCATGCAGCGCCAACGGTCACCTGCGGTGTCAGATCCAACGACTAGGCGCACTAGACTGTCTGGTGCCTCCATCGGACTGTCCGGTGTGCCTCAGAGAGCAGCAGCTTTTCTCCAACGGCTAGAATTTTGTTAGGGCCTATAAATACCATCCCAACCAGCCACTTCAAGGTGTGGGAGTCCAAGCAACATACCAAGGTATAGTATAGACATTCCCAAGAGCTCATACACCCAAGTGCTTAATAGAATCACTCGATGATTAGCATAGGTGCTTTGCGAAGTGCTTAGGTTAGTTAGACCGCATTAGCACTTGCTCTAGGTGAATCCTAGTTAGATGAGTGAGTTTATAAAAACCACACAACCCCTCAGCTCTTGCGTGAGCCGTTGTAAGTGTAACGAGTGGGGCGAGAGTCTAGCGAGACCGTGACAACTGAGTTTCTGTTACGGCCGCCACCGCTGTAACACCCCAGGTGTTTATATTCTGCTCGACAACGAGTATGGATTTAAGCACGTGATATCAGTGGATAAAATGGATTTTTAATTTAATTATCTTCATTTATCGCGATTTTTATATCGCATCTGTTTTGTCTGTCGCGAGTGCGACATCATTTTTATTTTATCTATCCGGGCTCTTCCGAAATTTTCGTGATGTTCGGAACATCGCCGTTCCAAAAATCGGTGCGTCCGATGATTAATTAAAATTCATCGCCGCGCGAATCCGAATTCAGAAGTTCGACCTTCTTCTATACCTTTTTATCCCGGACAGATTAATTTGAACTCGACGACTAAAATACTCGGTGCAAAATAATCTGAATCGTGTGTCGTCTGAGTGAAATCGTGTGCGAGGATATAATTCAATTTATTCTTCGGCACGCTGTTTTGACGACGAAATCGCGTATACATTAGCGGCTCTGGTTTCGGCTAATTTCGGTCGAATCACGCAGAGCAGATTAAATAGCGAAGCCCAACTCGTGTCGATCTGGTCCGTTTACATCGTGGCCAGAATAGTCACGAAAATTATCTAAATGAATTTTAGTCAGAATCGTAAACCTCGGATGTTCCGTTTCGGGATCCGAGAAAATAATATGTGTAGCCTAAATGTCGTTTTAATCCGGCCTTTTTGCCTCTCATCTAAATCATAATCCTAGAACTCAGATTGGGCTTTCTCGGCTCGTGTCGCAATAATTCGAACTGAAGTGTGTTGAATTTAAAATTCGAGAATAAAGCTGAGTCAAACACGAATGGTTTAAGGTATTGCAGTATAAATTCTAATCAAGATGAATCATAGCCATGAAATACAAACTAGGAATAATTATTGTGCTAAAAATACATCGGAGAGAAAATTATATAATAAATAAATAAAAAAGGAAAATATCCCAACCGTTCCTGATATTTTCATCCGCTTGATATTTTTCTATTTCAGCCTCATCCTCCACCGTCTCGCTCTCTCTCTCTTTATTTACCTTCTCGTTGTCTCTATCCTGCCCCTGCCTAGACTTCTTCCTGCTCCCATGGCGCACAGCTTTTTCTTCCCTCTCCATGGTCACGCTCCTCCCCTGCTCGGCCTGACCGTTGGTCTCCCTCACCTCGATGCCCTCCTCTGCCTAACGTTGTCCCTTGGATGGACTCTCTTGCAAACTCCACTGCGCTGCTGTTCTTCGGTCCATGGCCGTTCGAGCAGAGCGACGCGGCGACCGGCCAGGATCGGCCATGGCGAGCCCCCTCCCGTCCCTGCTCATCTTCCCCACCGTAGCTCTGCTCCCTGGTGCCGCGCCCTTGCAGCTCTCAGCCATGGCGCGCCTGGAAGCTCCTCCCGGCCGCGTCTGGTCGAATCTCGCCCAGTTTGCAGCTCGCCGGCGCCCAAGCCCTCTGCCCGCTCTCCATCGTGACCCCCCAGCTTCCTCTGCCGAGCCCAGCTGAAGCTCCCTATGCACGGTCTTCTCTAATCGAGCTCGTCCCTATCCTCCATGGCCGACGATTCCCCAGCTCGGACGGCATCCATCTCCCTGTTCCTCCATGGCTACGTCGCGCGCGATTCAGTTCTTCCTGCGCGTGCTGCCGCGAGCTCCTCTGATCCCGGCGCAGTCAAATCCCGTCCTCCTCTGCTCAGCGATGACGTGTTCGGTCGCATGCTCGCTGCTATCCTCCGCGACAACGGTGAGCGCGAGTTCATGTTCTATCGCAACCCTAGCATCGTGTAGATCTATCCTGCAGCAGCACCCTGTTGGTTGTCGTGTAGTACGTCGCGCCTGTTCAGACTCAAGTTGTCGTGTGCCCGGTCTCCGCACCGCGGTACTCCCTCTGGTCCATGCTTCCTTCAGCTCGGCCAGGCGGGACATCGTTCCGTGCTGTGCTCGCCTAAGTCGCTGCCGTCAAATCGTCGGAGTCGCTCAACTCGCCAATCGCATCTGGACCGATTGCCAATTTTCTATTCGCCATGCTACAACACTGCTGTTAGATCCGGTCTCCAACCGGCCATGGCGCTTGCCGGACTTCGCCGATGAAGTTCGTCGTCGTCCTCTGGTCCCAGCCCGACCCATCCGTGCGCTTGCTCTTCGTCCATCGGGTTTCGTGCGTGCTCGCGTTTACCGTCGAGTCGTCGAACTCGTCATCCTCTGCTCAAACCCCACCTCACCAGCTCGCTTCAAACACGATCTCGTTGTCAAGCTTCGCCTCAGCCTTAGCTCGTCGGTCACGCTCGCCAGATGTTCGATCAAGGACTTCGGCTGAAGGTCATCGTCGTTCAGGCAACTACCAAATCGAGTTGTGATGTGGTGAGCCGATTCGCTATTTTTACTATCGGTTTTATGATCGTAAAATAAGATGCTACATATGCGTATATGATTAAGTTAGAAATACCATTAAGGCGAGGTGTGCTTCGAGGAGTTTAGTTGCCGAATATATTCGAACTAGTTCTATTTTGTAGAATATAGTATTTCGGTGACGCGTAGGTTAAATTTAGTATTTTAAATGTCTAGACAATAATATTGTTAGTATTACTATTGACGAATTATAATTGTTTGATAAAATTAAATTGGTTCTTGGGAAGCAAGGTGGTATAATTTATAAAGCGGGGGATGAATTTAGCATTTAACCAATTAGCTGATAAGTTGTTTTTAGACTAATTGTATTAAATGTGTATAGTTTGTTGTTCGTGACGTTTGCGTTAGGTACGAGAAGCGTAATTAGTGCGCTTAATCGTATATCGATAACTAGTATTTCTGTATGAACGGTACAACGCCACGCCGCTAGGTGTGTAATTCGCGGACGTGTAGTAAAATTTAGTCTCGTACTATTCCTTTTTATATGCATTCATGTGTATTATGCAAATCATTTAGGTACGTTTATTGACTACGTGATGCGGAGAACCAAAGCGGACTCGACCACAAGATGTCGCTGCGCGTGAGTTTCTCCACAAGATGGTGCTGATGAACGGAACTGAAGATGGATAGACGAAACAAGTATCAGCACAAAAGATGATCGCCAAGTGGACGTCGTCTAACAAACACTAACGTAGTGTTTATCCAGGCAAGCCCCGGTGCATGCAACCCCTTCCTTGTGTTTTTAAATAATTTTTGCACACTTTAAGTCTAGTGAAATGTGCATTAGGTTTATAGGAGTTGCTTGAAACCCTTTGATGCATTGCCTTCCTTGATATCCATACCTTTATAGATACTTCTGATGAAGTATCAAAATATGATTTACAAAAATGCTTAGCTCTGCTTAGATCTTGTGGATAGAAGTTGTCTTTCGCAATAAGGCCTTGCTCAGGGGTTATCCTGAGGAAAGTTGGCTTCTACCTGCAAGATTATTTTCATTGGGAGCAATGGTGGGATCTTACTGCAAAGTTCCCTATAATGCTCTTTTCATCCTAAGGAGTACAAACAATCCTAAGGATGGAAGTACTTAAATCGGGACTTGGGCTAGGAACAGGTGATGTTCTACCTAGATTGATTAAGGATTGGATGCGTATGTTGGCCTGCTGACCGAGGACCCTTTAACTGGTCACATGCCTCATCATGGGTAAGCTTTGCCTCGGGCAGACTAAGGCCAGAATAAGATAACACGCAATGGGCGTGGAGCGGTGGCGAGAGTAGCGTGTACCCTCCGTGGCAAGAGGCTGGACAGTGGTGTATCTGTGCTCTCGGTTGACGTGAACCTGATCTGGTCTTAAGAACCTCGGTGGCGAGTTGACTGTAATACTCATATTGTAAGGAAAAATAAAGGGAGGAATTGTCTCCTTTGAATATATGTGCATCTCCATTTATCATCACATGTGACTGGTCACGTTTAAAAAAAATGAGTAAAACTTCACTATGACACAAATAAACCATTGCATCATTTTGGATCTTTGTTTGTGCATTAAAAACAATAATAAAATGAATAAAATGTAATGACAATGGGATGAGGATTTAGAATAAACCCTAAATCGAGAATTGATTTTTTAAAATAGAAAAGAAGGAACAAATATTATGAGACACCAAAATAAATCCATAAATAAATAAATTGACCCCACATTGATATATTCAAATTGAATGATTAATTTGGGTACAAAATTCAAGGTCATACTTGAGATTCAAATGGGGAATTTAAAATAGGAGAAGAAGAAAATTAGAGAAAAGAAAAAGGGATTTTAACCTAAATGGGTCGCAGCCACCTATTTTGGCCCACTATACCTTTCTTACCCGCGCTGCCTGGCTCTGATGATGGCGCCTGACATGTGGGTCCAGTTGGTCAGTGGCGCTCAGAGTCTTAAGAATACTTGCACGTTGGCCCCTGAGTGTTCTGGTTATTGAGGTCCAGTCCAGTCAACTCGAAATTCAGATTAAAATAAAATAGAGATAGATTTTTAATGTTTAGAACTTGTTTAATTCATAGAAAATGCATATGAACTCCAAATTGATCCATTCCAGTTCCAAAATTTTTATAATATTATTGTCTAGCCATTAGTGTCTCTGTCTTAACATGAAAGATGATTTAAAATTTATCTAGCACTTAATCTTGTATTAAGCACATAAAACATTAGAAAATCCATAACTTAAAATATATAACTCCAAATTTAATGATTCCAGTTCCTGTGATCTTATTTTAATGTCTAGTTTATTACTGTATATTCTATTTGCATGTTTGATGTGATGTTAATTTATGCTATGTTATGTATGTGTTGTGTTGATGCGAGTAGACGAGCAAGCCACTGTGGAATCTGAGGTTCAACAAGTAGAAGTAGCTGAGCAGGAGCTCGTTGAAGGCAAGTTGTGCCCTTGATCACTTCTTTTACCCATTCATGTTCTTATTATTCATAATGATCTGCATAGGTTAATTTTGATGGGACCCAATAGGATACCCTAGATTTTGACTATCTTTATACCTTGTTTCACCACTGGTTTTACTACTAAAGTTTTGGGTAGTTCATGTTATTGCTTCATGTGGATTTGGGTATAGAGATATTCATCACTCATTGTTACACTTTTTATTATCTGTTTTATTCTTTAATGTTCATGTTAAGATCATTATGTTAATGGGAACATGGAGAACCACCCGGGAAAACAGTGCTACCACAAGGGTTTAATGGGACGCCCTTGGCTGAATAACTAGGAAAGCTAGTGGAGGGCTACCTTACCCGAAAGGGGCAAGGGCAGTAGGGGAGTGGTCAGTGTAGGGAGGTCCTTGGTTTATTTTGCTGCGATGGCGGTCAGGCAAGAACCCTGCACTGGAGCTTCCTATAAACTGTAGCGGGTAGTCTGAAGCTAGTGGAACTTTGTAAAGGCCTCGTAGTGGTACCCTGCCTCGCTTCCTTGGTAGAGGTGTATGGGGTCTGATCAACTCCGTGGCAAATGGGTAACACGACTTGTGGGTAAAGATGCGCAACCTCTGCAGAGTGTAAAACTGGTATACTAGCCGTGCTCACGGTCATGAGCGGCTCGGACACTCACATGATTAATTTATGGAACTTAAACTTAATCTGTCATTTAATTGCATTTGGGATTATTTTACTATTACTTTTATTTATTATTACTATGGTTTGGTATTCACTTACACTTAGTAACTGCTAACAAAATTTTGACCAACTTATAAAAGCAATGCTCAGCTTCAGCCTTTATTTCATTGATCAACCTTACACTTCATGAACTCCCACCTTTGGTGAGTTCATGCCACATTATTCCCCACGACTTGTTGAGCTATGATCGTATGTGAGCTCACTCTTGCTGTCTCACACCCCCCACAGGAGAAGAACAGGTGGTCGAAGAGGAGCCGCCTAACACTGAGGCATTCGACTTGATCTAGGTGGCGTTTCTCAGTTGACATTGGCGCCGACGATCCTTAGTTCGTTTTATATTTATTCTTTTATTTTGTAATAAGTCTTCCGCTATATAATAAATACTCTGATGTTTTATGACATTTATCTCTATACACTCTGTTATTATATATGTTGTCTTCGTGGCGTATGTATGAGATGCACCTGGCTTTGTTCCTTAAAGCCGGGTGTTACAGAAGTGGTATCAGAGGAAATGTTGACTGTAGGACGAAACCTAGATAGAAATGGACAACCCTTTTCTACTTACCTTATTCTGATTCTTCTAAACTCACCTTACTATGATTCTTTCTACACTTACCTTGATCCTATCTCACCTTCTACTGCTCTACTCTGATCGTTCTTACCTTTTCTACTCTGAGACAAGATGGATTTCACACCTTGGAATCCCTACCCCTATGACATTTTTAAGAGATAGGAGACCTAAGACAAAAAAATAATTATTTTCTCTATTAAAAATGTTGGTTGATTGTTCTGATGAGAAATGCTTGATTTGCTTCTTTGATTGATTGAAACATTATAGTTGGGCATCTTAGCATGTACCACCATAAGGTAATGTATTAGCTTTAGTGGATAACACACTAATCTACTTAGCTAATAAATCCCCCGCAGTAACATTTCTCGTAATTACTCGCCTTGTTTAAAAATCTTCCTTCTTTCCCTGTGTTTCTAACCCAGATGGGTTGCCCCTATACTGTTAGAAGAGAGCAGTATAGACTTGATCCTTGGTATGTCGTGGTTAAGAAAGGCAAGGACAGTTTATACACTAGGCTAAGGGAACCTTAGAACTCACCAGTGCCAAAGGAGAAAGATTCGAAGTTGAGATTTCAGTAACTACCACCATCAGACTAGCGATATTCTTAGTAGATGAGAAGTTTGTGGGTGACAACATCCGGGTGGTTAGAGATTTTCCGGATGTCTTTCCAGAGGAGTTACCAGGGATGCCACCTGATAGAGAAGTTGAGTTTGTTATTGATCTCCTACCTGGAACTGCCCCTGTTTCTAAACGGCCATATAGGATGTCCGTAGAGGAGTTGAAGGAACTTAAGAAGCAGTTGACGGAGTTACAAGAGGCTGGTTACATTCGTCCGAGTTCCTCACCGTGGGGAGCACCGGTACTGTTTGTACAGAAGAAGGATGGATCACAAATAATGTGTGTGGATTATAGATCACTTAATGATGTTACTGTGAAGAACAAGTATCTGTTACCCCGTATTGAGGATTTGTTTGATCAAATGAAAGGAGCAAGAGTATTTTCGAAGATTGATCTCCGATTGGGATACCATCAGATGAGGATTAGACCATCGAATATTCCCAAGACGGCTTTCTCGACTCGATATGGATTATATGAGTTTACTGTTATGTCATTTGGATTAACCAATGCACCGGCTTATTTCATGAATTTGATGAATAAGGTGTTTATGGAGTATTTGGACAGATTTGTCGTGGTGTTCATCGACGATATTCTTATCTATTCTAAGAATGAAAGTGATCATGAACAACATCTAAGGTTGGTGCTACAGAAGTTGCGAGATAATCAACTCTATGCTAAGTTCAGCAAGTGCGAGTTTTGGATTGACAAGGTGCCATTCCTTGGTCATATTATTTCTAACGGAGGAATAGCAGTGGATCCTGCTAAAGTGAAGGAGATAATGGAGTGGAGAGTGCCCACTACAGTTACTGAGATTCGGAGTTTCTTGGGGCTCACCGGATATTATCGGAGATTTATTGAGGGATTCTCTAAGATTGCCAAGCCTATGACATCGCTTCTGGAGAAAGGAAGAGAATTTAAGTGGGATGAGAAATGTCAAGAGAGCTTTGATCAATTGAAGGAGAGATTGATGTCACCTCCAGTGTTGGTTATGCCAGACTTACAGAAAGGATTTGACATTTATTGTGATGCATGTGGCCAAGGATTGGGATGTGTGCTTATGCAAGAAGGACATGTGATCGCCTATGCGTCTCGTCAGTTGCGGAAACATGAATTGAACTACCCCACTCATGATTTAGAGCTGGCAGCAGTTGTGCATGCTCTTAAGATTTGGAGACATTACATTATGGGAACTAAGTGCCAAGTATACACGGATCATAAGAGTTTGAAGTATATATTCACTCAGAAGGATCTCAACCTCAGACAACGTCGTTGGTTGGAGCTCATCAAGGATTATGATTTGGAGATTCACTATCACCCGGGCAAGGCGAATTTGGTTGCAGATGCCTTGAGTCGGAAAGAGCATGTTCACTCCGCTTTTGTCATCCAGCTACCCGATGAATTAGCAAAAGACTTTGAGAGACTCAATTTGGGAATTGTTACTCACACTGAAGGAGTTACCATTGAGTTGGAACCTACCTTGGAGCAAGAGATTCGTAAGGGTCAGGTTGGTGATGCTAAAATTCAAGAGATTAAGGATCTGATTACGAAAGGTCGAGTTCCAGAATTCACGGAGGATGAGCAAGGTACTATATGGTTCAAAGATCGGATATGTGTTCCAGAGATTGATAGCCTCCATGAGACTATATTGAAAGAAGCCCATGATTCTGATTATTCTATCCACCCTGGTAGCACTAAGATGTATCAGGATTTGAAGCAAAAGTATTGGTGGTATGGACTGAAAAGAGATGTTGCTGCACATGTGGCTAAGTGTGATGTGTGTCAAAGAGTCAAGGCTGAACATCAAAGACCCGCTGGACTATTTGAGAGCACCTAGAGGGGGGGTGAATAGGTGATCCTGGGACACTTCAAAAACTTAAGCCACAAAACTTGGTTACTTGTTAGCACAGTAATTTGCCAAGTGGCTAGAGAAGGATCTCAACACAACACAATAACCAAGAGATATCAATCACAGAGATGGCACAGTGGTTATCCCGTGGTTTGGCCAAGACCAACGCTTGCCTACTCCACGTTGTGGCGTCCCAACGGACGAGGGTTGCAATCAACCCCTCTCAAGCGGTCCAAAGACCAACTTGAATACCACGGTGTTGCTTTGCTTCTCTTAATCCCGTTTGCGAGGAATCTCCACAGCTTGGAGCCTCTCGCCCTTACACAAGATGTTCACGAAGAATCACAGAGCAAGGGAGGGATTAGCAACTCACACACGACACAAAGATCACAGCGAATACGCACACGCAAAACCCAGACTTGAGCTCAAGAGACTAGCACACTAGAACGGAGCTCAAATCACTAAAATGTCGAACAAGTGCGCAAGAATGAAGTGTGAGTGATCAATGATGCTCAAAGGATGCTTGGTGTACTCCTCCATGCGCCTAGGGGTCCCTTTTATAGCCCCAAGGCAGCTAGGAGCCGTTGAGCACAAGTTTGGAAAGCCATTCTTGCCTTCTGTCATCGGGGGCACCGGACAGTCCGGTGCACACCGGACACTGTCCGGTGCCCGATTTCCTTCCTTAAATAGCGAAGCCGACCGTTGGCAGCCTGAGAGCCATTGGCGCACCGGACATGTCCGGTGCACACCGGACAGTCCGGTGCCGTCTTCTAGCCGTTGGCTCGGCCACGTGTCCCGCGCAGATTGCGCGGCCGACCGTTGGCCCGGTCGACCGTTGGCTCACCGGACAGTCCGGTGCACACCGGACAGTCCGGTGAATTTTAGCCGTACGTCGCCGGTGAATTCCCGAGAGCAGCCACTTCGCTCGAGCCAGCCTGACGCACCGGACACTGTCCGGTGCACCACCGGACAGTCCGGTGCTTGCAGACTCAGCAGATTCTTGGCTGCTCGAGCCAAGACATTTCCAATTGGATTTTTCCTGTTTCCAGCACTTAGACACAATATATTAGTCCATAAAACAATGTACTAAGTCTGAGAAACATACCTTTATCCTTGATTTGTACTTTGTCCACCATTTTACAATTAGGCACCTGTGTTGGGCACTAAATCACCAAAACACTTAGAAATGGCCCAAGGGCACATTTCCCTTTCAATCTCCCCCTTTTTGGTGATTTATGCCAACACAACATAAAGCAAGTAGAACAAGTACAAAATCAAATCAAATAAGAAATCAAAATTGTTTTGATTCAATTTTGACATATATGGATCACTCTATGCCACCACTTGGTTTGTTTTTGCAAATCAAACTCAAATTCCTATCTCTAAGTCAAGACCACTTGTAGAGACATAAAGAGAAGTTTTCCAAAGAAATTTGATCAAGGATTTCAAAAACTCCCCCTTTTTCCCATAATCAACACTTCTCCCCACAAGAGGCCAACTTTTGACATAAGAGACAATAAAAGAGTTTTGACAAACCAAAAGCTCTAATCTACTATTTCAAAATTTCTCAAGTGGTAGCTGATCCATTTATTGCTTTAGCCTTTATTTTCTCCCCCTTTGGCATCAAGCACCAAAACGGGATCAATCTTGGCCCTTTAACCCCATTGCCTCACCAAAATCTTCAAATAAGAACACAAAGGCAATAAGAGTATGAAGATGAACTTGGAAAAGTTACTCTTTTCATCGGAGTGCAGTGGAAGTCTTGCATGGTCCAAGTCCACCTTTTCCCTTTCAATTTTCCTTGGAGACTAAAACAACGAAACTCAAGTACATGGTTAGTCTCAAAGGGTCAAGTTGTAGCACAGCTCCCCCTAAATATGTGCATCACTTGCAAACAGGACTTGTGAGGTCCAGGGAGTGTTTGTACAACTTGAGCACCACAATAAGCAACAATATGTAGAATGAACATAATCAAAAGCATAAACACATGTATGCTACATTTCAATCCAAGTTCCGCGAATCTAAGATATTGAGCTCACTACGCAGCCTGCAAAAGGTCTTCTCATCTAGAGGCTTGGTAAAGATATCGGCTAGCTGGTTCTCGGTGCTAACATGAAACACTTCGATATCTCCCTTTTGCTGGTGGTCTCTCAAAAAGTGATGCCGGATGTCAATGTGCTTTGTGCGGCTGTGCTCAACAGGATTTTCCGCTATTCGAATAGCACTCTCATTATCACATAGGAGTGGGACTTTGCTCAGATTGTAGCCAAAGTCCCTGAGGGTTTGCCTCATCCAAAGTAGTTGCGCGCAACACTGTCCTGCGGCAACATACTCGACCTCAGCGGTGGATAGGGCAACGGAGGTTTGTTTCTTAGAGTTCCATGACATCAGGGACCTTCCTAAGAATTGGCACGTCCCTGATGTACTCTTCCTATCGACCTTACATCCAGCATAGTCGGAATCTGAGTACCCAATCAAGTCAAAGTTAGACCCCTTTGGATACCAGATCCCGAAGCAAGGCGTAGCGACTAAATATCGAAGAATTCGCTTCACAGCCACTAAGTGACACTCCTTCGGATCGGATTGAAATCTAGCACACATGCATACGCTAAGCATAATATCCGGTCTACTAGCACATAAATAAAGCAAAGAACCTATCATGGACCGGTATGCTTTTTGATCAACGGACTTACCTCCTTTGTTGAGGTCGGTGTGTCCGTCGGTTCCCATCGGCGTCTTTGCGGGCTTGGCGTCCTTCATCCCAAACCTCTTTAGCAAATCTTGTGTGTACTTCGTTTGGGAGATGAAGGTGCCGTCCTTGAGTTGCTTCACTTGGAACCCAAGGAAGTAGGTCAACTCGCCCATCATCGACATCTCGAATTTCTGCGTCATCACCCTGCTAAACTCTTCACAAGACTTTTGATTAGTAGAACCAAATATTATGTCATCGACATAAATTTGGCACACAAAAAGATCACCATTGCAAGTATTAGTAAAAAGAGTTGGATCGGCTTTCCCAACCTTAAAAGCATTAGCAATTAAAAAGTCTCTAAGGCATTCATACCATGCTCTTGGGGCTTGCTTAAGTCCATAGAGCGCCTTAGAGAGCTTACACACGTGGTCGGGGTACCGTTCATCCTCAAAGCCAGGTGTAACACCCACTTTGTAAGTTGTTAGAAATAATATCACTGGAGAAATAATTTCTCCTTATGTGGGTTTACCCTTTATGCATCATCCCATGTGAACACCATATTCAAAGGCAAATAACTAATAAAAGAATACATGCCATTAAAATTATGCATCATGCTGGATATTATGTTTGTGGTGTGCATTTTGTGGCAATACAAAAAAATAAAATAAAGAGAATATATTAATACCTAGATAAGAATTTAAGATTTAAAGGGAATTCTAGAAATATGGAGAGAAGAAAAAAAAAGATAAAAGGATATGAATGAATAAATAATTAAATATCTCCATATTTAGTACCTCTAATTTCACAAATATAAAATTGTAATAAAGGGCCAAAAAGGTTTGAATTAAATCTGAATTCAAATTGAATTTGAAAAGGGAGAAAAGGAAATGGGAAATAAAAGAAAATGGGAAATAACCTAACTGGGCCGCAAACACCTTATTCGGCCCACTGCCCATTTCCCTCTGCGCGGCCCAACTGGTGTTTCCCACGCGTTTTTTTGCGCTGTGTCACCGATGTGTGGGGCCCGTTCGCCAGACGCGGTGAAGTCCCTGTTGACGTTCTCGCATGTGTCACTGCATGTGGGCCATACCTGGCAGGTGCTCCTTCCCTCCGTAACAAACACCGACGAAGACGCCGCCGCCGCTGCCGGGGAATCCGCGTGTGGATAGTTGGTGACCAATGGGATCCACGGAATCCGTTCGCTACCGCCCGGGATCTCTCTCCGTCCGACGCGCGACCCGTTCCTCTCTGCGCCCATAAATAGTGCCTACCGGACGCCGTGGTTCATGGCGAGCACCCTCCGGTGGCGGGGCTCCGCCGTCGTGTCCCTGCACGCGGCCGGCTCACAGCTAGCACGACGCGCAACCTCCCGGGCTAGCCCCCTGGCCGCGACTCCCCACGCCCATGCCCATGCCGCCACCATTCCCTTCACTCGTCGCGCCCCCTCTCTGCTCCGTCACCATCGCCATGGCGCGCCGCCGTAGCCTCTGCGCGTGCACATCTACGTTCGACTGTGACGAAGGGGTCTACGGGGATCGCCGGTAAACGCCGCTTCGGGATTGAAACCTGCCGTGGCGGATCGTAGGCGGACCGCTGTCCAATTTCTCACCGGCGCTTCTTCTTCGCCGTGGAACCCTGCATCACCGTGGCCAGTCACCATCGTGGCACGAATGCCGGTGAGTACCCTACACCCGTGTTCGCAATAGCACATACATCGTGTAGTGGGGATTAGATTGGGTTATGGGGAACCTGGGTGTGTTATACGCGAGCTCCGGCGGGCTGACCGCCGTGTGGCTTGTGCGCCGCCGTGCGTGAATTGGGGTCTTGGGGAAGACGGCGACTGGGGTCATGCGGGCCGTTAGATTGTTGAATTGTGGCTCGGATTTGATGCAAGGTACCCTCTCACTCAATTAGATCTAGGCCATTGGGATGTCATCGGATGGCTGTGGGTGAATACCGGTTCATAAGTGTGCGATGTGATCTGGTCCATCCAAGTGTGATCGGACGGTGGAGATTGAAGCATACCCCTTCGGCCCGTACGTTTTACAAAAGAGACCCCCTGCTTTAACCAAATCAACCCGCCATCCTAATTTGACCGTGGCTGTGTCTTTGCGCATTTTGCATGATAGCCCCTGGTTTTCCTAGAATTTGGCGCCTAGTCCAGAGAACAAATAAAACCAGAGAAATGAATTTAGAAATAGATTTTTAGTATTAAATAAATGCCAGAATTTGTATAATTCATAGAAAATTCATATTAAGCCCAAATTAATCCGTTCCAATTCCTATAATTTTGTAATATTATTATCTATCATTTGGTACCACTGTTTTGACATGAAAGTCACATTAGAATTTATATCCCATTTAATCTTGTACAAAACACATGGAATCTTCAGAAAATCATAACTCCGTCGTTTTAACTCCGATTTGATCCGTTCAAGTTGCGTTAGTCTCGTACAAGCGCGTAGATTATTATTACGCAGTGTATTCTTATGTTTGGTGTGATGTTAATTTTTCCCTATACCATGTTTGTCTATATTGCTACGTTTAGCAGTGAGGATACGTGTCACCTGAAGATCATCCTGGTACCTGGAATCTCAAGTCCCAGGCAAGTTGTGTCCTTGATCACTTTTTTTTTACCCACTCATGTTCTAATTAATCATAATGATCTGCATAGGTTAATTTTGATGGGACCCAATAGGTTACCCTAGTGTGACTATCTTTATACCTTGTTCACCACTGAATCTTTGGGTAGTACTTGCTATCGCTTTATGTGGTTTTGGGTATAGAGATACACATTACTATTCATGATTATACTTTTATTGTCAGTTGTTATTTACTGTTCATGTTAAGATCATTATGTTAATTGGAACATGGAGAACCACCCGAGAAAACAGTGCTACCACAAGGGTTTAATGGGACGCCCTTAGCTGATTAATTAGGAAAGCCAGTGGAAGACTACCTTACCCAAAAGGGGCAAGGGCAGTAGGGGAGTGGTCAGTGTAGGGAGGCCCTCGGAAGGATTTTGCTGCGTTGGTAGTCCTGCAAGGGATTCCTGCTAGGGAGGCCCTCGGGAGGATTTTGCTGCGATAGCGGTCCTGCAAGGGATTCCTGCATTGGAACTTCCTATAAACTGTAGCGGGTTTTCGGAAGCTGGTGGAACTTTGTAAAGGCCTCGTAGTGTTACCCTGCCTCACCTCCTCGGTAGAGGTGTATGGGATTGGCCGTCTCTTGGCAGATGGGTAACACGACTTGTGGGTAAAGATGCGCAACCTCTGCAGAGTGTAAAACTGGTATACTAACCGTGCTCACGGTCAAGAGCAGCTCGGACACTCACATGATTAATTTATGGAACTAAATTCAATTTGTCATATGCATTGCATCGCAGGTGATGTTGTTACTTTTGTTCTATTACTTAATTGGGTTTGGTATTTACTTATACTTAGTAATTGCTAATAAAATTTTGACCAACTTTAAAAGCAATGCTCAGCTTCAGCCATCCTCTTTGGTAAGCCTTACACTTCACGTGAGCTCCCACTTTTGGCGAGTTCATGCACATTATTCCCCACAACTTGTTGAGCTATGATCGTATGTGAGCTCACTCTTGCTGTCTCACACCCCCCCCCCCCACAGGTCAAGAACAGGTACCGCAGGAAGATGCGCTCGGAGGATGCTGTGAAGTGTTCGTGAGAGATCTAGGCCGTCATCTCCCAGTCAACTTTGGGTTGCTGGACCGTTGTCTCCTTATAATGTAATTGTTTATTTTGTATAGAATTCCTATTATATATAAAGTTGTGACATTCGATCCTGTGCCATGATTCATCATATGTGTGAGACTTGGTCCCAGCACACCTGGTGATTATGTTCGCGCCCGGGTCTTGGTGCCCCGAAACCCAGGTGTGACACCAGGGGGCTGCTCCACGTACACCTCCTCCTTGATCGGCCCGTTGAGGAAAGCGCTCTTCACATCCATTTGGTACAACCTGAAAGAATGGTGAGCGGCATATGCTAGCAAGATACGAATTGATTCTAGCCTAGCCACAGGAGCAAAAGTCTCCTCAAAGTCCAAACCTGCGACTTGGGCATAACCTTTTGCCACAAGTCAAGCCTTGTTCCTCGTCACCACCCCGTGCTCGTCATGTTTGTTGCGGAACACCCACTTGGTTCCCACAACATTTTGCTTGGGACGAGGTACGAGTGTCCAAACTTCGTTGCGCTTGAAGTTGTTGAGTTCCTCCTGCATGGCCAACACCCAGTCCGGATCTAGCAAGGCCTCTTCTACCCTGAAAGGCTCAATAGAAGAGACAAAAGAGTAATGCTCACAAAAATTAACTAATCTTGAGTGAGTAGTTACTCCCTTGCTAATATCACCCAATATCTGGTCGACGGGATGATCCCTTTGAATCGTCGCTCGAACTTGGGTTGGAGGTGCCTGAGATGCTTCTTCCTCTTGAACATCCTGTGCTCCCCCTTGATCATGTGCCTCCACTTGAGGTACCTGTTCATCATCTTGGGTTGGGGGGTGCACCATAGTTGAGGAAGACGGTTGATCTCGCTCCAGTTGTTCCTAAGGTCGTACATCTCCGATCGCCATGGTGCGTATTGCGGCCGTTGGAACATCTTCTTCATCTACATTATCAAGATCAACAACTTGCTCTCTTGGAGAGCCATTAGTCTCATCAAATACAACGTCGCTAGAGACTTCAACCACACCCGATGATTTGTTGAAGACCCTATATGCCTTTGTATTTGAATCATAACCTAATAAAAACCCTTCTACGGCTTTGGGAGCAAATTTGGAATTCCTACCCTTCTTCACTAGAATGTAGCATTTACTCCCAAATACACGAAAGTACGATACATTGGGTTTGTTACCAGTCAGCAGCTCATATGAAGTCTTCTTGAGGAGGCGGTGAAGGTAGACCCTGTTGATGGCGTGGCAAGCCGTGTTCACGGCTTCCGACCAAAAGCACTCGGGGGTCTTGAACTCTCCAAGCATAGTCCTCGCCATATCTATGAGCGTCCTGTTCTTCCTCTCTACCACACCATTTTGCTGAGGTGTGTAGGGAGCGGAGAACTCGTGCTTGATCCCCTCCTCCTCAAGGAACTCCTCCACTTGATGGTTCTTGAATTCGGACCCGTTGTCGCTCCTTATCTTCTTCACCTTGAGCTCAAACTCATTTTGAGCTCTCCTTAGGAAGCGCTTGAGGGTCCCTTGGGTTTCAGACTTATCCTGCAAAAAGAACACCCAAGTGAAGCGGGAAAAGTCATCAACAATAACTAGACCATACTTACTTCCTCCTATGCTCAGATAGGCGACAGGTCCGAAGAGGTCCATATGCAGCAGCTCCAGAGGTCTTGATGTTGTCATCACATTTTTGGTGTGATGAGAGCCTCCCACCTGTTTCCCTGCTTGACAAGCTGCACAAGGTCTATCTTTTTCGAAATGAACATTGGTTAGACCTATCACGTGTTCTCCCTTTAGAAGCTTGTGGAGGTTCTTCATCCCCACATGTGCTAAGCGGCGATGCCACAGCCAGCCCA
This sequence comes from Zea luxurians, assembly GCA_029449295.1. Classification (NCBI taxonomy): domain Eukaryota; kingdom Viridiplantae; phylum Streptophyta; class Magnoliopsida; order Poales; family Poaceae; genus Zea; species Zea luxurians. The sequence continues at coordinate 87,783,538 of JAOPSE010000001.1, read as the reverse complement.
TGCAAGTCTTAGCCATTAAGCATGCATCTAGACCGGCCTCTTCTTTTGCAAAATCAACTAAGTAAAGCTTGTCGTCTAGTACACCCTTAAAAGCTAGTGAACCATCACATCTTCTAAAGACAGACACATCTACATTTGTAAACAAACAGTTATATCCCATATTGCATAATTGACTAACAGATAGCAAATTATATCCAAGAGACTCTACTAAAAACACATTAGAGATAGAGTGCTCATTTGAGATTGCAATTTTACCTAACCCTTTTACCTTGCCTTGATTCCCATCACCGAATATTATTGAATCTTGGGAATCTTTATTCTTGACGTAGGAGGTGAACATCTTCTTCTCCCCCGTCATATGGTTTGTGCATCCGCTGTCAATAATCCAGCTTGAACCCCCGGATGCATAAACCTGCAAGGCAAATTTAGGCTTGGGTCTTAGGTACCCAACTCATGTTGGGTCCTGCAAGGTTAGCACAAATATCCTTAGGGACCCAAATGCAAGTTTTGTCTCCCTTACATCTTGCCCCTAATTTTCTAGCAACTATCTTCCTATCCTTTCTACAAATAGCAAAAGCAGCATTTAAAGCATGATATATTGTAGAAGGTTCATTAACTTTCCTAGGAACATTAACGACATTTCTCCTAGGCATATTATGAATAACATTTCTCCTACCAACATTTCTATCATGCACATAAGAAGAACTAGAAGCAACCATGGCATGAGAATCAAAGGCATTATATACATTACAACTCCTATAAGCATTTCTAGGTTGTCTTCTATCATAGTGCATAAAGGCATGGTTCTTTTGCACACTACTAGCCATAGGGGCCTTCCCTTTCTCCTTGGCGGAGATGGGAGCCTTATGGCTTGTCAAGTTCTTGGCTTCCCTCTTGTAGCCAAGTCCATCCTTAATTGAGGGGTGTCTACCAATCGTGTAGGCATCCCTTGCAAATTTTAGCTTGTCAAATTCATTCTTGCTAGTCTTAAGTTGGGCATTAAGACTAGCTAATTCATCATTTAATTTGGAAATTGAAACTAAATGATCACTACAAGCATCAATGTCAAAATCTTTACACCTATTACAAGTTTCAACAATTTCTACACAAGAATTAGATTTACTCGCTACTTCTAGTTTAGCATTTAAATCATCATTAAAACTTTTTAACTTAGCAATAGTTTCATGACAAGAAGATAATTCACTAGAGAGCATTTCATTCCTCTTAATTTCTAGAGCAAGAGATTTCTGTGCTTCTACAAATTTATCATGTTCTTCGTACAACAAATCCTCTTGTTTTTCTAAAAGCATATTCTTGTCATTCAAGGCATCAATTAATTCATTAATTTTGTCTACCTTGGTTCTATCTAATCCCTTGAATAAGCATGAGTAATCTATCTCATCATCATCACTAGACTCATCTTCACTCGAAGAAGCATAAGTACTAGTATGAGTGCTTACTTTCTTCTCTCTTGCCATGAGGCAAGTGTGACGCTCGTTGGGGAAGAGGGATGACTTGTTGAAGGCGGTGGCGGCGAGTCCTTCATTGTCAGAGTCGGAGGAGGAGCAATCCGAATCCCACTCCTTGCCTAGATGTGCCTCGCCCTTTGCCTTCTTGTATGCCTTCTTCTTCTCCCTCTTGTTCCCTTGGTCCTGTTCACTATCATTGTCGGGACAGTTAGCAATAAAATGACCAAGCTTACCGCATTTGAAGCATGAGCGCTTCCCCTTGGCTTTGGTCTTGCTTGGCTGTCCCTTGCGACCCTTAAGCGTCGTCTTGAATCTTTTGATGATGAGGGCCATCTCTTCATCATTAAGTCTGGCCGCCTCAATTTGTGCCACCTTGCTAGGTAGCGCCTCCTTGCTTCTTGTTGCTTTGAGAGCAAGAGGTTGCGGCTCGTTGATCGGTCCATTCAAGGCGTTGTCCACGTACCTCGCCTCCTTGATCATCATTCGCCCGCTGACGAATTTTCCTAGGACTTCCTCGGGCGACATTTTGGTGTACCTGGGATTCTCACGAATATTATTCACCAAATGAGGATCAAGAACGGTAAAGGACCTTAGCATCAGTCGGACGACGTCGTGGTCCGTCCATCGCGTGCTTCCGTAGCTCCTTATCTTGTTGATAAGGGTCTTGAGCCGGTTGTATGTTTGTGTCGGCTCCTCGCCCCTTATCATCGCGAACCGTCCAAGCTCGCCCTCCACCAACTCCATCTTGGTGAGCAAGGTGACGTCGTTCCCCTCATGAGAAATCTTGAGGGTGTCCCAGATCTGCTTGGCATTGTCCAAGCCACTCACCTTGTGATACTCATCCCTGCACAAAGAGGCTAGCAACACAGTAGTAGCTTGTGCATTTTTATGAATCTGTTCATTAATAAACACAGGGCTATCCGAGCTATCAAATTTCATTCCACTTTCCACAATCTCCCAAATGCTTGGATGGAGAGAAAACAGGTGAGTACGCATTTTGTGGCTCCAAAATCCGTAATCCTCTCCATCAAAGTGAGGGGGCTTGCCAAGTGGAATGGGGAGCAATTGAGCATTTGAACTATGCGGGATGCGCGAATAATCGAAAGAAAAGTTTGAGTTAACCGTCTTTCGTCTATCATAGTCGTCGTCGTCCTTTTGGGAGGAGGAAGATTCGTCGCTGTCGTAGTAGACAAATTCCTTGATGCGCCTAGTCTTCTTCTTCCTCCTGTCTTTTCTTTTGTGGCCCGAGCCTGAGTCGGTGGGCCTGTCATCATTGGGCTCGTTGACGAAGGACTCCTTCTCCTTGTCGTTGATCACCATCCCCTTGCCTTTAGGATCCATCTCTTCGGGCGGTTAGTCCCTTTCTTGAAGAGAACGGCTCCGATACCAATTGAGAGCACCTAGAGGGGGGTGAATAGGTGATCCTGGGACACTTCAAAAACTTAAGCCACAAAAATTGGTTACTTGTTAGCACAGTAATTTGCCAAGTGGCTAGAGAAGGATCTCAACACAACACAATAACCAAGAGATATCAATCACAGAGATGGCACAGTGGTTATCCCGTGGTTCGGCCAAGACCAACGCTTGCCTACTCCACGTTGTGGCGTCCCAACGGACGAGGGTTGCAATCAACCCCTCTCAAGCGGTCCAAAGACCAACTTGAATACCACGGTGTTGCTTTGCTTCTCTTAATCCCGTTTGCGAGGAATCTCCACAGCTTGGAGCCTCTCGCCCTTACACAAGATGTTCACGAAGAATCACAGAGCAAGGGAGGGATTAGCAACTCACACACGACACAAAGATCACAGCGAATACGCACACGCAAAACCCAGACTTGAGCTCAAGAGACTAGCACACTAGAACGGAGCTCAAATCACTAAAATGTCGAACAAGTGCGCAAGAATGAAGTGTGAGTGATCAATGATGCTCAAAGGATGCTTGGTGTACTCCTCCATGCGCCTAGGGGTCCCTTTTATAGCCCCAAGGCAGCTAGGAGCCGTTGAGCACAAGTTTGGAAAGCCATTCTTGCCTTCTGTCATCGGGGGCACCGGACAGTCCGGTGCACACCGGACACTGTCCGGTGCCCGATTTCCTTCCTTAAATAGCGAAGCCGACCGTTGGCAGCCTGAGAGCCGTTGGCGCACCGGACATGTCCGGTGCACACCGGATAGTCCGGTGCCGTCTTCTAGCCGTTGGCTCGGCCACGTGTCCCGCGCAGATTGCGCGGCCGACCGTTGGCCCGGTCGACCGTTGGCTCACCGGACAGTCCGGTGCACACCGGACAGTCCGGTGAATTTTAGCCGTACGTCGCCGGTGAATTCCCGAGAGCAGCCACTTCGCTCGAGCCAGCCTGACGCACCGAACACTGTCTGGTGCACCACCGGACAGTCCGGTGCTTGTAGACTCAGCAGATTCTTGGCTGCTCGAGCCAAGACATTTCCAATTGGATTTTTCCTGTTTCCAGCACTTAGACACAATATATTAGTCCATAAAACAATGTACTAAGTCTGAGAAACATACCTTTATCCTTGATTTGTACTTTGTCCACCATTTTACAATTAGGCACCTGTGTTGGGCACTAAATCACCAAAACACTTAGAAATGGCCCAAGGGCACATTTCCCTTTCACTATTACACCCATTGAAGATACCCGAGTGGAAATGGGAAGAAATTGGTATGGATTTTATTGTTGGACTACCCCGCACTCCAGCAGGATATGACTCTATTTGGGTAATTGTGGACAGATTGACAAAAGTGGCTCATTTCATACCTGTGAGGACTAATTACATGGGAGCCAAGCTAGCAGAATTGTATATGACTCGGATAGTTTGTTTACATGGAGTGCCTAAGAAAATCGTGTCTGATCGAGGATCACAGTTTACTTCTCGGTTTTGGAAGAAGTTGCATGAGAGTTTGGATACAAAGTTGAATTTTAGTTCAGCCTACCATCCCCAGACTAATGGACAGACAGAGAGGACTAATCAAGTGCTGGAAGATATGTTAAGAGCTTGTGCTCTCAAGCATGGTGGCAGTTGGGAGAAGAGCTTACCCTATGCTGAGTTTTTTATAATAATAGCTATCAGGCCAGTTTGAAGATGTCACCATTTGAGGCTCTATATGGCAGAAAGTGTAGGACCCCTCTATATTGGGATCGGACTGGAGAAAGACAGTTATTTGGGCCTGAGCTTATACAAGAGGCAGAAGAACAAGTTCGAATGATAAGAGAAAATTTGAGAATTGCACAGTCCAGGCAAAAGAGTTATGCTGATAATAGGAGAAGACTACTGGAGTTTAAGGAGGGTGATCACGTGTATCTGAAGGTGTCACCGATCCGGGGTATGAGGAGATTTAAAGTTAAAGGAAAGTTGTCCCCTCGCTTCATTGGACCTTTCTTGATCTTAAAGCGAGTGGGAGAAGTTGCATATCAACTGAAGTTACCTGATCATCTGTCAGATGTACATGATGTATTTCATGTGTCTCAGCTAAAGAAGTGCCTAAGGGTACCTGAGGAGCAACTACCAATGGAGGACCTTAGTGTTCAAGAGGATTTGACTTATGCTGAGTACCCTATCAAGATTCTGGACACTTTGACTCGAGTTACAAGAAATAAGGTGATAAAGATGTGCAAAGTGCAATGGAGCCACCACGGAGAAGATGAAGCAACCTGGGAAAGAGAAGAGGAGCTTCGCATAGACTTCCCCCATCTTTTCCTTAGTTCTTCTTAAAATCTCGAGGACGAGATTATTTTAAGGGGGGTAGGATTTGTAATACTCATATTGTAAGGAAGAATAAAGGGAGGAATTGTCTCCTTTGAATATATGTGCATCTCCATTTATCATCACATGTGACTGGTCACGTTTAAAAAAATGAGTAAAACTTCACTATGACACAAATAAACCATTGCATCATTTTGGATCTTTGTTTGTGCATTAAAAGCAATAATAAAATGAATAAAATGTAATGACAATGGGATGAGGATTTAGAATAAACCCTAAATCGAGAATTGATTTTTTAAAATAGAAAAGAAGGAACAAATATTATGAGACACCAAAATAAATCCATAAATAAATAAATTGACCCCACATTGATATATTCAAATTGAATGATAAATTTGGGTACAAAATTCAAGGTCATACTTGAGATTCAAATGGGGAATTTAAAATAGGAGAAGAAGAAAATTAGAGAAAAGAAAAAGGGATTTTAACCTAAATGGGCCGTAGCCACCTATTTTGGCCCACTATACCTTTCTTACTCGCGCTGCCTGGCTCTGATGATGGCGCCGACATGTGGGTCCAGTTGGTCAGTCGCACGCGGGCACGCCTGGCCGTCTCCTTCCCTCTGCCGTGCGGGGTCCACGCGCCAGAAACCGTGGAGGCCGTCTCCTTCCCTCGCGAACAACCTCGTCGTGAATCGCGCGCAGGAATCGCGGCAGCGGCTCCGCTGGCCGGTACAACGACTCCGAGCCCTCCTGGGTATAAAGCATCGCGCCGCCGTGCCTCCCCAAACCCTAGCGCCGCCGTTCCCCATTAGCCATTAACAACCGAGAAAGCAAAGAGAGTGAGATCCGGGTTGAGCGCCGCTGCTGCCCATCCTCGATCTCGTTGCCGCTAAAGCCTAGAAGTCGTGGCGGGGAGCTCCTCCATAGTGCTTGGGGTTCACACGTGGGAGCGCCATGCGGATTCAACCACCAGGGCAGCTTTGAATTGCTCACCATCGACCTCGGGCCGCCGCGGAATCGTTGGGCACTGTGGGCGGAGCTCGGTGTGCCGCTAGCGCTGGTAAAAACTTCCCCCTCGGATTCGTGACCCTTCCTTCTACGTTTTAGAATCGTCTGGCGGGTCGGGGGTGGCTGGGTTGCCGTTGCAACCGGTCGCCGATGTGGGGCCGTCGCGGCTGTTCTTGCCAGTGCGTGGCCTGGTGCCGGATGAAGGTGACGACTGGTCTACCGTTGGATGGCCATTGGACGGTGTGGGTTAGACCGCGCATATTGGTTGGTTTCCAGCCCTTGGATCGTGAACTTGCGAGTAGGATTAGATCACGCCCTCATTAAATAGTGGACGTCGATCTTTGATCCGACGGTACGTATAGCGTACCGGTTCATTTAAAAGTTATTCTAATCTGAGCCCTAGGTTTTGGATCCAACGACCCACAGTCACTCATACCCTTCCGGCCTGGGACTTTTTCTTATGAGTCCCTGAGCTCCATAGAAATTAACCCGTCGTCCTCACCAGTGGCGCTCAGAGTCTTAAGAATACTTGCACGTTGGCCCCTGAGTGTTCTGGTTATTGAGGTCCAGTCCAGTCAACTCGAAATTCAGATTAAAATAAAATAGAGATAGATTTTTAATGTTTAGAACTTGTTTAATTCATAGAAAATGCATATGAACTCCAAATTGATCCATTCCAGTTCCAAAATTTTTATAATATTATTGTCTAGCCATTAGTGTCTCTGTATTAACATGAAAGATGATTTAAAATTTATCTAGCACTTAATCTTGTATTAAGCACATAAAACATTAGAAAATCCATAACTTAAAATATATAACTCCAAATTTAATGATTCCAGTTCATGTGATCTTATTTTAATGTCTAGTTTATTACTGTATATTCTATTTGCATGTTTGATGTGATGTTAATTTATGCTATGCTATGTATGTGTTGTGTTGATGCGAGTAGACGAGCAAGCCACTGTGGAATCTGAGGTTCAACAAGTAGAAGTAGCTGAGCAGAAGCTCGTTGAAGGCAAGTTGTGCCCTTGATCACTTCTTTTACCCATTTATGTTCTTATTATTCATAATGATCTGCATAGGTTAATTTTGATGGGACCTAATAGGCACCCTAGATTTTGACTATCTTTATACCTTGTTTCACCACTGGTTTTACTACTAAAGTTTTGGGTAGTTCATGCTATTGCTTCATGTGGATTTGGGTATAGAGATATTCATCACTCATTGTTATACTTTTTATTATCTGTTTTATCCTTTAATGTTCATGTTAAGATCATTATGTTAATGGGAACATGGAGAACCACCTGGGAAAACAGTGCTACCACAAGGGTTTAATGGGACGCCCTTGGCTGAATAACTAGGAAAGCTAGTGGAGGGCTACCTTACCCGAAAGGGGCAAGGGCAGTAGGGGAGTGGTCAGTGTAGGGAGGTCCTTGGTTGATTTTGCTGCGATGGCGGTCAGGCAAGAACCCTGCACTGGAGCTTCCTATAAACTGTAGCGGGTAGTCTGAAGCTAGTGGAACTTTGTAAAGGCCTCGTAGTGGTACCCTGCCTCGCTTCCTTGGTAGAGGTGTATGGGGTCTGATCAACTCCGTGGCAAATGGGTAACACGACTTGTGGGTAAAGATGCGCAACCTCTGCAGAGTGTAAAACTGGTATACTAGCCGTGCTCACGGTCATGAGCGGCTCGGACACTCACATGATTAATTTATGGAACTTAAACTTAATCTGTCATTTCATTGCATTTGGGATTATTTTACTATTACTTTTATTTATTATTACTATGGTTTGGTATTCACTTACACTTAGTAACTGCTAACAAAATTTTGACCAACTTATAAAAGCAATGTTCAGCTTCAGCCTTTATTTCATTGATCAACCTTACACTTCATGAACTCCCACCTTTGGTGAGTTCATGCCACATTATTCCCCATGACTTGTTGAGCTATGATCGTATGTGAGCTCACTCTTGCTGTCTCACACCCCCCACAGGAGAAGAACAGGTGGTCGAAGAGGAGCCGCCTAACACTGAGGCATTCGACTTGATCTAGGTGGCGTTTCTCAGTTGACATTGGCGCCGACAATCCTTAGTTCGTTTTATATTTATTCTTTTATTTTGTAATAAGTCTTCCGCTATGTAATAAATACTCTGATGTTTTATGACATTTATCTCTATACACTCTGTTATTATATATGTTGTCTTCTTGGCGCATGTATGAGATGCACCTGGCTTTGTTCCTTAAAGTCGGGTGTTACATTGACATATGCAAGGGTTAAGTGCTACATATGTCGTGTGATTGGAGATCCTCAGCTGAGTATAATTGATTCGGATCGCCGTACCTTCGCGGTTATGAAGACTTGGTCACTAACCTGCAACCTAAGTCAGGATGTGAACCTCATGAATAAAAATGATGTTGTATTGATGAGATGGTGAAATTAGACCAGATGCAAACAGAGTCTATTGATATTTAATCTGGCGTTAAAATATTGAAAGTAAGGACTCACTTTAGTAAGCTATTTCTGCAAAAGTATCTAAGTTGATTCTTGCTAAAGCCTCTCCTTGATTCCCAAATCCAGCATACCCTTGAGAGTCTTTTCTTTAGTCGGGTAAGTCTTGCTGAGTAATTCCATACTCAGGGTTTTATTCTCTATTGTTTTTCAGGTTATAGTTTTGTGCTGCTGACAATGGTGTTAAGTGCCGGTGGGCTCGGCCTTCTTATATAAGTATACCCCGTCTTTATCTTCTTACTGAGGATGGTCATTTGAGCTAGCATATATTTCAAACTTATACTTTTGTAATCACTCCGATAAAATAATATAAAATTTTCATAACTTGTAAAATTTGGTAATAAGATTTCCGCTGCAAAAATATTGGTGTGTGTGATTTGTATTACTTAATCCCGCGGTTCTGGTTGCAAGTGGTTTATCCGATGTCCTTGGGGCAATCGGACAGATCCTGTTGAGTTATCTGGTGCACATGCATAGCCGTCTGAAGTCTTTGGGACAAGGACAGGTGCATGTGGGCCCAATAACTTGGAGGTTCTGCCACAGCTGGTATCGGAGTAGGATTAAGTATATACGGTCACATACGTATTTTCAAAACAAAAGTTTTGGTTTCGAAAAACCTATTTTCAACTAAACATATTGTTTGGCTTTGAAAAACAGTTTTGAAAAACTATAATGCTAGCGACATCCTCTATTAAGCCCTAAGTTAAGGACTATCAGGTGGCTTAGTTGAAAACCATAACCAGGTGGGTATTGCATACATGTGTATTGTTATTTTTGAGGCCATTCAGTTTTGAATGGATCGACGCTCAGGTAAGGTGAGATGTGAGAGCATGACCGAACAACCGTCGGTCTAGGGGAGTGCTTAATTGTGGCGCTTGATTATATACATGTTACACATATGTATATATGAAAGCTGCGATGTGGAGTATTTACTTTTCCGGGTTTCAGTACCCCATGTGTGTGTATGGGTATACAGACATGGGAATACTGAGAAATGTAATGTACTTGTAACGACGCACCTACGCTCAGGTAAGAAGGTGAGTTACCATAATGAGTTGCCCTATGGTTAAAGTGTGGCAACGGCGCCTATGCGTGGCTCGGCGCTTAATGAAGAGCTGGCCTCCATATAGAAATATATGGAGTATAAACTGTGATAAACTGCCATGTGTGAACTGCATCATGGGAATTGGGCTGTGATGGATTTTTCTGCAGGTACACTAACCTCGAAAACGTATGTGTAGATGACGACTAGCAAAATACTGAGAGAGAACGTATGCCACCGATATAGAACGCTATTGCCACATTAGGTTGGCAAAATCAGTGAGGACATATAGGACGAGCATGCATCCTGATTGTTGCATCATGTTTGTCACCTATACACCCAAGATGCTTCTCTCATCTTTATTCCAATAACTAGTGATTGTATATAATATGGTGTAATGTTGAATTATGAACTTCGATGAAATAGTTGTCCTCCGTTCTTTAGGTAATATATTTAGGTGTTATAGGTGTTTGCTCTTGTACTTGATGTATTGATAGAAGATTAGTGACTTGTTTGCCTAAACCCAAAATTAGGCCATGTTCTTATTTAGTGAACCGAGACCCAAATTTGAATTCTCCATTATCACTCCATGACTAAGCCCATACAAATGAATGCTTAGATAATTTCTTTGTTGGACACAAAGTGTACCCGAGCTTAAAACAAGAATCTCAAGTCATGTCTCCTTCTAGAACCATTCCCTTGTTCAGTTGATGCCTTTGGTTTCCTCATATCTATCGAAGGCATACCAACTTAATCTTATGATTGTTTTCCCTCCGTATCTAATCAGATACTAATCCTTGACCTTGTAATTGTTGTGATGGCATAGAAATATGTTTGGGGCTGAATTAACAGTCTCCCATCATACTCCTTTCATCAAGTTTAGGTTATGGCCATGCCTTGTTCATTTCATCGGGCCATGATCTAATTAGCCCTCTACTTGTAACCATCCTTACAGGTGGAGTATCTCTTTGTATATTGTCACCCTTGCCCAATCCATTGATGTCGCACGAGATTTCTTATTGGTTACGTCTGGTAATGGTGTTATGACTAAAATCGGTGGTACCACGCTGAACCCGAGGGCCTCCTATGGGTGCACACACATGGTTGTGCTACTTGGCACGCGCTAGTATCATAGTTAGTAATCATAATCCATTATAAGACTATATTGATAGGTTGTCTCTGCACAAATTATTCTTACCACGTGAGATTCATTATTGGTGCCAGTTTTGTAATGGTGTCATAGTTAAGGACTTATGGTACCGCGGCGAAACTGAGGGCCTCCTGTGAATGCGCACACAGGATTTTGCTGCTTGGCGCATGCCGGTACCGAAGTCTCTAGTCATGATCCATTATGTAATTACCCTGATGTGTGATCTTCCGTGGACTCCTTCCTTGAAACAATTTCTATGTTGTTTGTGAAGTGATCAAGCAACATCTATCATCTCTGTTGGATCAAAAGGGCAATACCACTTTCATGTGTGGTCTTATTTCTTTTGATCTTGGTAATGGCTACTCATACAAGTTCCCTTTACATCCTTTGTGTAAAGGTGAAGCCTTGGAGCTTTTTAGTGTCGAGAGGCAACTGATTAGCTCTCAAAATGGAGATATGTTTCCCCTGCTGCTGAGATGCAGGAGTTTGTCCATTCGCTTTCTTATTTAATTCATGTATTCCTGGACCAAGTTGGTTCATCTCGCATGAGGAAACGGATGAACAATTTGACCAAATAGATTTTTACCCACATACATAATCCCTTGTTAACAAAGAGAACTCTCAACTCTTGGCTTACCGATGGTACTGAGAGGACCTGCTCAATGTCAAAAGTAGTTCAACAAGTTTGTTTTACTAACTTGTAACTGCCCAATGAACAAAGGTTGAGTTTAGAGATCGTTTTGCTGAGTTGTCTAAACTCACTTTGGTTCAACCCATTTTAAGGAAGTGGTTATAAGAATCAAGTTTAAGTCGGCCAGTAACCACCTAATCATCGCTCTAGTCACGCCTCGACCGCCTCACGCGTGCTTTTCCAGTGTGTGTGATCATGTCGAGTCATGCCTAGTGCTCGATAAAATGGATTGATTGCGAAGGCAGCATCTACAGATCCCTTCGCCGGTGATTTTACAAGTCTCTATCATTTTTTGACTTGGATTCTCTGGCTAACACGAGTTAACTATGATGTTATTCAACATTCACACCCGTCTCGTGTGCTATGAAATTATCGCGACCACTTGTTGGTAAACCTCTTTGTGTGTTTTACCCCAAGAGGTTGCATCTGGTTCTGTTTGAGTAAAATCGCGTATTAGTTGCTCGCCCAACAGACTCAGATAGTACAGTGTCATCAAAAAAAGCAAACTGCACACATGGAACCTTCTGTGTTCTTCTGGCAGACAGCGTCTCTATTGTTGGACATCTCTAAATTAGCCTAAGGCGATACTGAAAGGGAATTAGGCTTACACCTAGTCCCTAAATAATTTTGGTGGTTGAATTGTCCAACACAAATAATTGTACTAACTAGTTTGCTCTAGTGTATAAGTTATACAGGTGCCAAAGGTTCACACTTAGCCAATAAAAAGACCAAGTATTGGGTTCGACAAAAGAGCAAAGGGACAACCGAAGGCTCCTATGGTCTGGCGCACCGGACTGTCCGGTGTGCCACCGGACATGTCCGGTGCACCGAGGACTCCAAACTCCAACTCGTCACCTTCGGGAAATTCCAGAGGCAACTCCACTATAATTCACCGGACTGTCCGGTGTACACCGGACATGTTCGGTGCTCCAAGTAAGAGCGGCCTCCGGAACTCGCCAGCCTCGGGAATTCACTTCGGCTGCTCCGCTATAATTCACCGGACATGTCCGGTGTACACCGGACTGTCCGGTGTAACAGCGGGGCAACGGCTATTTCGGCGCCAACGGCTACCTGCAGCGCATTTATTGCGCACCAGCGCGCGCAGAGGTCAGGCACGCCCATGCTGGCGCACCGGACACTCTACAGTACATGTCCGGTGCGCCACCGAACATCCAGGCGGGCCCAGAAGACAGAGCTCCAACGGTCGAATCCCAACGGCTTTGGTGACGTGGCTATCGCACCGGACATGTCCGGTGTGCACCGGACTGTCTGGTGCACCATCGAACAGACAGCCTCACCAAACGGCTAGTTTGGTGGTTGGGGCTATAAATACCCCCAACCACCCACCATTCATTGCATCCAAGTTTTCCACTTCTCAACTACTTACAAGAGCTCTAGCATTCAATTCTAGACACACCAAAGAGATCAAATCCTCTCCAAACTCCACACAATGCCCTAGTGATTAGTGAGAGAGATTTGCTTGTGTTCTTTCGAGCTCTTGCGCTTGGATTGCTTTCTTCCTTTCTTTGATTCTTCATTGCGATCAAACTCACTTGTAATTGAGGCAAGAGACACCAATCTTGTGGTGGTCCTTGTAGGAACTTTGTGTTCCAAGTGATTGAGAAGAGAAAGCTCACTCGGTCCGTGGGATCGTTTGAGAGAGGGTAAGGGTTGAAAGAGACCCGGCCTTTGTGGCCTCCTCAACGGGGAGTAGGTTTGCGAGAACCAAACCTCGGTAAAACAAATCCGCGTGTCACACTCTCTATTCGCTTGCGATTTGTTTTGCGCCCTCTCTCGGACTCGTTTATATTTCTAACGCTAACCCGGCTTGTAGTTGTGTTTATATTTGTAAATTTTAGTTTTGCCCTATTCACCCCCCCCCCTCTAGGCGACTTTCAATTGGTATCAAAGCCCGGTGCTTCATTAGAGCCTAACCGCTCGAAGTGATGTTGGGAGATCACACCAAGAGGGAGATGGAGACCGGCGACAAGCCCGCTACGAGCCACGGGAGCACTTCATCGGAAGAGTCCCGCACCAAGAGGAAGGAGAAGAAGAAGGACTCCTCCAAACGGAAGGAGAAAAGATCCTCTTCTTCACACCACAAGGAGAAGAAGGAGAAATCTTCTTCTCACAAGTCGCATCGGAAAGGCGACAAGCACAAGAGGATGAGGAAGGTGGTCTACTACGAGACCGACACTTCATCAACATCGACCTCCGACTCTGATGCGCCGTCCGTAACTTCTAAGCGCCAAGAGCGCAAGAAGTTTAGTAAGATCCCCTTACACTATCCTCGTACACCTAGACATACTCCATTACTTTCCGTTCCATTAGGCAAACCGCCAACTTTTGATGGTGAAGATTATGCTAGGTGGAGTGATTTAATGAAATTTCATCTAACCTCACTCCACAAAAGTATATGGAATGTTGTTGAGTTTGGAGCACAGGTACCATCCATAGGGGATGAGGATTATGATACGGACAAGGTGGCCCAAATCGAGCACTTCAACTCTCAAGCTACAACCATACTCCTAGCCTCTCTAAGTAAGGAGGAATACAACAAGGTGCAAGGGTTGAAGAATGCAAAGGAGATTTGGGACCTACTCAAGACCGCGCACGAGGGTGATGAACTCACCAAGATCACCAAGCGGGAAACGATCGAGGGGGAGCTCGGTCGCTTCCGTCTTCGCCAAGGGGAGGAGCCACAGGATATGTACAACCGGCTCAAAACCTTGGTGAACCAAGTGCGCAACCTCAGGAGTAAGAAGTGGGACGACCACGAGGTGGTTAAGGTTATTCTAAGATCTCTTATTTTCCTTAACCCCACTCAAGTTCAATTAATTCGTGGTAATCCTAGATACACACTAATGACTCCCGAGGAAGTAATCGGGAATTTTGTAAGCTTTGAATGTATGATTAAAGGCTCAAAGAAGATCAACGAGCTTGATGAACCCTCCACGACCGAGGCACAACCGGTGGCCTTTAAGGCGACGGAGGAGAAGAAGGAGGAGTCTACATCGAGTAGACAACCAATTGACGCCTCCAAGCTCGACAATGAGGAGATGGCCTTAATCATCAAAAGCTTTCGGCAAATCCTCAAGCAACGGAAGGGGAAGGATTACAAACCTCGTTCCAAGAAGGTTTGCTACAAGTGTGGTAAGCCCGGTCACTTTATTGCTAAATGTCCATTATCAAGTGACAGTGACAGGGATAACGACAAGAAGGGCAAGAGGAGAGAAAAGAAGAGGTACCACAAGAAGAAGGGCGGCGATGCCCACGTGTGCCGCGAGTGGAACTCCGACGAGAGCTCCACCGACTCCTCCGACGACGACGAGGACGCCGCCAACATCGCCGTCACCAAGGGACTCCTCTTCCCCAACGTCGGCCACAAGTGCCTCATGGCAAAGGACGGCAAAAGGAAGAAGGTTAAATCTAAATCCTCCACTAAATATGAATCCTCTAGTGATGATAATGCTAGTGATGAGGAGAATAATTTGCGTGCCCTTTTTGCCAACCTTAACATGGAACAAAAAGAAAAATTAAATGAGCTAATTAGTGCCATCCATGAGAAGGATGATCTCTTGGACTCCCAAGAGGACTTCCTAATCAAGGAAAAATAAAAAGCATGTTAAGGTTAAAAATGCTTATGCTCTACAAGTTGAAAAATGTGAAAAATTGTCTAGTGAGCTAAGCACTTGCCATGAGACCATTGATAACCTTAGAAATGAAAATGCTAGTTTAATTGCTAAGGTTGATTCTCATGTTTGTGATGTTTCAATTCCCAATCTTAGAAATGATAATGATGATTTGCTTGCTAAGATTGAAGAATTAAATATCTCTCTTGCTAGCCTTAGGATTGAAAATGAAAAATTAATTGCTAAGGCTAAAGATTTTGATGTTTACAATGTTACTATTTCTAACCTTAGAAATGAGAATGATATACTACATGCTAAGGTTGTAGAATTAAAATCTTGCAAACCCTCTACATCTACCGTTGAGCACACTTCTATTTGTACTAGATGTAGAGATGTTGATATTAATGCTATTCATGATCACATGGCCTTAATTAAACAACAAAATGATCATATAGCAATATTAGATGCTAAAATTGCCGAGCATAACTTAGAAAATGAAAAGTTTAAATTTGCTAGAAGTATGCTCTATAATGGGAGACGCCCTGGCGTCAAGGATGGCATTGGCTTCCAAAGGGGAGACAATGTCAAACTTAATGCCCCTCCTAAAAATTTGTCTAACTTTGTTAAGGGCAAGGCTCCCATGCCTCAGGATAACGAGGGTTACATTTTGTACCCTGCCGGTTATCCCGAGAGCAAAATTAGGAGAACTCATTCTAGGAAGTCTCACTCTGGCCCTAACTATGCTTTTATGTATAAGGGTGAGACATCTAGCTCTAGGCAACCAACCCGTGCTAAGTTGCCTAGAAAGAAAACTCCTAGTGCATCAAATGATCATGCTATTTCATTCAAAACTTTTGATGCATCATATGTGCTTACTAACAAATCCGGCAAGGTAGTTGCCAAGTTTGTTGGGGGCAAACACAAGGGCTCCAAGACTTGTGTTTGGGTACCCAAAGTTCTTGTTTCTAATGCCAAAGGACCCAAAACCGTTTGGGTACCTAAAGTCAAGAACTAAAATTGTTTTGTAGGTTTATGCATCCGGGGGCTCAAGTTGGATACTCGACAGCAGGTGCACAAACCACATGACAGGGGAGAAGAAGATGTTCTCCTCATATAAGAAAAACCAAGATCCCCAACGAGCTATCACATTCGGGGATGGAAATCAAGGTTTGGTCAAAGGATTGGGTAAAATTGCTATATCACCTGACCATACTATTTCTAATGTTTTTCTTGTAGATTCTTTAGATTACAATTTGCTTTCCGTATCTCAATTATGTCAAATGGGCTACAACTGTCTATTTACTGATGTAGGTGTCACTGTCTTTAGAAGAAGTGATGATTCAATAACATTTAAGGGAGTGTTAGAGGGTCAGCTATACTTGGTAGATTTTGATAGAGCTGAACTCGACACTTGCTTGGTTGCTAAGACTAACTTGGGTTGGCTCTGGCACCGCCGACTAGCCCATGTTGGAATGAAGAATCTTCATAAGCTTCTAAAGGGAGAACACATTTTAGGACTAACAAATGTTCATTTTGAGAAAGACAGGATTTGTAGCGCATGCCAAGCCGGGAAGCAAGTTGGCACTCATCATCCACACAAGAACATCATGACTAGTGACAGGCCACTGGAGCTCCTACACATGGACCTATTTGGCCCGATCGCTTACATAAGCATCGGCGGGAGTAAGTACTGTCTAGTTATTGTGGATGATTATTCTCGCTTCACTTGGGTGTTCTTTTTGCAGGAAAAATCCCATACCCAAGAGACCTTAAAGGGATTCTTGAGATGGGCTCAAAATGAGTTCGGCTTAAGGATCAAGAAAATTAGAAGCGACAACGGGACGGAGTTCAAGAACTCTCAAATTGAAGGCTTCCTTGAGGAGGAGGGCATCAAGCATGAGTTCTCTTCTCCCTACACCCCACAACAAAATGGTGTAGTGGAGAGAAAGAATCGAACTCTATTGGACATGGCAAGAACCATGCTTGATGAGTACAAGACACCGGATCGGTTTTGGGCCGAGGCAGTCAACACCGCCTGCTACGCCATCAAACGGTTATATCTTCACCGAATCCTCAAGAAGACATCCTATGAACTCCTAACCGGTAAAAAGCCAAATATTTCATATTTTAGAGTTTTTGGTAGCAAATGTTTTATTCTTGTCAAAAGAGGTAGAAAATCTAAATTTGCTCCTAAAACTGTAGAAGGCTTTTTACTAGGATATGATTCAAACACAAGGGCATATAGAGTCTTTAACAAGTCCTCAGGACTAGTTGAAGTTTCTTATGACGTTGTGTTTGATGAGACTAACGGCTCTCAAGTAGAGCAAGTTGATCTTGATGAGATAGGTGAAGAACAGGCTTCGTGCATCGCGCTAAGGAACATGTCCATTGGGGATGTGTGTCCTAAGGAATCCGAAGAGCCTCCAAATGCACAAGATCAACCATCCTCCTCTACACAAGCATCTCCACCAACCCAAAATGAGGACGAGGCTCAAGTTGATGAAGGAGAAGATCAAAGAGATGAGCCACCTCAAGATGACGGCAATGATCAAGGGGGAGATACAAATGATCAAGACAAGGAGGATGAACAACCAAGGCCGCCACAACCAAGAGTCCACCAAGCAATCCAACGAGATCACCCCGTCGACACCATCCTCGGCGATATTCATAAGGGGGTAACTACTCGGTCTCGTGTTGCACATTTTTGTGAGCATTACTCTTTTGTTTCCTCTATTGAGCCACACAGGGTAGAGGAAGCACTCCAAGATTCGGATTGGGTGATGGCGATGCAAGAGGAGCTCAACAACTTCACAAGGAACGAGGTATGGCATTTAGTTCCACGTCCTAACCAAAATGTTGTAGGAACCAAGTGGGTCTTCCGCAACAAGCAAGACGAGCATGGTGTGGTGACAAGGAACAAAGCTCGACTCGTGGCCAAGGGGTATTCACAAGTCGAAGGTTTGGATTTTGGTGAAACCTATGCACCCGTAGCTAGGCTTGAGTCAATTCGTATATTATTGGCCTATGCTACTTACCATGGCTTCAAGCTTTATCAAATGGACGTGAAGAGTGCCTTCCTCAATGGACCAATCAAGGAGGAGGTCTATGTTGAGCAACCTCCCGGCTTTGAAGATAGTGAGTACCCTAACCATGTGTATAGGCTCTCTAAGGCGCTTTATGGGCTCAAGCAAGCCCCAAGAGCATGGTATGAATGCCTTAGAGATTTCCTTATTGCTAATGGCTTCAAAGTCGGCAAGGCCGATCCTACTTTGTTCACTAAAACTCTTGACAATGATTTGTTTGTATGCCAAATTTATGTTGATGATATTATATTTGGGTCTACTAACGAATCTACATGTGAAGAATTTAGTAGGATCATGACACAGAAATTCGAGATGTCTATGATGGGGGAGTGGAAGTATTTTCTAGGATTCCAAGTCAAGCAACTCCAAGAGGGCACCTTCATTTGCCAAACAAAGTACACTCAAGACATTCTAACCAAGTTTGGAATGAAGGATGCCAAGCCCATCAAGACACCCATGGGAACCAATGGGCATCTCGACCTCGACACGGGAGGTAAATCCGTCGATCAAAAGGTATATCGGTCGATGATTGGTTCATTGCTTTATTTATGTGCATCTCGACCGGACATTATGCTTTCCGTTTGCATGTGTGCAAGATTCCAAGCCAACCCTAAGGAATCACACCTTACGGCCGTAAAACGAATCTTGAGATATTTGGCTTATACTCCTAAGTTTGGGCTTTGGTACCCTCGGGGATCCACATTTGATTTGATTGGTTATTCGGATGCCGATTGGGCGGGGTGTAAGATTAATAGGAAGAGCACATCGGGGACTTGCCAGTTCTTGGGAAGATCCTTGGTGTCTTGGGCTTCAAAGAAGCAAAATTCGGTCGCTCTTTCTACCGCCGAAGCCGAGTATATTGCCGTAGGCCATTGTTGCGCGCAATTGCTTTGGATGAGGCAAACCCTGCAGGACTATGGTTACAAATTAACCAAAGTTCCCCTTCTATGTGATAATGAGAGTGCAATCCGCATGGCGGATAATCCCGTTGAGCATAGCCGCACTAAACACATAGCCATTCGGTATCATTTTCTTAGGGATCACCAACAAAAGGGTGATATCGAGATTGCATACATTAACACTAAAGATCAATTAGCCGATATCTTTACCAAGCCTCTTGATGAACAAACTTTTACCAAACTTAGGCATGAGCTCAATATTCTTGATTCTAGGAATTTCTTTTGCTAACTTGCACACATAGCTCTTGAGTATACCTTTGATCATGTCTCTTTGATATATGCTATGACTAATGTGTTTTCAAGTGTATTTCAAACCAAGTCATAGGTATATTGAAAGGGAATTGGAGTCTTCGGCGAAGACAAAGGCTTCCACTCCACTCTACTACTCATCCTTCGTCGTCGCTCCGCCTCACTCTCCGTCTTTGGTATAATCTTCACTCATATGTTTTATTTGCCAATGGGGAGAAAATAGTTATGAAAGGGCTTATATCTCACTCAAAGTATCCGTTTTTGGCGATTCATGCCAAAGGGGGAGAAAGTATGAGCCCAAAGCAAAAGGACCGCACCACCACCCTAATTTTAAAAAATTAATGATTTTCAACTGGTAAATTTCAAATTGGTATCTCTTTGTGTTCTAAAGGGGGAGCAAGTAGTATTTTCAAAATTGATGTCTTAAAACCCTCTTGAACACTAAGAGGAGAATTTATTTGAGGGGGAGTTTTGTTTAATCAAAGGAAAAGCATTTCAAACAAAAGGAGAAAATTTCAAACTTGTAAATGCTTCGCAAAAATCTTACTCATTTACCTTTGACTATCTTGCAAAAAGACTTTGAAAAGAATTTACAAAAGAATTTGTAAAAACAAAACTTGTGGTGCAAATGTGGTCCAATATGTTAAAAATGAAGAAACAATCCATGCATATCTTGTAAGTATTTATATTGGCTCAATTCCAAGCAACCTTTGCACTTACATTATGCAAACTAGTTCAATTATGCATTTCTATATTTGCTTTGGTTTGTGTTGGCATCAATCACCAAAAAGGGGGAGATTGAAAGGGAATTAGGCTTACACCTAGTCCCTAAATAATTTTGGTGGTTGAATTGTCCAACACAAATAATTGTACTAACTAGTTTGCTCTAGTGTATAAGTTATACAGGTGCCAAAGGTTCACACTTAGCCAATAAAAAGACCAAGTATTGGGTTCGACAAAAGAGCAAAGGGACAACCGAAGGCTCCTCTGGTCTGGCGCACCGGACTGTCTGGTGTGCCACCGGACATGTCCGGTGCACCAGAGGACTCCAAACTCCAACTCGTCACCTTCGGGAAATTCCAGAGGCAACTCCACTATAATTCACCGGACTGTCCGGTGTACACCGGACATGTCCGGTGCTCCAAGGAAGAGCGGCCTCCGGAACTCGCCAGCCTCGGGAATTCACTTCGGCTGCTCCGCTATAATTCACCGGACATGTCCGGTGTACACCGGACTGTCCGGTGTAACAGCGGGGCAACGGCTATTTCGGCGCCAACGGCTACCTGCAGCGCATTTATTGCGCGCCAGCGCGTGCAGAGGTCAGGCACGCCCATGCTGGTGCACCGGACACTCTACAGTACATGTCCGGTGCGCCACCGGACATCCAGACGGGCCCAGAAGACAGAGCTCCAACGGTCGAATCCCAACGGCTTTGGTGACGTGGCTGTCGCACCGGACATGTCCGGTGTGCACCGGACTGTCTGGTGCACCATCGAACAGACAGCCTCACCAAACGGCTAGTTTGGTGGTTGGGGCTATAAATACCCCCAACCACCCACCATTCATTGCATTCAAGTTTTCCACTTCTCAACTACTTACAAGAGCTCTAGCATTCAATTCTAGACACACCAAAGAGATCAAATCCTCTCCAAACTCCACACAACACCCTAGTGATTAGTGAGAGAGATTTGCTTGTGTTCTTTCGAGCTCCTGCGCTTGGATTGCTTTCTTCCTTTCTTTGATTCTTCTTTGCGATCAAACTCACTTGTAATTGAGGCAAGAGACACCAATCTTGTGGTGGTCCTTGTAGGAACTTTGTGTTCCAAGTGATTGAGAAGAGAAAGCTCACTCGGTCCGTGGGATCGTTTGAGAGAGGGTAAGGGTTGAAAGAGACCCGGCCTTTGTGGCCTCCTCAACGGGGAGTAGGTTTGCGAGAACCGAACCTCGGTAAAACAAATCTGCGTGTCACACTCTCTATTCGCTTGCGATTTGTTTTGCGCCCTCTCTCGGACTCGTTTATATTTCTAACGCTAACCCGGCTTGTAGTTGTGTTTATATTTGTAAATTTCAGTTTCGCCCTATTCACCCCCCTCTAGGCGACTTTCAGATACATGATATGTCCACTAGAGAAACCACATCCTGAGACATTCGCTTTCGCTCAGGACTGTCTCATGATTATCGCTGATATGGTTATGGGTTACATGCTTCTCTACTCTTAAAATTCTTTCCCTCCGAAATTCAGGACGAGATTCTTTTAAGGGGGGAGGGTTGTAACACCCCAGGTGTTTATATTCTGCTCGACAACGAGTATCGATTTAAGCACGTGATATCAGTGGATAAAACGGATTTTTAATTTAATTATCTTCATTTATCGCGATTTTTATATCGCATCTGTTTTGTCTGTCGCGAGTGCGACATCATTTTTATTTTATCTATCCGGGCTCTTCCGAAATTTTCGTGATGTTCGGAACATCGCCGTTCCAAAAATCGGTGCGTCCGATGATTAATTAAAATTCATCGCCGCGCGAATCCGAATTCAGAAGTTCGACCTTCTTCTATGCCTTTTTATCCCGGACAGATTAATTTGAACTCAACGACTAAAATACTCGGTGCAAAATAATCTGAATCGTGTGTCGTCTGAGTGAAATCGTGTGCAAGGATATAATTCAATTTATTCTTCGGCACGCTGTTTTGACGACGAAATCGCGTATACATTAGCGGCTCTGGTTTCGGCTAATTTCGGTCGAATCACGCAGAGCAGATTAAAATAGCGAAGCCCAACTCGTGTCGATCTGGTCCGTTTACATCGTGGCCAAAATAGTCACGAAAATTATCTAAACGAATTTTAGTCAGAATCGTAAACCTCGGATGTTCCGTTTCGGGATCCGAGAAAATAATATGTGTAGCCTAAATGTTGTTTTAATCCGCCCTTTTTGCCTCTCATCTAAATCATAATCCTAGAACTCAGATTGGGCTTTCTCGGCTCGTGTCGCAATAATTCGAACTGAAGTGTGTTGAATTTAAAATTCGAGAATAAAGCTGAGTCAAACACGAATGGTTTAAGGTATTGCAATATAAATTCTAATCAAGATGAATCATAGCGACGAAATACAAACTAGGAATAATTATTGTACTAAAAATACATCGGAGAGAAAATTATATAATAAATAAATAAAAAAGGAAAATATCCCAGCCGTTCCTGATATTTTCATCCGCTTGATATTTTTCTATTTCAGCCTCATCCTCCACCGTCTCGCTCTCTATCTCTCTCTCTCTCTTTATTTACCTTCTCGTTGTCTCTATCCTGCCGCTGCCTAGACTTCTTCCTGCTCCCATGGCGCACAGCTTTTTCTTCCCTCTCCATGGTCACGCTCCTCCCCTGCTCGGCCTGACCGTTGGTCTCCCTCACCTCGATGCCCTCCTCTGCCTAACGTTGTCCCTTGGATGGACTCTCTTGCAAACTCCACTGCGCTGCTGTTCTCCGGTCCATGGCCGTTCGAGCAGAGTGACGCGGCGACCGGCCAGGATCGGCCATGGCGAGCCCCCTCCCGTCCCTGCTCATCTTCCCCACCGTAGCTCTGCTCCCTGGTGCCGCGCCCTTGCAGCTCTCAGCCATGTCACGCCTGGAAGCTCCTCCCGACCGCGTCTGGTCGAATCTCGCCCAGTTTGCAGCTCGCCGGCGCCCAAGCCCTCTGCCCGCTCTCCATCGTGACCCCCCAGCTTCCTCTGCCGAGCCCAGCTAAAGCTCCCTATGCACGGTCTTCTCCAATCGAGCTCGTCCCTATCCTCCATGGCCGACGATTCCCCAGCTCGGACGGCATCCATCTCCCTGTTCCTCCATGGCTACGTCGCGCGCGATTCAGTTCTTCCTGCGCGTGCTGCCGCGAGCTCCTCTGATCCCGGCGCAGTCGAATCCCGTCCTCCTCTGCTCAGCGATGACGTGTTCGATCGCATGCTCGCTGCTATCCTCCGCGACAACGGTGAGCGCGAGTTCATGTTCTATCGCAACCCTAGCATCGTGTAGATCTATCCTGCAGTAGCACCCTGCTGGTTGTCGTGTAGTACGTCGCGCCTGTTCAGACTTAAGTTGTCGTGTGCCCAGTCTCCGCACCGCGGTACTCCCTCTGGTCCGTGCTTCCTTCAGCTCGGCCAGGCGGGACATCGTTCCGTGCTGTGCTCGCCCAAGTCGCTGCCGTCAAATTGTCGGAGTCGCTCAACTCGCCAATCGCATCTGGACCGATTGCTAATTTTCTATTCGCCATGCTACAACACTGCTGTTAGATCCGGTCTCCAACCCGTCATGGCGCTTGCCGAACTTCGCCGATGAAGTTCGTCGTCGTCCTCTGGTCCCAGCCCGACCCATCCGTGCGCTCGCTCTTCGTCCATCGGGTTTCGTGCGTGCTCGCGTTTACCGTCGAGTCGTCGAACCCGTCATCCTCTGCTCAAACCCCACCTCACCAGCTCGCTTCAAACACGATCTCGTCGTCAAGCTTCGCCTCAGCCTTAGCTCGTCGGTCACGCTCACCAGATGTTCGATCAAGGACTTTAGCTGAAGGTCGTTGTCGTTCAGGCAACTACCAAATCGAGTTGTGATGTGGTGAGCCGATTCGCTATTTTTACTATCGGTTTTATGATCGTAAAATAAGACGCTACGTATGCGTATACGATTAAGTTAGAAATACCATTAAGGCGAGGTGTGCTTCGAGGAGTTTAGTTGCCAAATATATTCGAACTAGTTCTATTTTGTAGAATATAGTATTTCGATGACGCGTAGGTTAAATTTAGTATTTTAAAATGTCTAGACAATAATATTGTTAGTATTACTATTGACGAATTATAATTGTTTGATAAAATTAAATTGGTTCTTGGGAAGCAAGGTGGTATAATTTATAAAGCGGGGGATGAATTTAGCATTTAACCAATTAGCTGATAAGTTGTGTTTAGACTAATTGTATTAAATGTGTATAGTTTGTTGTTCGTGATGTTTGCGTTAGGTATGAGAAGCGTAATTAGTGCGCTTAATCGTATATCGATAACTGGTATTTCCGTATGAACGGTACAACGCCACGCCGCTAGGTGTGTAATTCGCGGACGTGTAGTAATATTTAGTCTCGTACTATTCCTTTTTATATGCATTCATGTGCATTATGCAAATCATTTAGGTACGTTTATTGACTACGTGATGCGGAGAACCAAAGCGGAGTCGACCACAAGATGTCGCTGCGCGTGAGTTTCTCCACAAGATGGTGCTGATGGACGGAACTGAAGATGGATAGACGAAACAAGTATCAGCACAAAAGATGATCGCCAAGTGGACGTCGTCTAACAAACACTAACGTAGTGTTTATCCAGGCAAGCCCCGGTGCATGCAACCCCTTCCTTGTGTTTTTAAATAATTTTTGCACACTTTAAGTCTAGTGAAATGTGCATTAGGTTTATAGGAGTTGCTTGAAACCCTTTGATGCATTGCCTTCCTTGATATCCATACATTTATAGATACTTCTGATGAACTATCAAAATATGATTTACAAAAATACTTAGCTCTGCTTAGATCTTGTGGATAGAAGTTGTCTTTCGCAATAAGGCCTTGCTCAGGGGTTATCCTGAGGAAAGTTGGCTTCTACCTGCAAGATTATTTTCATTGGGAGCAATGGTGGGATCTTACTGCAAAGTTCCCTATAATGCTCTTTTCATCCTAAGGAGTACAAACAATCCTAAGGATGGAAGTACTTAAATCGAGACTTGGGCTAGGAACAGGTGATGTTCTACCCAGGTTGATTAAGGATTGGATGTGTATGTTGGCCTGCTGACCGAAGACCCTTTAACTGGTCACATGCCTCATCATGGGTAAGCTTTGCCTCGGGCAGACTAAGGCCAGAATAAGATAACACGCAATGGGCGTGGAGCGGTGGCGAGAGTAGCGTGTACCCTCCGTGGCAAGAGGCTGGACGGTGGTGTATCTGTGCTCTCGGTTGACGTGAACCTGATCTGGTCTTAAGAACCCCGGTGGCGAGTTGACATATGCAAGGGTTAAGTGCTACATATGTCGTGTGATTGGAGATCCTTAGCTGAGTATAATCGATTCGGATCGCCGTACCTTCGCGGTTATGAAGACTTGGTCACTGACCTGCAACCTAAGTCAGGATGTGAACCTCATGAATAAAAATGATGTTGTATTGATGAGATGGTGAAATTAGACCAGATGCAAACAGAGTCTATTGATATTTAATCTGGTGTTAAATTATTGAAAGTAAGGACTCACTTTAGTAAGCTATTTCTGCAAAAGTATCTAAGTTGATTCTTGCTAAAGCCTCTCCTTGATTCCCAAATCCAGCATATCCTTGAGAGTCTTTTCTTTAGTCGGGTAAGTCTTGCTGAGTAATTCCATACTCAGGGTTTTATTCTCTATTGTTTTTCAGGTTATAGTTTTGTGCTGCTGACAATGGTGTTAAGTGTCAGTGGGCTCGGCCTTCTTATATAAGTATACCCCGTCTTTATCTTCTTACTAAGGATGGTCATTTGAGCTAGCATATATTTCAAACTTATACTTTTGTAATCACTCCGATAAAATAATATAAAATTTTCATAACTTGTAAAATTTGGTAATAAGATTTCCGCTGCAAAAATTTTGGTGTGTGTGATTTGTATTACTTAATCCCGCGGTTCTGGTTGTAAGTGGTTTATCCGATGTCCTTGGGGCAATCGGACAGATCCTGTTGAGTTATCTGGTGCACATGCATAGCCGTCTGAAGTCTTTGGGACAAGGACAGGTGCATGTGGGCCCAATAACTTGGAGGTTCTGCCACAGCCGCGTACCGTAGGGAACGAGGCCCGCGACATTTTCGGCCAGAAGCTCGATAGTGGGACGGCAGGGAGCGTCCGAGAGGAGCCAGAAGTGGAGCACCACTTGCGCGTGGAGAAGGCCTGTGGCTCTCTACGGAGTTACTCGACCGTGGAGCTTGGCCCTCGCGTGGGCTTCCCTTTGCTTAGGGGAACCAACGAGGATTAGTCGAGACCTTGTGTTGTTTCGGATACCTCGGTAAAAGTACTAACGTCATCCACGAGAGTTTGCATCTCTACCTTGTTCTTTACGTTCCGTGTTTACATTAAGTATTTAAGTTTCAATCTTGTCCTTTTGGTAGATTGCTTAGATCAAAACTTAGCCTTTGCGGTAGAGATAGCAACACTTAGACAAAATCTAGTTTGCATATTCTATATTATTTATTTGCTTAGGTTTTGCTATAAGGATTTGTTTGTGGTCTAGTTTAGAGAAAGTTTTAGAAGTCCTAATTCACTCCCCTCTTGGGTGTCACCTATTTCCTACAATCGGTATCAAAGCCCGGTTTGGCTCATTTGAAACGCTTTAGCTTCACCTCTAAAACAGTCGACACTTTTAGAGAAAGGGGGTGGATACCCATAGGCCACAACACTTCGACAGCACTACCTTCCCATATTATAGTGCTAGAATGGCTTGTTACCTAGAGGTCATGTGATATCTTGGCCTCAACCGACTGGGAAGTTTTCTCGGTGCACATGAGTGAGGACAAAGTGTGCACAAAAGACCCATGTTGGTCTGTGGGGACAATATATGATCCTAGAGAGCTGCCAGGAGTAAGTATCGTCGGTCCAGGGATTGGACGGGGTGTTACAGGCCGTTGATCTAGGTGTTTGGAGAGTCACTCGTGATGGGATGAAACCACCTAAGAATCCCGAGAAACTCGCCATGAGTGAGGAAAAAGAAATTCATTTAAATGCTAGAGCCTAAAATGCTTGTATGAATCTCTTAGCATGGATATTTTTAATCAAGTTTTCACTTTAAAAACTGCTAATGAGATTTGGCTAAAATTGAATGAGCTCCATGACGACACATCCAATGTCCGTGAGCAAAAACATTGCCTAGTCTTACATGAGTATAATTCTTTTGCTATGAAGGATAATGAGCTAGTTAGAGATATGTATTCTCGTTTGAATCTAATCATCAATGAGCTCAATTGTAATACCCAAATTATAAGATTTATAAAAGAGTTGATCTCCTTAGGTGATTTGCCATATGTTTCTTGAGACATGTACTTAATCATATGAGGGGATAGTCCCTTATTAAAAATCCAAATAAGCCATCATCATGTTGGAGTTTTGTTTGGTTGCGCACTTAATAAAAATAACAACAATAGGAATAAAAATATATTGATAATGAGAAGAAGATTTGAAGTGAAACCTAAATTGAGATTTGGGTTGAAAATAGAGAAGGAAAGAAAAGAATATTATACAACACCAAAATAAAGTTATAAATAAATAAATTCATCTCATTTTTGGGTATGTTCAAATGGCACTGTTAATTTGGGGACAAATTTGACACTAGATTGGAATTTAAATTTAAAATGGAAACTTGAATTTGGAAAGGAAGAAAGGAGAAAGGAAAATAAAAAGAAAAAAGGGGTTCTGCGCGCGCTTGGGTCGTATTCGCTCCCGGTCCACCTTACCCCCTACTGCACGGCCCGAGTCCTCTTCTGCCCCGCGCACTTGCGCCACTAGCGGCTCGGGCCCACACGACAGATACACTACGCGCGCGCCACCTTCACTCCTATCACCAACTGGTGGGACCCCTTGGGCAGGTCTGTCTTCCCCGCGGGCGCAAGACTCGGACCACGCCGGTTGGCGCGCGCTTTCTGCGGCCGCTGTAACCAACCCTCAATTAGGTCCATAAGTAGTGCGTGGAAGCTCGTTTTGCCCCTTTTCTCCTCTAACAACCCCGACCCCCGTTGCTAGTTCGGTGAGGAGTGCGCTTTCGGTTTGAGTCGGTGCCGCCGGGGGGAACTTTGGCCTGCGCCGTTGTCCGGGCAAGCAAGGGCGGTGCAAAAACTGCGGCATTGCGTGGTGTGGTCGCGCCTTGCGTTGGTCAGTGGGATAGCATCCTATTCTGCATGGAATTTCTCACCGGGATTCATCCTCCGCCACATACCCGCCGCCCCATCGTGTTTGACTCACTGTCCTTGTCGCGAATGGTGGCTTGATTGAGTGCGGGGAGCTTTGGGGCGCTGATCGGTATGCTCCGGCGTGGATTCCGCCGTGCGCGGTGGGCGCCGTCGCCGCCGGGACCCCGTGGCTTGGGCTGGTAACCGCGGACCGTCCAATCAGTCATCAAGGGCTAAGATTACATCTTGAATACCGGTTTGGTCGATTCGCATCTGTCGTTGGATCTCGATCGAATGCATCCGGGGCGGTGAGGGATATTTAAAACCTAGGTCGTAGATCCAACTACCAACGGTTAGGATCGCTTCATCGCATACCATAACACCATCTAATCTCGTCCCTCGGATCCGATCCAACGGTTAAATTCAAAGAATACCCCTTCGTCGTGCTTATTTGTTAAAGAGCCCCTGTGTTTTCATTAATTCAACTCGCAGTCCATGGTGACTGTGCTCTATGTCTGGGGAATCTTCTATGTTCACCCTTGAGTTTTTTGGTATTTGACGCGCAGTCTAGAGAGTGATAAAAATAGATAATTAATATCAGAAATCGATTTTTAATACAAAAATAAATCCAGAAACTTGTATAATTCATATTTAATTCATTTTAACTCCAAATTGATTCATTCCACTGGCATTAATTTTGTTTTAATATTGTCTATCATCTAGTAACATTGTTTATCCATGAAACTTAGATTAAATTGTTCACTTGAATTAATCCATATCAGGCATTAAATAACTCCAGAAAATCATAACTAGAGAATTTTAACTCCGAATTGACCCGTTCTAGTTGCGTTAGCTTCGTATAAATATTTACTACGCAATAGCAACATTTGTTATATGATATCCCCTACTTTTATAATTTCACAACTAATTAGATTAATCTATGTCTATTGGATTAACTTCTTTAATATTAATATAGTATTCTAATCTTATGGTTATAGTTTGACTGGATGATCTTTAATCAAATAATGACTTAGATTAAAGTTGAGATAATTATTTATAGAATAACCCCTCATATGATTTATACCAACCAATTTATAATATAGTTTAATATTTTAATCACATAGATCTTCTATAAAACCGTAACTCCTTAATTGTAACTCATATTTTAGTGGTTCTCGAACCCACGATCTCGTAGTGACGCGTAGATCATTATTATGCAGTTTGTTCTTATATTTGGTGTGTTGTTAATTTTTTCTATACCATGTTTGTATTGTTGCGACTAGCAGTGAGGTCACGAGGATCTGAAGAATCATCCTGGTACCTGGAATCTCAAGTGTCAGGCAAGTGGTGCCCTTGACCACATTTATTACTCAATAATGTTCTTTAATATCAATTATTCATGCATAGGTTTAATTTTGATGGGACCCAATAGGTCACCCTAGACTGGTTATCCTTTTTACCTTGTTTATCCTTGAATCATTTGGATAGTTATGCAATTGCTTTATATGGTTTTGGGTTAATATTTCATTATGTCCATGTTCCAATTATTCTGTTATTTTATTTATGTTCATGTCAAGATCATTATCTTTAATTAGAAAATGGAGCTTAACTTGAGAAACACGTGCCACCATAAGGGTGGAATGGGACGCCCTTGGCTGACTAATTAGGAAAGCTAGTGGAAGACTACCTTATCCGAAAGGGGCAAGGGAAGTAGGGGAGTTGCATGCAGGGAGGTTCTCGGGTTGATTTGGCTACGATGGCGGTCAGACGAGGGATTCCTGCAAGTGCTCTTCCCAAAAACTGTAGCGGGTTTTCGGAAGCTAGTGGAACTTTGTAAAGGCTTCGTAGTGTTACCCTGCCTCACTTCCTTGGTAGAGGTGTATGGGATTCATGACCCCTTGGCAGATGGGTAACATGACTTGTGGGTACAGGGTACAACCTCTGCAGAGTGTAAAACTGGTATACTAGTCGAGCTCACGGTCAAGAGCAGCTCAGGACTCTCGCATGATTAAATTATGGAACTTAAATTCAATTTGTCATTTGCATTGCATGGGATTATTTATTAATTTTGTTCTATTATTCTTATTATGGTTTGGTATCTACTTACATTTAGTAACTGCTAATAAAATTTGACCAACTTATTAAAAGCAATGCTCAGCTTTAACCCCTATTGTTGATCAGCCTTACACATCACATGAACTCCCACCTTTGGAGAGTTCATCCACATTATTCCCCTCAACTTGTTGAGCGATGAACATGTGTGAGCTCACCGCTATCTCACACCCCCCCACAGGAGAAAAATAGGTGGTTCAAGAGGAGCCACACAACGAGGAGTTCGATTTGATCTAGGTGGCATTTCCCAGTTGACTTTGTGGCACCAAGGATGGACTTAGTTCGTTTTATAATATTCTTTTATTTTGTAAGACTTCCGGTATGTAATAAGAACTCTGATGTTATTGTGACATTTATCTCTATACACTCTGTTATTATATGTGTTGTCTTCTTTGGCGCATATATGAGATGCACCCGGCTTTATCCCTTAAATCCGGGTGTGACATCAATTCTATTACATTAATAGGCTAGGTGATGCGGACATTGTGAGGAAGATTATCTCTCTACTACCACAACAAAGATATGGGAGCATCATCACTATTCTTCACAACATTGAGGACTTGAGTACAATGACCCCGACCATTGTGGTTGGGAAAATTGCGGCATTTGAGATGTCGCGAAAAAATGGGTTGACAAGAGAAGCCAACTTCCTCAAGGACATATTCTTTTGCATGTGATGAAAGGAAGGGCAAAAAGAAGGCTACAACTCCAAGTTCCTCAAGTGAAGAAGAGGAAGAAGAAAGTGATGATGATGAAGATAATCAATCATCAACATCATCCTCCGAGGACAAAGAAACAATCTGATGCGTCGGAAAGGTAATGGGGATGATCCGCAAGATTAATCTAATGGGTGTACCCTTGTGTTGGGGGCCTTCGTCTTCCGAAGGTCCTCAAAAACATGATTTAACAATGTTTTCCAAGTGTGACATATGAACAGGTATCTTCGGACTCGGGTTAAGAGCATATACAATGTGAAGAGCATGGTCGTGACGAAGGCTAGTGTTGCTCTGAAGCTACGCGCAAGGGAGCTTCGGCTCAATGGCGGAAAGAGGAACCAACTTAAAGGGGAAAAGGCTATTTAGTCTCCATTGGGTTGTCTATAAGTCAATAGTAAATATGAAGGGCATGAATATAATTTCACACAGGCTGCGTCCTGTGCCTATAAATAGATGAACAGTACCCCTGTACTGTTCACGCTGATTTGTACTTGCTTGTGCGTCACACTTGTACTTTCACCTTCTGTCAAGCCGAAGGTACAAATGTAATTTAATATTGTTTTTGTTTTTCCATGATAATATAATGAATATGAGTTAATAATGTTGTGTGATAGTTCATGTTGTTTCTTATATTCCATATGCTTCTTCTTTTATTAACATATACTACGATGATGAAGGTATGTCCTTCATGACCTTCGTCTAAAGATCATTATATCCTAAGGGAAATAATGCTTCGGAGGACGAAGGGTATTAACCTTAAACATTTTGTGTTGCCTTGTTCTTAATTCATAGCATTTGAGAACAAGTCCCCAACATTGGCGCCCATTTCCGGTGAACTCATTCGACCACCTTCGGCAAGCCTTGACCTTCGTCATGCCGCCGAAGAAAGCTTCAGCGCCAGGGGCTACTGCACTGCAGCCACTGGACACGAACCAGGAGACTATCTCTCTTCGAGAGGCTCGAAACCAGAAGAGAAAGGCCACCAGTCCAACACTCCAGGAGGAGGAGTTGGACCAAGAGATCAGGGACATGGAAATCATCCATCAACAAGTGTAAAGGAAGAAGGAGAAGATGGCTCGGCTGGCCGATCTTCAAAGGAAGATCGACGAAGCTACTGAAGAAGTGTGTCATCTTGCTCAAGATGAACAAGACCGAAGGCCCCAACATAGGGAACTTCGTCAGGAAGGCTTATTCAATGAAGATGGATGGTATGATGATTTTAATCATGATACCTTTACTTTTGATGATGCTTCTCCCTTGGCTGCAGAACTGCAGGCTATCCCATGGCCGCAATCTTACAAGCCACCTCAGCTACCAATGTATGATGGGCACTCAGACCCAAAACAATTTCTGATGAGCTATGAGGCAACAATATTCTCATACGGAGGCAATGCAGCTATCATAGCTAAGTCCTTCGTCATGGCAGTCCGGAACGTGGCCCAGACATGGTATTCTTCCCATCGGCTAGGGACAATCACGTCGTGGCAAAAGCTCAAGGACATGCTGGTGACCAGTTTCCAAGGCTTTCAGACGAAGCTAGTCACAGCTCAGGCCTTGTTCAAGTGCACGCAAGACCATGAGGAATACCTCCAGGCGTATGTCCGAAGGTTCTTGCGACTGAGGGCACAAGTGCCCACAGTGCCTAATGAAATTGTCATTGAGGCTATGATTAAGGGTCTTCGGCCAGGACCCACGGCTTAGTACTTCGCCAGGAAGCCCCCACAAACTCTGGAGAAGCTGCTTCAGAAGATGGATGAATACATTCGGGCTGACAACGACTTCCGCCAAATAAGGGAGGAAGCTTACAGATTCTCGGAGATGACCAGGGGCTTCGGAGGAAGAATTCACCCAAGGCATGTCAGGTTAATCCACAATTCCAGTCAGAATGACGACAAAGGAAGCCAGCTTCAAAGGCCACAGTACACCTCATAATCTTTGGGGCAACAACAAAGCTCTTTCAGGCCGCCAGCTCCAAGGAGCAGAGGCGCCAGGGGCTTCGGAGGAAGATATGGGGATCAGCCTAAAAAGATTTATTGCTTATTCTATGGTGAGGACAAGGGCCATACTACAAGAATGTGCCAAATCACCATTCAGAAGCAAAAGGAGATCGCGGAAGCCGAAGCTTGGCAGAATCAGCCGAAGCAGGTCTTGCACACTGCTTCGTGCCACTCTCCCTACATACCAGAACGTGTGGGCAATCATCCTGTAGCTTCTGCTGCTTCGGCTAGCTGAGAGCACCTAGAGGGGGGTGAATAGGTGATCCTGTAAAAACTTGAAACTTAATCCACAAAACTTGATTAGGAGTTAGCACAATAAAGCCAAGTGGCTAGAGAAGAGTTCTTGCACAACACGATAACCACAAGAAGATCAACACAGAGATGGCACAGTGGTTTATCCCGTGGTTCGGCCAAGTCCAACACTTGCCTACTCCACGTTGTGGCGTCCCAATGGACGAGGGTTGCACTCAACCCCTTTCAAGCGGTCCAAAGACCCACTTGAATACCACGGTGTTTTGCTTTCACTTTACTATATCCCGCTTGCGAGGAATCTCCACAACTTGGAGCCTCTCGCCCTTACACTTTGATTATCACAAAGAAGCACAGAAGTAAGGATGGGATGAGCAACGCACACAAGACACGAAATCAGAGCAACAACACGCACACAAGTCACAACACGAGCTCTCAACACAACTCAAAGAGTTCTCTACTCAAATGGAGCTCTAGTTGCTATCACAAAGAATCGAATGCGCGGAATTGGAGTCTTGGTGCTTAGGAATGCTTAGAGAATGCTTGGTGTGCTCCTCCATGCGCCTAGGGGCCCCTTTTATAGCCCCAAGGCAGCTAAGAGCCATTGAGAGCATTCCAGGAAGGCAATTCTTGCCTTCTGTCGCCTGGCGCACCGGACAGTCCGGTGCACCACCGGACCCTGTCCAGTGCGGATTTCTTTCCTTCTGTGGCGCAGCCGACCGTTGAAGATCCAGAGCCGTTGGCGCACCGGACACTGTCTGGTGCACACCGGACAGACCGGTGCCCCCTTCTGACCGTTGGCTCAGCCATGCATCGCGCACGGATTACGCGGCCGACCGTTGGCCCGACTGACCGTTGGCTCACCGAACAGTCCGGTGCACCACCGGACAGTCCGGTGATTTATAGCCGTACGCTGTTAATCGCTTCCCGAGAGCGATGACTTCGCCTGTGAATGGCTCATCGGACAGTCCGGTGCACCATCGGACAGTTCGGTTTTATAGCCGTACGCCGTTGATCGCTTCCCGAGAGCAGCCAGTTGACAGTCGCCAGCCTGGCGCACCGGACACTGTCCGGTGCACCACCGGACAGTCCGGTGCACCCAGACTACGCAGAGTCTTGGCTGTTTAGCCAAGTCTTTTCCAAATTGATCTTTTCCTATTTCTAGCACTTAGACACAATACATTAGTCTCCAAAACAATGTACTAAGTCTTAGAAACATACCTTTACTCTTGATTTGCACTTTGTCCATCAATTGGCATAGATTAACACTTAAGCACTTGTGTTGGCACTCAATCACCAAAATACTTAGAAATGGCCCAAGGGCACATTTCCCTTTCAATCTCCCCCTTTTTGGTGATTTATGCCAACACAACAAAAAGCAACTAAAGAAGTGCAACATCAGTGCAAATGAGAACACAAATTTGTTTTGATTCAAATTTGGCATATTTGGATCATTCTTTGCCACCACTTGGTTTTGTTTTTTTTTTTTGCAAATCAACCTCAATTTCCTATCTCTAAGTCAAACACACTTGTCGAGACATAAATAGAGTTGTTCCAAGAGAAATTGATCAAAGATTTCAAAAACTCCCCCTTTTCCCATAATCAACTATTCTCCCCACAGGAAGCCAACTTTTGACAAAAGAGACAACAAGAGAGTTTTGACAAACCAACAGCTCTATTCTACTATTTTCAAAATTCTCAAGTGGTAGCTGATCCATTGATTGCTTTGGCCTTATTTTCTCCCCCTTTGGCATGAAGCACCAAAACGGGATCAATCTTGGCCCTAGAACCCCATTGCCTCACCAAAATCTTCAATTAAGAGTACAAAGGCAATATGAGCATGGAAATGAACTTGGAGGTAGTTACCCTCTCATCGGAGTGCAGTGGAAGTCTTTCATGGTCCAAGTCCATCTCCACCTTTGAGACTAAATCAAGCAAACTCAAGCACACAGTTAGTCTCAAAGGGTCAAGTTGTAGCACATCTCCCCCTAAATATGTGCATCACTTGCAAAAGGACTTGTGAGGTCCGGGGAGTGTTTGTACAACTTGAGCACCATAAGTAAACAACAAAATGCATAAGGAACATGATCAAAGACATAAACACATGTATGCTATAAATCAATCCAAGTTCCGCGAATCTAAGACATTTAGCTCACTACGCAGCCTGCAAAAGGTCTTCTCATCTAACGGCTTGGTAAAGATATCGGCTAGCTGGTTCTCGGTGCTAATATAGAACACTTCGATATCTCCCTTTTGTTGGTGGTCTCTCAAAAAGTGATGTCGGATGTCAATGTGCTTTGTGCGGCTGTGCTCAACAGGATTGTCCGCTATGCGGATAGCACTCTCATTGTCACATAGGAGTGGGACTTTGCTCAGATTGTAGCCAAAGTCCCTGAGGGTGTGCCTCATCCAAAGTAGTTGCGCGCAACACTGTCCTGCGGCAACATACTCGGCCTCAGCGGTGGATAGGGCAACGGAAGTTTGTTTCTTAGAACTCCATGACACCAGGGACCTTCCTAAGAATTGGCACGTCCCTGATGTACTCTTCCTATCGACCTTACATCCAGCATAATCGGAGTCTGAATATCCAATTAAGTCAAAGGTAGACCCCTTTGGATACCAGATCCCGAAGCAAGGCGTAGCGACTAAATAACTAAGAATTCGCTTCACAGCCACTAAGTGACACTCCCTTGGATCGGATTGAAATCTAGCACACATGCATACACTAAGCATAATATCCGGTCTACTAGCGCATAAATAAAGCAAAGAACCTATCATGGACCGGTATGCTTTTTGATCAACGGACTTACCTCCTTTGTTGAGGTCGACGTGTCTGTCAGTTCCCATCGGAGTCTTTGCGGGCTTGGCGTCCTTCATCCCAAACCGCTTTAGCAAGTCTTGCGTGTACTTCGTTTGGGAGATGAAGGTGTCGTCCTTGAGTTGCTTCACTTGGAACCCAAGGAAATAGTTCAACTCGCCCATCATCGACATCTCAAACTTTTGAGTCATCACCCTGCTAAACTCTTCACAAGACTTTTGGTTAGTAGAACCAAATATTATGTCATCGACATAAATTTGGCACACAAATAAATCACCATCACAAGTCTTAGTGAATAAAGTCAGATCGGCTTTCCCAACCTTGAAAGCATTAGCAATTAAAAAGTCTCTAAGGCATTCATACCATGCTCTTGGGGCTTGCTTAAGTCCATAGAGCGCCTTAGAGAGCTTACATACGTGGTCGGGGTACCGTTCATCCTCGAAGCCAGGGGGTTGCTCCACGTACATCTCCTCCTTGATTGGCCCGTTGAGGAAGGCGCTCTTCACATCTATTTGGAACAACCTGAAAGAATGGTGAGCGGCATATGCTAGCAAAATACGAATGGACTCTAGCCTAGCCACAGGAGCAGAAGTCTCCTCAAAGTCCAAACCTGCGTCTTGGGCATAACCTTTTGCCACAAGTCGAGCCTTGTTCCTTGTCACCACCCCGTGCTCATCTTGTTTGTTGCGGAACACCCACTTGGTTCCCACAACATTTTGCTTGGGACGAGGCACCAGTGTCCAAACTTCATTACGCTTGAAGTTGTTGAGCTCTTCCTGCATGGCCAACACCTAGTCCAGATCTAGCAAGGCCTCTTCTACCCTGAAAGGCTCAATAGAAGAGACAAAGGAGTAATGCTCACAAAAATTAACTAATCTAGAACGAGTAGTTACTCCCTTGCTAATGTCACCCAAAATTTGGTCGATGGGATGATTCCTTTGAATCGTTGCTCGAACTTGGGTTGGAGGTGCCGGTTGTGCTTCTTCCTCTTCAACTTGGACATCCTATGCTCCCCTTGATCACACGCCTCTTCTTGAAGAACATGTTCATCATTTTGAGTTTGGGGTGCACCATCATTGAGGAAGAAGGTTGATCTTGCTCCTTTTGTTCCTGTGGCCTTACTTCTCCAATCGCCATGGTGCGTATTGTGGCCGTTGGAACGTCTTCTTCATCTACATCATCAAGATCAACAACTTGCTCTCTTGGAGAGCCATTAGTCTCATCAAATACAACGTCGCTAGAGACTTCAACCAAACCCGATGATTTGTTGAAGACTCTATACGCCTTTGTATTTGAGTCATAACCTAATAAAAACCCTTCTACCGCTTTGGGAGCAAATTTGGAATTCCTACCCTTCTTCATTAGAATGTAACATTTGCTCCCAAATACACGAAAGTAAGACACATTGGGTTTGTTACCGGTTAGAAGCTCATACGAAGTCTTCTTGAGGAGGCGATGAAGGTACACCCGATTTATGGCGTGACAAGCCGTGTTCACGGCTTCCGACCAAAATCGCTCGGGCGTCTTGAATTCTCCAAGCATTGTCCTCGCCATGTCAATGAGCGTCCTGTTCTTCCTCTCTACCACACCGTTTTGCTGTGGTGTGTAGGGAGCGGAGAACTCATGCTTGATCCCTTCCTCCTCAAGGTACTCCTCCACTTGAAGGTTCTTGAACTCGGACCCGTTGTCGCTCCTTATCTTCTTCACCTTGAGCTCAAACTCATTTTGAGCTCTCCTTAGGAAGCGCTTGAGGGTCCCTTGGGTTTCAGATTTATCCTGCAAGAAGAATACCCAAGTGAAGCGGGAAAAATCATCAACTATAACAAGACCATACTTACTTCCTCCTATGCTTAGATAGGCGACGGGTCCGAAGAGGTCCATATGAAGCAACTCCAAAGGTCTTGATGTAGACATCACATTTTTGGTATGATAAAAGCTTCCCACCTGTTTGCCTGCTTGACAAGCTGCACAAGGTCTATCTTTTTCGAAAGTAACATTTGTTAGACCTATCACATGTTCTCCCTTTAGAAGTTTGTGAAGGTTCTTCATCCCCACATGTGCTAAGCGGTGATGCCACAGCCAGCCCATGCTAGTCTTAGCAATTAAGCATGCATCTAGACCGGCCTCTTCTTTTGCAAAATCAACTAAATAGAGTTTGCCGTTTAATACACCCTTAAAGGCTAATGAACCATCACTCCTTCTAAAGACAGACACATCTACATTTGTGAATAAGCAGTTATATCCCATATTACAAAGCTGACTAACAGACAACAAGTTATATCCAAGTGACTCAACTAAAAACACATTGGAAATGGAGTGCTCGGATGAAATAGCTATTTTTCCTAACCCTTTCACCTTGCCTTGATTCCCGTCACCGAATATGATTGAGTCTTGGGAATCTTTGTTCTTGACGTAGGAGGTGAACATCTTCTTCTCCCCCGTCATGTGGTTTGTGCATCCGCTGTCGATAATCCAGCTTGATCCCCCAGATGCATAAACCTGCAAGGCAAATTTAGGCTTGGGTCTTAGGTACCCAACTCTTGTTGGGTCCTATAAGGTTAGTGACAATATCCTTAGGGACCCAAATGCAAGTTTTATCTCCCTTGCATTTTGCCCCTAATTTCCTAGCAATCACCTTTCTATCCTTTCTACAAATTGCAAAGGAAGCATTGCAAGCATGATAAATTGTAGAAGGTTCATTGTTTACTTTCCTAGGAACATGAGCAACATTTCTCCTAGGCATATGATGAATGACATTTCTCCTAGGCATATCTCTACCATGCACATAGGAAGAACTTGAAGCAAACATTGCGTTTGAATCATAAGCATTACAACTCCTATCATGATGAACATTTCTAGAAAATTTTCTATCATATAATAAATGCATGATTCTTTTGAGCACTATTAGCCATAGGGGCCTTCCCTTTCTCCTTGGTGGAGATGGGAGCCTTATGACTTGTTAAGTTCTTGGCTTCCTTCTTAAAGCCAAGCCCATCCTTAATTGAGGGGTGTCTACCGATAGTGTAGGCATCCCTTGCAAATTTTAGTTTGTCAAATTCACTCTTGCTAGTCTTAAGTTGGGCATTAAGACTGGCCACTTCATCATTTAACTTTGCAATAGAAACTAGGTGCTCACTACAAGCATCAACATTAAAATCTTTACACCTATTGCAAATCACAACATGTTCTACACAAGAGTTAGATCTATTTGCTACTTCTAGTTTAGCATTTAAATCATCATTAACACTTTTTAAACTAGAAATTGTCTCATGGCAAGTAGATAGTTCACAAGAAAGCATTTCATTCCTTTTAACCTCTAAAGCAAGAGATTTTTGTGCCTCTACAAATTTAT
This sequence comes from Zea luxurians, assembly GCA_029449295.1. Lineage (NCBI taxonomy): Eukaryota > Viridiplantae > Streptophyta > Magnoliopsida > Poales > Poaceae > Zea > Zea luxurians. Next base: position 87,743,873 of record JAOPSE010000001.1, on the reverse strand, counting down.
CATGTTCTTCATACAAAAGATCCTCTTGCTTTTCTAACAATCTATTCTTATCATTCAAAGCATCAATCAATTCATTAATATTATCAATTTTAGATTTATCTAAGCCCTTGAACAAACTAGAGTAATCTATTTCATCATCGCTAGATTCATCATCACTAGAAGAAGCATAAGTAGACTTTTGAGTACATACCTTCTTCTCCTTCGCCATGAGGCATGTGTGACGCTCGTTGGGGAAGAGGGATGATTTGTTGAAGGCTGATGCGGCGAGTCCTTCGTTGTCGGAGTCGGACGACGAGCAATCCGAGTCCCACTCCTTGCCAAGGTGTGCCTCGCCCTTAGCCTTCTTGTAAGCCTTCTTCTTTTCCCTCTTCTTATCTTGTTCCTGGTCACTATCATTATCGGGACAATTAGCGATAAAATGACCAATCTTACCGCACTTGAAGCAGGAGCGCTTTCCCTTCGTTTTGTTCCTTTTGGGATGCTCCTTGCGACCCTTTAGCGCCATCTTGAAGCGCTTGATGATGAGGGCCATCTCTTCCTCATTTAGCCCCGCCGCCTCAACTTGTGCCACCTTGCTAGGTAGCGCCTCCTTACTACTCGTTGCCTTGAGAGCAATGGCTTGAGGCTCATGAATTGGACCATTTAATGCATCATCGACGTATCTTGCCTCCTTGATTATCATCCGCCCGCTTACAAACTTTCCAAGTACTTCTTCGGGCGACATCTTGGTGTACCTGGGATTCTCACGAATATTGTTTACAAGATGTGGATCAAGGATAGTAAAGGACCTTAGCATTAGGTGGATGACGTCGTGGTCCGTCCATCGTGTGCTTCCATAGCTCCTTATTTTGTTGATGAGGGTCTTGAGCCGGTTGTACGTTTGGGTTGGCTCCTCTCCCCTGATCATTGCGAATCTCCCAAGTTCACCCTCCACCAACTCCATCTTGGTGAGCATGGTGACGTCATTTCCCTCATGTGATATCTTGAAGGTGTCCCAGATCTGCTTGGCATTGTCCAAGCCGCTCACCTTATTGTATTCTTCCCTGCACAGAGATGCTAAAAGGACAGTAGTAGCTTGTGCATTTTTATGGATTTGTTCATTGATTAACAAAGGACTATCCGTCTTCTATCAAATTGCATTCCATTTTCTACTATCTCCCATATACTTGGATGGAGAGAGAACAAGTGACTACGCATTTTGTGACTCCAAAATCCGTAGTCCTCCCCATCAAAGTGTGGAGGTTTGCCAAGAGGAATGGAAAGCAAGTGTGCATTTGAACTATACGGAATACGAGAATAATCAAAAGAGAAGTTTGAATTAACCGTCTTCTTTTTCTCATAGTCGTTGTCGTCGTCCTTTTGGGAAGAAGAGGACTCGTCGCTGTCGTCGTAGTAGACGATCTCCTTGATGCGCCTCGTTTTCTTTTTCTTCCCATCTTTTCTTTTGTGACTCACGCCTGAGTCAGTAGGCTTGTCATCCTTTGGATCTTTGACGAAGGACTCCTTCTCCTTATCATTGACCACCATCCTCTTGCCCTTAGGATCCATCTCTTCGGGAGATTAGTCCCTCACGTGAAGAGAACGGCTCCAATACCAATTGAGAGCACCTAGAGGGGGTGAATAGGTGATCCTGTAAAAACTTGAAACTTAATCCACAAAACTTGATTAGGAGTTAGCACAATAAAGCCAAGTTGCTAGAGAAGAGTTCTCGCACAACACGATAACCACAAGAAGATCAACACAGAGATGGCACAGTGGTTTATCCCGTGGTTCGGCCAAGTCCAACACTTGCCTACTCCACGTTGTGGCGTCCCAATGGACGAGGGTTGCACTCAACCCCTTTCAAGCGGTCCAAAGACCCACTTGAATACCACGGTGTTTTGCTTTCACTTTACTATATCCCGCTTGTGAGGAATCTCCACAACTTGGAGCCTCTCGCCCTTACACTTTGATTATCACAAAGAAGCACAGAAGTAAGGATGGGATGAGCAACGCACACAAGACACGAAATCAGAGCAACAACACGCACACAAGTCACAACACGAGCTCTCAACACAACTCAAAGAGTTCTCTACTCAAATGGAGCTCTAGTTGCTATCACAAAGAATCGAATGTGCGGAATTGGAGTCTTGGTGCTTAGGAATGCTTAGAGAATGCTTGGTGTGCTCCTCCATGCGCCTAGGGGCCCCTTTTATAGCCCCAAGGCAGCTAGGAGCCGTTGAGAGCATTCCAGGAAGGCAATTCTTGCCTTCTGTCGCCTGGCGCACCGGACAGTCTGGTGCACCACCGGACCCTGTCCGGTGCGGATTTCTTTTCTTCTGTGGCGCAACCGACCGTTGAAGATCCAGAGCCGTTGGCGCACCGGACACTGTCCGGTGCACACCGGACAGTCTGGTGCCCCCTTCTGACCGTTGGCTCCGCCATGCGTCGCGCGTGGATTACGCGGCCGACCGTTGGCCTGGCTGACTGTTGTCTCACTGGACAGTCCGGTGATTTATAGTCGTACGCCGTTAATTGCTTCCCGAGAGCGACGACTTCGCCTGTGAATGGCTCATCGGACAGTCCGGTGCACCATCGGACAGTTCGGTTTTATAGCCGTACGCCGTTGATCGCTTCCCGAGAGCAGCCAGTTGACAGTCGCCAGCCTGGCGCACCGGACACTGTCCGGTGCACCACCGGACAGTCCGGTGCACCCAGACTGCGCAGAGTCTTGGCTGTTTAGCCAAGTCTTTTCCAAATTGATCTTTTCCTGTTTCTAGCACTTAGACACAATACATTAGTCTCCAAAACAATGTACTAAGTCTTAGAAACGTACCTTTACTCTTGATTTGCACTTTGTCCATCAATTGGCATAGATTAACACTTAAGCACTTGTGTTGGCACTCAATCACCAAAATACTTAGAAATGGCCCAAGGGCACATTTCCCTTTCACTAGCGATTCACAGGCTTCCTGGCCACAGCTCCTACCCCCACCACCACTGCAACCAACCTATTCCCAAAGCCAGCAGCTAGAAGGGCGCCAGCACACCCAACAGCAACGGGAGTTCAGGGAGGAATCCGAAGCTCGCACAGTCAACAGTACTGTGCCAGAATCAAAGCACATTTATTAAGCGATATCCTACCCCCGAAATACTTTTATGTTCTATGTCATTTTGTTTTTCAATAAGGAACAATCAATGTAAATCTAGTTTTAATTCCTTGTAATAGTTTTGCTTCTATCAGAATGAAATATATCTTCTTCACAGACTTACGAAGCTCAAAAACTATCGAAGCTCAAAAGTCGTTCCTAAGGGAATGCAGAGCTAAAAATCGCCGAAACTACAAAAAGTCGTTCCTAAAGGAACGCAATGTAAGTTTTTCCGAAACTACAAAAAGTCATTCCTAAGGAAACGCAGTGTAAGTTTTCTACTCAAAAGTCATTCTAAAGGGAATGCAGAGCCAAATACCGTCGAAATATAAGGTGAAGAAGTTCAAAAGACGTTCCTAAGGGGATGCAGAACTTATACCGCCGAAATAGAAGGCGAAGAAGTTCAAAAGACGTTCCTAAGGGGATGCAGAACTTACACCGAAAAATAAGCGGTGAAGCCAAAAAATAAATGGCAAAGAGATTCCGATCGTTCCTAAGGGGACGCAGAGATTGTGTGTTTCAGCGTGGGTGTGTGGGTGTGTGTCTTCGGTATTAGCATCATTCTTTGCATCATATCATCACATCATTCCGCATAGCATCACATCATACATCATATCGCACCAGTGACACGAATTGAATACGAAGTCGATCTTCGGAGAATGCTTTATAAAAATGAAAATGTGCTAAGGCACAAAGTAAGCTGAGAAATACAGATTCATCAGCTCTGTTGCAAAAGAAGGGATCCCTTGTTCACGAAGCTTGGATCTTCTTACGAAGCATGGATGTTTTTACGAAGCTTGGATGTTCTTGCGAAGCATGGATGTTTTTACGAAGCTTGGATGTTCTTACGAAGCATGGATATTTTCACGAAGCATGGATCTTTTTCTTTACGAAGCATGAAAAGGAGGGAAGGTGTTTTTTCGCCGAAGGCTCAAAAACGGTATGTATATAAAAGTTTCATGCATCGCAAAGAAGTGAATTACAAATAATTTACATATTAGATTCAAAGATATACACATCAAATTTTACAGTCTTGTTACAACAAAGCTACATTGACCATCTAAAAATGTTTTTACAATAAGTTCTAGTCCTCTTTTAGGATCTTTTCCGCAACTTCATTTAGCAATTTGTTAACGACTTCGTCAACAATAGATTCGACCATATTAATGATCTCTAGTGCTTCCTTCGTTTCTGGATCGGCCAGGGGATCGAACGGTTCCGGTGGCGGAGATAATTCAGCTACAGTGGAAAAAATTAATCAGTCCAAAACCACAAAAACAAATGCCGAAGCTAGATGTCGTGAAACAATACCTATGTGTCTCTCGTGCTCTGCAGCTTCTTCAGCTTGTTTTGCTTGTTTTGCTTGTATTCGGGCGTCATGGATGTCTTTCTCACTTTTCTTCATAATTTCGTGAGCCATCTCTCGACCACCATTTACCTAGATGTCATTGTAAAATTTCCCGCCCATTAAACTCGCTTCAGCTGAGGGATCCTTTATATCATCCATGGAGAAGGCAGCTTCGGCCTAGGCCAGGGGCTTGACAGGGTCGCATCCCGCCTTCTCCAGGATGGCTGAAATTCCCCTTGCACCGGAGAACGCGTAGACATCCCCGCGATCACTTAATATTTCTTCGAAAGCTTTGGCCCCTCCACTTATCCATTCGATAACACCTTCAGGGTCGCCTCGTATGAAATTATCTTCGTTAGAATAGGCGCCCACGTTGGCGAAGCTAGCCTTAATTTTCTCCATGCAGCCTATGGATTTTTCAAAGCATCTTTCCTTGGATGCTGAAGTTCTTCAACTGTTTTCTCTAAATGGTTTTTCCAATATTCACTGATCTCCCGGTTAGCTTCTGCGAGAGCGCATTTTTCTTTGGCTTCTGCCAACTGCTTCCGAAGGTCTTCGATTTCATTCTTTTGGATTTCCGCTTGAGCATTGGAGCTAGCTTCATCTTCTTTCACTTTGTTTACCAATGAAATCAAGATTTTGTCTTTTTCAAGACCTTCGTTTCTTAATTCAATTACCTCTGAACGAAGGTTGTTCAGAGCCATCGTATATCCTTCATCTTCAATGTTTTTCTGAGCCCTAAGCGCATTGCTAAGAATTAAGCCCTGCAAGAGGAGGACAGAATTAAGTATAAGCAAATAAAATATTTCGTTTTCAAAATACAAAATTAGCTTTTATACCTTTATGCTATTATACGCCAAGCTCTCAGCAAGCTCATCCTTTGATAATATTGAAAGGCCATCTTCCAACTTCGGGAATTCGATGCTTCCACCTATCTCCCGGCAAACGGATATCTCTTTATTATTCGGGAGACAGTACAAAAAATCTTCTTCCCCGCTACCATTAAACACTAATGCCCCCTTTGGGTATTTTAATTTTTGGGCATAGTGTAGGGCTTCTAGCTTTTCTTCTTGAGAAAGTTTCTTCCCCGAAGCATGACGAATGATGTAATCAATGCTTTCTTTTGAAGCTTCGGAAGCAGGAGCTTTAACCTTTTCAGGCGTAATTTGCTCTGTCGCCTTCTCTTCAACTACGACAGGCTCTATTTCGGTGGGCTCTGAAGGCCCAGCTTCGGTTTCAGCTTGAATAGTTGCAACTTCGACTTCTGTCTGCCTCGTTTCAGCTTCGGGTTGTGCTTTGGAGGCTTCGGCAATTTTTCTTGGAGGAGCAGAACTCAAGGTTTTTGTTGTTTCCAACACAATATCTAGCACGTTTGCCATCCTTCTCCTCTTAGGAGTTGCGGCAAAACCCTTTTGTGCCTTCGGCACTGTTACCTCTGTTGAAGGGCTCAAAATCTCTGGCATTTTCGTCATTTCTTTAATTTTTGACCCTTCAGCCTTATCAGCCTTCGTTTCAACTAGCTTAACTAAAAGCACCTTCGGCATTACAACCGGCTCTTCAGTGCTCTACGTAGTCGGAGCAGTTACTCTTGTTTCAGCAGCTGAAGAGGCCCCCTCACCAAACTCAGGCACCATGGTCAGTTCAATGTAATGCGGCCGATGGGTAAGAACCTTCATCTTTTTGCCCTTCAGCATAGGCTCAACTGGGGCGGTCGAAGCAGCAGTTTTTCTCTTTTTCCCCTGTCCCCGGAGCGGGTAGCGGTAATCGGGGTAGACAAAGCCGATGGCGTCAAAAACTCTGTTCAGTCTCTTTTTTCCCCGACCTCCGAAGGCTGCAGACAGCGCATTATCTTCTGCCTTGGAATATGCTCCAAGCAGTTCATCACTTGTAGCTTCGATACACTTCAGCCAGTCGTCGTTCGGCTCGTCAAACTTCTCCCTGAATCTGAAGGTATACTTCAGCCGGACCAGACCACCTTCGCTAGAGTCGGTGGTGGTCTCCTTTGGCATTTCCCAGTTGTCTATAAGCGGCCATATCCTGAAGGCTATATGTTCTTGCATTAAATCCCTTGTCCCAATAAAGGAGCAAATAGTGCTGAAGGCCCTCTGACACGCTTCAACTGTCTCATCAATTTCTATCTTCGGCCTTCGAAGGCCAAAGCGGGACCAAATGGGGTGCATGATGACTTCCTTAATGTCTTCCCTCGCTGTCAAATCATTCTTCACATAAAACCATTCTTCCATCCAAGCTCCGGGCCATCTCTTCCGAAATGTTGGCACCGGGTGGCTTGCGTTGGGGCGGGCGATAAATCCATAACAACCGAAGTTGTTGTGGTACTGTTCTTTACCCATGGCCTTCGTCTCATATAGAAGTTCGTGCATGCTATAGAAACACTTGGCACTTAGCACTTGGCTCTAGCCCTTGACTTTTCACTGCCTATACAAAAATCCCCATCCTTATTATGGCTTCGGGGGTGATCTGATGAAGGAAAATTTGGTAGGTCTTTAGCACTTCAACTACAAACTTACTCAAAGGAAACTGAAGCCCAGCCTTGAAGAAGCTTCGGAAAATCACGACTTTGTTCTCCTCAGGGGCAGGGACGGTGTTGTCTCCGCCAGCCCTCACAATAGACATATCCCGAAAGTACCTTCCTCTCATATTTTCAAGATGACTCTATTTGATGGTCGATTTTCCGAAGATTGAATGACTTGGCCTCCAGGGCCGATCCTTAGAATCTTCGTCCCCACTCTCCACATCATAGCTATCGCTGTCACCAGTATCTTCAGACAAGCCCTCCAGTATCTCTTTAGTAATATTCTCTGTATTTGTTTTTGCCATCGACTCGACAAATCCAGCAATATAAGAATCCACAGTCTTCTTCTCCTCAAAAAGCTTCTCCTCTTCAGTCAGCTTCGTCTCGACAGCAACCTTCTCGTCTTGAGACATTTTTTCTTCAGAAATGGTGAAAACGCGTCTTTTAAATTGAAGCTCAGAGAGCTTGAAAAACTAGCAAGCGCTAGTGAGCAAGAGTTATAAAATTGCGAAAATAAAGCAAATGGCACAAGCAGTGTATCAAGCGCAGTCGGTGTAAGTTCCTATTTATACGCCCAGTGCGCTCCAAATTGGAGGGCCCCGTCTGTCATTGACCGTTGCTATTCTAGCAAAGGGAAGGTGTTTTTTTGGACCTTCGTCTTAAGGCCTTCGTCCATATCGCAGTCTGAATTCGTTATCTTAACAAATTAATACTGCGAGGGGCTACTATTGGGGGCCTTCGTCTTCCGAAGGTCCTCAAAAACATGATTTAACAATGTTTTCCAGGTGTGACATATGAATAGGTATCTTCGGACTCGAGTTAAGAGCATATACAATGTGAAGAGCATGGTCGTGACGAAGGCTAGTGTTGCTCCGAAGCTACACGCAAGGGAGATTCGGCTCAATGGCGGAAAGAGGAACCGACTTAAAGGGGAAAAGGCTATTTAGTCCCCATTAAGTTGTCTATAAGTCAATATTAAATATGAAGGGCATGAATGTAATTTCACACAGGCTGCGTCCTGTGCCTATAAATAGATGAACAGTACCCCCGTACTGTTCACGCTGATTTGTACTTGATTGTGCGTCACACTTGTACTTTCACCTTCTGTCAAGCTGAAGGTACAAATGTAATTTAATATTGTTTCTGTTTTTTCATGATAATATAATGAATATGAGTTAATAATGTTGTGTGATAGTTCATGTTGTTTCTTATATTCCATATGCTTCTTCTTTTATTAACATATACTACGATGATGAAGGTATGTCCTTCATGACCTTTGTCTAAAGATCATTATATCCTAAGGGAAATAATGCTTCAGAGGACGAAGGGTATTAACCTTTAACATTTTGTGTTGCCTTGTTCTTAATTCATAGCATTTGAGAACAAGTCCCCAACACTTTGCAGGTAGAGGATCTTCTCTTTAACATTGACAGGAAAAAGCAAAGAAAGAGATGATGCTTCGCATGCAGGGAGAAGGGCCACTTCAGGGACAGCTGTCCAAATATGGCCAAGCGCTTACAAGTGTCAAAACTTGAGATGACTGCTCAAGCGAAGATGAACCTCCAAGGACGCGCAGCCTCCGATCCTCATCATGCTCATCACGATCATCATGCAAATGCCTTATGTCAAGAGGTAAAATGAGTATTCCATCCTCTAGTGATGAAAGCAGTAGTGATGATGAAGGTGAGGGAAAGCCCTCCGTAGATGAGCTTGCGGAAGCCATAAAAAAATTTCAGGATGTATGCACTAAACAAAAGGCTCAACTTAAAACTTTGAAAAATAAGTTTATTAGCTCTCAAAATAATTATAAAGGTTTAGTAGCAAAATTTGAAACCTTTGTAAATTTAAATTGTGAGCTATCAACTAAAATTGAGCAATTAGAGTCTAGTGCTCCATCCACTGCTACCAATGATAGCCTTATTAAAAAGAATGAAAAACTTAAGGCTAATTTAGCTAGCTCCCAAGAAACCATTGAAAATTTGCTAGGGAAAATGGAAATTCTTGGCATACACAATGATGAGCTAACTACTAAGCTAGAAAACATTGGTAGCACCCAAGAAGTATCTTTGATTGAAATGCCTGAAATTATTAAGAAAGTTGCTTCTACTTCTTACTTTGATTTAATTGATGATTCTAACCCCTGCAATCAAGTTCTTGTTAAGAATGTTGTTATAGAAACATGTTTGGATGAGGTTGCAATGGAGAATGATCAATTAAAGCAAGAATTAGCTCGCCTTGGCAAGGCTTTGTATGACAAGAAAGGCAAAGCCAAACAAATCCAACCTCCTCAGAATAACACCACTGTGGGAGTGGACAAGCCTGTAGAGGTCGAAACTATGATTTGTAGGCTATGTCACAAAGAAGGCCACAAGTCTTTCCAATGCAAGGCGAAGACCGGGAATAAACAAAAGCTCAAGCAAAAGCCAACAAGCAAAATCTCCAACACCTATGTCAACAAGATGGACAAAAAGGCTGCTACACCTTACTTAATTGAAAAGAAAAAGAATGGAAAGGTGATAGCAATCAAGGCCAACAAGCAAGCTAACAAAGGAAAGGGGGCCAAACGCATCTGGGTGCTAAAGGAAATTATTTCAACCATGAAAAGCATCAAGAAGGTTTGGATCCCGAGAGTGAGGTAAGGAGTCCGAAGGACAACGGGGAATTTGGGGACTTGGAAAAATTGGGATGTATATCATGGGTTACATCATATTGGATCAAGTCTATTGCCAAGTGGGTTAGTGAATACTTTGGACCCAAATTTCCCCACCCATGACTAAGGTAACTAGATTTGTATTTAGATATGTGTATCTATTTTCAATATCTAGTTTTTACCTTTCATACCTAGTGCTACAATTGGTATTTACTTTTGTTTAAAAATGCAGGCATACTAGGTAAATCATATGGTAGGTTTGCTCAATTCATATTCTTGAGCAAACCTACATGGTTTAAAATGTCAAATTAAGCATGACACATAGCTTATTCAACATTTCTAAGAAAATGATACATCAATTGATATTTTCACGTGACATATACTACAAGTGGTATAATACTTCAATTGTGTTTCAATTGATATCATGTAACTTATATGTGCCAAAGCTCGGATTATGGATAATTTGCCTCTCTTGACATCAAATCAAAGTGCATGTCTCCTACAAGTGTTCAATACTTGTATGCACACTTTCAGGGGGAGGTTACTCTATAATCTAAGTCTTTGAAACTAATACATGTTTTCAAGTCTATTCTATGTAGTAGTCTCATTAAATAAAAATGGAGTCCACGGAGAAAGACAATAAGCTTCCACTGCAAATCTACAAGTATTCCTATGTCTCACAAGTCTACAATTGGCCTTCATTTGGCCTTCAATTGGTATCTTCGAGACTACATTTGATATCATTTACATGTCTTCTCCAATATTTGATTAGACTACTTTTCACATCCTATACTTCCCATGTTGCTATAAATGCATATGATGTTAAATCATATTTTGTTACCTAACCATAAGGGAAGTTAATCTAATCAAATCATGTCTTGTTCTCTATTTCTCACATGCTTTTTCCTAAGTAGAAGATCTCTGTCAGGGGGAATATTTCTTCGTCTCTAAGAGCTAGTTTGGGAACCTCATTTTCCCAAGGGATTTTTATTTTCCCATGGGGAAATGAACTAATTTCCCCTAGAAAAAAGAAAATTCCTTGGGAAAATGGGGTTCCCAAACTAGCCCTAAAGGGGAGAAAATTCTTTCCAAAGGAGAACACTCGTTTAGGGGGAGTAATCTTTTAGTGCTTAAATTGTTAAATCTTTTAAGTGGGCAAGTATTATTTACTTCCTACATGCTTTTAATGCCTTCCTTTTCGGTGGTTGATGCCAAAGGAAGAGAAGTTTTAGGGACCAAAGAAATGGAAAATATATCAAACACCAAAGACCAGCAAATTAAAATTTTAAAATTTTTATCTTACAAGTGGTTTTGATTCTTTGGTCTAAAATAGAAAATAAGTGAATTATGGAGTTAAGGAGAGACTTAAGTCCATAATATCACTTTGTGGGGACAATCATGCATCCTAGCAAGTAAATTGCATATTTTCACTCAAATGTTTGTTATATTTGCTTGTTTTGGTTGTGTTGTCATCAATCGCCAAAAATGGAGAGATTGTAAGGAAAATAGACCTCGGGCCATTTGGCTCAAAAGATTTTGGTGTTTGATGATCAACATAACCTGTGGACTAATGTGTTTGCTAGTGTTTATGATTGTAGTAAGGGGTGGGTAACGAGCCAGCTCGGCTCGTCCGAGTTCGAGCTGGCTTGTTAAGCTAACGAGCTAGCTCGACTCGGCTCGTTAAGTTAACGAGCTACAGAGTCAGCTCGGCTCGTTTACAAGCTCGAGCTGGCTCGTTTAGCTCGCGAGCCAGAGCAGAAAAAATAGTATGTACATAATAATTAATTTTTAGTTAATTTCAAACTAATTTAACAATAGAAAATTGTAATTATACTCATAGTTTCACAAACCACGTCAATGTAACACCAAATTAGCACAATTCATCACTCATCAATTCACAATTCACATACATGTTCATAAGTTTAACCCACAATTATATTTGCATAGACCAATTGAACACATAGACATAGTTCATTAATCATTAGTTTAACTCATAGGCCATAAACACCTCACATACATATAACATATTCATCAATTATTCCGTAAATAATATGTATATAGTTTCGTTTAGCTTGAATGTGGTAGCTCGTTTAGCTCACGAGCTGGCTCATTAACAAACCGAGCTAGGATGTCAGCTCAGCTCGTGAAAAAATTTAAACAAGCCGATCCGAGCCGAGCTAAGCTTATCATGAGCCGAGCGAGCCAACGAGCCACGAGCATTTCGTCCAGCCCTAATTGTAGTTCACAAGATGCTAAAGTGACTTGGACTAAGGCACTGAGGAAAGCAACACATCAAAAGAAGACATTATGAAGATCACAAGTGAATATCAACAAGTATAAAGCAAAGTTCAAGAAATGAAGCATAGTGTTGCCACTAGCGGACTGTCCGGTTAGGGACACCAGACTCTCCGGTGGCACACCAGACTCTCCGGTGGCACACCGGACTGTCCGGTGTCACACGCCGGACTGTCCGGTGGGCCAGGGAACTCTAGCCCAACGGCTAGTTCCTAGTGGCACTAGGGGAGAGAAGCCACCGGACTGTCCGGTGTGACACCCGGACTGTAGGATGTAAAAGCCCGCATCACCAACGGTCACCTGCGATGTCAGATCCAACAACTATGCGCACCGGACAAGGGCACTGGACTGTCCGGTGCCTCCACCGGACAGTCCGGTGTGCCGCAGAGAGCAGCAACTTTTCTCCAATGGCTAGAATTGTGTTGGGGGCCTATAAATACCACCCAACCGGCCATTTCAAGGTGTGGAAGCCCAAGCAACATACCAAGTTATAGTATAGACATTCCCAAGAGCTCATACACCCAAGTGCTTAATAGAATCACTCGGTGATTAGCATAGGTGCTTTGCGAAGTGCTTAGGTTAGTTAGACCGCATTAGCGCTTGCTATAGGTGAATCCTAGTTAGTTGAGTGAGTTTAGAAAAAACACACAACCCCTCGTCTCTTGCGTGAGCCGTTGTAATTGTACTGAATGGGGCGAGAGTCTTGCGAGACCGTGACAACCGAGTTTGTGTCACGGCCGCCACCGTGTACCGGAGGGAACGAGGCCTACGACGTTTTCTGACGAAAGTTCGATAGTGGAGACGGTGGGCAGCGTCCGAGAGGAGCCGAAAGCGGAGCACCACTTGCACGTGGAGAAGGCCCGCGGCTCTCTACGGAGTTACTCGACCGTGGTGCTTGGCCGTCGCGTGGGCTTCCCTTTGCATAGGGGCACCAACGAGGATTAGTCAGCACCTTGCGTGGTTCCGGATACCTCGATAAAAATACCGGTGTCATCCACGAGACTTTGCATCTCTACCTTGCTCTTTACCTTCTGCATTTACATTAAGTATTTAAGTTTCAATCTTGTCCTTTTAGTAGATTGCTTAGATTAAAACTTAGCCTTTGCGGTAGAGATAGCAACACTTATACAAAATCTAGTTTGCACATTCTAGATTATTTATTTGCTTAGGTTTTGCTCTAGGGATTTATTTGTGGCATATTTTAGAGAAAGTTTTAGAAGTCCTAATCTCCCCTCTTAGGCGTCACCTGTTTCCTACAGCCCAATTAATCTCTCGTCGGCCCGTTGCAATTTTTTGTTCTTGTCGTTCGTGCTACAGGAGCGCCGCCCACGTTGCAACTTCCCCATTCCTGATGACGTAGATTCTTGCAGCGCTGCAGTGCCTCCACGGAGACCATCTCAGGTGTCGGACCCCCTTCCGTTGGTGCGGCACACCATCCCCTTGCAGCGACGAGCCAACGACTCATCCTAAGCAAGTATATAAAAACTAGTGTCTAACACGTGCTCTGCACGCGTTGTTGTTTTATCCTTCACGACGCTGTCAGGTATATGCTTATGCATCCCGCAATGCTAGAGGCCACTTCATCGGTTGCTTCTCGCCTACAGGCATAGCCTTGGTGAGTGGGTGTGTCCATTCCCCTCTGTGAATGCTCTAAAGAAGCTAGGTTCATCTGTGGGGTCAAGTAATCGTTGTGTTGGCCATGAACTGCAGTCATGCCTCTGGATTTGCACCATGCGGCTGCTGCTTCTTGGAGTCTCTCTCAAAGGTCAGTGGAGAATTAATAGATGAAATATTAATGTTAGGTTGGCATGCATGTTTATCAATTAGAAAAGCAAATCTCCCTTTGGTCATATCATTGAACATATTCAATGTTTCTTGCTCCATTGCAAATGTTGAATGGTTTTGAAAACTTTCGTATGGCTCGGGCCAAAAAGTTTGAAATAGCGGTGAACTAAAATATTCAAGGAATGCTATTAATGCATGCTAACTATAGAAAGCTAGCATTAATAAGAAAATCTAGAAGGCAAGTACCAGTAATAGAGAGGATGCCACAGTTCCAAAAAAATGTAATCAAAATTACACACACTCCAGTTCCTAATAAATCATTTTTGCTGGTTAACATCAAAGTTTGTTAGCCAATATAGCTTGAAACCTTTGATGATGATGAAATTGGTAAGGGGGTGTTTGAATGCACTAGAGCTAATAGTTAGTGGCTAAAATTAGTTGAAACATCCAAACACCCTAGCTAATAGTTCAACTATTAGCTATTTTTGGTAAATTAGTTAATAGTTAGGTAGTTATTTATTAGCTAGCTAATTCCACTAACAAATTTTAGCCAACTAACTATTAGTTGTAGTGCATTCAAACACCCCCTTGATTATAACATATAATACCTGGCAAATCCAAATATCTGAGTAATTATGCTTGACATGACTGCTAAGCTAATGTTGTAGGCCAGTGAGGTATAAAGAAAAAGTGGGTATAACTCACTTGAAAAAGAACAATGACACTTAAGCTCTTATTTCAGACTATCTATAGATTCAGTTATATCTTGAGTGTTGGCAAGTGAATGTTGTAGGCCAGTGAGGCAAAGGTGACATAACACTGTTACATAAAGCCAAGATAATCTCAGAGTCCGTGACAACATGAAAAACATCAAAAAATGTGTGTGGTCATGCAAATTGCAAGGGTGTTGTCTACTTAGATTCATAGAAGAGATCAGATTTTTTTAAAACAAACCTTCTAAAAAGACATGACAATGTCACAAAGAGTGCCAACACTGTCATTTATATCTGTGACTGCGGGACAAAGGATTTTGCAAGTAATATTTCAGTCTGCGACAACAAAAAATCAAAGAAAATGTGTGGTCATGCAAATTGGAAGGGTGTTGTCTACTTGGCGCCATAAAAGAGAACATATAATTTGAAAATAAACCTTCCAGAGAGACATGACAACGTCATTTGTCATTTGTGACTGCATGGTAGAGGAATCTGCAAGCAATATCGAAGAATAGAGTTCTAGCCGCACTTGTGCAAGGTAAGGAGGAACCCAATAATCCAAAAATTTTGAAGAACCCACTTTTTGTTCGTATGCAATATGGCGTGTAAACCTTGCTCTTAACATAGCAAGGCTACCAGCTTCATTGTAACCTGCATTGTCTTGTAGTTCCGAGTTAAGAAATTTAGCATGAGTACACAAACTACGGGGCTGAAAAGTAAAAAATAAATTAACTAAAGCATGGCAAGGCAACATTGGAGGGCACAATGTTTACCGGTGTATGGATATTTTTTAGTGTCTTGACCTACTTCAGTACCTAAAGTACCATTACTCCTTCAAATGTTATCTAATAGAGTAGTGTGGATTTCCATACCGTGGATTCAGAGCTCTATTTAAACTAACATTCATTACTACCTTGGAGACTGAGAGGGCAACCAGGAACTTGAGAGTAAGCAGGATCAATACATTCTTGGGCTTCTGCTCATACTCCAGCTACCTTCTGCACCACGAAATGGTGATATCTAGGAGAAATAGAAGTTCATCAGACTAATCAACATTAGGTGTTCTCACCATGATCAGAACTTATTAAACAAATATTGTTCAATAGTTAATTAAACTTGATTTAATTATGGGTTAAAACCATAGGTCATGCATCAGCATTGTGGTTACGTGGGCCTTATGTGAGTTGCCTCTAACTGGATCTTTGAGTCACACACCTAGGATTATTTTCTTAGAACTACATAAACATATAATACATGCATGTATGTAAGTGGGTATGTAAGCATTTATGCTTTTGGTTATGGAAAAGGAGAGAGTGGAGAAGACACAGCTTATCAACCGGTGCGGCTTCCCTGTGCAGTCCGCCTTCCCCCTTGACTCGACCCAGTGCCTTCCTTCAGATGAAAATATGGTGAACGGTATGAGAGAATCAATAATAAATATACCTTGCTATCTACACAAAAATACTGGTGATACGCTGCTCGTCCAGAATCTAGATTGAATATTGATTTGTTTATTGATGAAATCACATGTATTATTGCATAGCAAAGAATTAGAAAAATCTTATATGAATGAATAAATACAACAGAAAACACTCACCATTCTTGATCTAGAATTCATTATTCCCCCTCTTGTCCTCATCGTCCCCGTTAGCGTGGCGGCGTGGGGCTTGCCGCCCTGCTGGCTGCACGGAACAATGCTGCGGCGCTCCTCCCGTCCCGCGTCGGCTTTTCCGTGCCTTGCAACCATAGCCCCATTGGCATCGGCGTGGACATCACACTTGCTGAGATCACGTGTCGCGTATTCGTCGAGTGGATCTCTCATGCTGCTGCTGATACGGGCGCGGTAGGTATGAAGCAACAGACAACATGTGATCAAAAATGGTGGTGGTGCCTAGGCTTGGATCGAACACCGCGACGGCAACGGCAGCGGTCGGCGAGGGTGTTGGGTTAGGGAGATCCTAGCGACAGACAGAGGCGGCACTGCAGCGCCATTTCTTGCGGAAAAGTGACACACCCTCGAGCCCCTCTAGAAAGCGTCCAGTAGCATGTGGTAAAGGGTGGAGGTTGTTCCTGTTGTCGATACGTGGAGTGTGATTAGTAGTCGTTGCCTTTTTTATTTGGTGATGTAAAGCTTCGAGGAGAAGCCAAGCAGACACAGATGTAAGTATTGGTGGTTATGAAGGAGCGATGACATATTTCTAACCTTCAGACCAGGATCATGCGCCTGAGGTTTGTGGAGATGACATGGACGGCTAGGAAGCCACGTTTTGCACCGGCTTTCATATATAGTAAATATCGTCGATCAAAACAACGAACCATATTTGCGATGATCACTAGTAGAAAAGAGCTCATAGCCTGCGGCACCCATAAATTATCACTGGCGGTTTCAGTTATCGCGCGCCAGTAAAAAAAACGAGGCGGGCCCGGCTTTGGAACCGCCAGTGGAAACACATTTCCACTGGCGGTTATCTTAACACAACCGCCAGTGGAAATAGGATGTTTCCACTGGCGGTTGGTGTAACATAACCGCCAGTGGAAAACCAATTTCCACTGGCGGTTGGTGTAACCGAACCGCCAGTGGAAATACCCTATTTCCACTGGCGGTTGTGTTAAGATAACCGCCAGTGGAAATTGGTTTCCACTGGCGGTTTTTCAAGCCAACCGCCAGTGAACTGTCTGTTATAAATAGCTCTCTTCTTCCCCCGACAGTGAACTGTATGCTCGCAGCCAGCTTCCATTGGAGGCGATTTTGGAGGTCCAGATTTCAAAAAAATATAAGGAGGGAGGTTTTGCTCTTCATTTCTTCGAAGAAGGTGGATAAGAAAGGTTGGTTTATGTTTCTTTGTCAATTTTTGTTCATTCTTGCTCAATTTTAGCCACATTTTGGATCTAGGGTTTTACATGTGAGAGAGAAGAGTATAGCTAGGTAATTTTCTCTATTTCCTCAAATGAGGTTGCTTAAGATGGTTAGTTTTTGTCTATTCCCTCTCCTTTTTCATGTTTAGTTATCAAATAAGTTTATCCATAACACATATTTAGTTGCTTTATGAATGGTGAATGTGTTGTATGGAAGGTTGGTTTAATTATGTTTCAATTGTCAGTTATTGTTTATTTTTGCTCAATTTTAACTACATTTTGAAACTAGGCTTTCACCATGTGTTAAAGATAGGTTTGGGTATTAATTTTTTTTGTTTATTAGTTGCTAGGAAAGTTTGGCTTATGTTTCTTTTGCCAAATTTTGTTCATTTTTCCTCCATTTTAGCCACATTTTGGATATAGGGTTTCACCATGTGTTAGAGATAAAGTAGTCTAACTACTTTTATTGGAAGAGATAAAGTAGTCTAACTACATTTTGTTAGCGACAAACCGAAGCATGTAATTTTACACGACTTTCTAGAGAGGAGAGGGAGAGGGAGAGAGAGCTATTGTTGCCAATGCGCTCGGAGCAGGTGCAGCACTTACCGTCCGTGCGGATGCAGCACTTTGCACATCCAGAATGCCCGTTCTTGCACTGATTTTACACAGAGCAGAGCATCATGCTGGAGTCTACCGATCAATATGTACTGTATATATACATGCATGGTAATCTGACTTGCCATGAAAACTTCGGACTGAAAGGGTAGGCAGCAGATGTCGCACTCCAACGCGTCCTTCTCCATGGATAGTGTCACAGTCGCCTCTTCCTCATCCTCCAACCCCGACTCTTCCTCATCCTCCATGTGCAGCATGTAATTTTACACGACTTTCTAGAGAGGAGAGGGAGAGGGAGAGAGAGCTATTATTGCCAATGCGCTCGGAGCAGGTGCAGCACTTACCGTCCGTGCGGATGCAGCACTTTGCACATCCAGAATGCCCGTTCTTGCACTGATTTTACACAGAGCAGAGCATCATGCTGGAGTCTACCGATCAATATGTACTGTATATATACATGCATGGTAATCTGACTTGCCATGAAAACTTCGGACTGGAAGGGTAGGCAGCAGATGTCGCACTCCAACGCGTCCTTCTCCATAGATAGTGTCACAGTCGCCTCATCCTCCAACCCCGCCTCATCCTCCATAGAGAGAGATAGAGGAGAGAGAGAGATAGAGGTGAGAGAGAGGAGAGAGAGAGAGAGGATAGAGAGAGAGAGGGTTTCACATTTTAGCCACATTTTTGGATATAGGGTTTCACCATGTGTTTTATGTTACTTTTTTACAGGTGGTGATGGAGAGGACATCCTGGATGTATAACTTATCAAGGCTAGATCCATCATACATATCCGAGGTCCATAGGTTTATTGATGTCGCTACGAACCATGCTTGGAGAACAAAGACAAAACACATATATTGTCCATGCATGGACTGCAAAAATGTTGTTGTATTTAATGACACAGAACAAATCATATCTCATCTGGTATGCCGAGGATTTATGAAGGATTACACAATTTGGACAAAGCATGGAGAGGGTAGCTCTTCGCCTTATACGACTGGAAACCCTGAGAACATCGACGACAGATTTCAGTTCGTTCACGAGACACACCAACCTCTTCCACAGAGCGAACATGTAGTGCAAAATGTTACTGATCATGGTTACGCTGGAGGAAATGAACATGATAGACCTCATGTTCTGCCAAGTGTTATGGATGAGGAAGATGCAGAGTTGCTAGAGGCAATGTTGCGTCGTCATACAGATCAATCGATGTTCTTAATGAACGGTATGGAGTCCCTGAAGAAGGCAGCAGAAGAGCCTTTGTACGACGAGTCTAAGGGTTGTACCAAAGAGTTCACGACGCTCCGGTCTGTGCTAAAGCTGTTGATGTTAAAAGCTAAATATGGTGTGTCTGATGCTGGCTTCGATGCGTTCTTGAGTATTATCGTAGACATGCTTCCAAAGGAGAACAATGTGCCTGCTAACACGTACTATGCAAAGAAACTAATCAGTCCGCTCACTATGGGTGTGGAGAAGATCCACGCGTGTAGAAATCACTGTATCCTTTATCGAGGTGATGATTATAAAGACTTGGAGAGCTGCCCAAAGTACGGTGCAAGTAGGTACAAGACGAATAAAGACTATCGAGAGGACGAAGAGTGTGTTGCATCCGTGTCTAAAGGGAAGAAGCGAAAGAAAGCCCAAAAAAGACTTCAAAATCCACGAGCAAAGAAAAAGAAGAAGTAGACTATTATGCGCTCAAAAAGATTCCTGCTTTGGTGATGTGGTACCTCCCCGTCGTCGATCGATTGAGGTGTTTGTTCGCTAATCCAGAGGATGCCAGACTTATGAGCTGGCATGCTTCTGATGAGCACAAAAACGATGGGAAGCTTCGACATCCAGCCGATGGGAAGCAGTGGCAAGATTTCAATGACAACCACCGAGACTTTGCCGATGAACCGAGAAATGTTAGGTTCGCACTGAGTACTGATGGAATGAACCCATTTGCTGAGAGGAGCAGCAAGCATAGCACATGGCCGGTGATCCTCACCATATACAACCTTCCTCCATGGTTGATGCAGAAACGGAAGTACATTTTGCTAACCATCCTTATTTCTGGACCTACACAACCTGGAGTTGACATGGATGTATTTTTGGAGCCCTTAATGGAGGATATGAAAATATTGTGGGAAACGGGTGTTCAAATGTTGGATGAGTATCGTAAAGGTTCATTCACGCTGAGAGCAATTCTTTTTGTTACGATCAACGATTACCCTGCTCTCTTCACATTATCAGGCCAGTTTAACGGAAAGGTTGGTTGCACAGTATGCATTGATGGAACTGCTTACGTATCCCTTGCTGCATCTAGGAAGATAGTTTACATGAGGCACAGACGCTTTTTATTGGAAGGACACAGGTACCGCATGCGAAAGATGGATAAGTACTTCGACAATAATGGTGAACTACATTCTACTGCTCCATCGGGTAACAATAGAGGTCATAGAGTTTTTGAAATAGTCAGGAATATCAAGTTTGTTTTCGGGAAGAAGACGAAAGACGGAAAAACAAGGAAGGATGTCAAACCAGCTTCGGGGGCTATATTCAAGAAGAAGTCTATTTTCTTCGAGTACTTGCCTTACTGGAAAGAGTTAGATGTGCGGCATGCGATCGATGGTATGCACGTTCAGAAGAACGTGTTTGAAAGCATAATGGGCACCTTGCTAGACATAAAGGGCAAAACAAAAGAAGGGCTCAATTCACGCATGGACTTGGTAGATTTAGGCATAAAAAAGGAACTACATCCCGTTCTTCAAGAAAATGGGAAGTACCATCTCCCAGCAGCAAGCTACAATCTCAATGTAGATGAGAAACATGCGATGTGTGTTTGGCTCAAGAATTTGAAAGTCCCATCCGGATTCTGCTCTAGCATACGGAGTATTGTGTCAATGAAAGACCTGACAATCACCAACTACAACTCACATGATTGCCATGTCATGCTGACTACATTCCTACCTATTGCCATCAGGGCTATAAATCCTTTGTTTTTAAAGATGGCAATCACACGGTTGTGCTACTTTTTCAACAGGATTTCACAAAAGGTAATTGGCCGTGATGAGTTGGCATCTCTTCAGGAATTCGCAGTGGAGACAATATCACAGTTTGAGATGTGTTTCCCTCCATCGTTCTTTGATATTATGGTGCACCTTGTGGTGCACTTGGTGCCACAAATAGAAGCATTGGGTCCTATGTACTTGCATGAAATGTGGACGTATGAGCGTTTCATGTCAATACTGAATGGCTATGTATCAACCCGTGCTCGTCCCGAGGCATCCATGATAGAGGGGTACTATACCGAAGAGGCCATTGAGTCCGGAGGTCCATTCTGCAATAGTATCCTAAAAGACCAGGTTGCAATAGGTCTGCCTCCGTCACGACACGAGGGTAGACTGTATGGAAGCGGGAGGATGGGACGGAAATCTTTCATCCCACCGGATTACGATATAGTACTTGAGGCACATCAGAGCATCCTACATCAGCTAACGATAATGGAGCCATTTATCCAACAACACATCAATGAGCTTCGCGAGCAAAATCCTGGGCATACGGATGATTGGGTAATGAAGCAACATAAGCAGTGGTTCAACACATGGCTAATGGTGAAGGACATTCCACGTGGAGAAACAATAGAAGAACAAACCATCAAGGGCTTGGCATCTGGACCATCACGCCAGGTCACAACATGGCAAACCTATGACATTAGTGGATTCACATTTTGTACCAAGTCCAAGGACAAAAAGAGCATGTCACAAAACAGTGGTGTTCGATGCGAAGCCATAGATGATGAAACTGGTGAGATTATTACATATTTTGGCTTTATTGAGGGCATATGGGAACTAGACTATGGTACATTTCAGATCTCGGTTTTCCGATGTCAATGGGTTGAAGACAAACATGTCACGGTAGACAACTATGGGGTCAGAGTTCTTGATCTAAGTAAGGTAGGTTACAAAGATGACCCATGGATCCTTGCTAATCGTGCTGCACAGGTCTTCTATGCTGAACAGATCATTTCTAACAATGAGAAGAAAAGCACCGACAAACCGAAGCATGTAGTTTTTCCTGGAAAACAACAAGCTATAGGAGTTGATGGTGTATCTGATTTAGAGGATTTTAACCAGTTCAATGACATGTCTCTTTTCATAGACCATCCAACCAAGATAAGGAACGTTGAGCGAAGCATCCCACGCAATTCGATGCCCTGGGTACGCCACGATGGACAAGGCAGAACAATAGCTCCCTAGATTATATAGTTGTCATGTAATTGATTATTGTTAGGACATGTCATGTAATTGATTATTGTTAGCGACAAACCGAAGCATGTAATTTTACACGACTTTCTAGAGAGGAGAGGGAGAGGCAGAGAGAGCTATTGTTGCCAATGCGCTCGGAGCAGGTCCAGCACTTACCGTCTGTGCGGATGCAGCACTTTGCACATCGAGAATGCCCGTTCTTGCACTGATTTTACACAGAGCAGAGCATCATGCTGGAGCCTACCGATCAATATGTACTGTATATATACATGCATGGTAATCTGACTTGCCATGAAAACTTCGGACTGGAAGGGTAGGCAGCAGATGTCACACTCCAGCGCGTCCTTCTCCATGGATAGTGTCACAGTCGTCTCTTCCTCATCCTCCAACCCCGCCTCTTCCTCATCCTCCACCACCACCTTGGCTTTCTTTGGAGTGCCGCCGTCATGGTTTATCACCTAGAACGAGGTAAAATAAAAGCAGGGAGGACTATTCGACTAATATATACATATCAGGCAGTAAGAAACAAGCATCTTCAAAGAACATGTTGTAAAAGAACTTGGAAAGATGTTTACCAGATCTGATACTTGTGAAAGAACTTCACACCAATGGTGATGAGAGACGCGATGCCAGGAGACGACGTAGTATTTAAACACTACAAGAACGGGCATTCTAGTGACAGAGGAGGGAGAGAGAGGGAAGAGAGAGGAGGGAAAGAGGAGAGAGAGAGAGGAGAGAGAGGAGAGAGAGAGGAGAGAGAGAGGAGAGAGAGAGGATAGAGAGAGAGGAGAGAGAGAGGGAGAGGGGAGAGAGAGGAGCTAGGGAGAGGAGAGAGAGGATAGAGAGAGAGAGGAGCTAGGGAGAGGAGAGAGAGGAGAGAGAGAGGGAGAGATAGAGGAGGGAGAGAGAGGGAAGAGAGAGGAGGGAGAGGGGAGAGAGAGGAGGGAGAGGGGAGAGAGAGAGGAGAGAGAGGGGAGAGAGAGGGGAGAGAGAGAGAAGTAATATATAAATATATATATTATGTATACTAAATATATATATTTATATATTTAATATGTACAAAAATTTATATACTTAATGTATGAATATACAATAAAAAATAATATACTAAAAACATTTCTACTGGCGGTTGGCAATGAAAACCGCCAGTAGAAATCATTTTTACTGGTGGTTGTCGATGAAAACCGCCAGTAGAAATGGCCTCCACAGTCTGTGGATGGCATTTCTACTGGCGGTTCTCTATGACAACCGTCAGTAGAAATGATTTCTACTGGCGGTTTTCATTGTCAACCGCCAGTAGAAATATCTCCTATATAAAGGAGCGCGCGCGGGGCCGAAAAATTTCACTAAGTCTCTGGCGCCCTGTCTTTTACACTTCCCGCCGTCAGGCTGCCGAAATTTTGCCCCGGCGATCTTCTCCGCCGTGCGCCGCCGTCGTCCACGCCGTCGTCCCCGCGCCGTAGGTAAGTTCTCCTCTCTCTCTCTCTCCCTTCTTCGACTATAATCGCTCGCCGCCATGCGCGCCGCCGCCGCGCACGCGGGCGCACGCCGCCGCCGCCGCGTGGCTAAACCCTAAGGCTAGGAAGAGTGAGAGAGTGAGAGGGAAGAGAGAGGAGGAAGAGGGAAGAGAGGGAGACCCCTGCGCGCGTCTCTGCAGAGAGAGAGAGAGAGGAGGGCGCACGCGCCGCCGCCGCCGAGAGGGAGGAAGAGAGAGGAAGGAGAGGGAGAGGGAAGAGAGAGGAGGGAGAGGGAGAGAGATAGAGGGAGGGAGAGGAGGGTGAGAGAGAGAGGAGGGAGAGGAGAGAGATAGAGAGAGGGAGAGAGATAGAGGGAGGGAGAGGAGGGTGAGAGAGAGAGAGGAGGGAGAGGAGAGAGATAGAGAGAGGAGAGGAGATGAGAGTATTTATACAATACTTATTTTTATTCATATGTGTGTTCATATGTGTTCAAATGTATGTGTTCAATATATATATATGTGTTCATATGTGTTCAAATGTATGTGTTCAATATATATGTGTGTTCATATGTGTTCAAATGTATGTGTTCAATATATATATGTGTGTTCATATGTGTTCAAATGTATGTTGAATATATACATTGTAATTTTATCCGTTACAACTCGATAATATACGTATCCGATCCGATCCGAATTCGATCTGAACTCGATAATTTCCGTACGACTCTCCCTCTCTCCCTCTCTATACGTCCTATGCGACTCTCCCTCTCTCCCTCTCCTCGTCCTATACGACTCTCCCTCTCTCCCTCTCTATACGTAACTCGATAATATCCATACGATTCTCCCTCTCTCCCTCTTTATACGTCCTATGCGACTCTCTCCCCGTCCTACATGATACTATACGACTATACGATACTATATGGTTACGGTTTAGGGTTAGGGTTATGGTTAAGGGTTAGGGTTAGGGTTAGGGTTAGGGTTAAGGGTTAGGGTTTAGGGTTAGGGTTAGGGTTAGGGTTAAGGGTTCGGGTTTTGGGTTAAGGGTTCAGGTTTTGGGTTAGGGTTAGGGTTAGGGTTAAGGGTTATAGTTAGGGTTAGGGTTTAGGGTTAAGGGTTCGGGTTTTGGGTTAAGGGTTCGGGTTTTGGGTTAGGGTTAGGGTTAAGGGTTTAGGGTTAGGGTTAAGGGTTATAGTTAGGGTTAGGGTTAGGGTTAAGGGTTAGGGTTTAGGGTTAGGGTTAGGGTTAGGGTTAAGGGTTCGGGTTTTGGGTTAAGGGTTCGGGTTTTGGGTTAGGGTTAGGGTTAGGGTTAAGGGTTATAGTTAGGGTTAGGGTTAGGGTTTAGGGTTAAGGGTTCGGGTTTTGGGTTAAGGGTTCGGGTTTTGGGTTAAGGGTTCGGGTTTTGGGTTAGGGTTAGGGTTAAGGTTAAGGGTTAGGGTTAGGGTTAGGGTTAGGGTTAGGGTTTAGGGTTAAGGGTTCGGGTTTTGGGTTAAGGGTTCGGGTTTAGGGTTAGGGTTAGGATTTTGGGTTAGGGTTAGGGTTAAGGGTTATAGTTAGGGTTAGGGTTAGGGTTTAGGGTTAAGGGTTCGGGTTTTGGGTTAAGGGTTCGGGTTTTGGGTTAAGGGTTCGGGTTTTGGGTTAGGGTTAGGGTTAAGGGTTTAGGGTTAGGGTTTAGGGTTAGGGTTAGGGTTAAGGGTTTAGTGCCTGAGGATGTATTTAATTATACTATTTGTTAATATGAATTTAATTATTGCTTACGTTAATATGTGTTAATATGTATTTAATTATTGCTTATGTATTTGTATATATATAGCTCAATGAGTTCTCCGATCAAGGACCAAGATTTAGTGCCCGAGCACATGGACAAGAGTGTTGCTCAAGAACAATCCAGCAGTGAAGGATATGAAACGCCTAGCGACCCTTTTCCTACCACTAGCATAGATAGGGCCGCTCTCCGTGAGTTGCAACGTGACCCTACTTATGATCCACAAGAAGCTGAGGTAAAAGTACGCATCTTTAGCTTCGTATGTGTACCCTACTGATTTCACATGCATGATCTCTTGTGCATTTTATTACATGAATAGGAGGTCGTGTCTGAATTTTGTGCGATACTCGAAGAAGCCGTGGCACGAAACGAAGACGTACCGGAGCCGACCCAAGACGCACCGGAACAGACCAAGACAACAACCGAGACGTCAAGGAAAAGGAAGCAGAGCGATCGAAAAAGAGGTGACAGGGGGCTGAACAAGTTTCCCGACAAAACATACAAAATCTCAGACGTGAGCCCGAAAGGTCAGCCCCTAGCTCCAGAAGAGGCACTACCTAAGTTCCGGAATGCACTTGGGTTTTTAGTTAGAGATAATCTTGACATAACAATACGACAGTGGAGAGATGTGTCAGATGATGTCAAGAATCAAATATGGAATAAGCTATTAATGAGGTTCGTTCTGCCTCGGGGTTCAGAAGAACTCGTGAAGGAATACACGATGAAGCAGCTTGCAATCAATTTCCGAAACTGGAGGTCTGAGATGAACACAAAGTTTGCAAAGAAAGGTCTGGACCCGACCAAAAAATATAAAATCTCAGCAGGTCAGTGGGCAGTATTTCTAGAGCAGAGGAGCAGCCCTGATTTCATATCTCTAAGTGAGGCAAATTCAGAACTATCAAAGAAGAACAAGTACCGCCACCACCTAGGCACAGGTGGTTACAAGCGTCAGGTTCCTAAATGGAGACAAGAAGACGCCGAGAAGAAGGCCGCAGGGTTGCCGACGCTGTCCGAGCAACTTGGTGAAAGGGCGGCAAATTGGCTCCGTGCTAGAAAACCAAGGGAAACCGAGACCGGTGTATCTTTTGATGATCCCATTGTCGAAGAAGCGGCAAAAAACATATATACAATGGCAGCTAAGCAGAGCGAAGGAACTTTTAAGCCACAAAGGGAAAGAGACATCCTAACGGCTGGTCTCGGTAACCCTGAGCATCCTGGCCGTGTACGAGGAATCTCGTCTAAGGAAGGATGGAAGGAAGGATTCGGACAACAGTGGGAAGGTCTGTACAGGAAACGTGATCGATACAAGGAAGAGATGGCGGATTATTTTAAGGAGGAGGCCAAGAAAGAGTTCAAAGCCATGATGTCTCAAATGCTATCGAATCCTCCTCCAGAATTGATGCAACAGTTGGCGAGTGCGATGTCTGTTCAACAGATGACCACTCCACAAATACAAATAATTCCAGCAGCTCAACCGCCGGCTTCCACAGATTGTACGACATTACCAAGCTCTGTTGCTTCAACGGGAAATAAGGACCGTTATCCAGTTGATGACATCACAAGGCCTGTGGCGTGCACACTGGTTATAAGATATGGTATTAACAATAAACGTACAAAGAAAGTAGCCACAGGCCTTGCGATCCCAGGACGTAAGTTCCATGGAAACGATATTCCAGATGATTATTGCAAAGTAGAAGTGACGTCGGTCGTCCAAGGATCCGAGGACGACATGCTAGACATCCCTGGGCCCGAAGGTATCGAGAAACTTGGACAAGCTATCAAGAATTTTATCCTTTGGCCTCGAAGGGATGTCGAATTGCTTGATTGGTCGAATTCGTCGCAGGCCCAACCGTCTCCGCCTTCTCAAATTTTTGTTCCTATTGTACATCCATCATCCTCACCTCCTCAAACTTCACATGCTGCTCCTCATCCTTTTTCTGACCCACCGTCTCCGCCACAAGCATCACCATTCAGGGCTCCACCACCTTCTCCTCCCCATCCTCTTGGTGACCCACTCTCTACGCCACCATCAAGGGATCCACCTTCTCCACAACCATCAAAGGATCCAAGGCCATCAAAGAAATCTAAACTTCCTATTCCAAAATTGGTGTCCCCGTATCAGAAAAGAAGAGTAAAGCTACTACTGCTGGCACAGCTCGGTTTTTGAAAGGGATTGGATAGAGCCTCACGTCACAAACTGTTGATTTGGCCAAGCACGAGGAGTCTGCAAAAAAGGCTGAGGCAATGGTCGCAAAGATAAAGAAGCCAACTAAGGCAGATTACAAAAACGTGCCTAAAAAATATGTGTCGGGCAGACCTCTGCTACCTCTTGAGAAACTAAGAAAGGTCCCGGCTGGTGTTAAAAGGTTGCATGACTGGTACATGCGGGCATCATCGGTTGGCATCGACACCATCAGTGTGCATATACCAGACCATGCTTTTATTGGTTCGGACCAAAAGGCCGTTGTTACATTCGAGGACATGTGGTTAATGATGAACCTTCAGAGACTCGACGTGCAACTTGTAACGATGTTTGCATTGTAAGTGTCGCTCATACTTCCACATATGTGTGTTATTATTAGTGAGCTGTATAAAATTTCAATATCTGACATGCACGTGTGACTTGCAGAATGCAACATGATCAGCAGGAGATCCTTTACGGTACCAAGCCCAATGCTAGTGCCAGTAAAAGGGTTGGGTATCTCAACCCAATACTTATATCCGAGGAAAGCCACACTTTTAGAATCGGGAAAGACAACGATGAATTACGGGGAAAGACGGACAAAGAAGTTGAGAAGCGTATAAAGGATATGAAGAAGGATTTTGAAGCTCGATACGCCACCTATATAGGACATGCAATGCTTCAATTTCAAGACAGGGAAGCCATAATGGCCCCGTACAACTTTAAGTAAGTGTGATTTTGCATAAATAAAATCAATAATTTCAATACACATGCATCACAAATTTGATTCGTACAGGGACCACTGGATATGCTTCCTCATTTATCCTAAGGTTGGAAAGGTGCTGGTGCTCGACTCCTTGAACTTCGACCCTTCGACATATGCAGAATTCCTCAGCACCTTAGAGCTGTAAGCCTTTTCTATGCATGCATACTTTTATCGATTAAAATTTGAGAATAACATGGTGATTCTATTTGAGATCACAGGGCTTATAGATTCTATAAGATGAGAGGTGGAAAGTACGACCTGTCGAAAAAAGGCGTGCCACTAGACATCCATCATCACTGGCCGGTAAGTATGTGATTTTATGAATACATATCATACACAATGTTGCAACTAAATAACCAATCTCCCGTTATGTAGTGCCACAAGCAACCACAAGGATCGGTCCTATGTGGATTCTATGCGTGCGAGTTCATGAGAGTGAACGGACGATACATCACGAACCCTGACAAGGTATTATTAGTAATAGTCAAGTATGTATTTATGTCATTAAAGATGCAAATGTGTTATTATTGAGTATAAATAGATGATGTTTATAAAATTCCTTTACAGCAATTTCAACGAGGAAACCCGGAGAACTTGACCGAAGCTGCATTGTATGGCATAGTCGAGGACCTCTGCACATTCATATTGAAAGAGGTCATTCCCGCAGAAGGAAAATATCACGATGCTTCCGGGACATTAGCTTTGCCAGAGTTTAGAATACTAACAGAAATTAGTAGATTATCTCTTAGCCGAGATAGTTATTAGAGCTTAGGTGAAAACTTATGATGTATAGAATGCATGAAGCATATATGGTTGTAAACAGAATACTTTGATGTATATAAATGTATATATGTTGCTTTCAATATCAATATAGATCTATATATATATATGTTTGTGTGTGTGTAAATAAATATATATATAATTCAGTATTGTTTGAAATTTTGAAAAAAGGCGGGAAAACTTCCACTGGCGGCTAAATAAAGAAAACCGCCAGTGAAAAGTGCATTTCCACTGGCGGTTTGCTTTATAAAACCGCCAGTGGAAATGCATTTTCACTGGCGGTTTTCTTTATTCAGCCGCCAGTGGAAATGCACTTTTCACTGGCGGTTCCTTAAGAAAACCGCCAGTGAAAATGCACTTTTCACTGGCGGTTCCAAAATAACCGCCAGTGGAAATGCTGATTTCCACTGACCCCTAGCACTGACGGTACTGAAAAACGCCTGTGTAAATAGGTTTAGAACCGCCACTATAGAGCTTCTGTGTACTAGTGGATCAAAATATATTTTGGTCAAGTGAGGTACCTGATGGGATGACAAGGCACCGACGACAATCAATGATAGTGCAGCAGCCAGCAAGCCAAGGACGGCACATGAAAATAAATGAAGAAGACACCAATCCAACGTTGGCTCCAACGTTGGCAGATGCTGATAGGGCACTACAACTGCGTTAGTCAGGCCTTTTACCAGGTTCACAGGCCACTTCAAAATTTTGCCAGACTCCAAAACTGGGCTCCTCTCACCATCGGCCCAATTTAGAGATTTTCTCCTGCATTTACGTGTATTGTTGGAGATAGAAGAACAAAAACCTCCCTACGCTGTTTGGGTGCTCTCGAAAACAATAGTTTAGAGCATCTTCAAAGGACTCTTCACTTTTTGCTCTCTATTTACATTTTCATAAAAATTATAATTTATATGTAGCACCTCACTCCAACAGACTATCTATCTAGTTTAGTTATTCAGAGTGTCTAGCTAAGCTTAGCTAGTGAGGGAGCCAATTTAAAGAGTCATATAGTTAATCTCTACTACTTATTAAGGCTGTAAGGGTAACCTGTCATTTCATGTTCTGCCACCATCATTCTCATGTTCTGTCACTATATCCTGATCTGTCATTCCCACTCCTTGTCCTGTCTTTTCTATTCCTCCTCCCCGCAAAGCCCATTCTCATTCCCCCGTAAAGCCCACATCTAGCTAAAATTAAAAAATAAACATGGCCCATTCCCATTCCCAGTTCTGCCTTTCTCATTCCCCTCCCCGCATAGCCCATTCCCATGTTCTGCCACTATATCCTGACCTGTCATTCCCATTCTTTGTCCTGTCTTTTCCATTTCCCCTACTCACAAAGCCCATTCTCATTCCCCCGTAAAGCCCACATCTAGCTAAAATTAAAAAATAAACATGGCTCATTCCTATTCCCAGTTCTGCCTTTCCCATTCCCCCTCCCCGCACAGCCCATTCCCATGTTCTGTCACTATATCCTGATTTGTCATTCTCATTCCTTGTCCTGTCTTTTCCATTCCCCCTCCCTACAAAGTCCATTCTCATTCCCCTGTAAAGCCCACATCTAGCTAAAATTAAAAAATAAGCATGGCCCCAAGGGGATTCAAACCTGCGACCCCTTAGGCAAATACGAGCAGTAGCTACCGCTACACCACATATGTGTTTATGTCTATATTATGACAGGAAAAACATCTACTACATCTCTCCTCGAGTCAAACTGCTACCCTTGCACAATGCGTAGTAGTAGATAAGTATCATCGAGATGCTTGAATTATATTTTTGGATGGAGAGAGTAGTATTTAAAAAAAAGCCTTGCATGTAATTTCTTTTGTTTGATTAATGTTTTCAACTTAAATTTCTTTTTTGTATGTGTGACATTTATTCTCTGTAATATTTTTTCCATGGATCTGACTTGTGAGTCATTTTCATAAACCAACGCCAAGAATGAATCCATGTTTCTTACTTGGAAACCCTAGACAAACACCACTAGCAGAAGGCGCTCACGTTGGTGTCGCTCATCGATGATGAGAAGAAGCTTGGCGACTGCCAATTCGACCTCTGGAAGCAGTACTACATGGTCGCATGCGCCGTTGTGTACGACAAGCTCCGGCGCAGCCACCGCTTGGACGCGGTCCAGAGCGGCTGCACCGCGCTGTCCATCGTCAAGCAGGGGGGCCTCGTGGTCATCGCCAACGTCGACAACTCTCGAGTTGTTCTGAGAACTGCATCCGACAACGACGCCATCACGCCGTCCAACTCATCGTCCACCTAAAGCCCAACCTGCCGCGTAAGTCGCTACTTACCGACCATGAATTCTTGTGTGCTGGGATGACGGCTGTTGCTAACGTTGTGAGTGTTCTCAAACATGATGTATGTAGGAGTAGCGTATCCGGTGGTGCAACGACTAGATGTACTACCTCGCTGATGAGCCCGCACTTCGTCTGGCAGCCTAGCCAAGAGTCATTGGTACTCACCATGTCGCGTGTTCGAACAACTACTATATCAAGGACTATGACATCATCTCGGCGCCGGAGGTGACACAAAGGCGGATCGGGATCAATGACCAGCTCATCATCCTCGCCACCGTCGGGTAGCTTTTGTGCCGTCCTGCATTTAATTCGCAAACACACACACTTGCCTTTTTGTTTAAGCAAGCACGTATGGTGGTGCGTGCTTGATGACTGACGATGTATGACAGAACTTCTTCCGGTAGGTGTGGGCCGTCATGTTCAATGATAAGACCGTGACATACATCAAAGTTTGTATTTTTTTAGATAATGGAAACATAGTCCGATCTTGACCTCTAGAGAGGCTACGGCCAACGTTTACAACTGAAGGCAGCATACTGCCTTGACACAGCACACGACTGCATCCAAGACCACCTATGACAAGACCAAAGGTACTACAATGTTAATCGCCAAGCAGCTCCCCATCCGAGATTGAGAAAAAACTTTAGTAGCACCATCTCTATCTTGCAACATGAAGATTTTATTAACTCTTGGTCCTCCATCTTAAGCTGCAGCTGTGCCCAGAAGCGACACCAACATGTTGCCCTGAAGGTTACCTGCAAAAAAGATTTAGGAGAATATTTATTGAAAATCACATCATTCCTACTTAACCAAATGGCCCAGCAAATTGCAGATGCTGCAGTTAGTAGTAAACGACGTGATTTGACTGATAGCACCCTCGCCTAGTCCCCAAACAAACCGTTCGCATCCCGAGGTGGTCTCAACCCTGTGCTTATCTGAACCAAACATCAGATGAAAGACTGCATAAGTACACCTAAAAAACAGGTGATTTATTGTCTCCAATCAGCTACAAAATCAACAGGTCTGATTACCAGGCCAATTCCTCTTAGCCAAGTTATCCTTTGTTAAAGTTACACCTCTTTTGAGGTACCACATAAAAACCTTTATTTTTAGAGGTATCTTAAGCTTCCAAAGGTCCTTGTTATCCCTAACTGCCCCATTGTTAAGAATTGCCTAATATAAGGACTGAACAGAGAACAACCCATTAGCAGTCAAGTCCCATATGAATGAATCCTGTTAGTAGTCAAATTAGTATACGCCACCAACGTCACTAGTTGAAACCATTGAGCCCTCAACTGGTGCACCATTGTAACACCCGGATTTTAGGGGTCCAAAACCCGGGCGCTAACAAAAACACCAGGTATGCTGGGACCAAGTCTCACACATATGATGTATAGTGGCACAGGATCGAATGTCACAACTTTATATATAACAGGAGTTCTATACAAAATAAATAATTACATTATAAGGAGACAACGGTCCAGCAACCCAAAGTTGACTGGGAGACGACGGCCTAGATCTCTCACGAACACTTCGCAGCATCCTCCATGAGCATCATCCTGTGGTACCTGTTCTTGACCTGTGATGTATGTGAGACAGCAAGAGTGAGCTCACATACGTTCATCGCTCAACAAGTTGTGGGGAATAATGTGCATGAACTCGCCAAAGGTGGGAGCTCACGTGAAGTGTAAGGCTTACCAAAGAAGATGGTTAGAGCTGAGCATTGCTTTTAATGTTGGTCAAAATTTTATTAGCAGTTACTAAGTATAAGTAAATACCAACCCATTTAAATAGTAGAACAAAAGTAACAACATCACCTGCGATGCAATGCATATGACAAATTGAGTTTAAGTTCCATAAATTAATCATGTGAGTGTCCGAGCTGCTCATGACCGTGAGCACGGCTAGTATACCAGTTTTACACTCTGCAGAGGTTGCGCATCTTTACCCACAAGCCGTGTTACCCATCTGCCAAGGGGTCATGAATCCCATACACCTCTACCAAGGAAGTGAGGCAGGGTAGCACTACGAGGCCTTTACAAAGTTCCACTAGCTTCCGAAAACCCGCTACAGTTTATAGGAAGATCCAGTGCAGGAATCCCTTGCAGGACCGCCATCGCAGCAAAATCCTCCCGAGGGCCTCCCTACACTGACCTCTCCCCTACTGCCCTTGCCCCTTTCGGGTAAGGTAGTCTTCCACTAGCTTTCCTAATTAATCAGCCAAGGGCATCCCATACTACCCTTGTGGTAGCACTGTTTTCCCGGGTGGTTCTCCATGTTCCAATTAACATAATGATCTTAACATGAACCATAAATAACAACTGACAACAAAAGTATAATCATGAATAGTGTAATCTTCATACCCAAAACCATATATAGCACTAGCAAGTACTACCCAGAAAGTTCAGTGGTAAACAAGGTATAAAGATAGACAAACTAGGGTAACCTATTGGGGTCCCATCAAAATTAACCTATGCAGATCATTATGATTAATCAGAACATGAGTGGGTAAAAAGAAGTGATCAAGGGCACAACTTGCCTGGGCCTTGAGATTCCAGGTACCAGGATGATCTTCAGATTCTCGTGACCTCACTGCTAGTCGTAGCAATTCAAACAAACATGGTATAGGCAAAATTAACATTACACCAAACATATATGCAAAATACATATTAATAACCTACATATTAAAATAAGATCACAGGAAAAAGAATTATTAATTTTTTTGAGTTATAGAATTCAAGTTATGAATTTCCTAAGGTTTAAGGTGATTATAATATGATTAAATGATAAATAAATTTTCTGACAGAGTTCATGTCAAAACAAAGACACTAAATGATGAAGAATATTATTACAAAATTTTAGAAACTGGAATGGTTCAATTTGGGGCTAAAATGAATTTTCTATGAATTATCTAAGTTCTAGCAATTATTTTTGTATTAAAAATCTAATTTCTAATTCATTTAATCACTTTAATACTGCACTGGACTGGGCCTCAATTAAACAGAAGCACAGGGGGCTCTGGGTAAATCTTCTAAGACTCAGAGCACAGTCGCATAGGACGGCGGGTTCTATTTCAAAAAGTCCAGGGGCTCTTTAACAAAAGCGCCAGCGCGAAAGGGTATCGGATGGGCTGAGCCGTTCAGATTACAACCGACGGCCGAGATTTTATAACCAGCTACACATTCCGCCTACGCTCGGATCACGATCCTGTGATCCACAGAGCGCCACGTCCCCCCTTAGCTCAGATCCGTCCGATGCCAAATCTACGCGCCCGTTTTAATTACCGCGAAGGGGTAAGGAGCGATCTAATCCTAGCCGTTCACAGCGGAACGGACGGCCAGATGTCACCCATTATCCCCCCCACCATCTCTCCCCAACCTCAGGTCAGGCGCACAGTCCGCACGGCGGCGCGCACGCCGGCGAGGTCAGGATGAGCGCCCCGGTACCCGATCTCCTCGCATCGCGGACGCTAAACGCAATTGAGAAGGTAGCGAACATGGATGTGGGCAACTCACCCCAAATTATGCCGCGCAGTGGCTGGGCGACGATGAGGGGCGGATCCGCCGCGACAGAGATGCTCCGGCGACGAATTCGCAGCTCCCCGGCCATCGAATCCGCAGGGTAAGGCCGCGGACACCACCCTCGTGTCGAGGCGAAGCAAGGGGAGGGAGTAGTACCGGCAGGCACGGCGCGAAGCCCCCCGGCCACGGCGGACTGTGTTCCACGGCGGAGGAGGAGACCCTCGACGGAATCCGGCAGGCGATGTCTGATGAGGGGAAAAGGGGAGGTGCGGTCCTCTTTATACCCTGCTGCGATGGGATCTTGGCCGGATTGTTGGAACGGCCAGCAGATTCCGCGCGGATTCCCCGGCGGCGAGTTCGCGCGCGCGCGATGCGGAACAGACGAAGATGGTGCTGACACGCAGGGCCCCCAGGGCAGCGACCCGAAATGTGTTCCTGGGCGCGACTGCCGCTGGCCACACGGGCCCGCCTGTCGGCGCGCGTCGAGCGGAGGAGAGGGAGAGACCGACGGCCGGGGCCCACGTTCCAGTGAGATCCAGGAGTCGCGCGGATGACGGCTGACCAGTGGGCCCGGGTTGTCAGTGGCTGCGAAACGCGCGCGAGCGCGCCCGCGGGAGAAGTTGGGCCGCGCGGGTGGGAAATGCTTAGGTGGGCCGAATAGGAGGTAGCCGGCCCAGTTAGGGTTTTTATTCTTTTTTTTTCTTTTTTCTATTTTCTTTTATCCATTTTCAAATCCAATTTGAATTCAAGTTTAAATTCAAACTTTTGTGATTAACTTGTCCTCAGTTTGAATAGTATAATTTAATAATATAAGTGTGAAGAATTTTTATTCTGATTTTATTTTATTTTATGTAGTATTTTTCTTAGTTCTTCCCTACTCCTTTTATTTTCTATTTTCTATTTTCCTTTCCATTTGAATTTCAAATCTACACAAGTTTAAAGTTCAAACACTTAATTTGGATACACATATAGAACTTCAGCATAATGTGCAAAAACCTATTTTATGTA
Source organism: Zea luxurians (assembly GCA_029449295.1). Taxonomy (NCBI): domain Eukaryota; kingdom Viridiplantae; phylum Streptophyta; class Magnoliopsida; order Poales; family Poaceae; genus Zea; species Zea luxurians. The sequence goes on along the minus strand of JAOPSE010000001.1, from coordinate 87,707,920 downwards.
TTTCTTTATTTATTTTAGTTCTTTTAGACAAGCTTTTAATCATATAGTAGAATAATCCCTACCTTATTACTTCTAGGGAAATCAAATTTATATTGTAGACTATATATATTAAGAAATAGTTTAATCCTAATCCTTTTATATATCCTAACCCAAAGGCAATTTAGATTATCTAAGTATCTTTAATTATGTGTTTTTAACATATTCATGAGTGGAAACTTCTAAATTATGATTATTTTTAAGGAAAGGTGTTTTGATTTAAAATCTTTGAGAATTTTTCCTTGTCTTCACAAGATTGAATTTTAGGGTGTTACAACCATTCCCCTACAGAATGATATGTTTAAGGGTACCGTGGAGAAGACAAAAGCAACAATTGAATTCTTCCTCTTGCAAGATTATACAAATGAGGAAAACAGAATTTTAGCGCTCCCAACCCAAGCCAATTGTCCTCCCAGAAATGCGTTTGGGACCCATCTTTTGCCTGAAAGGTACCTTTACTCATGAATAGATCCTTAATCTTCATAAGGCCACTCCAAAAGTGAGAATCTGAAGCTCGACGTTGTGCTTTGGAAAGAGTTCGATTGGCCAAATATTTCTGTCTCAGCAACGATTGCCACATTCCTTCTTCATTGAGAAGTTTATCCAACCATTTACTTAAGAGACATTTATTTTGAATCTCTAAATTCAAAATGCCTAACCCGCCTAACTCTTTAGGTTGGCAAATTACATCCCATCTTGCCAACCTATATTTTTTCTTATGGCCATCACCTTGCCAAAAAAGCGTGATATGAAATAATCTATCTTCTCTAGCACCCCTTTTGGTACTTCAAAGAAAGACATCATAAAAATCGCAAGACTGGTTAGAATAGAATTAATTAACACTAACTGCCCTCCCACGGACATAAGCTTTCCTTTCCAACTACTTAGCTTTCTCTCGAATTTGGTTTCCACTGTTTTCCAATCACCATTAGCCAGCCTGCGATGGTGCATAGGGATTCCAAGATATCTGAAAGGCATGCCTCCACTTTTACATCCAAACAATCTTGTGTACCTCCCTTCCTCCTCTTTGGCCTTCCCATAGCAGAAGACCTCACTCTTGTGGAAATTTATTTCCAGACTCGACGGCTGCTCAAAGGCACATAATATGAGTTTCATATTTGTTGCCTTATCCAAGTTGTGCTCCATAAACAAGATTGTATCATCTGCGTATTGTAGAATGGAAAGCCCTCCATCTACCAAGTGTGGTACCAAACCCTCTACTTGCACGTTCACCTTTGCTCTATTAATCAAAGTGGCAAGCATATATACTACCAAATTAAAGATTATAGGTGACAACGGGTCACCCTGTCTCACCCCTCTTTGAGTCTGGAAAAACGGACCCATTCGATCGTTAACTTTAACCGCCACATGACCCCCTTCCATAAAAGTCTTAATCCAACTACACCACGTATCTGAGAATCCTTTCATACGAAGGACTTGCTGGACGAAGCTCCACTTCACCTTATCGTACGCTTTCTCAAAGTTAATTTTGAAAATGACCCCATCTCTTTTCTTGGTGTGAAGCTCATGTAAGGTTTCATGCAGGACCACCACACCCTCCATGATATTTCTTCCTGACAGAAAAGTCGTCTACGATGGGCTGATTACATTTTGCGCAACCACCGTGATCCTCTTAGTCGCCACTTTTGTGAAAATTTTGAAGCTAACATTTAGGAGACATATCGGTCGATATTGTTGAACAGTAATCACCCCATTACTCTTAGGAAGCAAGACTATAGTCCCAAAGTTAAGACTGTACAAGGGAAGGTTCCCAGCATGGAACAAATGGAACAAAGCCATAAGATCATTTTTATAACATCCCAATAGACTTGATAAAATTCCAATGGGAATCCATCAAGCCCAGGTGCCTTGTTATGTTCCATACTGAACACCGTCGCCTTGACTTCTTCCTCTGAAAAGGTCTTTATGAGCTCTTCATTCTCGGCCTGGATGACTTGTATTATATCATCTCTAAGATCCTCATCTAGAGTAAAAGACGACCTTTCTAGTGGGCCAAATAGATCTTTATAATACCTAGTTATATGACTTTTTAACTCCCTATCCTCATATAACATACGGTCACCATTATGCATTTGGAAGATACGGTTCTTTCTATGCTTCCCATTGGCGACCATATGAAAATATTTGGTGTTATTGTCGCCCTCAAGGAGCTCCTTGACCTTCGCCCTTTGGTACCACTTTATTTCATCTTCATGGAGAAGCTGAGCTAACCTACTCTGAAGAAAATTGCGAAGATCTAACTCTGATGTACTCAACAGAACCGATTTAGCTCGCTTATCAATTTCATTAAGCTTAGAAATAATCTCCTTCTTTTCCTTTTTTAAAATACCAGAGGTATGATGTGCCCATCCCCTTAAGTACTGACGCACTTTCCTAATCTTAGCTTGCCATTTCTCCAACGAATTCGATCCCCCTGCCTCGTTAGTCCATATATCTTCAACCATATCCACAAATCCATCCCAAAAGAACCATCCTAATTCAAACTTGAAAGGAGGTATTGTTTGAACAGATCTTATTCCCGAACTGAGAAGCAAAGGGGTATGGTCAGAGATATTTCTAGAAAGGGCAAACACTGCGGCTCTAGGATATTTTCCTCCCACTCTGTGGCTACTAGGATCCGATCCAATTTCTGATAAGTCGGGTTATCCCTAGAGTTAGCCCAAGTGAACCTTCACCCAGACATGTCCATCTCTCTCAAATCAAGACCATCAATTACGACGTTGAATAGAAACGACCATCAATGGTCAAATCTATCATTATTTTTCTTAGATGGAGATTTTAGAATATTAAAGTCTCCCCTAATGAGAATAGGTGATGTCTCCGTATTACTCAAACGAACTACCTCTAATATGAAGCTTTGTTTGGGGCAATCCTGAGCAGGTCCATATACAAAAACAAGAGCCCACTTGAAACCGTCATCCTTATTAAGTAATTTAAACTTTATAAAGAAATCACCTTCCTCAATGGCACCTATATCAAACACATCAAGATCAACTCCTAGAAGCATCCCCCTAGATCTACCATGAGGTTCTTTGCAGTGCCAAAGGTAATTCTTCCCAACACACAAATTCCTTAGTAAATGTTCTAAAAAGGTTTTACGTCATGTTTCAGAAATCGCAATGAAACAAAGATTATGCTCCTTGGTAAGATCCGTAACAAATCTGTGTTTCTTAACATCTTTAAACCCATTACTATTCCAAAAGATTCCTTTCATTGGGAAACAATTAATAAATATTCGAACCTGACCTCCTCTTTGAAAGCTGGGGACCGTGACTAGGTGGTTTTGTATGTGCTGAAATAATCAGCTCATATTACCATCCATCACATCTTGCATACTATCCCCGCACAAGTGATTTAAAATGAAGCTATCTAACTCTTCCTCCTCTTCTACTTCCTTTTCCAACAGATCAGCTAAAGCGTTTTTGTAATTACTTTTTCGTTGATCTTTACCTCTATTAGTCTCTAACTGTTTTAGCTAACCAATAGGCATTGAAACTGAACTAGGATTGCTACCCACCAGAATACCAATGGATTTAAGGGACTCAGAAATAATACTATCTAGGAAATCAACAAAAGTATCACTTTTACCTTTGGAAGGCAGATCGTTCAGATTGTTTCTCGCCTTAAGTTTTTCCGCCCGATCAAGCGAGTGTTCGCTCACCGAGTCGGCGTGACACATACTACGATGAAGATCATGCACAATTCCTGAATACCACCTAGAGCTTCAACGCTGACAATGCCAACATCAGACCCGGTCTCCTGTGGTTGCACCAAATCCACCCGAGCAAGACAATGAGTGGCAACCGGACCCCCATCTCTCCTAGATTTAGTCCCAACCTTGCCGTTTTGCTGTGCGGATGATGCCAGGTCAACAACACCAGTAGAACCATTTGACTGATCCAACAACACCGATCCCCTACTCCTTTTTTTGCCCAAACTGCCTTCCTTGTTTTGATCCTGAAACTCATCATCATCATTTGCCCCCGAGTCATCCATATCCATCAGCAAAGGCTGATCGCCATCGACTGCCAATTCAACCTAATTTCAGCTCATAAATATAATCTCCAATTACAACATCAACATATTGTGGGATTAGATTCGGGTCAAGCACTGCCATCTGCAGTCTTGCCCGGTCAAACTTCCGAGTAAATACCATATCCACCTCTTTTGAGATGCCTAGCATGGAGCCAACCGCCCAAATTACCGGATATTCTCTCAATTCCTTAGGTAATCATGTGATTGCACCCATACCTTTGGCATCACATATTTTATTTCTTCTCCACATCCCTCTTCCTTGACTTGCATTTTAGCACCAAATTTAGTGTGAACTGTTCCCCATTCAATCATTCGTTGCAGTTCACTCGTTGAAGGAAAACCCGTTAAGAACACATTATTTCCAAAGCCCTTCACACTCCAATCCCACTCCGTAGCAACCAACCTTCTCGGCGCATTAGTGATCTGCTCCTCTGTCATTGAGCCCTCCACAACAGTCACTGTACCAACACAACTACCTTGCTTTGATTTGACAGGAGTAGGTTGAGGTATATAGTAAAACCCCAAACCATCTACTGCATACCCACAAGGAACTGCAAAAGTTTTGCAAGTACGAACCACCGAACATTTCGAAGTTAAGTGGGTCTTGACATCACACACTTCACAAAACAACTCAATATTGCATTCACTCAGCTGGTGACCTTTTGTTTTACACCTGAAACAAAACGACACCTTTTCTTTGGCCATTTGAAGTGTTGAGGATCCCACCTGGTCATCTAAATGGGATGGCTTAGAAATCTCATTGATCATCTCAAGTTTTGAACTACGGTGGAGCCCCAGATTCGAGCCCACTGCATCCCATCTGGTATTGGCAGAGGCATTACTCCTCCCGTCAGGGAGCTATAGTAGCGATACAATTTGATCCCACGTACTGTCCGGGACATAATTAGCTGCACTCCCACTACCATTTGCCGCTGCAAAAGCTTGATGAAGAAAATCGACAGCCTTGGAGACATCAGGTACTACCGGAGAACTTACCAAAGCCCCTTGACGCTTACCAGCAGCGCAGGTTAACACAACCCCTCCACGTACAGACCTTTCGTGGCTCCCTCCATCTCTGATCTGAACCTGAGCAGCTCTATCCCCGATGATCCAGCCCCCAGTCGATGTTCCCCTTCCACCGTGCCAAAAGCTGTGACATCCACGACCTCCTCCCCGACGCATCAAGGACATGTCACCTCCTCCATAACCGGGGTGGAACATCGGCTGATTTCCGCCCCGGCCAAAGTCGGATCCCTGTCCCTGACCAACGACAAAGCCACCTGCTCCACCGTGTTGTTGATGACCTAAAGCATACCCGCTTGCACCCCCGGATTGCTGATAGCCTCTACCACCGCCCCGACCTCCAAGATCACCGCCAAGCACCATTGTATGCCTCGCTGTGTCCACGTATGAGATGGTGACTAACTTCCTGAGAGTTGAATGAACTACCCGGGCACTAGTCACCTAGGTGCCCGTACGTGCAAAAAGGGAAGCCAGCCCTGGCATAGGTCTGTAAGGAATCCCAGGGCTGAGTTTCAGCTGCTGGGCTCTCCCAAATCTACGCCTACCATACACATACAGACTATGGCTCCTTGTATCCGGAAATGAAGATGTGAGCGATTCCTGCAGATTTGCCCGATCTCCAGCCTTTCCAAATAAATAAGGAAGCAAATTTGAAACTGCCTCCGGCGGCCCCACTAACACAGCCGTACATTCCACCTTCTTCAACCCTGAACACGACGCCCATCGTCGTAATTTGATTTCCGGCGCTCTTGCGCCATTGATAGGACATCTCCAAGTGTGAGCTTCGGCGAACACCGTGGCGACGGCAACTTGCCCTGCCATGGCTTCACCTTACTCCTAGAAGAAGAGGTCAAAGGAGGAGGATGAAGCGAACTATGAACAGGCGTCCGCATAGGTCCCGACCTGCAGACCCCCACTGCGCCTTCACCAACGGACTGCAACGTCTCCATCCACTCGGACTTTGTCGGAGCTGAGTCCCATCCCGTTTTACAGCCACCACCTCCAGCCGCAGAAACATTACCCAGATCAGGCAGCGGAGATGCAGAACACGCCGACAAAGAACACGTACTGGTAACCTCTCCATGATGGGCACCGGTAACATTTTCCGCATGCAACAAATTCTCCGCTTCCACCGCCAAAGCACGAATGCCATCTGCTTCCGTAGGCGCAAGCATTTTTCGGCGACAACCCTTCCGCACGTATGTGACCAGACCTAGCTGTCGCATGATACTGACCCTAGACCGGCCCCCGTCGAGAGGCAGGCCACAATGGCCGACCTCAACGACGACCCCCCCACCCGACTGCCTTGAGAAAGACTCTTACATGACCGTCCAGATCACGAGTAACCTTGCCGCGAGCGCGGCCGCTGACGGTGGAAGCCGAGACGGAGCGACGGACGACAACGACGCGACCTTTGATGGTTACAATATAGTGGTGAAATGACTAGATTAAAATAAAAAATTATGTATGACCAGGATCACAAATAAATTACAAGACCTTTTTTCATAACATAACAATATAACACATATTTTATATATAAGTTATCGTAGTATTATATGTTCCCGTTGTAAGGCATGGTCACTCACCTAGTCGAGTTATATGGCTAGTCTAATGGAGAATTATTTTGCTATTGAGTATTTAAAATTTATCTTGACAAACCATTTAACTAGTCTTTTCAAGATACTTCAGTGAATTTTAAAGTTGTTTTCGGAGACGCTCTAAACTTTAGAAAAAAAGAAACAAATCGCAAGCCCTTCCAACTTCCCGGCGTCACGCGGCTATTTTGAGGGCTTTTGGCGGGCTCCATCCCAGCAAAATCGCCACTCAACCTTTCGGGTTCAAGCTTCCACCCCAAAGGAAGCGGCGCGTGGTCGCTGGCGATGGCGGCGGGGACTATCTCCCGCATCCGGCTAGAGAACTTCATGTGCCACTCCAGTCTCCACATCGAGCTCGATAAGCACGTGAATTTCATCACCGGCCAGAACGGAAGTACGCCTCCGAAACCCTACCCCTGTCCCTCTCGCCATTTATCGCGGTGCCTCCTGACGCATGGTGCTCTTCTCTTCTCCTACGACGTGGCGTTGCAGGCGGGAAGAGCGCCATCCTTACGGCTCTCTGCGTCGCCTTTGGCTGCCGTGCTAAGAACACCCAGCGCGCCGCCTCCCTCAAGGATTTCATCAAGACCGGCTGCAGGTTGCGTTCGCCTTCTCTATTTGCCGCCATTCTTTCTTTTAGCCCTGATTTTTTTAGTTACTGATTTTCTAAAGAAATAGTTAAATCCGTTTTAGGGCTAACAACCTTTGTGGACTTCCGTTACTGCGTTGAGCTGTTTGACTCTCGTCCGTAGATGTGACTAATAGATACATATGGGTGATGATTATGGAGAACTGCAAATATTGTGCCACACACCTACACCTAGTTTATTTTCAATATGCTCTCAAGTTCAAGGCCTTTGCAATGTATTGCATCTGAAAAATGTAAAGATATTTTCTCGACTGTTTTCATGCATATAGTGGATTCTTAATCTGCCACACATATTCTTCACCATACAACCTTCCACTTAAGGTTCCGTGGCCCCTGTTTGCAACCAGCTGTAACCTGGTCTATTATTTTCATCTTCTCTACTACTACAGCTATGCAGCAATTACTGTGGATATTAATAACCATGGGGAAGATGCGTTTAAGCCTGAAGTATACGGGGACACTATTATATTGGAACGCAGGATTACTGAATCAGCTAGTTCTACAGTTTTGAAGGATCAACATGGTAAAACTTCCTGTTCTAGCGTTGTTCTAGCGTTCCCGATTGTTGGTTGTGTTCGTCTATGTAAGGGACATTTCTTGGGTGAATTTACTGCCACCAAGTTGTCAATTATTGCTTGTGTTTTCATTCTAATAGATTGTGCCATTTGCTTTAACATTATTGAGTTTTAGAGGTTATTAATTTAAAAACTCGGCCAGTAGGGGAAAGACCGCCCCCATGGTATTATATTAAGAAGAAGCTCAATCAGCGCCCCGACCGAGAAAGGTCACGAAAGCTGCCCCTCCATGCAACATGAGGGTCGTCCCATATAGACCAGATCTTTACTCGTGCTTTGAGCCTTTCCAGCCTCCACACACGGATCCACCCCCTATAGGTCAGTTCATCTCGTGTGCACACAACCAGGGGAATCAACGAATGGCCTTTTAACCTCAGCCTGAAATTCGCTCCCACCGGGATTCAAACTCAAGACCTAAGGAGTGCTACTCAGACCACCTAACCAACTTAACTACAGGCCCTTTCGCGAGATCATTAATTTAAATCGTTGTCTTTATCTAGTCACTTGTAAGGTTGGTTTACAATAGACACTTCTCATGACTATTGAGTTCACTCCCCTTTTTTCCGTGCACTTTGCAAGGTAGGCCTTGCTGTTTTCAAAATTTTAGCACCCTTGCCCTTGGTTTCTAATCAATACTGAGGCAGTGGTGCAAACATTTTGGTAATTAGCCCTCAATCTGCAACCCCCCCTTAAAATATTATTTTGTCGATTTTTCCCTTTCTTAGTTGTCCCAACCGTTCTTGTGACAAGCATCATGATCCACTTCCAAGTAGGAAAAAACATGCTCTTAAATTGTTGGCTTCTACTGTGTTTTCAAATCACTGACATTCTGTCTTCCACAGCATAATTATACTCAGAGCATCCTGTTTTACATGTTACCCTTCATTTCCATCATAAATAGCTAAAATTCTATTGAACAAAGCACTGCACGTCTTGAATATGACAATGGCTGTTTGACCTGAATAAAGGGCTGGCATTTTAAGTTGCATTAAGTATGAACTACATGTCGATAATTGTGGTAAATTTGCTCAATAGCACCGAGAGAATAGCTTTATTTTTTATGAGCTCTTTTAGATTTTCCCTTGGATCCTTATGTTATGTTAACCGTTAATGTCTGCTTGTACTGGAACAGGGAGGAAGGTGGCACATCGCAAGGATGACCTAAATGAAATAATTGAACATTTTAACGTAAGTTGCTTGTTGCTTCGAACAGAACACTGTTTGGCTTGCTTGGTTCCTTGGTAGCCTCTTCTTTATTTGTTTTTTTGTTGAGTACTGGTTCAAAACAGGAAAAATATGATCGTACGGTTGTTAATGTTAAGTTGATAATTACTACACTCTATTGAGTGCTTAAGGCACATGGTGAGGTTATGCTATACAACACACACAAGACACAACCAACATGGTATGTGAGCAAATTCAGTCAGCAGTGTAGGAGCTCTGCAAGCCTTGATGTTGATACTATAAATCGTTTCTAGTTTATTTACAGCATGACATATATTTATGGATGCTTCTGATTTAAAAGTTGGTGCTTCATCATGCGTTCATTCTATAGATATCTAATTGTTTTAATCTTTATCCTTTCTGCTGGATTACTTATTTGTAATGTGATTGCCAGATATATGTTGTCTGCATTTTGATGCATCTGTGTGACTTTTCAGATTGAAGTTGAAAACCCTTGTGTAATTATGAGTCAAGACAAAAGCAGAGAGTTTTTACATTCAGGAAATGACAAGGATAAGTTCAAGGTATTGAAAAACTATGCAATGGAACACAAATGCCTTATTCATGTGCTTTTCAGTCATCTATTATTGTCAAATGCAAATTCATGTGGCTGTCAGTGGTCTGGAGCCCTGGACATGGTATATTTTCATGAAAAAGATAATACTGAACATACTGATAGTTCAGATTTCAGAATATACTATACCATTTTAGATAAACTCGGGCAATTAGGCTTCAGTCATTAAGCTGAGTTTAAAAATGTGCTGCACCTGTGCATTCTGTATGCTCTCCTAATACATAACTGATATAGCTGGCCTCATTCTATGTTTAACTGTTCATACTTTTCTGTTTTGTTTCAGTTCTTTTTTAAGGCTACTCTTCTTCAGCAAGTGAATGACTTGCTTGCTACAATAAGAGAGAACCTGAACATTGCGGCCTCTATAGTTGAAGAACTGGAAGCGTCAATTAGGCCAGCGCTCAGAGAACTTGATGAGATCCAGGAGAAGATAAAGAATATGGAACATATTGAAGAAATAGCACATGAGATCGAAAATCTGAATAAAAAGTTGGCTTGGGTATGGGTTTATGATGTTGACAAGAAGATTGGGGGACAACAAGAGTATCTTGAGAAACTCAAAGAGCGTATCCCTGCGTGCCAAGAACGAATTGATCGAAATATAGTAAGTGATACTTTAATGGGAACAGTTTTATCATTTTTCTTAGAGCAGTCCTGTCCTACGTACACCATTTTTTTTGTTATCTAACTGCCTAACTATATTTAGTCTCTAGTTGGCTACCAATGACGCTGGAAGAACTTCATGTTTGTTAGTCAGTATTTTACCAAATATAAATTCATAATAATCTGTTATTTTTTGCTTGTATTGTACTCATGGTTTTGTTAGATCAAACGATGAATTCAAGGATACTTCTTTAATATATTTGAACGGCCATGTATGATATTTGTATTAATGAATGGAGTGGACTTTGATTAAAGCTATGTAGAAATTTGGGTCAGCTAATTGGACCTTCTGTATTGTAAATATGCAGTGCAGGGTATAATACCAAAATTCGTAATGGCTAACAACGTTCATCTTCTGAATTTGTTTAAAACATTTGATTTTGGTTATTTCATGTCAGTTTGGCGTCATCATTTGTTCATTTACAAACTAACCTGTTGAAATGGAATTGCCATGGTTCAAGTTTCACTCCTCCCAGCACTTTATGTTACAGTTTTCCCTACTCCCTGGGGATGTTGCATTTATGCTGCAAAATTTGTGTGCTCAATTAATAATTCATCAGTTCTGAAATGTTGAAATGGTTGTTAACTGATTGATTTTCCCTTCTCTTGTAGGCCATTATAGAGGAACTGAGGAAAGAATTTATTGTGAAGAAAGAAAATTTTAAATCCTTTTTGGAGAAGACACAAGAAGCAAGGAGGATGAAGGAAAAAATGGATCACGACATTCGTGAGGTGTATTGTTGGCTTAAGTAGCTTTAGTATTGCTGTATATATTGTTTCTGATGTTTTACAACAATTACTTAAACACATTATGACCTGTAAATGACAACCTTGGTGCTATTGCATGTTGTTTTCATGATAGATGTATATTATATGCGTGTTCATGGCCTTGTGAATATGAAATTGCACTACACTGCAAGTAACTATACTTTGCATGTTTCAGTTTACTAGTTATACCTCTCATTTTGGTGTAAATTATTATCTAAACTTTACCTATAGCTCATGGATAGTTGCCAAGTTTCACCACTAGTCATATGATATTGTTCACATTTATCACTTGCAGACAATTTTGTTAGGTTTAGTCCCACATTGGGAATTGATGGCGGGGGCACAATGCACAAAGGCAAGGTAGTCTTAACGTATTAGGCTAGTCTTTTGGGTTGAGTTAGGTCTGAAGCCTTGATATGTTGTGGGCTACGTTGGACTTGGGCCTAAGGAGGTGCCAGCTTGTGGGTATAGCGAGCTAGGTCGAATATGCTGCATACTCTAACAAGTGGTATTAGAGCCATGGTAAAAAACTCTAAAATGATCTAAGGGGTCACATGGTGATGGGGGATCCTATTAACGTCTCAAAGGTTGCACGGGTTGTGTGTGGCATGGAGCGTTGACTGGGGGCCCAGATAACGTCTTCTAGAGACCACACAGGGTGTGTGCAATATGAAGAGTTGGGCTCGATATATGATGGGGGGGACTGTTTGTGTGTAACAGAGGAGATTATTTGGTTTAGTCCCACATCAAAAATTGGTGTTGGGGAGCACAACATATTAGGTGGGGCCTTGGTATGTTGTGGGTTATGGTGGACCTAGGCGAGCTGGTTTGGATCTGCTCTGCTGTGCAATCCAACAAACTTTTCACTTGCCTCCTTATTTTTTCCATTTGAATGTGCTAATATGAGCATCCACATCTTCTATGATAAAATATACCATTTAAGCAATTTATTTGATAAAATAGGTTACCCATCAAAGTAAATAAGAATTATGTGTTGCCAGGTGAGGGTTTGAAGCAGCCTCTCCCCATTTGCTGGGAAAATGTTTGCCTCGGTTTATCCCTTCCCTAGCCCCACTTATGTGGGAGTCTCTAGCACTAGTATGCCCAATTATGTGAAAATTGTCTTATTTATTATTTACGTGATAAATTTCAAAAAAGTTTGAAATTGCATCTATTGCAATTAGATACTAGATATGATTCTACCGTTACTTTGTTAGCTGTCTTCTTAGTTATCCATGTCCTTTTGTAGGCTGTGAAACTGAAGATGGATCTAGAGAAAGAGCATGCTCGTGGAAGGCAAACATTGAATAAAATGAATGCCCGTGTGGTACAACTAGAGGAGCAAGTTCATGAATTTGAGCTGCAGCATATGCAACAAACTCAGGTGTTTTTTTCTTCTAACTGCATCTCTCGTTTTTTTTTGAGTAAAATACGCTGGTGGTCCTTATTTGTTGGGTGCCATCTAGGTCTATGAACTCGCAGGTCACACAAGTGCAACCCTAAACATGCTAATTTATGTCATCCGGATCCATGATCTTGCATAGTGTATAAGCACATCCCTAATCTTACTAAATAGTGTCATCCAGGTTCAAATTGTTAGAAATATGAGCAACTATGTGTTAATTTTAATCTAAATTGGATATGTTTCTTGTTCACATGCGTAACTATCACAACTATAAGATTGCCTTCAATGGTTGCCCCTTCCCTTCCCCTCCCCTCGGATAGGGGAAACAAAACCACCCTATCTCATGCATCGGCTGCCGCTATCAGGCCCTCTAACAGAGGGTGATGTAGCTGAGGTGCCCGATCTTTCGGCGAGTAGAGATAATTCCGATTTGGCGGAAGATGACCCTTGCGATCCGACTACGACGAGCAAGCCCGAGGCGCCAATGCAATCGCTGAACCAACTCCCTGTGGTTACCGACCTTGCTGATGCGAGATCGGCCTGATCACGAAGATCGTTTCCTGTGCGCAATCGAAGAACGAACAAGAAAAAGATGCGAGCAATCTAATCTATTACTCGAGGGTGGAGTTCTGAATACACGAAGACAGCGCAGATTTGCGCGTGTTCGAGAGTAGCTAAAGCTAACGTAAAACAAAACTCGAAGAACAAAGGAGGCGCAGCTCCAGTTTAAATAGAGAGGGGGCGCAGCCCCTAGGGGCGGCCAACCCTAGGTCGTCCACTATGGGCCGCAGTTGGGCTGGTCGTCTATTCTTCTGGGCCCTCATTCTTTAGCACAATGACGAAGTTAAGATCTCTGGTACGGGCCTGAGTGATTGGCCCAACTAATGAAGGAAGTGGCGCTTGATGTTGAGGTGCTGCTGGTGTAGTCGTACTCATAGTGATGTCCTCATCAGAGGGTACCTTCTCTCTCCCTCTCGTTTCAGTGGCACATTATATCCACTTCCTGCACTCGCGTTAACGTTCGCCACGCCCGCTTGCCACCGAGTCGGTCGTTGTAGGACTTTCGCCCGTCGCCATGGCTGTGGTGGAGGATGATGATGTGTTCATTGACGCTCAACGACCTGCTAATGCACCACCGTGCTCGTCGAAGGCGCCTCCAAATCCAAGCCTGCTACCATTTGTGACGCGCTGCTCTCGTTGATGGCGGTGGTGAGACCCATCACGATTCCTCGTCCGTGTCATCCTCCTGACGATGGTAATGCTGATCGCCATCGCTACGATGTGGCGGCTGTGTGGGTGGCATCGTGCCGCTACACCCAATCAATAGCCTGTCCCACGCCTTCTGTAGCGCCGGTGGAGGGGACGACGCCTCCGGGTTTTGCTGCGAACGAATGGGGATTTAGTTGGGGATATTGTGAACAAATGGGGATATTGCGAACAATGAGATAATCTGAGGAATCGATTAACCTTTTTTACTCCTAACAATATTATATATTTAAAAAACTCGACCTTCAGGTGGTAAGACAGCCCTCATGCATTATATGGAGAAGACCTTCTCATGCAGGTCGAGAAAACCCCCGAACCTCTGCCCCACCCATACACAGCGGCACCGTAGCCCATGTGAGAAACGATCGCGACCGGGATCGGGCCTTAGACCTGTGCTTTGGCGTGGGAAAGACGAGGGGATTTTTTAACCACAACCTGAAATTCGCTCCCACGGGGAGTCGAACCCAGGATCTGAGGAGTGCTATTCAGACCACCTAGCCAACTCGGCTAGAGGCCCTTTCGCAATATTATATATTAACAATATGTGAATAATTACAATTAAAAATAAATGTGTAACCGTGAATATGATGAAACTAATTATTTCTGCTGTATTAAAAGGAAAAAAAAAGAAAGATGGCAATTATGGTAGTTGGGATAAAATAGTATTATATTTTTTGGTGGGGTATAGAGGGATGATATAGAGGAAACCGCTGTGGGGAGTTGTAATATAGGGGGAGAAATCCTGTTGACGTGGCAAGATAGTGGGATATATGGGGATAAATTTAGTGGGAACGATTGCGGATAGCCTCAATATCAAGAGATAAAAGACATCTCTAACATAGAGATGTATACCTGAGTGAGACTAGTGCCAAATGAAATCATTGGTTATTAATGACACAACAATTAGCTTAGGTTGAATTTGGCCTGATATGGCATTGACAGGCTACTCACTACTTAGTGAGGCAAGGGTAGTGGTGAATGTGGAATCACTTGGAATTGAGGCAGAGAACACAATGGATAGCAAGGAACCGATGGAGGGTCGTGGTCGATTGTGGCGGCGGTGGAAAAACCCGGTGCCATCATCGGAGAGGAAACCCACAATTCACACGTGAAGGTGTATTCTCTTTGATGATTACAATCCAGACTAAGGTCCCCTTTATATTTTAGGTGCATCTCCTTATCCACAAACTTGCCTAACAATCCTTCCTAATTTCCTTCCTGTTACCACCCTCCTTTGCATGCGCCTGTGTCGCTCTACCCTTGCCTTGGGCTTGGATGTCACTTAGGTCGATGCCCATGAAAGAGTGTACAACATGGGCATTACTGGAAGTATGACTATTATTACTAGCCCGATTGTAATCCTTTTCTGTTGGTAGGGATTTCACTAGCGCACCTTCCATTTCTAATAGGCCATGAAGGCCATTCTGAGCGAATCCATAAAAAATGATCCACTTCATCGGTTATAGTTGTGATTGTTATGCAAGTGGACATTGCTGTTCATATGTCTAACACTTTGGACCTAGATGACCATCATTTAGTAAGATGAGGGTGCGCTTCTAAAGTCTGCAAGTTCATGGACTTAGATCTAGATGACATAGATTATCAAGTTTAGGGATGCACTTGTGCAATATGTAAGTTTATGAACCTAGATGGTACCCTAGGACAAGTTTGAGGACCACAATTGTATTTTACTCTTTTCCTTTTCAAAAAGTAACTCTATCTCAATTGCAACGACTAGTAGCCAACATGATTGGTTCTAGTTGGCCATGGAATATTGGAATTAATCAGCTCTTTTAGGTTGTGCACAATTGTTTATTAATAGATCAATCCACACATGACCTTGATTGTCTTGGTTCAGATCTTGGCCTTATATCTTGAACATAAGTGAAAAAAGTTGAAGTGCACATTCACCCATATCTTACACAATTTAATTCTTTATTGAAAATTCGAACTAAGGATGGTGCATCACACATTCCCATATACAATTAGAAGATCAAGGGTGCCTGCACCCAGATCTCATGTCTCTTTTCTGTCCATCAATTTCTTGTGGAAAAATATATACTTTTCCATAATTGTACATACTGCATGATTCCTTTGGACAACTCACTGTACTCAGTTACAGACAACTCATGGCTAGGCACCTATGCATTGCCTAATAACTACTACATAGCAACAGTTAGATGAGATGATGCCCCCAGATGCGTTAACTGATTAGACACTAGTGCTGAGGTTTAAGCTGCCAAGATGGGGCACATAGAAGTCGGTGCGAAATAGCTTGGATGTGTATGGGCAGCTGTGGTAGGCATTGCTACTATAACTACATGATTGCCATTGGTGATGTGGCAGGTGGCCACACCTAAGTTTATCTCATTGTTCGTAGTTGGTGATGAAATTTGCATGGACTTGGGGTTGGGCAACATTGTCAACGTGTGGCCATTGATGCAGACATCCTGCTGCATGGTGTAATGGCGCTGAATGTGATAAACACATGCATATAGTCACTGGCGGAACGTAGTTAAGGCCCAAACTCCCACTCTTGATTCAAAACGAATCCTTAGCTCTAGGTAATGCTGCATGAGATGATATGGGCAGCAAATCCTCATGGCATGAACACCAAGCTGACACACGAAAGACATCCCGGTAGTGCTTTGTTTTAGTCAGAATCTCTTCAAGGAATAGTAAATATTGAGCATCGCCGCCACGATCCCAAGGTCCCAAGCATGGACCGGATACCTCGTAATTCGGCGTTGATAGGGATTGTCGGATTGATAAGACGACACCTGAGGATCCCATGAAATGTGCTCAACGCTTGAAATAGTCTTACCCTGGCATCAATGAGCTACCCTCCACCATTGAGAACCCGGGTGACAACTTCAAAATCAGGCATGACAAACAAGGTCTTCGAATCCGCACGACTTAGCCTCATCTCTTCCAAAGGGACATGAAACCTTGAGTGAACATCATGTAGAATAACCTCAGACACTTGTTCAGGAATGTCAACAATGATCAGAACCACCAAAGCAAGTCGCTCTTGGCGCATTAGGCTGCCAGAGTGCTCAACGATGGTCCTCGGTGGCTTGTTGAAACCAGCGACCTCAATCTCTGTGCCAGGAGAGGGTGCGGTCAAGGCCGGAGAAGGAGCAGAGGAACCTCCAAACTCAGAACGGGGCACCATAGGAAACCCTGAAACATGCTCACCTCTCCCACGGTGCCTCTTACGGCTTTGCCTGCACCTCCCTAGTTTCCGGTCCATCTGGCTGCCCATTGTGTCCTCCCTCGTGGAATTGGAATCATCTCTGGATGCAGAGACAATAGAGCAATCTTGTGCCACTCCATCCTTTGCGCGGGGCGAGCGCGTTGCCTCTGGCAGGCTGCTGCGCGATGGATAGTCGCCACTCGCCAGGCAATTGAAGCATCGTCCCTTGAGATTGTCACGGATAAAGGCCCTCGTGCGCCGTGGATGTTTCATCCGCTGACGCTGAGTCCGTCTACTCTTCTGAATTGTCCAGTCGCCTTCCGCAATCGTGTGCACGGTGCACCTGCGCCTGGGGTACCATCATAGGTGGAGCGGATGACTTGGATAACAGTGCCTTCTTGCACGACGCCGACGCAGCGTGAGGGTCGTCGATCACACGTCGAGATGGGGAGTTGAATTGCTCCAGTGCTGGGCCTTCGACCGTCCACTCGCAGCGGCTGGGATGAGGAATGGGGTGAGTGTGACGCTAGGCGAGCATAGGGGGTGGTATGTAGGTGGCTGCCGGCACCACAGTGGTCGCTGGTGTGGGGCTTTGGGGAGGGGATATGTCGTGCTGGGTGGGAGGGGAGGTGTTTCGGGGAGACGAGTCGCCCCTCCAAGCGGGAGGGGAAACAATACGTCCATCCATTAGCAGAGTACTGCTGCTCTTTGCACCCTGCTGCATGACCACCCGGAACTCCAGCTCAGGCCCTCTCCCCTCTGGTTGGTGGGTCTGAACCACAGCTGTATATCCTATTCTGGCATATACCTCTTATTGGGATATATTTGGGCTTTTTATTAATATTTGGCATTCTCCAGCAGTCAGCACTAATGTGTTATGTCCCTTTTGGTTTCTTTTGTATATTTATTTGGCTTTGGGATCTCTAGTTTTCTTTTGGATCTTCCTACTATTCGATTTAATATTCTCATTTGAATCCTTTCTATATGAAATTGAAGGCTGAAGTATCTCAAGTTGAGGATAGCATACGGGAATTACAGCAGGAGATAAACTCTGCCCATTTAAATGCTACAAGGTAGTTTTTCATCCTAGTTACTTTTGCTTTAGGTGACAACCAGGTTTGCTTATTGGATGTTTGATTCTGCCTTGCGTCATCCAGGTTAAGTGAGAAAGAAAAGAAATCATCTGAAGAACTACGGGCCATTATTAAAAATATCGGTGACATTGGAAAAGAGGTATTCAAATTTTTTCCCTCCAAACTGGGTGTGCCTAGAGTGCCTTATTCATTGCAGTTTTGTTATGATTATCAAATGTGCCACAAGGAAACCAGCTTTCTGCACAACAAACTGTGTCATCTCTTGAGCACCATCTCAGGAACATACTAGCCAACCTAACAATCACATTGATGTGTCTGTGTGTTGGCAACTGACAGCCTGTTGTTCTTTGGTGTGTGTTTTAGGGGTCCTTACCCATGTAATCCTTCTTTAATCTAATGATACAGAATTCTCCTGCCTGTCCGAGGAAAAAAAGTTTTAGAGTAAGTGATCCACAATTGGAGCTTTATGATGCTATAAGTGATTAAAAAATAACTATTGAGGTTTAGAAAGTTGCTCATGCCATTTTAAGGGGTTGTATGAGTAGCCTAGACTCTTGATACAATGATACACAACTCCTGTCTGTTTGAAAAAATGGTTCAGAAAGCAACCATAATACTTGATGGCAATATAAAATAGAATTGAGACCTAAGTCAAATCTCATTTATGCTGAAAACGATATGGCATATAGATGTTAAATATGCCAAATCATCAATCAGAGAATCATTTGAATAGTCACAACTCTCTGCACTCTGCACAATTTAATTTTATCCCCTTGAACATGCAAGGGAGTTGTATATCATTATACTTGATCTGCTTTTAGTCGACGCCTGATCTTTGGATAGAGACCAAGGAGATCACTTATTGGCATTGTAGTACGCTGTGTTGCTTTGGTGCCCAGCAAGCTTGGCCATCGCCACGTGTCTCAAAATGGTTGCTCGGGTCCTCAACTACCACACGCTAGAATGGCAATGTCCTGAGTGATCCACGCTACTCAAAGACTCGGGATTTATAGCCTGGACTCCAGGGCAGATGAAGGAGTGGTCGTGTTGTAGCGCATTCAATCTCTGAGCAAAACCAAAGTGTGGTCTGTCTCGCTTGAGGCACAATGAGTGCCCACATCTTCTAGGAGACATTTGATTTCAGGAACCTTTTTTTTACCCTTATGCACTTACCAAAACTAGATGGAAGGAGTGTTAAGAAGAAAAAGGGGCAAAAACCTTGACAAACACACTCACATGCACACAATAGGGTGTTTGGTTACACACGCGCCCTTGAAAACATCGAACAACCTTGACCTAACCAAGGGGAAAAGAGGACCTCTACTGACTGCTGAGGCCCAAGGGCAAGGAAAAATGAGATGCCCCTAGCCCTGGCCAAAACCCAGAAGTATACTCCTCCCTGGTTAGCGACATGGCTTCAGCATAGGGGAATAATTCGAGTAGTCACAATTATCTGCACAACATGTAATTTTGTCCGCGCTGCCATGTTTATGGTGTTAGCCTTTGTTTTGGATCCTTGTGGTGTTGTACTGTATATTCTGTTGTATGTACTTTGCAGATAGAAGAAGATGGACGTAGGATCAATCAACTGAGAAGTCAAATTGATGATATACGACGGCGCCAACAAAACAAAGTACTATCCAATGCTTCATTAAGCATGAAATATTTCTACTATATTAATGCTGTGTTTTCAGACATTTTAGGTAGCAACTATTTGGTTGTATAAATTAATTGTAGCAACTAGTGATGCTCCTTTACAGCTAACGGCCTTCGGAGGAGATAGAGTTCCGAGCCTCTATAAATCAGTAGAGAGACACAAGAGTAAATTCAAATGCCCTCCTATTGGTCCAATAGGATATCATCTGGTATGGCATAACTATCCTTGATTGTTGTCGTATTTCTTTTGATTACTTTACTTGTTCACTCCAGGTTCCACTCATTGCGTTATTTGCTTTGATGCAGCAACTGGCAAGCGATTCCTGGTCTGTTGCAATTGAATATGCATTAGGGAGGTTATTAGATGCTTTCATTGTCTCATGTCATAAGGATTCACTCGTTTTACGAGAATGTGCGAAAGAAGTGAACTACCGCAACCTTCAAATTATTATATATGACTTCACTAAACCACGGTAAGACAATAAGGTCTTCTATTTTGTTCATATTTGGTTGTCTGAATTCTTATTCCATCTTTGAATAGGGTTGACATTCCAGATCATTTGCTTCCGTCAACGCCACACCCAACAGTACTTTCAGTTATTCATTCGGAAATTCCTACTATATTAAATGTGTTAGTGGATCAGGTAATGCGCAATGTTCACTTCGCTAATTTCTTTATTTATAGATGCCAATAACTGTTCCTTTCTTTTGGTTCAGATGCTTCTGTTTTAATATTAGTTCTTGACCATGTTGCTAAAAAATAACTATTTCAGGGCCATGCAGAGAGACAGGTCCTAGTTCGAGATGATGAAACGGGAAAGTCTGTTGCATTTGATCAGAGGATACGGAATCTGAAGGAAGTATATACTTCTGATGGTTGCAAAATGTATGCCTCGTTGGAACTTCTGTTTTTTGGATCACGATTTGGTCAATACTATTTTACTCTAGCATTTATCCACAGTTTCTTTTGAAAAATGTATGTGTGAATACTGAGAACTTTATATCTTTTAAAATGTAGCTTAGAGTTCTAGCCATTTGCCCATTCCTCTCTGCGAACACAGAAACCTTCTAGGACAGAACTTCATCATACACTACTTGGCCATGCAATTTTCAGATTGCTCCCTTCGATCTGTGTAATTTAAAATCTAAACGTTCACTTGGTAGTTTTCTGCCTGTTGAGGTTTGAAGAAAGATCAATTCCAACTGGCTGATCCCCCTCCCCCCTCCCCTTACGAGTATGGCTAGAATTTTGTCTGGAAAATGCTATAACCTGAGTTCTTTTGACAACTTACAAAAATTTCACTGTATCGATGAACAACTTTATTGAGATCAGTGGTCCCTCAGATGTTCAAGTGATTAACTGTCGTTATAAGCTGCAATAAGTTTGGCTGTGGAAGTATTGATATTGTGGACATTGGAAGTCCAGGATACAAATTGGCAAACTTTTAAAGTCATTTGCTGTTCTAAAGTGTCTTTTCGGAAAGAAAGGATGGGTTCTTGATTCTGTTTCAATTGATTGCAGGTTTTGTAGAGGTTCTGTTCAGACCATTCTTCCTGCAAATAGGAACTGGAGAGCTGGTCGTTTGTGCACTTCTCTAGAAGAAAAAATAACTGAAATGGAGCAGGAAGCTACCGAAATTAAGCAAATAAACTCAGAGAGGTTGGATCGCAAAAGGAAATTATTTGCTGATCGAGACAGCATCGATTTAGAATTGAGACAGTTAAAGGTAAAGTTCAAATTGCTGTGCAGTTTTCTTTAAGATTTCTGATTTATAGCAACCCCTCATATTCCACAGAGAAAAAGAGAAGATGAGGAGTTGCATGTGGAGCGTAAAAAGGCGCAGTTGGTTGATACCAAGAAAATTTCTATTGACAATAGTCATGCAGCTGCTGTGGATACCTCTGAGCTAGTAGTTGAAATGATGGTTTGTTCTCGATTACCACTTAACTGTTTTGCATCCAATCATCATGTAAGCTGGCATTTCATCAATCTACTGTCTTAATTCTGCAGCAAGTGAAGGAAGACATTGAGAACCAAGAATTAGTTGTGCAGAAAATTAATTTGAAACTTACAGATGCTTTGCAAGAAGAGAATAATAGAAGAGCGTCTTACAAGGACTTCATTGGTAACATCTATTTCCATTAACGTTGACTTTAAAAAAAACTTGGTTTGTTATACTTACTGTCATATTAGAGCCATGTGGTCATATTGTCATAACACCTTGAAGCTTCCTAGATGAGGTAGTTTGCTGGGTGATGACTGGGGCTAAACACTTTGGGAGCTTAGGTTTAGCTGAAGCTATTAATGGGGCAGGGTCGAGTTTGTTCCTTATATGTAATAGGCTTCAAGTATGCGGGTGTCCTTGGGGATCTTGCCTAGCAAGTATCCTTGTTTGTAAGTCTCTTTTTCTCTCCCTAATATAGTAATATATAAAGATACGCAGTTCTCCTGCGTGTTCGATAAAAACACCTTGAAGCTAGTTGGTGGTGGGTTTGTTCTGTTTGTTGCCAGTAAGATCAAATTTGAATATATAAACTTTTTTCTTCTCGAAAGCGTAGGAGAACTGCGCGATAATATATTAAAGAAGAGGAACAGATACAAGAAACAAACAACAAACTAGGGGCCCCTACGACGGCCAGTAGTTTTTTTTTCTTTTTTCTCGAACACGCAGGAGAGCTGCGCATCATTTCATTAAAAGAAGGATGATAATAATTACAATGACCTAAACACCACTCACACAAACACACACACAAACAACACTAGTAATAATAATAATAACCCCCTTCTAACCGGGGTTGAACACAAAAGCTAGGTCCGAAAGACGGGTCAAGCCTTTGGCCCCCGCAAAACACCACATATTGAACTCATCACTGGCTGAGGTAAGCAATCTAGCTATAGAAGGCTGAGCACCATTGAAAACACAGTCATTACGGTGCCTCCAGATAGTCCAAGCCCCAAGAACCACCAAAGAGTTAAGGCCATCTCTAAGGTCCTTAGGAGTAACCTCAGCCGATCTACTCCACCAAGCTTCAAAGTTGATATCGTCCATCCCGGGGGAGAGTGCGGACAGGCCGACCCGCTGGAGGAGAAGATACCAAAATTGCCTCGCGAGGACACAAGAAACAAGCAAGTGATGAATAGACTCTCCTTCCTGGTCACACAAGGGGCAAGAACTAGGATGGGGAAGACCCCTCTTAGCGAGCCGGTCAGCCGTCCAACATTTATTATGTAGGACCAGCCAAAGGAAAAACTGACACTTTGGCGGCGCCCAGGTGCTCCACACTCTCTCAAAGCCCGCCATGGAGGTAGAACCACAGAACATTATCTCATAAGCAGATTTGGCCGAATAGATACCATTGGAAGAGAACCTCCAATACAGAAATCCATCCATGTCTAAAAAACTAACAAGAACTACCACGGTGCTAGCTAACTAGCAGGGAGGCTTGGAATGGGGGCGGTAAGCAAAGACAACTTCTTTGCACCAGCCATCTCCCAAAGGTCAACCTCCAACCCAACTCTTCTAATAGCATCATTAATTCTAGGGCTCTCGTTGTCAAAAACACAGCCATTGCGCTGCTTCCATAAAGTCCAAACACCCAGGATGACTAGAGAATTGAGGCCATCCCTTGCAATTCCAGAGACCTTAGTACATAACACTCTCCACCATTCAAGGAAGGCACTATCCTCGGATTGGGGGGCAAGAACCTGAAGGTTCACTTGAAGAAGTAGTTTGAACCAAAATTCTCGTGCGAAAACACATCCAATCAATATATGATCCAAGGTTTCTTGATCTTGATCACATAATGGACATCTCTCCGAATGGTCCAAGCCTCTTTTTTGTAGCCTATCTACAGTCCAAACCTTCCTATGTTCGACCAGCCACATAAAAAACTTGGTTTTTGGAGGAGCCCAAGTTTTCCATATTCTATGAAAAGGCTCAAACTCAGAAGATCCAATAAAGAGAGCCTTATATGCCTCCTTAGAGGAGAACTTTCCATTTGCAGCCAGGCGAAAAATGCTTGTCTTCAACTTGAGGTCTTAGAACAATTGTGTCAATTAAATCCCACAAGATGAGAAACTCATTGATAATTCCAACGGAAAGGGCTCCTTGAATGTATGAAATATATAAACTTGGAAACAGAGAACTTTGATTGTATGAAATACATTTCCTATATCTTAGGAAAATTTCTATGTATCGGGTTTTTACCTGCAGATTTTATTTTGGCTGTAGGAAGTAGAACATCCCCCACATTACAATATTTTTTTGTGTATTTATTTATTTTTGTCTGGTTTGTTAAGAAGGGGACAACATTTCCACCCATATTCTTACCCCATAGCCAGTACTTCAAGTCCTATATAAATGGTTGACGTCTTTTCAGGGACATTGTATTAAGATTTTAGGTTGTAATGTGGCTAATTAAACCAACCCTTTCCATCAGGGCCAACCAACAGATGTAATCTGTAGGAAGCTGAACCCATACCCCTAACCAGGGATGGGGAGCAGTATTAATAGACATAGTAACTGGGCCAGGCCCATTACAGTGAGGGGTGAGACGGTAATTACATGGGGAATACCCCAAACCCTAGAATCCTAGACGGGTAGTCTAACACCCCCCCGCAGTCACAACTCTATCCTGTACAGATGTTGAGACTGGAACGAAAGTCTAAGAATACACTCGACGGTAGTCCCTTGGTGAAGATGTCGGCGAACTGCAGCGTGGTGGGGACGCTGAGAACCCGAACGTCACCGGCAGCGACACGCTCGCGGACGAAGTGCAGGTCGATCTCCACATGCTTTGTGCGCTGATGCTGCACGGGGTTGGTGGAGAGGTAGACCGCGCTGACGTTGTCGCAGTAGACGAGGGTGGCGCGCTGGAGGGGACTGTGGAGCTCGTGGAGGAGCTGGCGCAGCCAGGAGGCCTCTGCCACGCCGTTGGCCACGGCACGGTACTCGGCCTCAGCGCTGGAGCGAGAGACGACGGGCTGACGCTTGGCGGCCCAAGAGACGAGGTTGGCGCCCAGGAACACGGCGTAACCGGAGGTGGACCGGCGCGTGTCGGGACAGCCAGCCCAGTCAGCGTCGGTGTAGACCACGAGCTCTGACGTTGGTGATGGTCGGAGAAGGAGGCCGTAGTCGAGGGAGCCGCGGAGGTAGCGCAGAATCCGCTTGAGCGCAGTGAGATGGGGCTCCCGCGGAGTGTGCATATGCAGGCACACCTGCTGGATGGCGTATGCGATGTCGGGCCTGGAGAAGGTGAGGTACTGGAGCGCGCCGGTCAGGCTCCGGTAGGACGTCGCGTCGGCGACCGGAGGCCCATCGTCCTCAGAGAGCTTGGCCTGAGTGTCGACAGGCGTGGAGCAGGGCTTGCAGTCAGACATGCCAGCCCGCTCCAGGATGTCGATGGCGTACTGGCGCTGGTGGAGGAAGAGACCCTGGGGCCGGCGCTCGGCGGTGATGCCGAGGAAGTGGTGTAGGGGCCCCAGGTCCTTCATTGCGAACTCCCGCTGAAGGGCGACGATCGTGCGGTGTAGAAGATCGGCGGTCGATGCCGTGAGCACAATGTCGTCGACGTAGAGCAGGAGGTAGACGGTGTCGTCGCCGCGCCGGTAGATGAACAGGGACGTGTCCGACTTGGCCTCGACGAAGTCGATGGAGGCCAGGTAGGAGGCGAAGCGACTGTACCATGCCCGTGGCGCCTGCTTGAGGCCGTACAGGGACCGGTTCAGCCGGCAGACCAGATCCGGACGGTCAGCGTCGACGAAGCCGGTGGGCTGGCTGCAGTAGACAGTCTCCGTCAGAGTGCCATGCAGGAAGGCATTCTTGACATCGAGCTGATGGATCGCCCAGTCACGGGAGAGGGCGAGGGAGAGGACGGCGCGAACAGTGGCGAACTTGACGACGGGGCTGAAGGTCTCGTCGTAGTCCACTCCGGGGCGCTGTGTGAAACCCCGAAGGACCCAACGGGCCTTGTAGCGGTCGAGGGAGCCATCCGAGGTCAGCTTGTGGCGAAATAGCCACTTGCCGGTGACCACGTTGGTGCCTGGTGGACACGGCACCAGGTCCCAGGTGTGGTTGGCCAAGAGGGCCGCGTACTCCTCCTCCATAGCACGACGCCAATGTGGGTCGGCGAGGGCAGTGCGAACGGAGGAGGGCACCGGGGAAGCGCCGGGTGGAGTGCTGGACGTATCAGCGGCCAGGATCAGCCGGTCGACGGGTCGGAGAACGCCAGCAGCGCGCCGAGTCACCATCGGGTGGACGTGCCCGGGGTCGCGATGGATGGCGACCGGGTGGTATACGGCCGGCTCGGAGTGAGCCGCCGGAACGTCGGGAGCGGCTGGTGGGGCCGGCTCACGGCGGTGATAGACGACGGCGGGGTCGGCGAATCGGGCCGCGCTCGTCGACGGACCCGGGTCGGGGGGCGCCGAGGTAGTGGTGTGGCCGCGGCGATGGTAGACGAGGGCGGGGTTGGCGAATCGAGCCGGAGTCGACGGGGCCGCGCGTGGCGCGGGCGGGGTCGACGGGGCCGCGCGTGGTGCAGGCGGGGTCGACGGGGCCGCGCGTGGCGCAGGCGGGGTCGACGGGGCCACGCGTGGCGCAGGCAGGACCGACGGGGCCGCGCGTGGCGCAGGCAGGACCGACGGGGCCGCGCGTGGCGCAGGCGTGATCGACGGAGCCGCGCGTGGCGCAGGCGGGGTCGACGGGGTCGCGCGTGTCGCGGAGACCGACGGGGCCGCGCGTGGCGCAGGCGGGGTCGTGGGAGCCGCACGAGGAGCAGGTAGCGGCGCAAGACGGGGAGCCGAAGGTGGGGGAGGAATCGGATCGGACTCGAGGAGGGAGTCAAGGTCGGTGGGTGGGGTGGAGCCAGCAAGGGGAAACACATCTTCGTCAAAGACGACGTGACGAGAGATGATGATGCGGTGGGAGGTGAGGTCTAGGCACCGATACCCCTTGTGGTCAGGGGAGTAGCCGAGGAAGAGGCACCGAGTGGAGCGAGGAGAAAGCTTGTTAGGGGCGGTAGCGGAAGTGTTAGGGTAGCAGGCACAGCCGAACACGCGCAGGTGATCGTAGGAAGGGGCTGTGCCGTACAGGGCAAAGTGAGGAGTAGGGTGGCTCACCGCCTTCGAGGGAAGACGGTTGAGGAGATGTGTGGCAGTATGAAGGGCCTCTGCCCAATAGGTGGCAGGGAGAGATGCCTGAAAGAGAAGGCAGCGGATCATGTTGGTGGTGGTGCGAATCATACGCTCGGCCCGGCCGTTCTGAGCAGAGGTGTAGGGACACGAGAGACGCAACTGGATGCCGTGAGTGAGGAAGAAAGAACGGGAGGCGTTGTTGTCGAACTCGCGGCCATTGTCGCACTGCAGGGCACGGACCGGGCGCCGGAACTGGGTGGATACCCAGGTGAAGAAGTGAGTGAGGGTGGTAAACGTGTCGGACTTCAGCCGAAGGGGGAAAGTCCAAAGGAAATGGGAGTAGTCATCCAGAATGACTAGGTAGTACTTGTAGCCGGAGAGGCTAAGGACAGGAGATGTCCAAAGGTCACAGTGGACAAGATCAAAGGCCTGAACAGCCCTGGACGTGGAAGTGGAAAAAGGGAGACGTGAGTGACGGCCGAGCTGACAAGCATGGCAGAGGCGCTCAGAAGAGCCCCGAGTATATGAGATGTCGGAGTGGCCGGAAAGCTGGGACATGACGTCAGGTCCAGGGTGCCCGAGGCGGCGGTGCCAAATGGCGGAGGAGGTGGTGGTAGTGGCGAGAACATGTGAAGTGGTGGTAGTAGTAAGTACAGGAGATGAGGCTACTCTGGTGTGGGGAGTGGAGGGCAAGTGAAGAGAATAGAGGGGGCCGGAGCTGTCACAGCGAGCGAGCACAGCATGTGTGGGAAGGTGGCGTATGGTGAGGCCCCATGGGTCGAACTCCATAGAGCACTGGTTGTCACTAGTGAAGCGACGAACCGAGAGGAGGGGATGAGTTAGACCGGGAGCAACAAGGACGTCGTTAAGGCAGAATGGTCCTGGAAGAGCCGATGTACCTACTGAGGTGACCGGGAGGGTGGAACCGTTGCCGACGACGATGGAGGTAGGATGTGAGGGGTGGGGTGGATGGGAGTGGAGTAACGAAGTAGTGGTGGGGGTAGTGTGGAAGGAGGCCCCGGAGTCAACCACCCAATCGGTGGTGGTCCGGGGAGGTGGAAGTGGCGAAGGTACGTGGTGAGCGGAGAGGGCCAAAGAAGGTGCCCTGACAGAGGCACTAGGAAGGGAGGGAGATGACACGGGCTCAACCGCTAGGGAGGCGATCGCAGCACGTGGGAAGACAAGCGGTCCAGGCACGTGACGGCCCGCCTGAGGGTGGACCTCGACGCAGTCCCGAAGAATAGGGTTCCAGACGGGATCGAAGGACACGAACATGCCCCGGATGAGCTGGCCGTCGTGGAGGAGGACACGCACCGTCACGAGAGCGGTGAGCGAGGTAAAGCTCATGGCGACCGGTGCAGGCCGGCGCAGGGAGGCGCGGACTGGACAGCCGGGCTGAGTGCTCGGCGTCGGGCGACCACGGCACGGGACTGCAGGGGCGCTGCGTGGCGTGGAACAGCAGGGGCGCGGGACCACCGGGCGGGTGCTCCTGGTCGGGTGAAGCAGGGAGGATAAGGCTGCTGAGCAGTGGGGAAGAACCGGCGTCCGGAGGTGGCCGGCGGCTGGTAGGGGAAGGAGAGCACGCGTGGGACGCCACTCCCCTGGCCGGATCTCGCCCTGCTGGCCCCTGTTCGGACGCCCAGGCCTCTGCGCGGCAGGTGGAGGGAGCCTCGGCCGTCGGCGGGGGTAGGGGCGGCTGCGTCCAGGTCCGGTGAGGCGAGGGGCGGCGTCGGGGCGCCGGATCGGCAGGCGGTGCGGCGGCCTGGGCCGGTCGCGGACGCCTGGGCAGGAGCGGTGGCGCGCCTGGGTGCGGACCGCTGCTCGGTCGCGGGCCGCTGGCGTGGCCGGCCTGGTGCAGACGGGCGCGCCGTCGGGGTCGCGAGCTGACGCGACGCGGCGGCCCCTGGG
Source organism: Zea luxurians (assembly GCA_029449295.1). NCBI lineage: Eukaryota > Viridiplantae > Streptophyta > Magnoliopsida > Poales > Poaceae > Zea > Zea luxurians. Next base: position 87,679,100 of record JAOPSE010000001.1, on the reverse strand, counting down.
CGCGGAAGCGGCAGCCTGGCGGCGAGGTGGGGAGGGGGCGCACAAGCGCCGGCGACGAGGAGGAACCGGCCGCTGGCGGCTGGAGAGGTGGAGACGCCGGTCGAGCTGGCGCGCTGGAGAAGGCCAGGCAGCGGCGCGGCTTGGGGGAGAGGAGAGAGGAGTGGAAGGGAGCAGGGCAGGCGGCCAGCAGGGGGCCGACGGCGGGAGGGAGGCCGGCGGCAGGGGGCCGGCGGCGGCTGCAGGGGGAAGAGTACCCCTGGCGGCTGTAGCTGGGGAGGACCTAAACCTAATCTGATACCATGTAGGAAGCTGAACCCATACCCCTAACCAGGGATGGGGAGCAGTATTAATAGACATAGTAACTGGGCCAGGCCCATTACAGTGAGGGGTGAGACGGTAATTACATGGGGAATACCCCAAACCCTAGAATCCTAGACGGGTAGTCTAACATAATCCACACCATGTATTTTTACAATGGGAACTGTGAGATACAGGTCTTTGTTAAGAGGTGAAATGATGCACACACAACTTTTGGGCCTTTTCGGTTTGTTTACTGGCAGTTTATTCTTGCTTTGTATTTTTTCTCGAACACACATGAGAGCTGTGTATCATTATATTAAGAAGAGAAGAAAAAACATACAACAAAGGAGGTTTATAGAAACCCCGACAACTCCACACGACCCCCTCTAAGCTTTTAGACTAAGGACAATGGCTGTCCAAAGAGGGGAAACTAGCCCCTTGATTGACCAGAAAAAAAACAGGATTCACTCATTGGTTGGCTGGAGCGCTAGGATGCTAGAAAGTTTCTGGGCTCTGGCCAAACTCCAACGTTGGATCTCATCCTTGACCCAACTGAAGACCTCACTAATGCTAGGCTGAATTTCATCGAAGACACATTGCTTACGGTGGTTCCAAATGGTCCAGGCTCCCAAAACGATAATAGAATTGAAGGCTTTTTGCACTGGTACAGTAATTGCTCTGTTTGCTCCTTCCCACCAATCGTCAAAGCAAGAACTGCCATGTTGAGGAGAAAGGTTCTGGAGACCAACTGTCTTAAGGATCTTGTACCGAACCTGCCGGGAGAAGACACAAGAAACTAGCAGATGGTTCATTGTTCTTCCTTTTGATCACATAGCAAGCATCTATGTGGGTGGGGGCAAACCTCTTTTAGCTAGCCGGTTTGCAGTTCAAGTCTACAACACCTGCCAAGTGCCAGACGGGGTTCAATGTCTGGTGGCAAGGGATGTGCTGCTGCGGCGCAAGGAGGGCTGCGAAGAAGCTGAAGTAATTCCCATGACCCTGATGGCCGCTTCTAGCCTTTGTCCTTCCTCCGGAGGGAGACGCAGACTGATGATGAAGACCGCTGCAAAACAAGCAAAGTTCAAGAATCCGCCCATCGCGTTCTTCAGACGGCGGCGGCACGCTCCGAAGACCCCTGAGGGCGCCACGCTTCCCCCTTGCTCCTCTGGTGACCGGGGGGCAGGGAGCAGCCTGGGCGCCTTGCCTCCTGCCCCAGCTGCTGAGGTGGCCGCGTCGCCCCTTCCACATGGGCCGCCCCCGCATGAGGAGTCCCAAGGGTCGCCAGGACAGCAGGATTTTCTTCGTCGAGTTTCTAAAGCTGTTGGCGCCGTTCTTCCTCTTCCGAAGACAGTGAGAGGAGGTCGACGACGAAGGCAGCCCACTTCCCCTCCGGACGCGATTCGCCGGAGTCGGCGCGTTGCGGGGTTGGGAGTGGAGCAAGTTCAGCATATTCCCAAAGCAAGAAGGACAATCATGAAGTCCATCCTCGTGGAGCCGGATAGTGAACATTTCAGCCAACAAAATCTTGATGCATATGCGAAGCTCTTCCAAGCACCCTTGTCTCGTGCCCAGGTGGAGGCTCTCGCTGCTCTCTTTGGATGGGTGATGCCGGAGGTGAGGTTGTTCCCCCTGGGACAGCCACTCTGGTCTGCTGATTGCAGCCTGCGGTCGCCTATTATTACAACTGTTTTCCTATGGATCCTTCCCTAATCTTGTTCTGGAATGTCCGCGGTCTCAACTCCGCCGCAAGACAAGATGCTGTAAGGAGTTTGGTTGACTCATTAAGAGTAGATGTTGTCTGTTTACAAGAAACAAAGTTGGTTAATTGTGATCGTCGCACAGTTTTGTCAATGTTAGGCGCTGATTTTGACAATAATTTCGTTTGCCTCCCCTCGGTTTGGGCCAGTGGTGGGGTGCTGATCACTTGGAGAGCAAGATTGGGGAGAATCATTGCCTCTCGAGTGGACTCCTTCAGTGTTTCAGTAAAATTCAACCCTGCTGACGGCGAGGCTTGGTGGCTTACCTGCGTGTATGGACCGCTGGGACATGACAGAAAAAATGCCTTTATACATGAGCTGAGAGCGATCAGAGCTGCTTGCACCGGGCCTTGGCTCCTAGGGGGTGATTTTAATCTCATTTTCAGAGACGAAGACAAAAACAACCTTAATATCAATCGGGCCATGATGGGGAGGTTCAGAAGGTGCATCAATGATTTAAGCATCAAAGATATTGACCTTTTAGGCCGGAAATATACGTGGTCTGGCGCTAATAATGTACAAGTCAGGCTGGACCGGGTTTTCTGTTCTTCGGATTGGGAGGAAAAATTCCCCAATTATCTGCTGCAAAGTTCAGCTTCAGAGGATTCAGACCACTGTCCTCTCCTGTTGGGATTGAAGGACAACCACACTGGGAAACAGAGATTTCATTTTGAATCATTTTGGCCCAGATTTGATGATTTTCTGGAAGTGGTAACTAATGCCTGGGGTTCTGTTCAGCAATCTTCTTGTCCCCTCAAGACTCTTTCCCTAAAATTCAAGGCGACAACAAAAGGGCTGCAAAGTTGGAGTGACAGAAAGGTTGGAAACTTCAAACTGCAACTTGAGCTTGCCAGAGAAATATTGCTGCAGCTTGAAGTGGCAAAAGAGAGCAGAATTCTTAATGTTTTGGAGACATGGCTGCTTGGGCGCTTGAAGAAATGCTCTCTGGCTCTTGCCTCCTTAATCCGCTCGATGGCTAGGACTAGATCAATAATTGCCTGGCTCAAAGATGGTGATGCTAATACAAAGCTCTTCCACTCTTGGTCTCGTTATCGGAAAAGAAAAAATTTCATAGCCAAAATTAGACGGGGAGCAGCTAGTGACCAGTCATAGTGATAAGGCAGAGGTGCTCCAGTCCTTTTATTCAGATCTAATTGGTCTAGGGCAGCAAAGGTCCAGAACTGTCAACCTTGACACCTTAGGAATGCAGCACATTGACCTTCAGGGGCTCGAGCAGCCAACCTCAGAGGAGGAGGTGTGGAATACCATCAAACAGCTTCCTCCGGACAAAGCCCCGGGGCCTGATGGGTTCACAGGCCGTTTCTATAAGGCCTACTGGTCAATCATCAAAAAAGACATTATGGCTGCTATCCTAGCTGTCTAGAACAAGGACTTTCGGAATTTCAGATACCTCAACACAACCTTCATCACTCTTTTATCTAAGAAAGAGGATGCCATCCTTGCCAAGGACTTTCGGCCTATTAGCTTGATCCACAGCTTCGCAAAGTTAATCACGAAGATCATGGCAAACAGACTTAGTGGTTATATGGACAAGCTGATTTCTAGGAACCAAAGTGCGTTTATCAAGGGCCGATTCATCCAAGACAACTTCATGTTAGTTCAGCAGACTGCAAGATTGCTGCACGCTCAAAAACAGCCTAGAATTCTTCTCAAGCTGGACATATCCAAGGCCTTCGATTCGGTGTCTTGGTCCTTCTTGCTTGAAGTATTGGAAAAGGTTGGATTCGGCCCCATATGGAGAGATGTGATTAATGGGCTGCTTATGACCTCCTCTTCCCAAATTATGCTTAATGGAGTACCTGGGGAACACATCCAACACAAGAGGGGCCTGCGGCAGGGGGACTCGCTATCCCCTCTTCTTTTCATCATCGTTATGGATGTTCTCAATGTCCTAATTGTTAAAGCTGCTGATGAGGGTATGCTTCAACCCCTTTCAACTCACTCCATTCAGCACCGAATATCGTTCTATGCTGTTGATGTGGTGATATTCTTGAGACCGGCTGCTAGTGATCTGCACTTGGTAACCAGGATATTGGAGTTGTTTGGGGACGCCTCGGGGCTAAAAACCAATGTTCAGAAAAGCAGTGTGGCTCCCATTCACTGCTCTCCGGTGGACATGGAAATGGTAACCCAGATTTTTCCTTGCAAAGTTGAAACACTCCCTCTTAAATATCTTGGGCTACCTCTCTCTCAGGAAGTTAAGCAAGGAGCACCTGCAGCCACTAATCGATAGGCTTGCAGACCTCTTACGTAATTGGAAGGCCGACCTGATGACTCGAGCTGGCAGAGCTATCCAAGTGCAGCACGTACTCACGGCAACAGTTATATATCACGCCATGGCTTTGGATTTACCTAAGTGGGCTATCAAAGCCATTGACAAGATTAGACGTGGCTTTCTTTAGAAAGGTCGAAAGGATGTGCTCGGTGGCCACTGCTTAGTTGCTTGGGGCAAAGTGACATGCCCAAAAGAGCTTGGTGGGCTTGGCATCTCAGATTTACAAAAGCTGAATTGGGCCCTTCGAGTTAGATGGTTGTGGTTGGAAAAAACAGATCCCTCGAAGTCTTGGGCTAATTTACCTTTCCAGAGTTCCAGCATTCTGAAATCTATCCTCTCTACAGCTTTGATTACAGAAGTTGGTGATGGTCGTAACATCTTGTTTTGGAGGGACAGATGGTTGATGGGGCTGAGGATTGAGGATCTAACTCATATTTTCGCCCTCGTCCCGACCAGGATTGCCAATAGGAGAACAGTGGCAGAAGGTATCGTTGAGATGGCTTGGATTCGGGACCTGAGAGGCACCATCACTTGGGCTGTCCTCTCTGATTTTTTAACTCTTAGTGAAGTCATTGCAGATTTCTCCCTTAGTGTTGGAGTGCCAGACAAGCATATCTGGAAATTCTCCCCGACAGGCCAATACTCTTCAAAGTCGGCTTATGATATGCTATTTCTAGGATCCACTTCTTTTGGAGCATTTGAGCGCGTTTGGGAGTCTTGGGCACCTTCAAAGTGCAGTTTCTTCCTTTGGCTTGTCATGCACAACAGATGCTGGACCGCAGACCATCTTGCTAAAAGAGGACTACCCCACCCCAGTGTGTGTCCCCTTTGCGACCAAGAAGAGGAAACAATACAACATCTTCTCATCTCTTGCGTCTTTGCAAGACAGTTCTGGTACTTCTTGTTGAGCAGGTCTGGGTTGCCTAATCTTTCACCAGACAATGCTATTTGCAGCCTTGATGACTGGTGGAGCAGGGCTGTGGAGAAGATTCCCCGTGATCTCCAATCAGGCTTCAATTCTCTAGTTATTCTTGGCGCTTGGAGCCTTTGGCGTCATCGCAACGACTGTGTGTTCAATGGGAGGTCGCCGAGCCTAGCTAGTGCTCTCACCCTCGCTGGCGATGAGCTCAGGATGTGGTGTAGTGCCGGGGCAAAAGGGTTGAACCTGCTTTCAACTCTTGTGTTTATGCTTGACCCAGGGGGATAGTCTTGTGTCTTGTTCAGAGTGGTTGTGTGTGGTGGCTGTGTTGCGTCTTGTGTGTCATGTGTGTGTCGTGTGTGTTGTGTTGTACCTTCTTCTATCTATTAATGGAATGATACGCAGATCTCCTGCGTGTTCGAGAAAAAAAATATCAAATTTGATCCCAAGATCAACAGCTGCTGGATGGAGAAAGATCACCACTGTCCTTCCTGATAGAGGCTGCAAAAGGCTAACATCTGCTGCCTTCTTTACCATGTAGAATAAGACATCCATGACTAAAATGAACAACATGGGGGACAGAGGATCCCCTTGTCGAAGTCCCCTTTGATGCAGGATGGTGTGTCCTGGTCTGCCATTAATCAACACTTGTGTAGATGCAGAGGCCAGTAGTCTGCTGACTATATCATGCCAATTTGGCCCAAAACCCAGATGCTGCACGACCACAAGTAAGAAAGGCCAAGAGACTGTGTCGAAGGCTTTGGTGATGTCCAATTTCAGAAGGATCCTTGCAAGTTTTTTTTTGATGGAACATCCTAGCTGTCTGCTGAACAAGCATGAAGTTGTCTAGAATAGATATGCCTCTAATAAAAGCACTCTGGTTAAGAGGCGCTATCTGTTCCAGCTTCCAAGATAATCTGTTGGCCAGTAGCTTAGTGATGAGCTTAGCAAAGGGATGTACCAAACTTATAGGTCGAAAATCTTTCACATGAGTAGCTTCCTGCCTTCCTCCTTAGGAAGGAGAGAGATATATGCTGAGTTGTTTTTTTACTAAACACAATATTCTATTTAATATCTAGATTGCTGAGCAAGTTATTTTTTGTTCTTTCTTAAACTTGTTTGAAAACCAATGTACCTCTGTTCCACCAGTCTTTATTTTGACCTGCTAAGAAAACATAAATTTAGATTGCCAACTTGTTTGTGCTAAATTTCTACAATTTGTTTTGAATAACAATTTAACAACAAAACTTTGGAGTGAACATATCTGGGATTCAATTGTTCATTCAATCGAGTATCATGCTTTTACATAAGTATCTCTTCTGCTTCCCTGTGGTAATCTCTTTCTATATATACTAAGTGCTAAAAATTATTTCAGAGTCTGTACATGCTGAAATGGGGTCTATTAGCGATGCTGAGCGTGAATTGCAGCTTGTTGAAGAAAAAATACATGATGCTGAGCAGGTGTGATTCTCTTATTCTAACAAGTATTAGTTTGTGTGCTTTACTGTTGGTTTGTGGGATTTCCTTCAGTTAACAATATGGCTGCCACAAATCTGATAAATTTGGTCAAAAAGCTAATATGCAGCATTGCAAGTTGCAGCTTATGGTCTTTGTAGATGTAACAAAAGTTAGGCTTCAAACCCTTGATGGGTCAAGCTCCCTGCAGAATTGAGACTTAACACACTGGACACTCCGATTTTGTGCTGCTGAAAGCTGTCATATTTTCTGTTCTTGATGACCTATTATATATAGCTGAAAGGTGTTGCAAAAGTCATGACCTTGGTGGCCTGGAACCAGATTGTAGTGGTGCTAAAACTGAGTGCACGATGACCAACAACCCGGTGCATGGCTAACTCCTCTGACTCCTAACAGAAACAAAACCTGAGTTCAATTAAGTAGCAACTAACAACAACGAAAGCATCCTTGGATTGCTAGATCTTTAGCTAGTGTTTGTTTTCGATCTGCTGTTGGTCGTGTTTCTCTCTGTTTTTTAGTCATGGATGGGTTCATGTACGCCTATTGGTGGTTGCCGTAAGGAGGTTCTACGTACTGGTCCTCTAGGACCTTAATTTCTTTCTTAATATAATGACACAGTTCTCCTGCGTTTCTGAGGGAAAAACAACGAAAGCAAACTGGCAGACTCACTGGCTGAATTAATACAAGGTTTATTCTGATACTCCCTCACCAGAAGTCAGAGCTGTAGTTCTCTGTTCACAGATTACCTTACTAGGCCATGGTCGAAGAAGAACGTCAAACCAAAAGAACATCAACTTACTGTGTGTTGATGTATTATCTTGTCTTGTGGGATTTGCTGCAAGAAGTTGAGCTACAGGTAGGCGTTGAGAACAGACAAGTGTTCAGACTTGCTGCGGATGGAAATTACTCGGCCAAGCTGGTGTATGAGTCCTTTTTTATTGGTTCGATTCAGTTTGAGCTAGCTGACATAATATGGAAATGATGGCCTCCTGCTAAATGCAAGTTTTTCTTGTGGTTGGCTGCCCATTGAAAATGTTGGACTGCAGATAGGTTAAGCAGGAGAGGGCTTGACCATCCAGAGAATTGCCCTTTATGTGATCAGCATCATGAATCTATTGATCATCTTTTGACAAATTGTGTGTTTGCTAGAGAATTTTGGTACCACTTACTAAGTCAAGTGAATCTTCAGTTTCTTGATCCACAGCCCGAAGACAGGAGCTTTGTGGTTTGGTGGAGTTTGGCGGCTGGTCAGATTAGTGGGGTTGCTAGGCGAGGTCTAAACACTCTAATTATTCTTGGAGCTTGGACTCTCTGGAAACTGTTGTGAACTGCGATGCACTCGCATGATAGTCCCGATACTCCTCCCTCCTGTAGGAGGCCCTAGGAGTAAACCAAATCTATTCTTCTTGCTTGTCTCTACTAACACCCTGCCCCTCCTTATATAGAGCGGTAACCCTAACTTAATAGCTAAGCAACATAACAAACCCTATCTGGCCGACACTGTTCATGTGCTACAGTAACCGTGCGTGAACAGTGGCCGCGACTAACCTAACCCTGATGACCTAGCTAATGGGCTTAAGGCCCATAACAACCCATAACAGAAACACAGAAATATAGCTGTGTTTGATAAAAAATCTCCCAACATTGAAGAGGCAATTCGTAAGGATGATCAAGAAAAGGAGATGTGGAGTCGTGCTGGGCTAGCGATCTTTCGCTCCTCACAGCCCCCATTCCTGTTCTCTAGGTCTTGGTCGGTCGTGTTTCCTTAGGACTTATGGATCAATTCGTGTATTTTTGTTTTTGGCCTCTATAAGTTGGCTTTGTGTCTGTGTTGTTTTTGGTCTCTGTAACTTATGAATCGAGTGTTTTAGGCTTTATAGCCTTAATCCTAACAAACTTGCAGCTAAGTTTTGGCACGGAGGCCGAACTAGAACTCGATCGACCCCTTGCATAAACACCCTAATGCCACAGCTAACCTTGTCGAAGAACGCATGACCAAGCGCACCTAAAGTCCTTGGTCAGCTTGCACCCTGCGGGGGCTATAGATCGGTTGACGAAGGCTCCCACAAATGCCAAAAGCTGGCACCTGCCGATGCGTGCCGATTGCGACGACACCTGCAACACATCTCGAGCGGATACCGAAGTCAGAGCGGCAGACTCCCGAAGACCGGAGACTTCGCCATTGATGCCCTTCCCGTTGAGATGCCTCGTTGGACTACACGGAGGGCACCCAACATAGCCGTCAGCAAAGACGAAGACACCATGATACCCGAAGGCCCCGGAGAGGTGAAAAGACAACAGATCCATAGGTTGTGGTTCGTCCTGCTGGGCCCACTAGTCAGTCTGATGGGTGTGTAAGTGCCCTAGTGTAACTGGCCCTTGGGCGTCACTGTATTGTAATTACCTTGTTGCACAACATATTCCGGGAAAGTAGAAGGTGATCGGGGGCATAAATATACTTAGGCCCACCACCCCCGTCCTGTAGTTGGCCGAGACACACTTGACAAGACATTTGAGCTCTCAGCCATTCGTTTTGTTGTGCCACTTGTCACCTTGGGCTACAGATGGATTGACGAAGGCTCCCACAAATGCCAAAAGCTGACACCTACGGAGGCGTCCCAATTGCGACGACATCTACAACACATCTCGAGCAGATACCGAAATCAGAGCGGCAGACTCCTGTAGACTGGAGACTTCGCCATCAACGTCCTTACTGTTTAGATGCCTCGCTGGACTACAATGAGGGCGCCCAGCGTAGCCGTGAGCAAAGATGAAGATGCCATGATATCTGAAGGCCTTGGAGAGGTGAAAAGACAATAGAGCCATAGGTTGTGGTTCGTCCCATCGGGCCCGCTAGTCAGTCTGATAGGTGTGTAAGTGCCCTAGTGTAACTAGCCCTAGAGTGTCACTGTATTGTAATTACCTCATTGCACAACATATTCCGGAAAAGTAGAAGGTGATTAGGGGCATAAATGTACTTAGGCCCACCAACTCCCGATCACCCTATAAATACCCCCGTCCCGTAGTTGGACGAGACACGCTTGACAAGACATTTGAGCTCTTAGCCATCTGTTATGTTGTGCCACCTGTCACCCCCTGTTCACGAGTGCTTGGGCTACAGATTGGTCGACAAAGGCTCCCACAAATGCCAAAGCTGGGACCTGCGGAGACGTGCCAATTGCGACGACACCTGCAACACATCTTGAGCGGAGACCAAAGTCAGAGCCGCAGACTCCTGAAGGCCGGAGACTTCGCCATCGACGCCCTTCTCGTTGAGATGCCTCGTTGGACTACATGGAGGGCACCCAACGTGGCCGTCAGCAAAGACGAATACGCCATGATACTCGAAGGCCCCGGAGAGGTGAAAAGACAACAGACCCATAGGTTGTGGTTCGTCCCACCGGGCCCACTAATCAGTCTGATGGGTGTGTAAGTGCCCTAGTGTAACTGGCCCTGGGGTGTCACTGTATTGTAATTTCCTCGTTGCACAACATATTCTAGAAAAGTAGAAGGTGATCGGGGGCATAAATGTACTTAGGCCCACCAACTCCTGGTCATCCTATAAATACCCCCGTCCTGTAGCTGGACGAGACACGCTTGACAAGATATTTGAGCTCTCACCCATCCATTTTGTTGTGCCACCTGTCACCCCTTGTTCACGAGTGCTTGGGCCCACTGCTTTCAGACCCAACACTAAGCTTACACAAAACTCTCCTAAGAAAATGGAAACAAACTAACTGACTGCATAGATCTCCTCGTGATGACCGCAACTTGGACTTAGTGCGTGAGATGGGCATGTTTAGGGTCGTGACTCAGTCACACATACGTTTACTGTGTTGGTACTTGGTATACTTCAGCGACCCTCGACTGACAGCTCATCTCCGAGCTGAAAGGAGGGATAGGTCTCAGGGAATGCTGTCATAGGCTCCCCGGCGTATGTGTGACTGGGGCTATGTGTGAGGGAAGGCCCCCCGGCGTGGGAAACAGAGGCGCGACCATGGGAGCGGAGGTACAGTGTCGAGGAGGATGCAACACCCTTGGTTGGGCTCCACGAGCTGATGGCGGCAAGGAGATGCAGGAGAGGAGGCGAGTGCCGTGGGACGAGACGATGCAGGCTGACGGCACAGACTGCGGGCGAGGTGGAGCCGCCGACTAGGTCGTCGTCGGCGGCTGGAACGAGCCACGGACCGACAACGGCGGGACAGCGTCGGCCAGGGAGCCGACCGCAGGGCGCGACCTGGGGGGCAACGCGGAGCACTGGCCTGGGGCGCGACATTTGAGCGTGGCCCGGACAGGGAGGGCGGTGCCGACGAATGAGATCTTGCCGGTGCAAAGCATGACGGCTTGGGGCGTGACCTGGACAGGGAGGGGCGGCGCCGACGGGGAAGGTTCGTGCAGGGACGAGGGGGGGGGGGAAGATCGCGTGTCGGCGGCAGAGGTCCGCGCAGGGGCCGTGACCGGACTGTTCCAAGGGCGGTGGGCCAGTGTCAAGGGTTGGGCGGAGATGGAGTGCATTTATGGCTGGCATGGCCCGACACGAAAATAGAAGTCCAAAGCACGACACGAAGGAAAATGGGCCGAGCAGGCATGACTCGAATGGCCGGGCCGTGGCTCAAACTTAGGCATGATATGTGGCACGACACGACACGACTAGATGGGCCGGCACGACACGAACTAGAAAACTATTGTTTAAATGGTTATTTAGTGCTCCAATATTTTTTTATCTCTTCACAAAAGTTAGGGCCAGGTCAGGCCGGCACTGCACGACCCAACTTTCAGCTCTACCTGGACCGGAGGGTGGGGAGGGAGGTAGGCAGACGACCGCGACTAGGGGCAGGATGTTGGTGGCGGCGGTTGTAGGTGGGATAGAAGAGGAGAGAGGAAACTAAAAGACCTAGCTCTGGTACAAAGTTGGAGAATGAAACACTAACCCTAATCAAGGTTGGGAGTGTATATATATAGCTGAATGTTGTGGGCCAAGGCCCATTACAATGAAGGTATACATAGAGACGTAAACAACACTCTAACAGCTTGTACTGCACCCATTGCCGATCTTTGAAATGACATTTCTTCCCTTGCAATACATAACTTCCTTGAACCTTAGATAAAGGTGTGCTGTGTTGGTTTCTCAGGTTTTGTAGCTTGATGATATTGCAGAAAGGCTATGTGATGGTTTCGAATTGTTGCATTTGAATATTTGGTTCTCCAGAAATAATAGTTTCTTTTCCGCTCCTTATATTGATCAACTTTTGTTGCTACCTGAAAAGTTCCCTGCTTTCTTTTGCAACTCTTGTCAGGCTAGTGCTACTAAATGCAAGTGTGTTACTGTTCTAACACCTATCTTATAGGCTTACATGGCATACTGTCCTTGATACTTCTGTGCTCATGGTACTACATTGTATTTTCGAACCTTTTCAGGAGAAGGCTCACTATGAACGTGTTATGGAAACAAAGGTTTTAGGTCCTATTACAGCGACTGAATCAGAGTTGACACGTCTTCAACAGCTTCATCAGGTTATTGATGTGTAACTGGTTTCTTTGTTCAAACCCCCTATTTTCCTTCAAGTGCAGATTTGATGCCTTGTTAGCTAAATACCGTTGCAACGTTCCAAAAAATCATGTATGTACAAATAAAGTTAAGTGTAGCTTCAACAATTCAGCTTGAAATTCATCCTAGATTTCAAGAAACAAAATAGACAAGTTGTCTACCTGGTAGGCTGGTACTGTTCATCATGTACTGACAGTGGCAGCTGTGTTTTTTTTAAATCTCAGCATAAAAGATGAATTTCAAACTAAATTGTTGTGGCTACACTAACTTTTAGGTGTACTTTATACATGATTTTGTGATGATTTTTTAAAACATTACAGACTTGAAATGTACTGTCAACTATAGCTTTCATTTGTAGAAAAAAGGAAAGGTTTATGTTACATGCATGTGCTCAATTTAGATGCATAGTAGAGACGTTGGAAGACACTTTTGGAAAAGTTGTTACGAATTTTCAGCCGCTAGCTACCAAGCCCCGTTGTGATTTGAGTGCCACTTTGCTTCAAATTGCAGTTTGATCGAGAGGTTTATTTGGCTCTCACATGCAGTAATGACCTTTTTTGCAGGAGTATTTTGAAAAGGCTTCAACAATTTGTGCCGAGAGTGAAGTGGAAGCTCTTGGGGGTGTTGAAGGATCAACCCTAGAACAATTAAGTGCTCGTATTAAGAAATTAAAACAGAAATTTCAGCAAGAAAGCAGAAGGTCTGACCAATCATTTGCATGGCCACAATAAATAAACGAGTTCTGATACTTTCTCTTAAAAATGTTTGTGCAGATATACTGAAACCATTGATGATCTGAGAGCACTGCATGACAAGAAGGGACAGAAGATCCTGAGAAAACAACAAATGTATTCAGGTTTTAGGGACAAATTAAATGTAAGTTCTGTGCAATTTGTCTGATATCTTCATTTTTTCTAGATGAATATGGTTTTAAAAGGTTTGTTTGATACTTTGATTTGTTTTCTTCATCAACATGTAAGAGCTGTGATTTTGTAACTACTGTCCACTTTTACTTGTGGATGCATTCAATTTACAAGTCAAATTTGCATGACTTGTGCAGTATTTGAGTATTGATTTGTAGGCATTGAAGTAATACATGTTAAGGTATAAATAATAGTCAAGGGCATTAGTGTAATCTTCTTGTCTAAGGTTTTCTCTGGTGTCCCTCATTCAATTGAGTCTCTTTATTCATAACATTCTCAGAGATCTAGGTTTTTTTGCCATGCTGTGCCAGGGAAGATCCGTCTTTGCTCCTGTCGGAAACCTCAACTATCTTCATTTTTTCCTCGTGGTGCTCTCTTCCTCTCTGCCCAGCGTAGCAGCCGATCCAATTACCCAGCAGCATGTCTCTGACCATCATCTGCTTCCGGCCACTGAAGTCCGTCACTGCATCAGCCCAGCTCTAGGTTGTGCACATCACACGGCTGTTCGTGCGCTCGTCCATGGTCGCCATCGTCGGCACCCCTGGTCGTCCGTGGTGCTTCGTTTTAGGCGCTGCTGGCATGGCCATAGGGTGCCGTGTATTCCCTACTCATCTCTTCGACATTCATGGCTCGTCCTTGCCACTCGTCCACCACTGTCCGTGATTGCAGCCGCTTGGGCTCTTCATCTTCACAGCCTGTCGTCCTGGTCTATGAGTCGACTTGCTTGTCCAGGGCCAGTAGCCACTCGTCTGTAGTCTCATCTTCGTTTGTCAGCCCATCCCTGTGGGCTGTGGATTAGCCTTCGCTGTTGCTTGTCTGATGTTTGTGGATCAGAGAAGGTGCAGCCACCTGTCTGTCTGTGAGATTGCTCTGTTGTGGGACTCGTCTTTGTTGCTGCTGCTCTCTGATTTCCTGCACTGGTTTGCTATCGTTCCTGCTGCTTGCTGCTCCTATATTCTTTTTCTCAATTACTAAGGGCAGGTCGTGGGTTCCAAGCATCCTCTCTATTTGCGGACGAAAGGCTTGCTTCGGTTTATCTCTTCCCAAGAGCCCACTCTTGTGGGAGCTTCCGGCACTGAGTCTGCCATTTGTTTCTCAATCGCATGAGTGTCCATCCAAGTCTAATTGCACATCTCCAGTTAGTCAAGCTGTTGTGGCTGCTGCGTGGTGGTCGGTGAGGGGAATGCAGGGGAGAGTGGAGGAGGAGAGTGGCTTGAGAACAAGAACGCAGAACGTAGCGAGGAGGTCTGTCGTCGCCGGCGGCTGAAGGCGCCACCGTCGAAGAACAGCCCACCTCTAGGAGGTAACTGTATTATTCTTCGATGCCCTCTTACAAACTAGCAGCCAGCCTTTATAGTCTAGGCGGCAGGGAACACACCCAATCAACTTATTGCTTTCTATAATGGAAATAGGAAACTCTACTGTCTGCTATAGCAGAAATAGGAAACTACTGATATAGCAGAAATAGGAAACTACTGACTGATATACTGGAAATAGGACTCGCCTGATCTGCCTGATCCTCTTCCCTTAATTCGGCTGCCTGATTGTTTGCTTCCTTTTTCTTATTCTTCCGGCTCAGTTGCTTCCTGAGCCTGCGCCCATAGGTGTTCCTGTAGAAGAATGAGTCCACAACACTTCCCCCCTCCCCTTGGAACAGCTCGTCCTCGAGCTGAAACATCGGATATTGTTTCTTGAATTCTTCTAGGGAAATCCAAGAAGCATCAATGCACCAACAGTTTGAGTCGAGCACGAATGATCGGAGATGAGGGATCGGGATGGGAACACCGCACCAGAGGGCAAGGTAGTCTTAACGTATTAGGCTAGTCTTTTGGGTTGAGTTAGGTCTGAAGCCTTGATATGTTGTGGGCTACGTTGGACTTGGGCCTAAGGAGGTGCCAGCTTGTGGGTATAGCGAGCTAGGTCGAATATGCTGCATACTCTAACAAGTGGTATTAGAGCCATGGTAAAAAACTCTAAAATGATCTAAGGGGTCACATGGTGATGGGGGATCCTATTAACGTCTCAAAGGTTGCACGGGTTGTGTGTGGCATGGAGCGTTGACTGGGGGCCCAGATAACGTCTTCTAGAGACCACACAGGGTGTGTGCAATATGAAGAGTTGGGCTCGATATATGATGGGGGGGACTGTTTGTGTGTAACAGAGGAGATTATTTGGTTTAGTCCCACATCAAAAATTGGTGTTGGGGAGCACAACATATTAGGTGGGGCCTTGGTATGTTGTGGGTTATGGTGGACCTAGGCGAGCTGGTTTGGATCTGCTCTGCTGTGCAATCCAACAAACTTTTCACTTGCCTCCTTATTTTTTCCATTTGAATGTGCTAATATGAGCATCCACATCTTCTATGATAAAATATACCATTTAAGCAATTTATTTGATAAAATAGGTTACCCATCAAAGTAAATAAGAATTATGTGTTGCCAGGTGAGGGTTTGAAGCAGCCTCTCCCCATTTGCTGGGAAAATGTTTGCCTCGGTTTATCCCTTCCCTAGCCCCACTTATGTGGGAGTCTCTAGCACTAGTATGCCCAATTATGTGAAAATTGTCTTATTTATTATTTACGTGATAAATTTCAAAAAAGTTTGAAATTGCATCTATTGCAATTAGATACTAGATATGATTCTACCGTTACTTTGTTAGCTGTCTTCTTAGTTATCCATGTCCTTTTGTAGGCTGTGAAACTGAAGATGGATCTAGAGAAAGAGCATGCTCGTGGAAGGCAAACATTGAATAAAATGAATGCCCGTGTGGTACAACTAGAGGAGCAAGTTCATGAATTTGAGCTGCAGCATATGCAACAAACTCAGGTGTTTTTTTCTTCTAACTGCATCTCTCGTTTTTTTTTGAGTAAAATACGCTGGTGGTCCTTATTTGTTGGGTGCCATCTAGGTCTATGAACTCGCAGGTCACACAAGTGCAACCCTAAACATGCTAATTTATGTCATCCGGATCCATGATCTTGCATAGTGTATAAGCACATCCCTAATCTTACTAAATAGTGTCATCCAGGTTCAAATTGTTAGAAATATGAGCAACTATGTGTTAATTTTAATCTAAATTGGATATGTTTCTTGTTCACATGCGTAACTATCACAACTATAAGATTGCCTTCAATGGTTGCCCCTTCCTTCCCCTCCCCTCGGATAGGGGAAACAAAACCACCCTATCTCATGCATCGGCTGCCGCTATCAGGCCCTCTAACAGAGGGTGATGTAGCTGAGGTGCCCGATCTTTCGGCGAGTAGAGATAATTCCGATTTGGCGGAAGATGACCCTTGCGATCCGACTACGACGAGCAAGCCCGAGGCGCCAATGCAATCGCTGAACCAACTCCCTGTGGTTACCGACCTTGCTGATGCGAGATCGGCCTGATCACGAAGATCGTTTCCTGTGCGCAATCGAAGAACGAACAAGAAAAAGATGCGAGCAATCTAATCTATTACTCGAGGGTGGAGTTCTGAATACACGAAGACAGCGCAGATTTGCGCGTGTTCGAGAGTAGCTAAAGCTAACGTAAAACAAAACTCGAAGAACAAAGGAGGCGCAGCTCCAGTTTAAATAGAGAGGGGGCGCAGCCCCTAGGGGCGGCCAACCCTAGGTCGTCCACTATGGGCCGCAGTTGGGCTGGTCGTCTATTCTTCTGGGCCCTCATTCTTTAGCACAATGACGAAGTTAAGATCTCTGGTACGGGCCTGAGTGATTGGCCCAACTAATGAAGGAAGTGGCGCTTGATGTTGAGGTGCTGCTGGTGTAGTCGTACTCATAGTGATGTCCTCATCAGAGGGTACCTTCTCTCTCCCTCTCGTTTCAGTGGCACATTATATCCACTTCCTGCACTCGCGTTAACGTTCGCCACGCCCGCTTGCCACCGAGTCGGTCGTTGTAGGACTTTTCGCCCGTCGCCATGGCTGTGGTGGAGGATGATGATGTGTTCATTGACGCTCAACGACCTGCTAATGCACCACCGTGCTCGTCGAAGGCGCCTCCAAATCCAAGCCTGCTACCATTTGTGACGCGCTGCTCTCGTTGATGGCGGTGGTGAGACCCATCACGATTCCTCGTCCGTGTCATCCTCCTGACGATGGTAATGCTGATCGCCATCGCTACGATGTGGCGGCTGTGTGGGTGGCATCGTGCCGCTACACCCAATCAATAGCCTGTCCCACGCCTTCTGTAGCGCCGGTGGAGGGGACGACGCCTCCGGGTTTTGCTGCGAACGAATGGGGATTTAGTTGGGGATATTGTGAACAAATGGGGATATTGCGAACAATGAGATAATCTGAGGAATCGATTAACCTTTTTTACTCCTAACAATATTATATATTTAAAAAACTCGACCTTCAGGTGGTAAGACAGCCCTCATGCATTATATGGAGAAGACCTTCTCATGCAGGTCGAGGAAAACCCCCGAACCTCTGCCCCACCCATACACAGCGGCACCGTAGCCCATGTGAGAAACGATCGCGACCGGGATCGGGCCTTAGACCTGTGCTTTGGCGTGGGAAAGACGAGGGGATTTTTTAACCACAACCTGAAATTCGCTCCCACGGGGAGTCGAACCCAGGATCTGAGGAGTGCTATTCAGACCACCTAGCCAACTCGGCTAGAGGCCCTTTCGCAATATTATATATTAACAATATGTGAATAATTACAATTAAAAATAAATGTGTAACCGTGAATATGATGAAACTAATTATTTCTGCTGTATTAAAAGGAAAAAAAAAGAAAGATGGCAATTATGGTAGTTGGGATAAAATAGTATTATATTTTTTGGTGGGGTATAGAGGGATGATATAGAGGAAACCGCTGTGGGGAGTTGTAATATAGGGGGAGAAATCCTGTTGACGTGGCAAGATAGTGGGATATATGGGGATAAATTTAGTGGGAACGATTGCGGATAGCCTCAATATCAAGAGATAAAAGACATCTCTAACATAGAGATGTATACCTGAGTGAGACTAGTGCCAAATGAAATCATTGGTTATTAATGACACAACAATTAGCTTAGGTTGAATTTGGCCTGATATGGCATTGACAGGCTACTCACTACTTAGTGAGGCAAGGGTAGTGGTGAATGTGGAATCACTTGGAATTGAGGCAGAGAACACAATGGATAGCAAGGAACCGATGGAGGGTCGTGGTCGATTGTGGCGGCGGTGGAAAAACCCGGTGCCATCATCGGAGAGGAAACCCACAATTCACACGTGAAGGTGTATTCTCTTTGATGATTACAATCCAGACTAAGGTCCCCTTTATATTTTAGGTGCATCTCCTTATCCACAAACTTGCCTAACAATCCTTCCTAATTTCCTTCCTGTTACCACCCTCCTTTGCATGCGCCTGTGTCGCTCTACCCTTGCCTTGGGCTTGGATGTCACTTAGGTCGATGCCCATGAAAGAGTGTACAACATGGGCATTACTGGAAGTATGACTATTATTACTAGCCCGATTGTAATCCTTTTCTGTTGGTAGGGATTTCACTAGCGCACCTTCCATTTCTAATAGGCCATGAAGGCCATTCTGAGCGAATCCATAAAAAATGATCCACTTCATCGGTTATAGTTGTGATTGTTATGCAAGTGGACATTGCTGTTCATATGTCTAACACTTTGGACCTAGATGACCATCATTTAGTAAGATGAGGGTGCGCTTCTAAAGTCTGCAAGTTCATGGACTTAGATCTAGATGACATAGATTATCAAGTTTAGGGATGCACTTGTGCAATATGTAAGTTTATGAACCTAGATGGTACCCTAGGACAAGTTTGAGGACCACAATTGTATTTTACTCTTTTCCTTTTCAAAAAGTAACTCTATCTCAATTGCAACGACTAGTAGCCAACATGATTGGTTCTAGTTGGCCATGGAATATTGGAATTAATCAGCTCTTTTAGGTTGTGCACAATTGTTTATTAATAGATCAATCCACACATGACCTTGATTGTCTTGGTTCAGATCTTGGCCTTATATCTTGAACATAAGTGAAAAAAGTTGAAGTGCACATTCACCCATATCTTACACAATTTAATTCTTTATTGAAAATTCGAACTAAGGATGGTGCATCACACATTCCCATATACAATTAGAAGATCAAGGGTGCCTGCACCCAGATCTCATGTCTCTTTTCTGTCCATCAATTTCTTGTGGAAAAATATATACTTTTCCATAATTGTACATACTGCATGATTCCTTTGGACAACTCACTGTACTCAGTTACAGACAACTCATGGCTAGGCACCTATGCATTGCCTAATAACTACTACATAGCAACAGTTAGATGAGATGATGCCCCCAGATGCGTTAACTGATTAGACACTAGTGCTGAGGTTTAAGCTGCCAAGATGGGGCACATAGAAGTCGGTGCGAAATAGCTTGGATGTGTATGGGCAGCTGTGGTAGGCATTGCTACTATAACTACATGATTGCCATTGGTGATGTGGCAGGTGGCCACACCTAAGTTTATCTCATTGTTCGTAGTTGGTGATGAAATTTGCATGGACTTGGGGTTGGGCAACATTGTCAACGTGTGGCCATTGATGCAGACATCCTGCTGCATGGTGTAATGGCGCTGAATGTGATAAACACATGCATATAGTCACTGGCGGAACGTAGTTAAGGCCCAAACTCCCACTCTTGATTCAAAACGAATCCTTAGCTCTAGGTAATGCTGCATGAGATGATATGGGCAGCAAATCCTCATGGCATGAACACCAAGCTGACACACGAAAGACATCCCGGTAGTGCTTTGTTTTAGTCAGAATCTCTTCAAGGAATAGTAAATATTGAGCATCGCCGCCACGATCCCAAGGTCCCAAGCATGGACCGGATACCTCGTAATTCGGCGTTGATAGGGATTGTCGGATTGATAAGACGACACCTGAGGATCCCATGAAATGTGCTCAACGCTTGAAATAGTCTTACCCTGGCATCAATGAGCTACCCTCCACCATTGAGAACCCGGGTGACAACTTCAAAATCAGGCATGACAAACAAGGTCTTCGAATCCGCACGACTTAGCCTCATCTCTTCCAAAGGGACATGAAACCTTGAGTGAACATCATGTAGAATAACCTCAGACACTTGTTCAGGAATGTCAACAATGATCAGAACCACCAAAGCAAGTCGCTCTTGGCGCATTAGGCTGCCAGAGTGCTCAACGATGGTCCTCGGTGGCTTGTTGAAACCAGCGACCTCAATCTCTGTGCCAGGAGAGGGTGCGGTCAAGGCCGGAGAAGGAGCAGAGGAACCTCCAAACTCAGAACGGGGCACCATAGGAAACCCTGAAACATGCTCACCTCTCCCACGGTGCCTCTTACGGCTTTGCCTGCACCTCCCTAGTTTCCGGTCCATCTGGCTGCCCATTGTGTCCTCCCTCGTGGAATTGGAATCATCTCTGGATGCAGAGACAATAGAGCAATCTTGTGCCACTCCATCCTTTGCGCGGGGCGAGCGCGTTGCCTCTGGCAGGCTGCTGCGCGATGGATAGTCGCCACTCGCCAGGCAATTGAAGCATCGTCCCTTGAGATTGTCACGGATAAAGGCCCTCGTGCGCCGTGGATGTTTCATCCGCTGACGCTGAGTCCGTCTACTCTTCTGAATTGTCCAGTCGCCTTCCGCAATCGTGTGCACGGTGCACCTGCGCCTGGGGTACCATCATAGGTGGAGCGGATGACTTGGATAACAGTGCCTTCTTGCACGACGCCGACGCAGCGTGAGGGTCGTCGATCACACGTCGAGATGGGGAGTTGAATTGCTCCAGTGCTGGGCCTTCGACCGTCCACTCGCAGCGGCTGGGATGAGGAATGGGGTGAGTGTGACGCTAGGCGAGCATAGGGGGTGGTATGTAGGTGGCTGCCGGCACCACAGTGGTCGCTGGTGTGGGGCTTTGGGGAGGGGATATGTCGTGCTGGGTGGGAGGGGAGGTGTTTCGGGGAGACGAGTCGCCCCTCCAAGCGGGAGGGGAAACAATACGTCCATCCATTAGCAGAGTACTGCTGCTCTTTGCACCCTGCTGCATGACCACCCGGAACTCCAGCTCAGGCCCTCTCCCCTCTGGTTGGTGGGTCTGAACCACAGCTGTATATCCTATTCTGGCATATACCTCTTATTGGGATATATTTGGGCTTTTTATTAATATTTGGCATTCTCCAGCAGTCAGCACTAATGTGTTATGTCCCTTTTGGTTTCTTTTGTATATTTATTTGGCTTTGGGATCTCTAGTTTTCTTTTGGATCTTCCTACTATTCGATTTAATATTCTCATTTGAATCCTTTCTATATGAAATTGAAGGCTGAAGTATCTCAAGTTGAGGATAGCATACGGGAATTACAGCAGGAGATAAACTCTGCCCATTTAAATGCTACAAGGTAGTTTTTCATCCTAGTTACTTTTGCTTTAGGTGACAACCAGGTTTGCTTATTGGATGTTTGATTCTGCCTTGCGTCATCCAGGTTAAGTGAGAAAGAAAAGAAATCATCTGAAGAACTACGGGCCATTATTAAAAATATCGGTGACATTGGAAAAGAGGTATTCAAATTTTTTCCCTCCAAACTGGGTGTGCCTAGAGTGCCTTATTCATTGCAGTTTTGTTATGATTATCAAATGTGCCACAAGGAAACCAGCTTTCTGCACAACAAACTGTGTCATCTCTTGAGCACCATCTCAGGAACATACTAGCCAACCTAACAATCACATTGATGTGTCTGTGTGTTGGCAACTGACAGCCTGTTGTTCTTTGGTGTGTGTTTTAGGGGTCCTTACCCATGTAATCCTTCTTTAATCTAATGATACAGAATTCTCCTGCCTGTCCGAGGAAAAAAAGTTTTAGAGTAAGTGATCCACAATTGGAGCTTTATGATGCTATAAGTGATTAAAAAATAACTATTGAGGTTTAGAAAGTTGCTCATGCCATTTTAAGGGGTTGTATGAGTAGCCTAGACTCTTGATACAATGATACACAACTCCTGTCTGTTTGAAAAAATGGTTCAGAAAGCAACCATAATACTTGATGGCAATATAAAATAGAATTGAGACCTAAGTCAAATCTCATTTATGCTGAAAACGATATGGCATATAGATGTTAAATATGCCAAATCATCAATCAGAGAATCATTTGAATAGTCACAACTCTCTGCACTCTGCACAATTTAATTTTATCCCCTTGAACATGCAAGGGAGTTGTATATCATTATACTTGATCTGCTTTTAGTCGACGCCTGATCTTTGGATAGAGACCAAGGAGATCACTTATTGGCATTGTAGTACGCTGTGTTGCTTTGGTGCCCAGCAAGCTTGGCCATCGCCACGTGTCTCAAAATGGTTGCTCGGGTCCTCAACTACCACACGCTAGAATGGCAATGTCCTGAGTGATCCACGCTACTCAAAGACTCGGGATTTATAGCCTGGACTCCAGGGCAGATGAAGGAGTGGTCGTGTTGTAGCGCATTCAATCTCTGAGCAAAACCAAAGTGTGGTCTGTCTCGCTTGAGGCACAATGAGTGCCCACATCTTCTAGGAGACATTTGATTTCAGGAACCTTTTTTTTACCCTTATGCACTTACCAAAACTAGATGGAAGGAGTGTTAAGAAGAAAAAGGGGCAAAAACCTTGACAAACACACTCACATGCACACAATAGGGTGTTTGGTTACACACGCGCCCTTGAAAACATCGAACAACCTTGACCTAACCAAGGGGAAAAGAGGACCTCTACTGACTGCTGAGGCCCAAGGGCAAGGAAAAATGAGATGCCCCTAGCCCTGGCCAAAACCCAGAAGTATACTCCTCCCTGGTTAGCGACATGGCTTCAGCATAGGGGAATAATTCGAGTAGTCACAATTATCTGCACAACATGTAATTTTGTCCGCGCTGCCATGTTTATGGTGTTAGCCTTTGTTTTGGATCCTTGTGGTGTTGTACTGTATATTCTGTTGTATGTACTTTGCAGATAGAAGAAGATGGACGTAGGATCAATCAACTGAGAAGTCAAATTGATGATATACGACGGCGCCAACAAAACAAAGTACTATCCAATGCTTCATTAAGCATGAAATATTTCTACTATATTAATGCTGTGTTTTCAGACATTTTAGGTAGCAACTATTTGGTTGTATAAATTAATTGTAGCAACTAGTGATGCTCCTTTACAGCTAACGGCCTTCGGAGGAGATAGAGTTCCGAGCCTCTATAAATCAGTAGAGAGACACAAGAGTAAATTCAAATGCCCTCCTATTGGTCCAATAGGATATCATCTGGTATGGCATAACTATCCTTGATTGTTGTCGTATTTCTTTTGATTACTTTACTTGTTCACTCCAGGTTCCACTCATTGCGTTATTTGCTTTGATGCAGCAACTGGCAAGCGATTCCTGGTCTGTTGCAATTGAATATGCATTAGGGAGGTTATTAGATGCTTTCATTGTCTCATGTCATAAGGATTCACTCGTTTTACGAGAATGTGCGAAAGAAGTGAACTACCGCAACCTTCAAATTATTATATATGACTTCACTAAACCACGGTAAGACAATAAGGTCTTCTATTTTGTTCATATTTGGTTGTCTGAATTCTTATTCCATCTTTGAATAGGGTTGACATTCCAGATCATTTGCTTCCGTCAACGCCACACCCAACAGTACTTTCAGTTATTCATTCGGAAATTCCTACTATATTAAATGTGTTAGTGGATCAGGTAATGCGCAATGTTCACTTCGCTAATTTCTTTATTTATAGATGCCAATAACTGTTCCTTTCTTTTGGTTCAGATGCTTCTGTTTTAATATTAGTTCTTGACCATGTTGCTAAAAAATAACTATTTCAGGGCCATGCAGAGAGACAGGTCCTAGTTCGAGATGATGAAACGGGAAAGTCTGTTGCATTTGATCAGAGGATACGGAATCTGAAGGAAGTATATACTTCTGATGGTTGCAAAATGTATGCCTCGTTGGAACTTCTGTTTTTTGGATCACGATTTGGTCAATACTATTTTACTCTAGCATTTATCCACAGTTTCTTTTGAAAAATGTATGTGTGAATACTGAGAACTTTATATCTTTTAAAATGTAGCTTAGAGTTCTAGCCATTTGCCCATTCCTCTCTGCGAACACAGAAACCTTCTAGGACAGAACTTCATCATACACTACTTGGCCATGCAATTTTCAGATTGCTCCCTTCGATCTGTGTAATTTAAAATCTAAACGTTCACTTGGTAGTTTTCTGCCTGTTGAGGTTTGAAGAAAGATCAATTCCAACTGGCTGATCCCCCTCCCCCCTCCCCTTACGAGTATGGCTAGAATTTTGTCTGGAAAATGCTATAACCTGAGTTCTTTTGACAACTTACAAAAATTTCACTGTATCGATGAACAACTTTATTGAGATCAGTGGTCCCTCAGATGTTCAAGTGATTAACTGTCGTTATAAGCTGCAATAAGTTTGGCTGTGGAAGTATTGATATTGTGGACATTGGAAGTCCAGGATACAAATTGGCAAACTTTTAAAGTCATTTGCTGTTCTAAAGTGTCTTTTCGGAAAGAAAGGATGGGTTCTTGATTCTGTTTCAATTGATTGCAGGTTTTGTAGAGGTTCTGTTCAGACCATTCTTCCTGCAAATAGGAACTGGAGAGCTGGTCGTTTGTGCACTTCTCTAGAAGAAAAAATAACTGAAATGGAGCAGGAAGCTACCGAAATTAAGCAAATAAACTCAGAGAGGTTGGATCGCAAAAGGAAATTATTTGCTGATCGAGACAGCATCGATTTAGAATTGAGACAGTTAAAGGTAAAGTTCAAATTGCTGTGCAGTTTTCTTTAAGATTTCTGATTTATAGCAACCCCTCATATTCCACAGAGAAAAAGAGAAGATGAGGAGTTGCATGTGGAGCGTAAAAAGGCGCAGTTGGTTGATACCAAGAAAATTTCTATTGACAATAGTCATGCAGCTGCTGTGGATACCTCTGAGCTAGTAGTTGAAATGATGGTTTGTTCTCGATTACCACTTAACTGTTTTGCATCCAATCATCATGTAAGCTGGCATTTCATCAATCTACTGTCTTAATTCTGCAGCAAGTGAAGGAAGACATTGAGAACCAAGAATTAGTTGTGCAGAAAATTAATTTGAAACTTACAGATGCTTTGCAAGAAGAGAATAATAGAAGAGCGTCTTACAAGGACTTCATTGGTAACATCTATTTCCATTAACGTTGACTTTAAAAAAAACTTGGTTTGTTATACTTACTGTCATATTAGAGCCATGTGGTCATATTGTCATAACACCTTGAAGCTTCCTAGATGAGGTAGTTTGCTGGGTGATGACTGGGGCTAAACACTTTGGGAGCTTAGGTTTAGCTGAAGCTATTAATGGGGCAGGGTCGAGTTTGTTCCTTATATGTAATAGGCTTCAAGTATGCGGGTGTCCGTGGGGATCTTGCCTAGCAAGTATCCTTGTTTGTAAGTCTCTTTTTCTCTCCCTAATATAGTAATATATAAAGATACGCAGTTCTCCTGCGTGTTCGATAAAAACACCTTGAAGCTAGTTGGTGGTGGGTTTGTTCTGTTTGTTGCCAGTAAGATCAAATTTGAATATATAAACTTTTTTCTTCTCGAAAGCGTAGGAGAACTGCGCGATAATATATTAAAGAAGAGGAACAGATACAAGAAACAAACAACAAACTAGGGGCCCCTACGACGGCCAGTAGTTTTTTTTTCTTTTTTCTCGAACACGCAGGAGAGCTGCGCATCATTTCATTAAAAGAAGGATGATAATAATTACAATGACCTAAACACCACTCACACAAACACACACACAAACAACACTAGTAATAATAATAATAACCCCCTTCTAACCGGGGTTGAACACAAAAGCTAGGTCCGAAAGACGGGTCAAGCCTTTGGCCCCCGCAAAACACCACATATTGAACTCATCACTGGCTGAGGTAAGCAATCTAGCTATAGAAGGCTGAGCACCATTGAAAACACAGTCATTACGGTGCCTCCAGATAGTCCAAGCCCCAAGAACCACCAAAGAGTTAAGGCCATCTCTAAGGTCCTTAGGAGTAACCTCAGCCGATCTACTCCACCAAGCTTCAAAGTTGATATCGTCCATCCCGGGGGAGAGTGCGGACAGGCCGACCCGCTGGAGGAGAAGATACCAAAATTGCCTCGCGAGGACACAAGAAACAAGCAAGTGATGAATAGACTCTCCTTCCTGGTCACACAAGGGGCAAGAACTAGGATGGGGAAGACCCCTCTTAGCGAGCCGGTCAGCCGTCCAACATTTATTATGTAGGACCAGCCAAAGGAAAAACTGACACTTTGGCGGCGCCCAGGTGCTCCACACTCTCTCAAAGCCCGCCATGGAGGTAGAACCACAGAACATTATCTCATAAGCAGATTTGGCCGAATAGATACCATTGGAAGAGAACCTCCAATACAGAAATCCATCCATGTCTAAAAAACTAACAAGAACTACCACGGTGCTAGCTAACTAGCAGGGAGGCTTGGAATGGGGGCGGTAAGCAAAGACAACTTCTTTGCACCAGCCATCTCCCAAAGGTCAACCTCCAACCCAACTCTTCTAATAGCATCATTAATTCTAGGGCTCTCGTTGTCAAAAACACAGCCATTGCGCTGCTTCCATAAAGTCCAAACACCCAGGATGACTAGAGAATTGAGGCCATCCCTTGCAATTCCAGAGACCTTAGTACATAACACTCTCCACCATTCAAGGAAGGCACTATCCTCGGATTGGGGGGCAAGAACCTGAAGGTTCACTTGAAGAAGTAGTTTGAACCAAAATTCTCGTGCGAAAACACATCCAATCAATATATGATCCAAGGTTTCTTGATCTTGATCACATAATGGACATCTCTCCGAATGGTCCAAGCCTCTTTTTTGTAGCCTATCTACAGTCCAAACCTTCCTATGTTCGACCAGCCACATAAAAAACTTGGTTTTTGGAGGAGCCCAAGTTTTCCATATTCTATGAAAAGGCTCAAACTCAGAAGATCCAATAAAGAGAGCCTTATATGCCTCCTTAGAGGAGAACTTTCCATTTGCAGCCAGGCGAAAAATGCTTGTCTTCAACTTGAGGTCTTAGAACAATTGTGTCAATTAAATCCCACAAGATGAGAAACTCATTGATAATTCCAACGGAAAGGGCTCCTTGAATGTATGAAATATATAAACTTGGAAACAGAGAACTTTGATTGTATGAAATACATTTCCTATATCTTAGGAAAATTTCTATGTATCGGGTTTTTACCTGCAGATTTTATTTTGGCTGTAGGAAGTAGAACATCCCCCACATTACAATATTTTTTTGTGTATTTATTTATTTTTGTCTGGTTTGTTAAGAAGGGGACAACATTTCCACCCATATTCTTACCCCATAGCCAGTACTTCAAGTCCTATATAAATGGTTGACGTCTTTTCAGGGACATTGTATTAAGATTTTAGGTTGTAATGTGGCTAATTAAACCAACCCTTTCCATCAGGGCCAACCAACAGATGTAATCTGTAGGAAGCTGAACCCATACCCCTAACCAGGGATGGGGAGCAGTATTAATAGACATAGTAACTGGGCCAGGCCCATTACAGTGAGGGGTGAGACGGTAATTACATGGGGAATACCCCAAACCCTAGAATCCTAGACGGGTAGTCTAACACCCCCCCGCAGTCACAACTCTATCCTGTACAGATGTTGAGACTGGAACGAAAGTCTAAGAATACACTCGACGGTAGTCCCTTGGTGAAGATGTCGGCGAACTGCAGCGTGGTGGGGACGCTGAGAACCCGAACGTCACCGGCAGCGACACGCTCGCGGACGAAGTGCAGGTCGATCTCCACATGCTTTGTGCGCTGATGCTGCACGGGGTTGGTGGAGAGGTAGACCGCGCTGACGTTGTCGCAGTAGACGAGGGTGGCGCGCTGGAGGGGACTGTGGAGCTCGTGGAGGAGCTGGCGCAGCCAGGAGGCCTCTGCCACGCCGTTGGCCACGGCACGGTACTCGGCCTCAGCGCTGGAGCGAGAGACGACGGGCTGACGCTTGGCGGCCCAAGAGACGAGGTTGGCGCCCAGGAACACGGCGTAACCGGAGGTGGACCGGCGCGTGTCGGGACAGCCAGCCCAGTCAGCGTCGGTGTAGACCACGAGCTCTGACGTTGGTGATGGTCGGAGAAGGAGGCCGTAGTCGAGGGAGCCGCGGAGGTAGCGCAGAATCCGCTTGAGCGCAGTGAGATGGGGCTCCCGCGGAGTGTGCATATGCAGGCACACCTGCTGGACTGGCGTATGCGATGTCGGGCCTGGAGAAGGTGAGGTACTGGAGCGCGCCGGTCAGGCTCCGGTAGGACGTCGCG
Source organism: Zea luxurians (assembly GCA_029449295.1). Lineage (NCBI taxonomy): Eukaryota > Viridiplantae > Streptophyta > Magnoliopsida > Poales > Poaceae > Zea > Zea luxurians. The sequence continues at coordinate 87,650,521 of JAOPSE010000001.1, read as the reverse complement.
TCGGCGACCGGAGGCCCATCGTCCTCAGAGAGCTTGGCCTGAGTGTCGACAGGCGTGGAGCAGGGCTTGCAGTCAGACATGCCAGCCCGCTCTAGGATGTCGATGGCGTACTGGCGCTGGTGGAGGAAGAGACCCTGGGGCCGGCGCTCGGCGGTGATGCCGAGGAAGTGGTGTAGGGGCCCCAGGTCCTTCATTGCGAACTCCCGCTGAAGGGCGACGATCGTGCGGTGTAGAAGATCGGCGGTCGATGCCGTGAGCACAATGTCGTCGACGTAGAGCAGGAGGTAGACGGTGTCGTCGCCGCGCCGGTAGATGAACAGGGACGTGTCCGACTTGGCCTCGACGAAGCCGATGGAGGCCAGGTAGGAGGCGAAGCGACTGTACCATGCCCGTGGCGCCTGCTTGAGGCCGTACAGGGACCGGTTCAGCCGGCAGACCAGATCCGGACGGTCAGCGTCGACGAAGCCGGTGGGCTGGCTGCAGTAGACAGTCTCCGTCAGAGTGCCATGCAGGAAGGCATTCTTGACATCGAGCTGATGGATCGCCCAGTCGCGGGAGAGGGCGAGGGAGAGGACGGCGCGAACAGTGGCGAACTTGACGACGGGGCTGAAGGTCTCGTCGTAGTCCACTCCGGGGCGCTGTGTGAAACCCCGAAGGACCCAACGGGCCTTGTAGCGGTCGAGGGAGCCATCCGAGGTCAGCTTGTGGCGAAATAGCCACTTGCCGGTGACCACGTTGGTGCCTGGTGGACACGGCACCAGGTCCCAGGTGTGGTTGGCCAAGAGGGCCGCGTACTCCTCCTCCATAGCACGACGCCAATGTGGGTCGGCGAGGGCAGTGCGAACGGAGGAGGGCACCGGGGAAGCGCCGGGTGGAGTGCTGGACGTATCAGCGGCCAGGATCAGCCGGTCGACGGGTCGGAGAACGCCAGCAGCGCGCCGAGTCACCATCGGGTGGACGTGCCCGGGGTCGCGATGGATGGCGACCGGGTGGTATACGGCCGGCTCGGAGTGAGCCGCCGGAACGTCGGGAGCGGCTGGTGGGGCCGGCTCACGGCGGTGATAGACGACGGCGGGGTCGGCGAATCGGGCCGCGCTCGTCGACGGACCCGGGTCGGGGGGCGCCGAGGTAGTGGTGTGGCCGCGGCGATGGTAGACGAGGGCGGGGTTGGCGAATCGAGCCGGAGTCGACGGGGCCGCGCGTGGCGCGGGCGGGGTCGACGGGGCCGCGCGTGGTGCAGGCGGGGTCGACGGGGCCGCGCGTGGCGCAGGCGGGGTCGACGGGGCCACGCGTGGCGCAGGCAGGACCGACGGGGCCGCGCGTGGCGCAGGCAGGACCGACGGGGCCGCGCGTGGCGCAGGCGTGATCGACGGAGCCGCGCGTGGCGCAGGCGGGGTCGACGGGGTCGCGCGTGTCGCGGAGACCGACGGGGCCGCGCGTGGCGCAGGCGGGGTCGTGGGAGCCGCACGAGGAGCAGGTAGCGGCGCAAGACGGGGAGCCGAAGGTGGGGGAGGAATCGGATCGGACTCGAGGAGGGAGTCAAGGTCGGTGGGTGGGGTGGAGCCAGCAAGGGGAAACACATCTTCGTCAAAGACGACGTGACGAGAGATGATGATGCGGTGGGAGGTGAGGTCTAGGCACCGATACCCCTTGTGGTCAGGGGAGTAGCCGAGGAAGAGGCACCGAGTGGAGCGAGGAGAAAGCTTGTTAGGGGCGGTAGCGGAAGTGTTAGGGTAGCAGGCACAGCCGAACACGCGCAGGTGATCGTAGGAAGGGGCTGTGCCGTACAGGGCAAAGTGAGGAGTAGGGTGGCTCACCGCCTTCGAGGGAAGACGGTTGAGGAGATGTGTGGCAGTATGAAGGGCCTCTGCCCAATAGGTGGCAGGGAGAGATGCCTGAAAGAGAAGGCAGCGGATCATGTTGGTGGTGGTGCGAATCATACGCTCGGCCCGGCCGTTCTGAGCAGAGGTGTAGGGACACGAGAGACGCAACTGGATGCCGTGAGTGAGGAAGAAAGAACGGGAGGCGTTGTTGTCGAACTCGCGGCCATTGTCGCACTGCAGGGCACGGACCGGGCGCCGGAACTGGGTGGATACCCAGGTGAAGAAGTGAGTGAGGGTGGTAAACGTGTCGGACTTCAGCCGAAGGGGGAAAGTCCAAAGGAAATGGGAGTAGTCATCCAGAATGACTAGGTAGTACTTGTAGCCGGAGAGGCTAAGGACAGGAGATGTCCAAAGGTCACAGTGGACAAGATCAAAGGCCTGAACAGCCCTGGACGTGGAAGTGGAAAAAGGGAGACGTGAGTGACGGCCGAGCTGACAAGCATGGCAGAGGCGCTCAGAAGAGCCCCGAGTATATGAGATGTCGGAGTGGCCGGAAAGCTGGGACATGACGTCAGGTCCAGGGTGCCCGAGGCGGCGGTGCCAAATGGCGGAGGAGGTGGTGGTAGTGGCGAGAACATGTGAAGTGGTGGTAGTAGTAAGTACAGGAGATGAGGCTACTCTGGTGTGGGGAGTGGAGGGCAAGTGAAGAGAATAGAGGGGGCCGGAGCTGTCACAGCGAGCGAGCACAGCATGTGTGGGAAGGTGGCGTATGGTGAGGCCCCATGGGTCGAACTCCATAGAGCACTGGTTGTCACTAGTGAAGCGACGAACCGAGAGGAGGGGATGAGTTAGACCGGGAGCAACAAGGACGTCGTTAAGGCAGAATGGTCCTGGAAGAGCCGATGTACCTACTGAGGTGACCGGGAGGGTGGAACCGTTGCCGACGACGATGGAGGTAGGATGTGAGGGGTGGGGTGGATGGGAGTGGAGTAACGAAGTAGTGGTGGGGGTAGTGTGGAAGGAGGCCCCGGAGTCAACCACCCAATCGGTGGTGGTCCGGGGAGGTGGAAGTGGCGAAGGTACGTGGTGAGCGGAGAGGGCCAAAGAAGGTGCCCTGACAGAGGCACTAGGAAGGGAGGGAGATGACACGGGCTCAACCGCTAGGGAGGCGATCGCAGCACGTGGGAAGACAAGCGGTCCAGGCACGTGACGGCCCGCCTGAGGGTGGACCTCGACGCAGTCCCGAAGAATAGGGTTCCAGACGGGATCGAAGGACACGAACATGCCCCGGATGAGCTGGCCGTCGTGGAGGAGGACACGCACCGTCACGAGAGCGGTGAGCGAGGTAAAGCTCATGGCGACCGGTGCAGGCCGGCGCAGGGAGGCGCGGACTGGACAGCCGGGCTGAGTGCTCGGCGTCGGGCGACCACGGCACGGGACTGCAGGGGCGCTGCGTGGCGTGGAACAGCAGGGGCGCGGGACCACCGGGCGGGTGCTCCTGGTCGGGTGAAGCAGGGAGGATAAGGCTGCTGAGCAGTGGGGAAGAACCGGCGTCCGGAGGTGGCCGGCGGCTGGTAGGGGAAGGAGAGCACGCGTGGGACGCCACTCCCCTGGCCGGATCTCGCCCTGCTGGCCCCTGTTCGGACGCCCAGGCCTCTGCGCGGCAGGTGGAGGGAGCCTCGGCCGTCGGCGGGGGTAGGGGCGGCTGCGTCCAGGTCCGGTGAGGCGAGGGGCGGCGTCGGGGCGCCGGATCGGCAGGCGGTGCGGCGGCCTGGGCCGGTCGCGGACGCCTGGGCAGGAGCGGTGGCGCGCCTGGGTGCGGACCGCTGCTCGGTCGCGGGCCGCTGGCGTGGCCGGCCTGGTGCAGACGGGCGCGCCGTCGGGGTCGCGAGCTGACGCGACGCGGCGGCCCCTGGGCGCGGAAGCGGCAGCCTGGCGGCGAGGTGGGGAGGGGGCGCACAAGCGCCGGCGACGAGGAGGAACCGGCCGCTGGCGGCTGGAGAGGTGGAGACGCCGGTCGAGCTGGCGCGCTGGAGAAGGCCAGGCAGCGGCGCGGCTTGGGGGAGAGGAGAGAGGAGTGGAAGGGAGCAGGGCAGGCGGCCAGCAGGGGGCCGACGGCGGGAGGGAGGCCGGCGGCAGGGGGCCGGCGGCGGCTGCAGGGGGAAGAGTACCCCTGGCGGCTGTAGCTGGGGAGGACCTAAACCTAATCTGATACCATGTAGGAAGCTGAACCCATACCCCTAACCAGGGATGGGGAGCAGTATTAATAGACATAGTAACTGGGCCAGGCCCATTACAGTGAGGGGTGAGACGGTAATTACATGGGGAATACCCCAAACCCTAGAATCCTAGACGGGTAGTCTAACATAATCCACACCATGTATTTTTACAATGGGAACTGTGAGATACAGGTCTTTGTTAAGAGGTGAAATGATGCACACACAACTTTTGGGCCTTTTCGGTTTGTTTACTGGCAGTTTATTCTTGCTTTGTATTTTTTCTCGAACACACATGAGAGCTGTGTATCATTATATTAAGAAGAGAAGAAAAAACATACAACAAAGGAGGTTTATAGAAACCCCGACAACTCCACACGACCCCCTCTAAGCTTTTAGACTAAGGACAATGGCTGTCCAAAGAGGGGAAACTAGCCCCTTGATTGACCAGAAAAAAAACAGGATTCACTCATTGGTTGGCTGGAGCGCTAGGATGCTAGAAAGTTTCTGGGCTCTGGCCAAACTCCAACGTTGGATCTCATCCTTGACCCAACTGAAGACCTCACTAATGCTAGGCTGAATTTCATCGAAGACACATTGCTTACGGTGGTTCCAAATGGTCCAGGCTCCCAAAACGATAATAGAATTGAAGGCTTTTTGCACTGGTACAGTAATTGCTCTGTTTGCTCCTTCCCACCAATCGTCAAAGCAAGAACTGCCATGTTGAGGAGAAAGGTTCTGGAGACCAACTGTCTTAAGGATCTTGTACCGAACCTGCCGGGAGAAGACACAAGAAACTAGCAGATGGTTCATTGTTCTTCCTTTTGATCACATAGCAAGCATCTATGTGGGTGGGGGCAAACCTCTTTTAGCTAGCCGGTTTGCAGTTCAAGTCTACAACACCTGCCAAGTGCCAGACGGGGTTCAATGTCTGGTGGCAAGGGATGTGCTGCTGCGGCGCAAGGAGGGCTGCGAAGAAGCTGAAGTAATTCCCATGACCCTGATGGCCGCTTCTAGCCTTTGTCCTTCCTCCGGAGGGAGACGCAGACTGATGATGAAGACCGCTGCAAAACAAGCAAAGTTCAAGAATCCGCCCATCGCGTTCTTCAGACGGCGGCGGCACGCTCCGAAGACCCCTGAGGGCGCCACGCTTCCCCCTTGCTCCTCTGGTGACCGGGGGGCAGGGAGCAGCCTGGGCGCCTTGCCTCCTGCCCCAGCTGCTGAGGTGGCCGCGTCGCCCCTTCCACATGGGCCGCCCCCGCATGAGGAGTCCCAAGGGTCGCCAGGACAGCAGGATTTTCTTCGTCGAGTTTCTAAAGCTGTTGGCGCCGTTCTTCCTCTTCCGAAGACAGTGAGAGGAGGTCGACGACGAAGGCAGCCCACTTCCCCTCCGGACGCGATTCGCCGGAGTCGGCGCGTTGCGGGGTTGGGAGTGGAGCAAGTTCAGCATATTCCCAAAGCAAGAAGGACAATCATGAAGTCCATCCTCGTGGAGCCGGATAGTGAACATTTCAGCCAACAAAATCTTGATGCATATGCGAAGCTCTTCCAAGCACCCTTGTCTCGTGCCCAGGTGGAGGCTCTCGCTGCTCTCTTTGGATGGGTGATGCCGGAGGTGAGGTTGTTCCCCCTGGGACAGCCACTCTGGTCTGCTGATTGCAGCCTGCGGTCGCCTATTATTACAACTGTTTTCCTATGGATCCTTCCCTAATCTTGTTCTGGAATGTCCGCGGTCTCAACTCCGCCGCAAGACAAGATGCTGTAAGGAAGTTTGGTTGACTCATTAAGAGTAGATGTTGTCTGTTTACAAGAAACAAAGTTGGTTAATTGTGATCGTCGCACAGTTTTGTCAATGTTAGGCGCTGATTTTGACAATAATTTCGTTTGCCTCCCCTCGGTTTGGGCCAGTGGTGGGGTGCTGATCACTTGGAGAGCAAGATTGGGGAGAATCATTGCCTCTCGAGTGGACTCCTTCAGTGTTTCAGTAAAATTCAACCCTGCTGACGGCGAGGCTTGGTGGCTTACCTGCGTGTATGGACCGCTGGGACATGACAGAAAAAATGCCTTTATACATGAGCTGAGAGCGATCAGAGCTGCTTGCACCGGGCCTTGGCTCCTAGGGGGTGATTTTAATCTCATTTTCAGAGACGAAGACAAAAACAACCTTAATATCAATCGGGCCATGATGGGGAGGTTCAGAAGGTGCATCAATGATTTAAGCATCAAAGATATTGACCTTTTAGGCCGGAAATATACGTGGTCTGGCGCTAATAATGTACAAGTCAGGCTGGACCGGGTTTTCTGTTCTTCGGATTGGGAGGAAAAATTCCCCAATTATCTGCTGCAAAGTTCAGCTTCAGAGGATTCAGACCACTGTCCTCTCCTGTTGGGATTGAAGGACAACCACACTGGGAAACAGAGATTTCATTTTGAATCATTTTGGCCCAGATTTGATGATTTTCTGGAAGTGGTAACTAATGCCTGGGGTTCTGTTCAGCAATCTTCTTGTCCCCTCAAGACTCTTTCCCTAAAATTCAAGGCGACAACAAAAGGGCTGCAAAGTTGGAGTGACAGAAAGGTTGGAAACTTCAAACTGCAACTTGAGCTTGCCAGAGAAATATTGCTGCAGCTTGAAGTGGCAAAAGAGAGCAGAATTCTTAATGTTTTGGAGACATGGCTGCTTGGGCGCTTGAAGAAATGCTCTCTGGCTCTTGCCTCCTTAATCCGCTCGATGGCTAGGACTAGATCAATAATTGCCTGGCTCAAAGATGGTGATGCTAATACAAAGCTCTTCCACTCTTGGTCTCGTTATCGGAAAAGAAAAAATTTCATAGCCAAAATTAGACGGGGAGCAGCTAGTGACCAGTCATAGTGATAAGGCAGAGGTGCTCCAGTCCTTTTATTCAGATCTAATTGGTCTAGGGCAGCAAAGGTCCAGAACTGTCAACCTTGACACCTTAGGAATGCAGCACATTGACCTTCAGGGGCTCGAGCAGCCAACCTCAGAGGAGGAGGTGTGGAATACCATCAAACAGCTTCCTCCGGACAAAGCCCCGGGGCCTGATGGGTTCACAGGCCGTTTCTATAAGGCCTACTGGTCAATCATCAAAAAAGACATTATGGCTGCTATCCTAGCTGTCTAGAACAAGGACTTTCGGAATTTCAGATACCTCAACACAACCTTCATCACTCTTTTATCTAAGAAAGAGGATGCCATCCTTGCCAAGGACTTTCGGCCTATTAGCTTGATCCACAGCTTCGCAAAGTTAATCACGAAGATCATGGCAAACAGACTTAGTGGTTATATGGACAAGCTGATTTCTAGGAACCAAAGTGCGTTTATCAAGGGCCGATTCATCCAAGACAACTTCATGTTAGTTCAGCAGACTGCAAGATTGCTGCACGCTCAAAAACAGCCTAGAATTCTTCTCAAGCTGGACATATCCAAGGCCTTCGATTCGGTGTCTTGGTCCTTCTTGCTTGAAGTATTGGAAAAGGTTGGATTCGGCCCCATATGGAGAGATGTGATTAATGGGCTGCTTATGACCTCCTCTTCCCAAATTATGCTTAATGGAGTACCTGGGGAACACATCCAACACAAGAGGGGCCTGCGGCAGGGGGACTCGCTATCCCCTCTTCTTTTCATCATCGTTATGGATGTTCTCAATGTCCTAATTGTTAAAGCTGCTGATGAGGGTATGCTTCAACCCCTTTCAACTCACTCCATTCAGCACCGAATATCGTTCTATGCTGTTGATGTGGTGATATTCTTGAGACCGGCTGCTAGTGATCTGCACTTGGTAACCAGGATATTGGAGTTGTTTGGGGACGCCTCGGGGCTAAAAACCAATGTTCAGAAAAGCAGTGTGGCTCCCATTCACTGCTCTCCGGTGGACATGGAAATGGTAACCCAGATTTTTCCTTGCAAAGTTGAAACACTCCCTCTTAAATATCTTGGGCTACCTCTCTCTCAGGAAGTTAAGCAAGGAGCACCTGCAGCCACTAATCGATAGGCTTGCAGACCTCTTACGTAATTGGAAGGCCGACCTGATGACTCGAGCTGGCAGAGCTATCCAAGTGCAGCACGTACTCACGGCAACAGTTATATATCACGCCATGGCTTTGGATTTACCTAAGTGGGCTATCAAAGCCATTGACAAGATTAGACGTGGCTTTCTTTAGAAAGGTCGAAAGGATGTGCTCGGTGGCCACTGCTTAGTTGCTTGGGGCAAAGTGACATGCCCAAAAGAGCTTGGTGGGCTTGGCATCTCAGATTTACAAAAGCTGAATTGGGCCCTTCGAGTTAGATGGTTGTGGTTGGAAAAAACAGATCCCTCGAAGTCTTGGGCTAATTTACCTTTCCAGAGTTCCAGCATTCTGAAATCTATCCTCTCTACAGCTTTGATTACAGAAGTTGGTGATGGTCGTAACATCTTGTTTTGGAGGGACAGATGGTTGATGGGGCTGAGGATTGAGGATCTAACTCATATTTTCGCCCTCGTCCCGACCAGGATTGCCAATAGGAGAACAGTGGCAGAAGGTATCGTTGAGATGGCTTGGATTCGGGACCTGAGAGGCACCATCACTTGGGCTGTCCTCTCTGATTTTTTAACTCTTAGTGAAGTCATTGCAGATTTCTCCCTTAGTGTTGGAGTGCCAGACAAGCATATCTGGAAATTCTCCCCGACAGGCCAATACTCTTCAAAGTCGGCTTATGATATGCTATTTCTAGGATCCACTTCTTTTGGAGCATTTGAGCGCGTTTGGGAGTCTTGGGCACCTTCAAAGTGCAGTTTCTTCCTTTGGCTTGTCATGCACAACAGATGCTGGACCGCAGACCATCTTGCTAAAAGAGGACTACCCCACCCCAGTGTGTGTCCCCTTTGCGACCAAGAAGAGGAAACAATACAACATCTTCTCATCTCTTGCGTCTTTGCAAGACAGTTCTGGTACTTCTTGTTGAGCAGGTCTGGGTTGCCTAATCTTTCACCAGACAATGCTATTTGCAGCCTTGATGACTGGTGGAGCAGGGCTGTGGAGAAGATTCCCCGTGATCTCCAATCAGGCTTCAATTCTCTAGTTATTCTTGGCGCTTGGAGCCTTTGGCGTCATCGCAACGACTGTGTGTTCAATGGGAGGTCGCCGAGCCTAGCTAGTGCTCTCACCCTCGCTGGCGATGAGCTCAGGATGTGGTGTAGTGCCGGGGCAAAAGGGTTGAACCTGCTTTCAACTCTTGTGTTTATGCTTGACCCAGGGGGATAGTCTTGTGTCTTGTTCAGAGTGGTTGTGTGTGGTGGCTGTGTTGCGTCTTGTGTGTCATGTGTGTGTCGTGTGTGTTGTGTTGTACCTTCTTCTATCTATTAATGGAATGATACGCAGATCTCCTGCGTGTTCGAGAAAAAAAATATCAAATTTGATCCCAAGATCAACAGCTGCTGGATGGAGAAAGATCACCACTGTCCTTCCTGATAGAGGCTGCAAAAGGCTAACATCTGCTGCCTTCTTTACCATGTAGAATAAGACATCCATGACTAAAATGAACAACATGGGGGACAGAGGATCCCCTTGTCGAAGTCCCCTTTGATGCAGGATGGTGTGTCCTGGTCTGCCATTAATCAACACTTGTGTAGATGCAGAGGCCAGTAGTCTGCTGACTATATCATGCCAATTTGGCCCAAAACCCAGATGCTGCACGACCACAAGTAAGAAAGGCCAAGAGACTGTGTCGAAGGCTTTGGTGATGTCCAATTTCAGAAGGATCCTTGCAAGTTTTTTTTTGATGGAACATCCTAGCTGTCTGCTGAACAAGCATGAAGTTGTCTAGAATAGATATGCCTCTAATAAAAGCACTCTGGTTAAGAGGCGCTATCTGTTCCAGCTTCCAAGATAATCTGTTGGCCAGTAGCTTAGTGATGAGCTTAGCAAAGGGATGTACCAAACTTATAGGTCGAAAATCTTTCACATGAGTAGCTTCCTGCCTTCCTCCTTAGGAAGGAGAGAGATATATGCTGAGTTGTTTTTTTACTAAACACAATATTCTATTTAATATCTAGATTGCTGAGCAAGTTATTTTTTGTTCTTTCTTAAACTTGTTTGAAAACCAATGTACCTCTGTTCCACCAGTCTTTATTTTGACCTGCTAAGAAAACATAAATTTAGATTGCCAACTTGTTTGTGCTAAATTTCTACAATTTGTTTTGAATAACAATTTAACAACAAAACTTTGGAGTGAACATATCTGGGATTCAATTGTTCATTCAATCGAGTATCATGCTTTTACATAAGTATCTCTTCTGCTTCCCTGTGGTAATCTCTTTCTATATATACTAAGTGCTAAAAATTATTTCAGAGTCTGTACATGCTGAAATGGGGTCTATTAGCGATGCTGAGCGTGAATTGCAGCTTGTTGAAGAAAAAATACATGATGCTGAGCAGGTGTGATTCTCTTATTCTAACAAGTATTAGTTTGTGTGCTTTACTGTTGGTTTGTGGGATTTCCTTCAGTTAACAATATGGCTGCCACAAATCTGATAAATTTGGTCAAAAAGCTAATATGCAGCATTGCAAGTTGCAGCTTATGGTCTTTGTAGATGTAACAAAAGTTAGGCTTCAAACCCTTGATGGGTCAAGCTCCCTGCAGAATTGAGACTTAACACACTGGACACTCCGATTTTGTGCTGCTGAAAGCTGTCATATTTTCTGTTCTTGATGACCTATTATATATAGCTGAAAGGTGTTGCAAAAGTCATGACCTTGGTGGCCTGGAACCAGATTGTAGTGGTGCTAAAACTGAGTGCACGATGACCAACAACCCGGTGCATGGCTAACTCCTCTGACTCCTAACAGAAACAAAACCTGAGTTCAATTAAGTAGCAACTAACAACAACGAAAGCATCCTTGGATTGCTAGATCTTTAGCTAGTGTTTGTTTTCGATCTGCTGTTGGTCGTGTTTCTCTCTGTTTTTTAGTCATGGATGGGTTCATGTACGCCTATTGGTGGTTGCCGTAAGGAGGTTCTACGTACTGGTCCTCTAGGACCTTAATTTCTTTCTTAATATAATGACACAGTTCTCCTGCGTTTCTGAGGGAAAAACAACGAAAGCAAACTGGCAGACTCACTGGCTGAATTAATACAAGGTTTATTCTGATACTCCCTCACCAGAAGTCAGAGCTGTAGTTCTCTGTTCACAGATTACCTTACTAGGCCATGGTCGAAGAAGAACGTCAAACCAAAAGAACATCAACTTACTGTGTGTTGATGTATTATCTTGTCTTGTGGGATTTGCTGCAAGAAGTTGAGCTACAGGTAGGCGTTGAGAACAGACAAGTGTTCAGACTTGCTGCGGATGGAAATTACTCGGCCAAGCTGGTGTATGAGTCCTTTTTTATTGGTTCGATTCAGTTTGAGCTAGCTGACATAATATGGAAATGATGGCCTCCTGCTAAATGCAAGTTTTTCTTGTGGTTGGCTGCCCATTGAAAATGTTGGACTGTAGATAGGTTAAGCAGGAGAGGGCTTGACCATCCAGAGAATTGCCCTTTATGTGATCAGCATCATGAATCTATTGATCATCTTTTGACAAATTGTGTGTTTGCTAGAGAATTTTGGTACCACTTACTAAGTCAAGTGAATCTTCAGTTTCTTGATCCACAGCCCGAAGACAGGAGCTTTGTGGTTTGGTGGAGTTTGGCGGCTGGTCAGATTAGTGGGGTTGCTAGGCGAGGTCTAAACACTCTAATTATTCTTGGAGCTTGGACTCTCTGGAAACTGTTGTGAACTGCGATGCACTCGCATGATAGTCCCGATACTCCTCCCTCCTGTAGGAGGCCCTAGGAGTAAACCAAATCTATTCTTCTTGCTTGTCTCTACTAACACCCTGCCCCTCCTTATATAGAGCGGTAACCCTAACTTAATAGCTAAGCAACATAACAAACCCTATCTGGCCGACACTGTTCATGTGCTACAGTAACCGTGCGTGAACAGTGGCCGCGACTAACCTAACCCTGATGACCTAGCTAATGGGCTTAAGGCCCATAACAACCCATAACAGAAACACAGAAATATAGCTGTGTTTGATAAAAAATCTCCCAACATTGAAGAGGCAATTCGTAAGGATGATCAAGAAAAGGAGATGTGGAGTCGTGCTGGGCTAGCGATCTTTCGCTCCTCACAGCCCCCATTCCTGTTCTCTAGGTCTTGGTCGGTCGTGTTTCCTTAGGACTTATGGATCAATTCGTGTATTTTTGTTTTTGGCCTCTATAAGTTGGCTTTGTGTCTGTGTTGTTTTTGGTCTCTGTAACTTATGAATCGAGTGTTTTAGGCTTTATAGCCTTAATCCTAACAAACTTGCAGCTAAGTTTTGGCACGGAGGCCGAACTAGAACTCGATCGACCCCTTGCATAAACACCCTAATGCCACAGCTAACCTTGTCGAAGAACGCATGACCAAGCGCACCTAAAGTCCTTGGTCAGCTTGCACCCTGCGGGGGCTATAGATCGGTTGACGAAGGCTCCCACAAATGCCAAAAGCTGGCACCTGCCGATGCGTGCCGATTGCGACGACACCTGCAACACATCTCGAGCGGATACCGAAGTCAGAGCGGCAGACTCCCGAAGACCGGAGACTTCGCCATTGATGCCCTTCCCGTTGAGATGCCTCGTTGGACTACACGGAGGGCACCCAACATAGCCGTCAGCAAAGACGAAGACACCATGATACCCGAAGGCCCCGGAGAGGTGAAAAGACAACAGATCCATAGGTTGTGGTTCGTCCTGCTGGGCCCACTAGTCAGTCTGATGGGTGTGTAAGTGCCCTAGTGTAACTGGCCCTTGGGCGTCACTGTATTGTAATTACCTTGTTGCACAACATATTCCGGGAAAGTAGAAGGTGATCGGGGGCATAAATATACTTAGGCCCACCACCCCCGTCCTGTAGTTGGCCGAGACACACTTGACAAGACATTTGAGCTCTCAGCCATTCGTTTTGTTGTGCCACTTGTCACCTTGGGCTACAGATGGATTGACGAAGGCTCCCACAAATGCCAAAAGCTGACACCTACGGAGGCGTCCCAATTGCGACGACATCTACAACACATCTCGAGCAGATACCGAAATCAGAGCGGCAGACTCCTGTAGACTGGAGACTTCGCCATCAACGTCCTTACTGTTTAGATGCCTCGCTGGACTACAATGAGGGCGCCCAGCGTAGCCGTGAGCAAAGATGAAGATGCCATGATATCTGAAGGCCTTGGAGAGGTGAAAAGACAATAGAGCCATAGGTTGTGGTTCGTCCCATCGGGCCCGCTAGTCAGTCTGATAGGTGTGTAAGTGCCCTAGTGTAACTAGCCCTAGAGTGTCACTGTATTGTAATTACCTCATTGCACAACATATTCCGGAAAAGTAGAAGGTGATTAGGGGCATAAATGTACTTAGGCCCACCAACTCCCGATCACCCTATAAATACCCCCGTCCCGTAGTTGGACGAGACACGCTTGACAAGACATTTGAGCTCTTAGCCATCTGTTATGTTGTGCCACCTGTCACCCCCTGTTCACGAGTGCTTGGGCTACAGATTGGTCGACAAAGGCTCCCACAAATGCCAAAGCTGGGACCTGCGGAGACGTGCCAATTGCGACGACACCTGCAACACATCTTGAGCGGAGACCAAAGTCAGAGCCGCAGACTCCTGAAGGCCGGAGACTTCGCCATCGACGCCCTTCTCGTTGAGATGCCTCGTTGGACTACATGGAGGGCACCCAACGTGGCCGTCAGCAAAGACGAATACGCCATGATACTCGAAGGCCCCGGAGAGGTGAAAAGACAACAGACCCATAGGTTGTGGTTCGTCCCACCGGGCCCACTAATCAGTCTGATGGGTGTGTAAGTGCCCTAGTGTAACTGGCCCTGGGGTGTCACTGTATTGTAATTTCCTCGTTGCACAACATATTCTAGAAAAGTAGAAGGTGATCGGGGGCATAAATGTACTTAGGCCCACCAACTCCTGGTCATCCTATAAATACCCCCGTCCTGTAGCTGGACGAGACACGCTTGACAAGATATTTGAGCTCTCACCCATCCATTTTGTTGTGCCACCTGTCACCCCTTGTTCACGAGTGCTTGGGCCCACTGCTTTCAGACCCAACACTAAGCTTACACAAAACTCTCCTAAGAAAATGGAAACAAACTAACTGACTGCATAGATCTCCTCGTGATGACCGCAACTTGGACTTAGTGCGTGAGATGGGCATGTTTAGGGTCGTGACTCAGTCACACATACGTTTACTGTGTTGGTACTTGGTATACTTCAGCGACCCTCGACTGACAGCTCATCTCCGAGCTGAAAGGAGGGATAGGTCTCAGGGAATGCTGTCATAGGCTCCCCGGCGTATGTGTGACTGGGGCTATGTGTGAGGGAAGGCCCCCCGGCGTGGGAAACAGAGGCGCGACCATGGGAGCGGAGGTACAGTGTCGAGGAGGATGCAACACCCTTGGTTGGGCTCCACGAGCTGATGGCGGCAAGGAGATGCAGGAGAGGAGGCGAGTGCCGTGGGACGAGACGATGCAGGCTGACGGCACAGACTGCGGGCGAGGTGGAGCCGCCGACTAGGTCGTCGTCGGCGGCTGGAACGAGCCACGGACCGACAACGGCGGGACAGCGTCGGCCAGGGAGCCGACCGCAGGGCGCGACCTGGGGGGCAACGCGGAGCACTGGCCTGGGGCGCGACATTTGAGCGTGGCCCGGACAGGGAGGGCGGTGCCGACGAATGAGATCTTGCCGGTGCAAAGCATGACGGCTTGGGGCGTGACCTGGACAGGGAGGGGCGGCGCCGACGGGGAAGGTTCGTGCAGGGACGAGGGGGGGGGGGAAGATCGCGTGTCGGCGGCAGAGGTCCGCGCAGGGGCCGTGACCGGACTGTTCCAAGGGCGGTGGGCCAGTGTCAAGGGTTGGGCGGAGATGGAGTGCATTTATGGCTGGCATGGCCCGACACGAAAATAGAAGTCCAAAGCACGACACGAAGGAAAATGGGCCGAGCAGGCATGACTCGAATGGCCGGGCCGTGGCTCAAACTTAGGCATGATATGTGGCACGACACGACACGACTAGATGGGCCGGCACGACACGAACTAGAAAACTATTGTTTAAATGGTTATTTAGTGCTCCAATATTTTTTTATCTCTTCACAAAAGTTAGGGCCAGGTCAGGCCGGCACTGCACGACCCAACTTTCAGCTCTACCTGGACCGGAGGGTGGGGAGGGAGGTAGGCAGACGACCGCGACTAGGGGCAGGATGTTGGTGGCGGCGGTTGTAGGTGGGATAGAAGAGGAGAGAGGAAACTAAAAGACCTAGCTCTGGTACAAAGTTGGAGAATGAAACACTAACCCTAATCAAGGTTGGGAGTGTATATATATAGCTGAATGTTGTGGGCCAAGGCCCATTACAATGAAGGTATACATAGAGACGTAAACAACACTCTAACAGCTTGTACTGCACCCATTGCCGATCTTTGAAATGACATTTCTTCCCTTGCAATACATAACTTCCTTGAACCTTAGATAAAGGTGTGCTGTGTTGGTTTCTCAGGTTTTGTAGCTTGATGATATTGCAGAAAGGCTATGTGATGGTTTCGAATTGTTGCATTTGAATATTTGGTTCTCCAGAAATAATAGTTTCTTTTCCGCTCCTTATATTGATCAACTTTTGTTGCTACCTGAAAAGTTCCCTGCTTTCTTTTGCAACTCTTGTCAGGCTAGTGCTACTAAATGCAAGTGTGTTACTGTTCTAACACCTATCTTATAGGCTTACATGGCATACTGTCCTTGATACTTCTGTGCTCATGGTACTACATTGTATTTTCGAACCTTTTCAGGAGAAGGCTCACTATGAACGTGTTATGGAAACAAAGGTTTTAGGTCCTATTACAGCGACTGAATCAGAGTTGACACGTCTTCAACAGCTTCATCAGGTTATTGATGTGTAACTGGTTTCTTTGTTCAAACCCCCTATTTTCCTTCAAGTGCAGATTTGATGCCTTGTTAGCTAAATACCGTTGCAACGTTCCAAAAAATCATGTATGTACAAATAAAGTTAAGTGTAGCTTCAACAATTCAGCTTGAAATTCATCCTAGATTTCAAGAAACAAAATAGACAAGTTGTCTACCTGGTAGGCTGGTACTGTTCATCATGTACTGACAGTGGCAGCTGTGTTTTTTTTTAAATCTCAGCATAAAAGATGAATTTCAAACTAAATTGTTGTGGCTACACTAACTTTTAGGTGTACTTTATACATGATTTTGTGATGATTTTTTAAAACATTACAGACTTGAAATGTACTGTCAACTATAGCTTTCATTTGTAGAAAAAAGGAAAGGTTTATGTTACATGCATGTGCTCAATTTAGATGCATAGTAGAGACGTTGGAAGACACTTTTGGAAAAGTTGTTACGAATTTTCAGCCGCTAGCTACCAAGCCCCGTTGTGATTTGAGTGCCACTTTGCTTCAAATTGCAGTTTGATCGAGAGGTTTATTTGGCTCTCACATGCAGTAATGACCTTTTTTGCAGGAGTATTTTGAAAAGGCTTCAACAATTTGTGCCGAGAGTGAAGTGGAAGCTCTTGGGGGTGTTGAAGGATCAACCCTAGAACAATTAAGTGCTCGTATTAAGAAATTAAAACAGAAATTTCAGCAAGAAAGCAGAAGGTCTGACCAATCATTTGCATGGCCACAATAAATAAACGAGTTCTGATACTTTCTCTTAAAAATGTTTGTGCAGATATACTGAAACCATTGATGATCTGAGAGCACTGCATGACAAGAAGGGACAGAAGATCCTGAGAAAACAACAAATGTATTCAGGTTTTAGGGACAAATTAAATGTAAGTTCTGTGCAATTTGTCTGATATCTTCATTTTTTCTAGATGAATATGGTTTTAAAAGGTTTGTTTGATACTTTGATTTGTTTTCTTCATCAACATGTAAGAGCTGTGATTTTGTAACTACTGTCCACTTTTACTTGTGGATGCATTCAATTTACAAGTCAAATTTGCATGACTTGTGCAGTATTTGAGTATTGATTTGTAGGCATTGAAGTAATACATGTTAAGGTATAAATAATAGTCAAGGGCATTAGTGTAATCTTCTTGTCTAAGGTTTTCTCTGGTGTCCCTCATTCAATTGAGTCTCTTTATTCATAACATTCTCAGAGATCTAGGTTTTTTGCCATGCTGTGCCAGGGAAGATCCGTCTTTGCTCCTGTCGGAAACCTCAACTATCTTCATTTTTTCCTCGTGGTGCTCTCTTCCTCTCTGCCCAGCGTAGCAGCCGATCCAATTACCCAGCAGCATGTCTCTGACCATCATCTGCTTCCGGCCACTGAAGTCCGTCACTGCATCAGCCCAGCTCTAGGTTGTGCACATCACACGGCTGTTCGTGCGCTCGTCCATGGTCGCCATCGTCGGCACCCCTGGTCGTCCGTGGTGCTTCGTTTTAGGCGCTGCTGGCATGGCCATAGGGTGCCGTGTATTCCCTACTCATCTCTTCGACATTCATGGCTCGTCCTTGCCACTCGTCCACCACTGTCCGTGATTGCAGCCGCTTGGGCTCTTCATCTTCACAGCCTGTCGTCCTGGTCTATGAGTCGACTTGCTTGTCCAGGGCCAGTAGCCACTCGTCTGTAGTCTCATCTTCGTTTGTCAGCCCATCCCTGTGGGCTGTGGATTAGCCTTCGCTGTTGCTTGTCTGATGTTTGTGGATCAGAGAAGGTGCAGCCACCTGTCTGTCTGTGAGATTGCTCTGTTGTGGGACTCGTCTTTGTTGCTGCTGCTCTCTGATTTCCTGCACTGGTTTGCTATCGTTCCTGCTGCTTGCTGCTCCTATATTCTTTTTCTCAATTACTAAGGGCAGGTCGTGGGTTCCAAGCATCCTCTCTATTTGCGGACGAAAGGCTTGCTTCGGTTTATCTCTTCCCAAGAGCCCACTCTTGTGGGAGCTTCCGGCACTGAGTCTGCCATTTGTTTCTCAATCGCATGAGTGTCCATCCAAGTCTAATTGCACATCTCCAGTTAGTCAAGCTGTTGTGGCTGCTGCGTGGTGGTCGGTGAGGGGAATGCAGGGGAGAGTGGAGGAGGAGAGTGGCTTGAGAACAAGAACGCAGAACGTAGCGAGGAGGTCTGTCGTCGCCGGCGGCTGAAGGCGCCACCGTCGAAGAACAGCCCACCTCTAGGAGGTAACTGTATTATTCTTCGATGCCCTCTTACAAACTAGCAGCCAGCCTTTATAGTCTAGGCGGCAGGGAACACACCCAATCAACTTATTGCTTTCTATAATGGAAATAGGAAACTCTACTGTCTGCTATAGCAGAAATAGGAAACTACTGATATAGCAGAAATAGGAAACTACTGACTGATATACTGGAAATAGGACTCGCCTGATCTGCCTGATCCTCTTCCCTTAATTCGGCTGCCTGATTGTTTGCTTCCTTTTTCTTATTCTTCCGGCTCAGTTGCCTTCCTGAGCCTGCGCCCATAGGTGTTCCTGTAGAAGAATGAGTCCACAACACTTCCCCCCTCCCCTTGGAACAGCTCGTCCTCGAGCTGAAACATCGGATATTGTTTCTTGAATTCTTCTAGGGAAATCCAAGAAGCATCAACAGCTGTCTGTCCGTCCCAATGCACCAACAATTCCCATACTCCATGTTTGAGACGAGCACGAATGATCTTCAAGGGATGAGGAACCACTCTTCCATGCACCAGAGATGGCAACTGCACTGGATCACCGACCGGAGGGGTACCCACGAAAGGCTTAAGAAGAGCCACATGAAACACATTATGGATGCGGGCGGCTGCTGGTAAACGAAGACGATAAGCTACTGATCCAATCTGCTCTAGTACTTCATAAGGTCCAAAGTACTTAGGGCCCAGCTTGGTGGCACGAGCTGGAGTGATACCCACTGCTGTGCGGTGATGCAAACGGAGCCAAACCCAGTCTCCTACTGCAAAGACAACCTCCCGGTGCTTCTTATCATGCTGGGCACGCATGACCTCCTGAGCCAACAATAACCGATCACGGATTTCAGCCAGGAATTCATCTCTATCTCGGAGTTGGGCTTCTACTGCTGCCACCTTTGCTGCCCCCTGTTCAAATTGCAGCAAGGTTGGTGGAGGCCGTCCATAAACCACCTGGAAAGGAGAAACACCAATAGCTGTTTGGAAGGAAGAATTGTAGCAAAATTCTGCCCACGGTAACCACTGTAGCCAAGAACGAGGTCGATCTCCTGCTAAGCAACGAAGATACATAGTGATAATGCGATTAGTGACCTCCGACTGCCCATCCGTTTGTGGGTGAAAAGCTGAACTGAGAAGCAATGTCACCCCTGCTAAACGGAATAATTCAGCCCAAAAAGTGCTAGTAAAAACCGGGTCCCGGTCACTAACAATAGAACATGGGAACCCATGTAGCCGAACAATCTCATCAAAGAAGGCCTTTGCAACAACGGTGGCTGAATATGGATGGCTGAGTGGGATGAAATGAGCATATTTGGAAAACCGGTCCACCACAGTCAAAATAACTGATTTCCCGCCAACTTTGGGAAAGCCCTCAACGAAGTCCATAGCAATATCACTCCAAACAGAAGAGGGAACTGGCAGGGGCTGCAGCAGTCCAGCTGGGTGCAAGTGCTCAGTTTTATTGCGCTGACAAACTCCACAACCTTTGACATATTCGCGGACCAAACGGCTGCTGTGAGGGTTGAAGAAGGATAACCGAAGACGATAGAGTGTCTTCTGAATACCCTCATGTCCTGCTGTATGTGCATTCTCCAGTAGCTGTGGCCATAGGGGAGATGAATCCGGAACATATGCTTTGCCCTGAAATAACAGCAGTCCATCCACCTCTGTCCACCCTGCTGGTGCAGTGCCACTGGCTAACTGGGCCCGAATTTCTTGTGCTCTTGGATCAGCAAGGAGTTCTTGACGAATTGCGTCAAAAACTGCAAATGATGTTGTCGATAGGGCATGAATACTGAAGGCCTCCTCATCCCGACGAGATAAGGCATCTGCTGCTGCATTTTGCTTGCCTGGGCGGTACACCACATCCAGATCATAACCAAATAGCTTCGTGACCCAAGTGTGCTGTGGAATAGTGGTCAGACGTTGGTCCAATATGTACTTCAAGCTGCGATGATCAGTGCGGACTGTGAATGACCTGCCCCACAAGTATGGCCTCCAATTGCGAACAGCTTTGACTAAGCCGATCAGCTCTCTTTCATATGCGGGCAACTTGGCGTGGTGAGGGGCCACGGCACGACTGAAGTAAGCCACGGCGCCCTCGCCCTGGTGCAGCACCGCGCCAAAGCCGGAGCCCGAAGCATCGCAGTCGACGTAGAAGCGCTTGGCGAAGTCTGGTAGTCGGAGCAGTGGAGCAGACACCAGCGCCTTCTTCAGGGCTTGGAAGGCCGATGCCGCCTGGGAAGTCCAGGAGAAAGCCGCCCCCTTGAGGAGAGCAGTTAAGGGCTCGGCCACCGCACCGTACCCCGCAATAAACTTGCGGTAGTACCCGGTGAGGCCAAGAAAACCCCGCAGCGCCCGTGCAGTCCGCGGCTGTGGCCATGCCTCCACAGCCGCCACCTTGGATGGGTCCATGGCCACACCCTCCTTGGAGATAATATGGCCCAGGTAGGCCACCGTTGGTTCGCCGAAGAAACATTTAGACTGCTTGATGAAGAGGCAGTTGGCGCGTAACAATTGAAAAACCATCCTGACCTGCTGCACATGTGTCTCCCAAGAAGAACTATAGATGAGTATATCATCAAAAAAGACTAGAACGAACCGGCGGAGAAATGGCTTGAGGATGTCATTCATGAGAGCTTGAAATGTTGCTGGCGCGTTCGTCAAGCCGAAAGGCATGACGAGGAACTCAAAATGTCCATGATGCGTGCGAAACGCGGTCTTGGCGATGTCCTCTGGATGCATCCGGACCTGGTGGTACCCGCTGCGGAGATCAATCTTGGTGAAGAAACAAGCGCCCGACAGCTCATCAAGGAGCTCGTCGACCACTGGGATAGGAAATTTGTTCTTGACCGTCTTGTCATTTAAGGCCCGAAAATCCACACAAAATCGCCAAGTACCATCATGCTTCTTCACCAGGAGAACAGGGGAGGAGAAAGGGGATGTGGTTTCCCGAATAATCCCCTGTGCTAGCATTTCCTGACATTGGCGCTCAATCTCGTCTTTCAAAAGCTGCGGGTATCGGTACGGGCGGACTGCAATGGGAGCCGTACCCGGCAACAAATGAATGTGATGATCATGGCGTCGCGCGGGCGGCAGTCCACGCGGTTCTGCAAACAGGTCAGTAAAATCTTGCAGTAATGAATTCATGAGGTCCCTGGTCGCCGTCAGAGCAGCAAGGCTAACGTCGTCACCACCGATCCCACGCCACAGGACGGCACGATCATGGTGCCAGAAAGCCATGGATCGCGCCGTGAAGTCCCAAGTAATGGGTCCCAGCGTCTTGAGCCAGTGGACACCGAGGACGACGTCGAAGCCCTCGAGAGCTAAGGCATAGCAGTCGATGGAGAACGTCTGGTCCTGGATGGCCAATGTCATTGCTGCACAGATACCCGGACTGTGCAGCTGCTGTCCATTAGCCACAGTGACCACCAGACCCGGCCGATGGGTGATGTCGAGGCCGAGTCGGTGGGCGACGCCCTGGTTGATGAAGGAGTGGGTGGAGCCGGAGTCCACAAGTGCCGTCAGCTCTTCCCCTTGGATCTTGACGCGAAGACGGATGGTGTCACCCGCAGGGACCCCTGTCAACGCGTTCAGCGAGATGCAGACTTCCTCCGTGATGTCGTCGTCCTCTGGCGCAGCGTCGTCCAGGGACAGACAGAACACGCCGCCCCGCGCCGCACACTTGTGATCCCGGGAGAATTTCTCCGGGCAAAAATAACATTGCCCCTTGGCACGTTTGTCGGCGATCTCCTCAGCCGACAGCCGACGAACGCGTGGTCGCTGTGGTTCGTCCGTCGTCGGTGCTGGTGTCGTTGACGGTGGACGAGGACGGGAATGCTGACGCGGCGTGGACGAGTAGATGGCGCGAGCCGCCTCAGCGGAACGGCGCTCGAAGGCCCGGGCCAGACTCATGGCTGTCTGAAGGTTCGCCGGGTGTTGCATCTCGACGTCGGATGACAAAGGCTGACCCAACCCGGCAGTGAACAAGTCGATTTGGTGCTGCCGGGTCAGGTTGTCGCAGCGGCACAGGAGAGCCAAGAACTGGCGCTGGTATTCCTCCACCGTGCCGGTACGGTGGAGCTCCTTCAACTCCCCAAGCGCGTTGGAGCGGATGGGCGGGCCGAAGCGCATGTTGATGAATTCAACAAAGCGCGGCCACGTGATGATGCCGAGATCACGCTCCAACTGGTAGTACCATTGTGCCGCCGTGCCGTCGAGATGGAGAGAGGCCATCCACACCTTATCCTCCTGCAGCGTGCGGTAGCCGCGAAAAAAGCCTTCACACTTGTTCAACCATGGGAGCGGATCCGACTCACCATCGTAGTGCGGGAAGTTGAGGTTGGGCTCGCGTGGACCACTGCTGTCAGGACGTCGAGGGCCAGTCCCGCGGCCCCCACGGAAGCTGCCTTCCTCCGTGCCTCCGTGGCGTCGACGATCAGGCGAACCCTGCAGCTCGTGGTCCTCTTCATCACCGGACTGAAATTTCTCCGTGCGCGCGATGCGCTGGTCATGCGCGTTCAGGCGGTTGTTCATGGTTGTGAGCTGCGCGATGATGCGGTCTAGCTTCACCGAATCAGGCTCAGGATCGCCCGCGACGCTGGACATGGTCGGGGCACTTGTCTCCGATACCAATTTGTTGTGGCTGCTGCGTGGTGGTCGGTGAGGGGAATGCAGGGGAGAGTGGAGGAGGAGAGTGGCTTGAGAACAAGAACGCAGAACGTAGCGAGGAGGTCTGTCGTCGCCGGCGGCTGAAGGCGCCACCGTCGAAGAACAGCCCACCTCTAGGAGGTAACTGTATTATTCTTCGATGCCCTCTTACAAACTAGCAGCCAGCCTTTATAGTCTAGGCGGCAGGGAACACACCCAATCAACTTATTGCTTTCTATAATGGAAATAGGAAACTCTACTGTCTGCTATAGCAGAAATAGGAAACTACTGATATAGCAGAAATAGGAAACTACTGATTGATATACTGGAAATAGGACTCGCCTGATCTGCCTGATCCTCTTCCCTTAATTCGGCTGCCTGATTGTTTGCTTCCTTTTTCTTATTCTTCCGGCTCAGTTGCCTTCCTGAGCCTGCGCCCATAGGTGTTCCTGTAGAAGAATGAGTCCACAACACAAGCTGTGTGTCCACAAATTTTGTCAGATCAGCCTTTTTTGTGTCTCATGGTTAGCTGTGTTCCGTCAGTTTAGCTAGTCATCGTCATCAATGATGCGACCATGCTTCTTGGTCTCTTTTGTAGCCATTTTGCTACACTTTATGATCAGTGGTCGTTTATTCGTCGTCATCAGTGTTCTGTCATACTGTTTTCCATTTTGCAACAGTGATCTCTCTGTTATTTCGACTTGATTCGACAGATCTCTCTGTTCTCATTGAGTTCAAAGTCTTCAAAGCAAGGTTCATAGTTGAAGATTTGAAGTACTGTTTTGTGAAGACTTGAGGTATTTGCTGAAGTTACAGGTGGTCAAGTGGTGAAGGCAGTGCCCTCTTGTGGCGGAGGTCCTTTTCTACCTCGACATTGTTCAAGAGTTGCACGCTTCGACAACATCTTCTATTTTAGATTTTGGATGCAACTAGTCTATTTTATTTTCCTTTTCTTTTCAAGTCTAGTGCATAGTGTTAACTCTCTAAAAGCAACATCATTGCATTCATCTTTCATTTGAAAGGGGGTGTTAAGGTATAATAGTCAAGGATATTAGTGTAATCTTCTTGTCTAGGGTCTCTCCTGTGTCTCTCATGTACTCTCTATATAGTCCCTATTGGGCCTCAATACCATCATCCAATTGATTCTCTCTTTATTCATAGCAATACAATAATGACGGGCAGTTCTCATGGCAATTTGAGAAAAATGATAATGGTGTTAAATGTACTAGTTCATGTGTAACACACTAAAAAATGGATCTGTAGGCATGTCAAAAGGCACTGGACTTGAGATGGAAGAAGTTTCAGAGAAATGCGGGTCTTTTGAAGCGTCAGCTTACGTGGCTGTAAGTTCCTTGCTATGCTCCAGATTTTCTTCCAAGTTTTCCTATCAATTATGGAATATGATTATCCCTGAGCCTTGCTGCGTTTCCACATATGAAAGGTTCAACGAGCACCTGGGAAAGAAAGGTATCAGTGGGCACATCAATGTAGATTATAAGAATGAAGTTCTGTCTGTTGAGGTGTGTTACTTTCACAGGATTTCATTTTCTTGATGTTTGCATACATATCTGCTTTGAGCCAGTCTAAGTAAAATGTTTATGGTGTTCACTGTAGCTGACAATGCCTCAAGATGCGTCTCGTGATACCATTAGAGACACTAGAGGACTTTCAGGTAGTTTCAGCTTCCAATAGTCCTAGTTAATTAATCAAGTTTTGTTTATTCTTGAGGGAATTGTTAAAGAAATACATGTTTTTTTTTTGTTTATTGTTATCTGATCTATAACTTTTATTGGTGCTGTCATGTTCTCTCAGGTGGAGAACGATCTTTCTCAACCCTTTGCTTCACCTTGTCTCTTCATGGAATGGCCGAAGCACCATTTAGGGCCATGGACGAGTTTGATGTATTCATGGTGAGCTAACCTTTTGTGACCTTGCCATTATCTTTGTCCATTTAATAACAGAACAGACTTGGTAACTAGCGCCATATGCATTTGGCAGGATGCGGTGAGCCGCAAAATAAGCTTAGACACCCTAGTAGATTTTGCTGTCGCACAAGGGTCTCAATGGATATTTATAACCCCTCATGATATCAGGTTTGATAATATAACCTCAGTATAACCACGGTTGTTTTGACGTCCTTTATGTTTTGTAATTCCAAGTTCCTTTTCTTTTCCTCAGCATGGTGAAGGCTGGGGATAGGATCAAGAAGCAGCAAATGGCTGCTCCTCGCGGTTGACAGTGTTGAGACCCCTGACCCTTGTAAATGAAGCCTGAGAGCCTTGGGCATGGGAGTGAATCTGCTTGGAACTACTACTTTTATATTTTGTTTGTAGTTTGTACATAGCACATTTTGAGGCAATGGGCGTGTCCCTGGTCAAGAGTTTGTTCCTGGGCAGCATCAGCAGTTCTGTAGTTGCATTGCTGTTTGGACAGGGTCCCACTGTGCTATGTTAAAGAGTGGTTGATGCATGTCTTTTGAAATAATTGGGCCTTGAACATACTGCGGATGTAAATGAAAGAATTGCGGCTGCAGATGTCGATGAAGGTAGCCCCGACTTGGACTCTGCTGATTGCAGGAACCTGAGTTGATGAAGGTTCTGAAGTTATCCTATTTTTTTCATGAAAAAATATGTGGGTCCCACTCAAAACTTTGACCTAACTAAATATATCCAAACAATTGATTGGGTCTGTCTTAATTGCTAGTTTCTTTTGTACGAGATGCGGCAGGTTCTATACATGCATGGCTGATATCATGTTCTACAGTTTGACTTGTCGTTTCCCAAATATTATTTTGTTTAGTTTCCCTATCGATGAATTTTCTTGTTTTTGATATTAGCGTATTATCAACGAGGTTCTTGTTTTGATAATATTGTATCCTTTCATTTTGACAGAAATGTCAAATTAAAAGTGATGAACCTTTCTTCCTTCCGATCGTTTTTATCTGTACCATAATAATATATAAACACTAAGACTGATTTGGTGGCAAGGGGATCACGGGAGGATTGGAGTGGATTGAGGGGAAAACGAAAAGAACTCGTTTGGGAGCCTCAAAACTGGGTTTCCGGCCTGAACACAGGTTGTGAGCAAACACGGTGTGGCAACGAGAAAAAGCACACCTCTGAAGGCCAGGCTCGCAGCACCTATTGACTCGAAACGTAGGTGTCGCCTCGTCGCTGATGTGAAAAGCCACAAGATAGCTCTTCAAGGAATAGGATTAGATAAAAGATTAGTTAGTTGAATTATGTAATCAAATGACATCCTTTGGTATGGATGCAGTCAACAGTTGTCTCCTATAATTAGGCATCTATTCATTGCACCCCTTTTTCTTGTATAAATATGTAAAGAGATAAATACAAAGACACTTCTTTCATTCTCTACTTTCACTTTACATTTCAGTTCTTTACACGTTATCATGCACGCTCTCCTCTAAACACAAGAGAAGGAAGAAGAATAGAGACACTCAAGTCTCTAACCCATCTATGCCACTAAATCGTCTACGTTCTTCGTTGTCGTCGAAAGCAAAAGAACTAGTTGTTCTTTACCATAAGAACATTGAAGGAGATAAGTGGTATTATATGAGTAAGTCCTTTCTGATTGTCTTCTACTCTATTTTCTGTTCTTTGTCTTTTTCTATTTGCATCTATATGCACCAAGAACATTTTCACTGTTCTCCCCAAATCACAGCAAGTGATCAAGATGAAGTATGGTCTTGACAAGAAGAATAAAGACACTGCTATCCATCGTGAGTACCCATGACAATAATTCACTTGCCCTCTTGTACTTTCTAAGTTTCTATTCAACCTCCGTCGTGTTGGTAGAGTTTGTCATCTCTCAATCCATCGTTTCGGCCACTGGACATCGAGCCACACTCTCTGGAGGCCATGCTTAAGACATTGGGTACAAGTGCGCGGTCCTAGCATCCGATTTGTCTTAGACCGCCTTGGGCAGAGTACTTCTTAGCGGTGGCCTGACTGCGTGGCGCTCGCACGCCGCTTCTTCTTGGC
The DNA here is from genome assembly GCA_029449295.1 of Zea luxurians. Lineage (NCBI taxonomy): Eukaryota > Viridiplantae > Streptophyta > Magnoliopsida > Poales > Poaceae > Zea > Zea luxurians. The sequence continues at coordinate 87,623,606 of JAOPSE010000001.1, read as the reverse complement.
CCCAACGATACGACTGCAACTGCGACGCCCACACGCGCCAGCCCGATGACGCATGTCCCAACCGCGGTGTCCGCGCACAGATCACGACGGTGGGCCGACGAGCTGCTACTTGCGCAGTGGTGGCGTCTCAGCGCAGCAGCGCATGCCGCCTCCATACGACGGCGAGTCACCCGAGCCACGTTCCAACAGAGCGGCTTCAACAGCGGCGCCGCAGGACCTATCGAGTTAGCCGTTTGGCCACTAGGCCCTTTCGCCCTCTGCGCCTCCATATGTCTAGTTCGGTTTGAGCCAAATTGGCTAATTATTGGTCCAAATGGCCACATATTTTCAATCATAAATTCACAAGAAAACCCTTAAGTTTTCATGTAATTTAGCATTAAATTATCACAGATAATTTCTGTGAGTGTGTACTTTGTTGTTTAAGTCACCCAACTTTTATCAATAATTGTGCCACTGATGTTTTACCAGTGTAAAATATCCATTCTAAGTGTTGTTCAAAGAGTTTGTATGCAACAAAGCCAATAAACATACACTTATTTTATCCAACGATCCATATATTGCACTTCATGCAATTTTTGTTTATGCCCATATGCTTTTTAAAAGCCAAAAACACTTAATCCATTTAAATGCAAAACCATTTAAGTGTTCATCTCTCTTTGTATAACACAATGTTCACAATTTTTGGATGTTGGCAATACACAAGGTAACATTTAGTTGTTGCTACGTGATACCTATCCTCAATGTGCGTACCCAATATCTAAATTTGGAACAACGGTCTACACTTTTCTTAAAGGTGACTACCATAATTCATAATTCCTATTGGCCATACACAAGGTAGTAGTATCATAGTTACTACTGCGGGGTATTAATCCTCAACGTGCGTACTCAATACAAAAATGAATTAAATTAATAAGGTCTACACTTTATGAGTGATCCCTTAATGTGTTAATACGAAGTTGCAAATCACAAGTGGCACTTACTATGCCCCATAATGAGATCTACACTATTTTTGGTGATTACCTCCAAAGTATTTGCACATATTGAGATTTACACTCATGATGTAACAATTTTCATTGTTCCATCACTTTTGCATATTATATGACTATACCATAGTCGTTTTAATTTACCTATAGTGTAAATTAAATAAATATATGGTTTGACCCAAACAAGGATAGTGGTCAAGGAAAAGTTCGATTTCCTCACTCTTGATGGTCCCAAATATCTCACATGGTCAATTGATGTAAATTCCATCCTATTTATCTATAGATTCGCAGTGGTATTAATGCCCCCCTATAGGTTAAGTAAAATATAAACTTTATCTCAATAAAGTACATATGAAGGACATAAATCTATGTATATCATGGATAAAAACCCATACACTTTATGGTTTCCTCTCAAAGAGTGATATGAATAGCAAATGACACACATATGTCCAATGCCAATTTTTATTGGCTACAAGTTAATCTCTAGGACTTTTAATCCATGAGAGAATTGTTGTTCACAAAATATCCTCCAAGTAGCACTTTTGTATATGGCTACAACTTTGACCAATATAAGGTCAATACTATTTGTGATTCAAGACTCATCTTGACTTCACAAATATTATCCATACACAATTCAAGACTCATCTTGAATAAAGGATTATTTGAGCAACAATTTTGCTTAAATAAGTAGCAAGAAAGTTCTCCATTATTTTGGTGACAACCCTTATAATAGCAAGAATGCTATTAATGGGGCAGGGTCGAGTTTTGTTCCTTATATGTAATGGGCTTCAGGTATGAGGGTGTCTGTAGCACCATGAATTTGTGGGTATAAAATTTCTTTCTAAATATCTACCAAATTCAGGTGTTACTCTTGTATCTCTCTCTAGTTTCTCTCTCTCTCTCTCTTTTCTTTTTAGCTAGAACTAGGTTAATTAGGAGAGGGGTTAATTATTTATTTTGTCAAAACAATGTAAGTCATGAATTGTTGCATCATGCTGAGCCCAAAATATTCTTTGAATTGATGCACATGTTTGATTTAGTTTGAATTTGAAAATTGGTTTGAATTTGAATTGAAAACCCTAGGGAAAATAAAATAGAAAAGGCATTAGAAATTCTAGGAAAATGGAAAATCTCTTTTCGGTCCAAACCAGCCCAGCAGGCCTAGCCCCCCCCCCGCGCGCGCCCGCAACCCCTGATAGGTGGACCCTGCTTGTCGGCGCCAGCCCGCGCCCACGTTCTCTCTCTCTCTCTTGCTGCCAGTGGGGCCGATTTGTCGGCGTCAAACTCCTCCGCGTGCGCATGCTTTCTCTTGTTGTCCTGTGGGCCCCACTCATCAGCATAGAAGCCCGTTCACTCATCCGTTCTCGCTGACCCGTGGGTCCCGTCGATCAGAATCGTCCCCCCGAACCATCCGCGCTTCTCGCCGTGGACGCGCCCACATCCGCGCATTTCCCGGCCATGACCCACGCGCCCGAGCCTTTTCTGGAGCCCATCCACACTCGCTCGCTTCTCCCTGCTCAGTTGCGCACTCAGCCGAGCACCATCGCCCTCTCTCTCGCTCTGCGAGCGCGCCCAGGGAGCTCCACCGCTGCTCACCGAAGTCCGCCGCACGTTCCACGGTCGCCGTCGAGCCCTCGTCGCGCCCATTGCCTCGGTGAGTTCCGCCTCGCCGTTAGCAACTCGGGACACCCCTCGGTTCGCCCCTAGCCCCTCTTGTTCGCCCGATCCGCGCTCACCAGAGTTCTTCCTGTGCAGCCAGAGCTCCGCCACTGTCGACCCGAGGCGTCCCTGCGTCTCAGTCGTTGCTCCGAGGCTCCAATGTTTCCTCTCGAGGTGAGCAACTTCACCGCACCCCTATTTCTCTGTTTATTGCCCTGATCTTCATGTGATTGCTCGCCAGAGTAGATTCGTGCCACCGTGGGACCATCTCGCCGCGTTCTGCGCCCTCTGGTGCCTCTGCGCTGGCGTTGTGCCAATGGTCGTGTTCGCCATGTTGCTCTGAATGCGCCCGAGTCCTTCCCCAAGTCCCTAGAGCCCTGCCGTGGCTGTTCCCCTCGTGTCCAGCGAGATCCCGCCGCAAGGTCAAGCAGCACCGCCGCACCAAGGATCCGCCATCCCGACCGCGCTGGCCGATGGATCTCGGACGTCCACCCGAGATCTGGCGGCCAGGATTTAATTAGAACCAATCTAACCTCGACCATCCGATGCAAACCCAGCCGTCCAGATCCGCTCCCCTCACCCGCGCTCTGCCCTTGGGCCCTGCCGGTCAGTGCCTGCGCCCCCTGGCGCTGGACCCGGATGGTCAGCCCGCCTCCCTCCTCAGTCATTGACACTGCCGGCCCACCTGTCAGCCCTCGCTCGTTTGCACGCGCGCTCGTCCGTGGATCTAATCTCAGCCGTTCATCTATGATTGAGCGGTCGAGATTATCCGATACCCCTTCGCATGGTGGTTTTGCTTAAGAAACCCCCGGGTTTTTTTGTAATCAACCCCCCGTCCCTCTGTATCGTGCGCAGGCCCCTGTAAATTATCAGATTGGACCCTAGGCTTTCGTTTAATCACAGAATTAGACCCAATTTTGTATTTCAAACTTCAAAACTTGTTTATTTCATATCTTTTTCATATGAACTCCAAATTTAGTGGTCCAAATTGCAAAATGTTCATAGGAATATTCTTTGTTCAAATAAGTTATGTTCATCCACAGTGTGTGTAATACCCAAATGATGAACAATAAAGAAAATGTGGATATCATTATTTGATTTGCCATCTCATTATTATAACATGGGATTAACCATAATTAAGAGAACAAAATATCTAATAAAAATAAGCCATGCTTTATATTGGAGTTTTGTTTGTGCATTGAATGATAATAACAATAACACCAATAAAAATATAATAATGAGTTGATGATTTGGATTAAAACATAAATTTGAATTTGGAATTTAAAACAGAAAAGGAGAAAGAAATATTATAAAATACAAAACAAATTCATAAATAAATTAATTCCAATACTGGTATGTTCAAATTAAGTATTTAATTTGAGAACAACAAATCCACAACACTGTTTGAATTCAAGTTGGAAAGTTACAAATAAGAAGGAAAATGAAACAGAAAATGAGAAAAAGGAAAAAGAAAAATAATGAAACGGTGCTAGGCAGGATACCTCGCTTTTGGCCCAGGAATCCATTACCCCGTGCGCTTGACCCAACTCAGGGGGGCACGGTGCCATCACATTGGGCCCACCGGGCAGCCGCGCGGCCGCGTGCACTCCCATCTCCTCACTGAATCGCAGGCCCCTCTCCTTAGCCTGAGCCTTCCGTGCGTGCACCGTTGAGCGTTTGCGCCGACATCTGGGGTCCACCGGACAACCTTCCACGCAGCGCACACTTTCCTCCACCCGGGTCATTGACACGCGGGACCACCTTGTCAGATCGTCGCCTTCCCCGACGAAATCACACCGCGCAACAGAAACCGGGTAATCCGGAGCGGTCAAGTCTCCGGGGATCGATTCCTCCGGCTTGCATATAAACGGACCCCTGTCCTCTTGCCCTGCTAACTTCACCACCGCCTTACCTTCGTGCAACTCGCGAACGCCGTCGGTTTAGGGCCACCGAGTAGCGTACGAGAAGCCACCACGTCAATTTATCGGAATGCCACCGTCCTGATTCCAGTGGAGGTGCAATTGGTGTTCGCGGGAGCGCGTGGGTCATTTGCGGGCAAGCCTCTAGGCATGTCGGTCACCGTGGTCAAGTCAATTCGTCACCGGAGTACTCCACTCGGCGGAATCTACGGTCGGTCGTGGCCGGCTGATTTGGGCACCCAATTAACCGGTATGTCCTCGCCGAGTGTGTTCCTCATCTCCTTTGCAATAATTTTCGGGAATCGAGGGTCGTAGTGGAGGGCCGGTTCGCGAAATCACCTCGTCACGGCAGGTCGCCGGTGAGAGTTGGGGGCGGCGCGGTCGCATGCTGTCGAGGGGAGGAAGAATGGTTCGCGTCGTTAGATGGGTTTTGGATGGTCGGGATTAGATCAAGGAATACCGATTCACTGGGTTTGATCGGAATCGTTGATTTGATGATCAAGGGTTTAGACTTGAGTGGGGCATGATTGTTTGCCGTCCATCGATATCAGATCTAATGGCTGAGACAATTTGGAGAGTATACGCGCGCACAGACCTAATCCGGTCCGATGGGCAGAGATTGGACGACCTGGGTTCATCGATACCCCTTCGTTCGAGTTATTTGCTAAAGAGACCCTGAACTCTCGCGGAATCAACCTGCAATACATCTCAGGATAGACTGTGTCTAGGTAAATCTTGCGGGATAGCCCCTAGCCTTTTATGTAATCATGCGCGCAGTCCAGGGATCAATAAACAATGAAAAAGAAATTAGAAAATAGATTTTTAGTTTAAAAATAATTCCAGAAACTTGTATAATTCATATTTAATTCATTTTAGCTCCAAATTGACCCATTCCATTTGCAATAATTTTGTATTAATATTGTCTATCAACTAGTAACACTGTTTAGCCATGTAACTTGGAATAAAGTTGTTCACTTGAATTAATCTATTCTAAGTGCTAAATTACTTTAGAAATTCATAACTAAATAACCATAATTCCAAATTTAGTAATTCTTGTTCCTACGATCTCATTACGCAGTGAAGAATATTATCATGCATTTTGTTCTATTGTTTGGTGTGATGTTAATTTTTGCTATACCATGTTTATTTGTATTATTGCGAGTAGACGAGCCAACCATAGAGGATCCAGGGGTTCAGCAGGTGGAGACTGCTGAGCAGGAGCTCGTTGAAGGCAAGTTGTGCCATTGATCACTTCTTTTTACCCAGTCATGTTCTTATTAATCATAATGATCTGCATAGGTTAATTTTGATGGGACCCTTTAGGTTACCCTAGTTTGACTATCTTTATACCTTGATTCCACTGAACTTTTTGGGTAGTACTTACTATTGCTTTATGTGGTTTTGGGTATGGAGATATACATTATTCATGATCACACTTTTATTATCAGCTTGTTATTTACTGTTTATGATAAGATCATTATGTTAATTAGAACATGGAGCGATCACCCGAGAAAATAGTGCTACCATAAGGGTGGTATGGGACGCCCTTGGCTGACTAACTAGGAAAGCTAGTGGAGGACTACCTTACCCGATAGGGGCAAGGGAAGTAGGGGAGTGGTCAGTGTGGGGAGGCCCTTGGGTTAATTTTGCTGCGATGGCGGTCAGGCGAGGGGTCCCTGCATTGGAGCTTCCTAGAAACTGTAGCTGGTTTTCTGAAGCTAGTGGAACTTTATAAAGGCCTCGTAGTGTTACCCTACCTCGCTTCCTTGGTAGAGGTGTATGAGATTCATGACCCCTTGGCAGATGGGTAACATGACTTGTGGGTAAAGATGTGTAACCTCTGTAGAGTGTAAAACTGGTATACTAGCCGTGCTCACGGTCATGAGCAGCTCGGACCTCACATGATTAACTTATGGAATTAAATTCAAGTTGTCATTTGCATCGCATTGGGATTATTTATTATTACTTTTATTTATTATTACTATGGTTTGGTATTTACTTACACTTAGTAACTGCTAATAAAATTTTGACCAACTTATAAAAGCGATGCTCAGCTTTAACCTTTATTTTGTTGATCAGCCTTACACTTCACATGAAGTCCCACCTTTGGTGAGTTCATGCACATCATTCCCCACAACTTGTTGAGCTATGATCTTTTGTGAGCTCACTCTTGCGATATATAAACCTCACCACAGGTGAAGAGGAGGTGGTCGAAGAGGAGCCACACAACGAGGAGTTCGACTTGATCTAGGTGGCGTCTCCCAGTCAACTTTGTGGCGCCACGGAAATAATATTTAGTTTGTTTTATAGTTATCATTTATTTTGTAATACTTTCGCTATGTAATAAGTATATTTATGATATTTATGACATTTATCTCTATACACTCTGTTATTATGTGTGTTGTTCTTCCTTGGCGCACATATGAGATGCACTCGGCTTTATCCCTTAAATCCAGGTGTGATAGTCTGTGTACTTTAATTTCATGGCTAAGCTATAGGTTAGAGTATGTAATAATTAATTTATGAAATAAGAAAATAAAAAGGGAAAACCTTAATGATACTTAGGTGTTTAATTTTGTGAGACCAATATTATATCATGTATGAAGTTACCCATGTTGTAATTTTGTGTCTCACTAAAATTATTAGAACTAAGCTATGTAATTCATAATGTCTAGGGAATCACTAATCTCTAAATGAATTAATCCCTAACATTTAAGCCTATCCTTTGTGTTCATAATGTCTTGTCAAACTTGTGTTCACTTGATTGTACATGTTTGGTGTGCTGGTCATTTGCATTTTTCCAAATGTATTGAATGTATGATTGCTCTATTTAGACAACGAGCAGCCCATGGTTCCCGAGTGTGTTGCCGAATATCCCCTTAGCAACAACCTGGTGAAGGCAAGTGTCCTCTAACCTATTATGTCCTACATACTTTATAATTCACCATCCCGCATTACATTATTGAAACCTAATGATTGACTAGTCTGTATTTATTTATCCTTGTTTACCTTTTGGGTTATCATGGTTAGCTTTATGCTATTGCTTTACTTTAATCAATGAACATGATGTGAAAATTTATGATACGATGATGTTATCCCAATGGTGTTCTTGTGATACTTTAGGGGACTCAGGCTGTTTCCTGAGTACCTCTCCGTAAAGACCTGTCTGGGGAGTGACAACCCGGGATAACAGTGCAACCATGAGGGTGGAATGGGACGCCCTTAGCTGATTAATTAGAGGAACCAGAGGAGTAGTTGGCTTCACCGTAGGGCCGTCAATGGGGTTTGGGCACAGTACTTGCTCTGCCGAGGCTGGTTGCAGAGGTTCTTGATTTGGTTTTGTTAGTCACCCGTCCTTTGGGGACAGGTATTGCGTTTATCAAATCGAAGAAACCTAATGGGCGACTATGACCTCTAGGAAATCTTTGTAAAGGCTACGCAGTGATACCCTGCCAAGCCACCTAGGTAGTGGTCAATGTAGATTGGCTCTCTCCGGGCAGAGTGGGAATCATGACTTATGGGTAAAATGTGTGACCTCTGCAGAGTGTTAGAAACTAGTATATCAACCATGCTCACGGTTAAGAGCGGCCTTGGGATCCTCTTTGATTAGAAGAACTTTGGTTATTTTTATAATGATGATTAATGATGATGGTATAATTATGATCTCTGGTATTTCCTCTTGGAGGGAGTACATTTGGGTAATAACTGGGTTTATTACTAAAACTTGGCTCTACTAATAATAATAAATACTTGACCAACAAAAAGCAACTACTCAGCCTTAACTCCACATACAGCTAGTCCACTTTAACCAAACGGGACATTTGCTGAGTATGTTGATGTGTACTCATCCTTGCTTTACAAACCACCCACCCCAGGTTGTCCCCACTGTACTCAGTGCTCCGGAGGAGATGCTGGCAACATGGAGGACTTTGAGGAGTTTCAGGACTACGACGAGTTCTAGTTATCTTAGTGGCAAACCCCCAGTCAGCTGCCTGTGAAGGCCTTATCTTCTATGTTTCGTATTTCCGCACTTTGATGTTAAAATGACTATGTTATAGACTCTGTGGATGTCTTTGACATCTTGATGTAATAAAGTACTTTTCCGTTATTTACTTTGAGCAATGTGTGATGATGTCCAATTATGTAATCGCTGTGTACGTGAGTTTCTAATCCTGGCATGTACATGTTTCGCATTCGGTTTGCCTTCCAAAACTGGGTGTGACAGTGTCCTTGGGGATCTTGCCTAGCAAGTATCCTTGTTTGTAAGTCTCTTTTTCTCTCCCCAATATAGTAATATATAAAGATACACATTTCTCCTGCGTGTTTGATAAAAACACCTTGAAGCTAGTTGGTTGTGGGTTTGTTCTGTTTGTTGCCAATAAGATCAAATTTGAATATATAAACTTGGAAACAGAGAAATTTGATTGTATGAAATACATTTCCTATATCTTAGGAAAATTTCTATGTATCGGGTTTTTACTTGCAGATTTTATTTTGGTTGTAGGAAGTAGAACATCCCCCACATTACAATATTTTTTGTAGATTTATTTATTTTTGGCTAGTTTGTTAAGAAGGGGACAACATTTCCACCCATATTTTTGCCCCATAGCCAGTACTTCAAGTCCTATATAAATGGTTGACGTCTATCTAGGGACATTGTATTAAGATTTTTTAGGTTGTAATGTGGCTAATTAAACCAACTCTTTCCATTAGGACCAATAGATGTAATCCACACCATGTATTTTTACAATGGGAACTGTGAGATACATGTCTTTGTTATGAGGTGAAATGATGCACACACAACTTTTGGGCCTTTTCGATTTGTTTATTGTAGTTTATTCCTGCTCTGTATTTTTTTTCTCAAACACGCATGAGAGCTATGTATCATTATATTAAGAAGAGAAGAAAAAACATACAACGAAGGAGGTTTATAGAAACCCCGAGAACTCCACATGACCCCTTCTAAGCTTTTAGACTAAGGACATAAGGCTGCCCAAAGAGGGGAAACTAGCCCCTTGATTGACTAGAAAAAACAGAATTCACCCTGTTGGTCACTTGTTCTCAATTGCTGTGAATCATGAACAAAGGCAACACATTTGTTATATGTTAAAGACCTTCGTCCTTCATAGCATTATTCTCTCTCAAGTATAAGGAATCTTAGATGAAGGTCATAAATAACCAATTCTCATCATTCACAGATATAAAGATATATTTACAAGATGTAATATCATGCCACATATTTATTTCATAATGAATGTACAGACACTTATCAAAGTATGTATTACATCTATACCTTCGGCTTGTTTGAAGGCAATGACATGAGGGCAATTACAATTCCGCTCGAGCAGTACGGGGGTACTGTTCATCTATTTATAGGCAATCGTACAACTTCGTACGATATTACATTCATGCCCTCAAAAATTACATACAAGGTTTACAAATGTCACAAGGACAGTACTGTCATTTGCACTTAACAACTTGAACAACACCTTCTCCCTACGTCACCTTCCTGTTTCATTGTGATGAAGCTTGCTTCGCCGTACTTCCATTGATCTATGTCGAAGCTTTTCTGGTACCAAAGCTCCTGTAATGCTTAATAGTATGCTAAAAACAAATGGTTAGCCGTGTTTTTGAGAACCTTTGGAAGACAAAGGCCCCCAACAGTAGCCCCTCGCAGTATTAGTTTGTTTCTTTGTAACAAATTCAGGCTGCAAAATGAATGAAGACCTTTAGCCGAAGGTTCGAAAAAACACCTTCCCTTTGCTAGAATAGCGAGACATTCTATACTGTGGGACCCATCACCTAGTTGTGGTTTGCGTATATATATGAGGGTTTGTGTTGAAAATAATTTTGTGCTATCAAGCTTGTGTTGGTTTTGTTGTTGTAGCTTTCTGACTTCTGCAATCACAATTGCTTCTAAGCTTCGACTTTTTGTTGCAATCATCGCTGAAATGGCCAAAGAGAAGAAAAGCGTGGATACCGTGTTCGCTGGTTTCTACGAAGCCATGGAGAGGACCAACGTTGAGAAAATTACTGATGAAATGTTAGCTGGGCTGTCTGGGGGTTCTAGTGACAACAAGGATTTTGATGTGGAGAGTGAAACCGATGACACCGAAGATCGGCCATGGAGGCTAAGTCATGTTGTTTTTGGTAAATCCACTGTGAGAGGATAGATTGAAGCAATGAAGGGTAAATATTTTCGTGACACAACTATAGTGAGGGCCGGAGGAGAGAATACTGTTCCTCTTCCTGAAGATGATGAAGTTGTTGTTTTCAAAGTCTTTATGAAGGCTGGCCTTTGGTTTCCCTTGCATAAAATGCTGGTCGAAGTACTTAAAAAATTCGAGATATATATTCATCAACTCACTCCGAAGCTTTGATTAAAATTGGGGTTTTTGTTTGGGCGATGAGGAGCCAGGGGATGGAACGGACGCCGACTGTTTCTGTAATATACACGAATTGTCTTATTAGACGAAGGCAACGGGGAAGGAACGATATCACAACAATTTTGGTTGCTATTCCTTCGTGTACCGTTCTGATGCAAGACACCCTGTTCCCACGTTTTGTAAAAATGGCCAAGATCTTGGATGAAGCAATGGTTCTATGTTAAGAATGATTTGGTTGAAAGGGAAGATGTAAAAGATATAATTCAGCGTCCAATACGATCTCGCTTTGGCATCCGAAGGCCCTCGATCATGAATAGTGATAAGGCTCAAGCTTGCCTGGTGGCCTTCAACACTGTGTGCAGCTACATTGGCACTAGAGACTTGGTTCAAGAACATATAGCTTTCAAAGTATGACCTCTTGTTAATGAATGGGTAATGCCGTAGGAGACCACTGATAGTTCAAGTGAAGGTGGACTAGTTTATTTGAAATATACATACCGCTACAGAAGTCAGTTTGGGGAGCCAAATGATGAATGGCTCCAGACTATAGAGGTGACCGCTAATGGTCTGTTGGGGGCATATACGAAGGTTGAAGACAAAGCCATGAACACCGCCTTCGGTGCCTGTGGTAAGAAAAGGCTGAATAGAGTTTTTGCCATTTTGGTTTTATGTACCTCGATTACTGCTTTCTGGCTTGGAAGCAAGGGGCGAAGAGGAGGATTGGATCAACTGCCCCTTCTGCTACGCCAAAATCCAAAAGAATGTAGATTGTAACTCATTGGCCAAAGCTGGAGAAAACTGCTGCACTGCATGCTGCAGAAGGTTCAAAGGTAGAGGCTGCTGAATCTGCCGAAGTTACCCTCTCAGCTTTGGAGATAATACCCTCTGCAATAGTTGAAGCTACCAACGCTCAATTGGAGAAGTTAAAATTAGAAAGTTTGAAAAGTGACCAGCAGCCGAAGGTACAAATTTCTTGAGTACTGCCAAAGTTGCCAAGGACAGCAAATATTCCAGCGGTGACTCCTAGGAGAGGGAGGAGGATGGCCAGTGTTCTAGACGCTGTTCTGAAACCTTCGACGGTGGCTACTCCTGCTCCTACTAGGGTTTCTAAAGACAAAATTGAAGAATTGGGAGAAGTTGTCGCTGTAAGCGCTTCTCCTGCTTGCGCTGAAGCCGGGCCTTCGACAACTAGGCCAATAGAGCAAGTAAAGGAAAATCCGCCAGAGAAATTAACACTGCCGATACCCAAAGTGGCGTCAACCAAAAATCTTGATTTTATTATCCGTCATGTTTCGGGAAAGCAGCTGACATAGGCACATTGCTGAGGCCCATCATTACGCCAAGGAACTGAAATATCCTCGAGGGTCCTTGGCGTATGAAGGAGATGAAGAAAACGATTTTCTATACTGTCTTCCTGACAGCAAGGAAATCAACGTCTGCCGAGAGATGATGGACAAGATGGGCTATCCGAAGCTTGAGCTTGGATTATCCTTAATGTCGAAGGACCATCTGGCAGACAGCTTAGCATACAATAGTCTGAAGGTTTGTGTTTACTATTCTCTCAATCTTTTAGTAATCATTTTAAGTATATTATTTGCTTGTTTTAGTAAACATTTCCTTTATTATTATTAGGGTCTTATTTTAAGCAAAGCTTTAAAAGTCCAAAAGGATTGCGAAGACGAAAGCACAAAGATAGCCTTCAAGAATTTACTTGGTTGAAAGGTTAAAGGAAAGTGAAGCTAGCTTGGCCAAATTCTCCGAAGTGGACCAAAAAATTCTGAAATTTGAGAAAGAAAAAGAAGCAGATGCAAAGCGTATCACTGATCTAGAATATGCTTTATCCATTTTGTTACTAACCTTGGGATTAATAATTTGATAATGGGTCCCTAAGGACTATATGATATATATAGGCTATAGGCCTGGGCCTAATGGGCCTTAACACCCCTCCTCAAACTCAATGTGGAAAAGGAGGATCTGAAGCGTTGAGTTTGATCAAGTGAAATTGATGTTGTGCTGTTGTTTGTGCTTTGGTGAAGAAATCTGCCAATTGAGATTCTGAGGGTACAAATTGAAGATCAATAGTCTTCTGCTGACAATGAGACCGAGTAAATGATGCATCGCCACCAATGTGTTTAGAAAGTTCATGCTTCACTGGATCATGAGAAATCTGTATAGCACTCATGTTATCACATAATAGAGGTGTAGGAGTGTCACAAGAAACACCAAGATGAGCCAATAGCCAGCGCAACCAAATAATTTTAGCAGTGGTAGTAGCAAGAGCCCAAGTTCGGCTTCAGCACTAGAACGAGATATGGCCTCTTGCTTCTTGGATTTCCAGGCAATAGGAGAGGATCCAAGAAGAATATAGTAACCTGTAGTAGAACAACGGTAAATAGGGTCACTTGCCCAAGTGGCATCAGAATACGCATGTAGCTAAAGTGGACTATCAGAAGCATAGAGTAAACATCTGGATTGTGTCCCGCGTAAGTATCGAAGCACACGAATCAAATTACCATAATGAACTAAGGTTGGTGTGGATACAAATTGGCTCAACATATGAACAACATGAGCAATATCTGGTCTGGTGATGGTGAGATAAACTAGACTACCCACAATATGACGATATCAAGTGGGGTCTGCTAGAGGTGTCCCATCATGCAGACGAAGTTTTAAATAAATATCCATTGGTGTTGCAACTATCCGAGTATCAGTAATTCCAGAGCGATCAAGAAGATCTTGTGTATACTTGAACTGAGACAGATAAAAACCTTTTGAAGTCTACTGAACTTCAATACCCAAGAAATAGCTAAGTGGACCCAAATCAGACATCTGAAATTCCTTACTAAGATGCTGCTTGACATGAGAAATATGTTCTGAGTTGTCACCTGTAATCGGCATATCATCCACATATAATAGAAGTAAAGTGCGCCCTTTTGGAGAGACATGAACAAATAATGCAGGATCATATTCACTAGAAGAGAAAGCAGATGAAAGGGAAATAGGGCCAAACCTTTTCCTAAATGATTTTGGTGGTTGAATTGCCCAACACAAATAATTGGACTAACTAGTTTGCTCTAAATTATAAGTTCTACAGGTGCCAAAGGTTCAACATAAACCAATAAAAAGTCCAAGATTGGGTTCAAAAGAAAGGAGCAAAAGAAAACCGAAGGCTGCCCGGGTCTGGCGCACCGGACTGTCCGGTGTGCCACCGGACAGTGTCCGGTGCACCAGGGTGGATCAACTCTAACTCGCCACCTTCGGGTTTCTGGAAATGCCACTCCGCTATAATTCACCGGACTGTTCGGTGTGGCACCGGACTGTCCGGTGTGCCAGTGGAGCAACGGCTACAGCGCAACGGTCGACTCTAACGGAAACCTGTAAAAGCGCTACAGTGCGCGGACTGTGCGCGCAGAGTCAGAGCAGGCACCAGAAGGCGCACCGGACAATGAACAGTACCTGTCCGGTGGCCCCATCTGTCAGAGCTCCAACGGTCGAACCCTAACGGTTGGGTGACGTGGCTGGCGCACCGGACAATGTCCAGTGGCGCACCGGACTGTCCGGTGCGCCCATCGACAGACAGCCTCCCTAATAGCCATTTTGGTGGTTGGGGCTATAAATACCCCCAACCACCACACTTTAAGGCATCCAAGTTTTCAGCCATTGCATTCAATACAAGAGCTCTAGACTTCACTCCAAGACACAAACAAGAGATCAAATCCTCTCCCAAGTTCGAAATCACTCCAAACAAATAGTGACTAGAGAGAGAGAGATATTTGTGTTCATTTGAGTTCTTGTCGCTTGGATCGCTTTTCTTCTTCCTCCATTCTTGTTCTCAAGCAACTTGTAATCAAGCAAGAGACACCAAGTTGTGGTGGTCCTTGTAAGGGGTCTAAGTGACCTATTGATTAAGGAGAAACTCTCACTCGGTCTAGGTGACCATTTGAGAGAGGGAAAGGGTTGAAAGAGACCCTGTCTTTGTGACCACCTCAACGGGGAGTAGGTTTTCAAGAACCAAACCTCAGTAAAACAAATCACCGTGTCATCCGCTTTCATTTGCTTGTGATTTGTTTTCGCCCTCTCTTTTGTACTCGCTTTTATTTCTAACGCTAACCCGACTTGTAGATTGTGCTTAAAGTTTATAAATTTCAGATTTGCCTATTCACCCCCCTCTAGGCGACTTTCAATTGGTATTAGAGCCCGGTACTTCATTAGAGTCTAACCACTCGAAGTGATGTTGGGAGCATCCGCCAAGAGGGAGATCGGGACCGGCGGCGACAAATCCTCAAGCTCGGGGAGAACCCATTTGAGGGAGTCCGCCCACAAGCACAAGGAGGAATCCTCTTCCTCCATCAAGACACAACAGAGAGGTGACTATAAGAAGAAGATGAAGAAAGTGGTCTACTACGAGACCGACTCTTCGTCACCCTGCACCTCCGGCTCCGAATCGATGTCCATCACTTCTAAGCGCAATGAGTGCAAGAAGTATAGTAAGATGCCCCTTCGCTATTCTCGTATTTCAAAACACACTCCATTACTTTCTGTCCCATTAGGCAAACCACCGGTTTTTGAAGGTGAAGATTATTCTATGTGGAGTGATAAAATGAGGCATCACCTAACCTCACTCCACAAAAGCATATGGGATATTGTTGAGTATGGAGTGTAGGTACTGAAGAAAGGGGACAAGGATTATGATTCGGAGGAGGTCGACCAAATCCGACACTTCAACTCCCAAGCCACTACTATACTCCTCGCCTCTCTAAGTCGAGAGGAGTATAATAAGGTGCAAGGGTTGAAGAGTGCCAAAGAGATTTGGGACGTGTTCAAGACCGCGCACGAAGGAGATGAGGTGACCAAGATCACCAAGCGGGAAACGATCGAGGGGGAGCTCGGTCGATTTATGCTCAACCAAGGAGAGGAGCCACAAGCCATGTACAACCGGCTCAAGACCTTGGTGAACCAAGTGCGCAACCTCGGGAGCATAAAATGGGATGACCATGAAATGGTCAAGGTTATTCTAAGATCACTTGTTTTTCTTAACCCTACACAAATTCAATTAATTCATGGTGATCCTAGATATAAGCTAATGTCTCCAAGCGAGGCGCCACCTCCACACCTGAGGTGCAACCCGTCGCATTCAAAGCGACGAAGGAGAAGAAAGAAGAGTCTAAGTCAATTAGGCTCCCCATCGACGCCTCCAAGCTCGACAACAAGGAGATGGCGCTAATCATCAAAAGCTTTCGCCAAATCCTCAAGCAAAAAAGGGGGAAGGATTACAAGCCCCGCTCCAAGAAAGTTTGCTACAAGTGTGGTAAGCCCGGTCATTTTATTGCTAAATGTCCATTATCAAGTGATAGTGACAGGGGCGACAACAAGAGGGGAAAGAAGAAGGAGAAGAAGAGATACTATAAGAAGAAGGGCGGCGATGCCCATGTTTGCCGGGAGTGGGACTCTGATGAGAGCTCCACCGACTCCTCCTCCGACGAGGACGCCACAAACATCACCGTCAACAAGGGTCTCCTCTTCCCCAACGTCGGCCACAAGTGCCTTATGGAAAAGGATGGCAAAAAGAAGAAGGTAAAATCTAGAGCTTCCACTAAGTATGCAACATCTAGTGATGAGGCTAGCTCTAGTGATGATGAGGATGATTTGCTCACACTTTTTGCCAACCTAAACATGCAACAAAAGGAAAAATTGAATGAATTAATTAGTGCTATTCATGAGAAGGATGAACTCTTGGATAGCCAAGAGGACTTCCTTATTAAAGAAAACAAGAAGCATGTTAAAGTTAAAAATGCTTATGCTCAGGAAGTAGAAAAATGTGAAAAATTAACTAGTGAGCTTAGCATTTGCCATGAAACTATTTCCAACCTTAGAAATGAGAATGCTAAAATAATTGCTAAGGTTGAGAAGTTAAATGTTTGTGATGATTCTCTTGTCAAACTCAAAAATGATAATGCTAGTTTGATTTCTAAAATTGACAACTTGAATGAATCTCTTTCTAGCCTTAAGATTGAGAATGATAATTTAATTGCTAAGGCTAAGGACTTAAATGTTTGCAATGATTCTTTTTCCAATCTTAGAAATGAGAATGCCATGTTACATGCTATGATTGATGAATTAAAAGCTTGCAAACCCTCTACATCTACTGTTAGCCATGTTTCCATTTGTACTAGGTTTAGAGACATTAATGTTGATGCTATCCATGATCACCTAGCTTTAATTAAACAACAAAATAATCACATAGCTCAACTTTGTGCTAAAATCAATGAGCATGAGATAGAAAATGAAAATTTTAAATTTGCTAGAAGCATGCTCTATAGTGGGAGACGCCCTGGCATTAAGGATGGCATTGGCTTCCAACAGGGAGACAATGTCAAGCTTAATGCCCCTAAAAAATTGTCTAACTTTGTTAAGGGCAAAGCTCCCATGGTTTAGGATAATGAGGGCTATATTTTATATCCTGCTGGTTATCCCGAACATAAGATTAGGAGAATTCATTCTAGGAAGTCTCACTCTAGCTCTCATCATGCTTTTATATGTAAGAGTGAGGCATCGAGTTCTAGGCAATCCACTCATGTTAAATTGCCTAAAAAGAAATCTCCTATTGCATCAAATGAACCTAATGTTTCATTTAAGACTTTTGATGCTTCTTATGTGCTCACTAACAAATCAGGCAAAGTAGTTGCCAAATATGTTGGGGGCAAACACAAGGGCTCCAAGACTTGTGTTTGGGTACCCAAGGTGCTTGTTTCTAATGTCAAAGGACCCAAGACCGTTTGGGTACCTAAGAACAAGGCCTAAACTTGTTTTGTAGGTTTATGCATCCGGGGGCTCAAGTTGGATCATTGATAGCGGGTGCACAAACCACATGACTGGGGAGAAAAGGATGTTCTCCTTCTACGATAAAAACGATGATCCCCAAAGAGCTATCACATTCGGGGATGGAAATCAAGGTTTGGTCAAAGGACTTGGTAAAATTGCTATATCACCTGACCATTCTATTTCCAATGTTTTTCTTGTAGATTCTTTAGACTATAACTTGCTTTCAGTTTCTCAATTATGCAAAATAGGCTACAATTGTCTTTTTATGGATATAGGTGTTATTGTCTTTAGAAGAAGTGTTGATTTAGTAGCATTTAAGGGAGTACTCAAGGGTCAGCTATACTTAGTTGATTTCAATAGAGCTGAACTCGATACTTGCTTAATTGCTAAGACTAATATGAGTTGGCTCTGGCATCGCCGACTAGCCCATGTTGGGATGAATAATCTTCACAAGCTTCTAAAGGGAGAACACATTTTGGGACTAACCAATGTCCATTTTGAGAAAGATAGGGTTTGTAGCGCATGTCAAGCAGGGAAGCAAGTTGGTGTTCACCATCCACACAAGAACATCATGATGACCGACAGGCCGCTTGAGCTACTCCACATGGACCTATTCGGCCCGATAGCTTACATAAGCATCGGCGGAAGTAAGTATTGTCTTGTAATTGTGGATGACTATTCTCGCTTCACTTGGGTGTTCTTTTTGCAGGATAAATCTCAAACCCAAGAGACATTGAAGGGATTCTTGAGACGGGCTCAAAATGAGTTCGACTTAAGGATCAAAAAGATTAGAAGCGACAATGGGACGGAGTTCAAGAACTCTCAAATTGAAGGCTTTCTTGAGAAGGAGGGCATCAAGCATGAGTTCTCTTCTCCCTACATACCACAACAAAATGGTGTAGTGGAGAGGAAGAATAGAACTCTACTTGACATGGCGAGGACCATGCTTGATGAGTACAAGACTTCGGACCAGTTTTGGGCGGAAGCAATCAACACCGCTTGCTACACCATCAACCGTCTCTACCTTCATCGAATCCTCAAGAAAACATCATATGAACTCCTAACCGATAAAAATCCCAAAGTTTCATATTTTAGAGTCTTTGGTAGCAAATGTTTTATTCTTGTTAAAAGAGGTAGAAAATCTAAATTTGCTCCTAAGACTGTAGAAGGCTTTTTACTTGGCTATGACTCAAACACAAGGGCATATAGAGTCTTTAACAAGTCCACTGGACTAGTTGAAGTTTCTTGTGACATTGTGTTTGACGAGACTAACGGCTCTCAAGTAGAGCAAGTTGATCTTGATGAGCTAGATGATGAAGAGGCTCCATGCGTCACGCTAAGGAACATGTCCATTGGGGATGTGTGTCCTAAGGAATCCAAAGAGCCCACACAAGCACAAGATCAACCGTCATCTTCCATGCAAGCATCTCCACCAACTCAAGATGAGGATCAAGCTCAAAATGATGAAAATGAAGATCAAGAAGAGCCACCTCAAGAGGAGGACAATGATCAAGGGGAAGATGATCAGGGTCCAAGACCGCCACACCCAAGAGTCCACCAAGCAATTTAAAGAGATCACCCCATGAACTCCATCCTCGGCGATATTCATAAGGGGGTAACCACTCGATCTCGTGTTGCTCATTTTTGTGAACATTACTCTTTTGTGTCTTCTATTGAGCCATACAGGGTGGAAGACGCATTAAGAGATTCAGATTGGGTGCTGGCGATGCAAGAGGAACTCAACAACTTCACGAGGAATGAGGTATGGCATCTTGTTCCACGTCCTAACCAAAATGTTGTAGGAACCAAGTGGGTCTTCCGCAACAAGCAAGATGAGCATGGTGTGGTGACAAGGAACAAAGCCCGACTTGTGGCCAAGGGCTATTCACAAGTCGAAGGTTTGGATTTTGGTAAAACCTATGCACTCGTAGCTAGGCTTGAGTCAATTCGTATATTACTTGCCTATGTTACTTACCATGGCTTTAAGCTTTATCAAATGGACGTGAAAAGCGCCTTCCTCAATGGACCAATCAAAGAAGAGGTCTATGTTGAGCAACCTCCCGACTTTGAAGATAGTGAGTACCCTAACCATGTGTATAAACTCTCTAAGGCGCTTTATGGGCTCAAGCAAGCCCCAAGAGCATGGTATGAATGCCTAAGAGATTTCCTTATCACTAATGGCTTCAAAGTCGGTAAAGCCGATCCTACACTCATTACTAAAACTATTGCAAATGATTTGTTTGTATGTCAAATTTATGTTGATGATATCATATTTGGGTCTACTAACAAATGTACTTGTGAAGAGTTCAGTAGGATCATGATTCAAAAATTCGAGATGTCTATGATGGGGGAGTTGAAGTATTTTCTAGGATTTCAAGTAAAGCAACTCCAAGAGGGGACCTTCATCAGCCAAACTAAGTACATTCAAGACATACTCACCAAGTTTGGAATGAAGGATGCCAAGCCCATCAAGACACCCATGGGAACCAATGGGCATCTCGACCTCGACACAGGAGGTAAATTCGTAGATCAAAAGGTATACCGGTCGATGATAGGATCTTTACTCTATTTATGTGCATCTCGACCGGATATTATGCTTTCCGTATGCATGTGTGCAAGATTCCAAGCCGATCCTAAGGAAGTTCACCTTAGGCCCGTGAAAAGAATCTTGAGATATTTAGTTCATACACCTAAGTTTGGTCTTTGGTACCCCAAGGGATCCACTTTTGATTTAATAGGTTATTCAGTTGCTGATTGGGCAGGGTGTAAGATTGATAGAAAGAGCACATCACGGACTTGTCAGTTCTTGGGAAGATCCCTGGTGTCTTGGGCTTCAAAGAAACAAAATTTAGTAGCTCTTTCTACCGCCGAAGCTGAGTACATTGCCGCAGGTCATTGTAGCGCGCAATTGCTTTGGATGAGGCAAACCCTTAGGGACTATGGCTACAAATTAACCAAAGTTCCTCTCCTATGTGATAATGAGAGTGCAATCCGCAT
The DNA here is from genome assembly GCA_029449295.1 of Zea luxurians. NCBI lineage: Eukaryota > Viridiplantae > Streptophyta > Magnoliopsida > Poales > Poaceae > Zea > Zea luxurians. Next base: position 87,602,840 of record JAOPSE010000001.1, on the reverse strand, counting down.
GGCGGATAATCCCATTGAGAACAGCCGCACTGAGCACATAGCCATTCGGTATCACTTTTGAGGGATCACCAACAAAGGGGGGATATCGAGATTGCTTATGTTAGCACCAAAGAACAATTAGCCGATATCTTTACCAAACCACTAGATGAGAAAACCTTTACCAAACTTAGGAATGAGCTAAACATTCTTGATTCTAGAAATTTTGATTGATACTTTTCACACATAGCTCAATTATATACCTTTGATCCTATCTCTTTCATTTGCTATGACTAATGTGTTCTTCAAGTGTATTTCATGCTAAGTCATAGATTGAAAGGGAAATGGAGTCTTTGGCAAAGACAAGGCTTCCACTCCACTCCATCATATTATTTATCCTTCGCCGTCACTCCGCATCGCTCTCCACTTTGGTATAATCCTTCACTCATATATTGTTTGCCAAAGGGGGAGGGAATTTAAAAAGGGCTCTAAAGACTCCATTTTGGCGATTACTGCCAAAGGGGGAGAGAGTATTAGCCCAAAGCAAAAAGGACCGCACCACCACGCCAATTTCAAAATTTTTTCGAAACAAGTTTAAGTTTTTAAATGTTCTTCAATTGGTATCTTTGAAATTAGTATTCCTCTAAGAAATTCTATCTCAATTGGTATCTATATTTTAAGGAGGAGTTTCTCAAAAATTTGGTATCTAAAAATATTTGATCTTCTTCAATTGATAAAACCCTCTTGAACACTAAGAGGAGAATTTCATTAAGGGGGAGTTTTGTTTAGTCAAAGGAAAAGCATTTGAAATAGGGGGAGGAAATTTCAAATCTAGAAAATGCTTCTCGAAATCTTATTCATATACCTTTGAATATTTGCAAAAAGACTTTGAAAAGAATTTGCAAAAGAATTTGCAAAAACAAAACAAGTGGTGCAAGCGTGGTCCAAAATGTTAAAAGAAAGAAAGCAATCCATGCGTATCTTATGAAAGTATAAATTGGTTTAATTCCAAGTAATCTTTGCACTTACCTTATGCAAACTAGTTCAATTCTGCACTTATATATTTGCTTTGGTTTGTGTTGGCATCAATCACCAAAAAGGGGGAGATTGAAAGGGAAATAGGGTCAAACCTTTTCCTAAATGATTTTGGTGGTTGAATTGCCCAACACAAATAATTGGACTAACTAGTTTGCTCTAGATTATAAGTTCTACAGGTGCCAAAGGTTCAACACAAACCAATAAAAAGTCCAAGATTGGGTTCAAAAGAAAGGAGCAAAAGGAAACCAAAGGCTGCCCTGGTCTGGCGCACCGGACTGTCCGGTGTGCCATCGGACAGTGTTCGGTGCACCACTGGACAGTGTCCGGTGCACCAGGGTGGATCAACTCGAACTCGCCACCTTCGGGTTTCTGGAAATGCCACTCCGCTATAATTCACCGGACTGTCTGGTGTGCCAGTGGAGCAACGGCTACAACGCAACGATCGACTCCAACGAAAACCTGTAAAAGCGCTACAGTGCGCGGACAGTGCGCGCAGAGTCAGAGCAGCCACCAGAAGGCGCACCGGACAATGAACAGTACCTGTCCAGTGCACCACCGGACTGTCCGGTGGCCCCATCTATCAGAGCTCCAACGGTCGAACCCTAACGGTTGGGTGATGTGGCTGGCGCACCGGACAGTGTCCGGTGGCGCACCGGACTGTCCGGTGCGCCCATCGACAGATAGCCTCCCTAACGGCCATTTTGGTGGTTGGGGCTATAAATACCCCCAACCACTTTACTTCAAGGCATCCAAGTTTTCAGCCATTGCATTCAATACAAGAGCTCTAGACTTCACTCCAAGACACAAACAAGAGATCAAATCCTCTCCCAAGTCCGGAATCACTCCAAACAAATAGTGACTAGAGAAAGAGAGATATTTGTGTTCATTTGAGTTCTTGTCGCTTGGATCGCTTTTCTTCTTCCTCCATTCTTGTTCTCAAGCAACTTGTAATTAAGCAAGAGACACCAAGTTGTGGTGGTCCTTGTAAGGGGTCTAAGTGACCCGTTGATTAAGGAGAAAAGCTCACTCGGTCTAGGTGACCGTTTGAGAGAGGGAAAGGGTTGAAAGAGACCTGGTCTTTGTGACCACCTCAACGGGGAGTAGGTTTTCAAGAACCGAACCTCGGTAAAACAAATCACCGTGTCATCCGCTTTCATTTGCTTGTGATTTGTTTTCGCCCTCTCTTTTGGACTCGCTTTATTCCTAACGCTAACCCGACTTGTAGATTGTGCTTAAAGTTTATAAATTTCAGATTTGCCTATTCACCCCTCCTCTAGGCGACTTTCACCAGCAGCTGTGATGACAGAGATGAATCGCTCAAACCAAGCACGAGGGGCTTGTTTTAGACCATACAATGCGCGATGAAGACGAGAAACGTGTCCAGAGGGAGTATCAACCCCCGGAGGAGGATGCATATACACTTCTTCACGTAGATCACCATTGAGAAAAGCATTCTTGACATCCATCTGGGAGATAGTCCAAGAAGATGAAGCTGCAACTGCAATCAAGGTTCGAACAGTAGTCATATGTGCAACAGGTGCAAAAGTCTCATCATAATCAAGTCCTCGAGTATGTTGGAAACCACGAGCCACAAGACGAGCTTTATACTTCTCAATGGAACCATTTGATTTTGTTTTAATTTTGAAGACCCATTTGCATGTGATAGGAACAACATGAAGGGTAAAGGAATGATATCCCATGTACCAGTGTGTTCAAGAGCAGCGAATTCATCAATCATAGCTAGCTGCCACTCAAGAATCCCAGAAGCTTCCTGATAAGTAGTGGGTTCAACAATTGCCACACCAGCTCGTGGGACACCATAGCGATCTGGAGGTTCAATGGTACCACGATCACGAAGACGATATCCTTGATTAAAAACATCATTAGACTTATAATTGTTAGTACAAGAATCAGGTATAGGATCAGTATTAGGACCAGCCACAGGAATAGAAGGAAGACACATGAAAGAAGTAGATTCTGTGGGATAATATGAGGAGTGAGTAAACTGGTTGTGAAAGAAGGATTGATTTTCATTGAAACTCACATCTCTAGAAATTCGAATACGACGAGTAGATGGATCATAACAACGATATCCTTTGTGTTCAGGACTGTATCCAAGGAATACACACTCTACAGATTGAGGAGTCAATTTAGTCCGCTCACAAGGTGGTAACAAGACATAACATATACATTCAAACACACGAAGATGATCATATCATGGAGAAGTCCCAAAAAGAACTTCACCCAGTGATTTGCTAGAAAGTTTAGGTGATGGTTGTATATTAATGAGATACACGGCAGTGGAAACAACTTCACTCCAAAAGTGTGAAGGAACAAAAGAAGATATCAAAAGAGTACGAGCACTCTCAATAATATGACGATGTTTTCGTTCAGCAACACCATTTTTGGCATGAGCACCAGGACAAGAAAGTTGAGCTAGAGTACCCTCTATGGTCAATATCTGGCGAAAATTATCAGATAAAAATTCACCACCAGAATCAGAACTAAAAATTTTAATAGTAGCAAAAAAATGGGTGTAAATATGTAATACCCAAAATTGGTATAAGAGAAAGATAATAGGATAAATAAATAAATATACTTCTATGCTAGAATATTGAGGATTTCTTGATCTTCTTTCCTTTGTACATACTCAACTAAAGGAATTAAAGTAGTCAAATGGCAAATAAATAAATACGTGAATGTGCATTCCATGCTGGAGTTCTTGTATGATTGCATGTGTACTCAAGTTTTTGAGACAAGTTAAGTTTAAAAGGTAGAATTTGTAGCACCCAAAAATTTCATTATGGGATTATTATATGCGAACCAAAAAGATTAATAATTGTTAAATAAGAATTTCCTTTCCTTTCAAAGCTCCTCTCTAAAAAGGATCAAACTTAATCCTGAATTTTCTTTTGGGACTTAAGAAAAAAATATAATAATATGAGAATAACCTTATATGGGTTGAGTTATTAAATAATATGTTTAAGTCTATACTACAAAATATTTAAGTTAAAAGTATCTTTTAACAAATAAAAAGGGATTAGAGATTACCTTCTTAATATACAATGTGTGTAATTAGTATACTTGACACTAGTTCCGAAGACATGGTAAAATAAATAAATAAAACAAAATTATGGATTGCATTCATGCTGAGTTGTGCATCAATGTGAGAGTGCAAAAGTCAAAACCAGTTTTGAATTGAATTTGAATCAAGAAATGAGAAACCAAAAATACAAAAAAAAACAGAAAAGAAAACTCACCGTGGGCCAAATCCACCCCAGTCCGGGACCAACGCCACTTTCACGCGGCCAGCCCACGTACTGCACCATCAGCTGCTCGGCCAGCGTCATCACACATGCACAAAGTCGCTGGTGCGTGGGCCCAACACGTCAGACTCTAGGATGACATCGCGCGCGCTCTGGTTCTGCGCTATCTCGCTGGCGCGCGGGCCTGCCACATCAGCGATTTCCTTAATGCGCCCAGACTCGTCATTTCTCTGCCACCTGGACCCTACCTCGCTAGTACCGTCTTCCTGCTCGGTTTGTTGCAACCGAATCCGGTGGATCCGCCAGGAATCTCGAGACCGACTCCGCCACCGTTCCACCTTGATGCGTGCCTAGCCTTCTTCTGCCCGGAGTATAAAACCCAGTCCTCCTCTCGTCCAACCACCCCATGGGCACCAAGCCTCCGATTTAATCGCCACCTAGAACTATGCGGCAAGGAGATCTGCCGTCCGCCGCCATGACTAAGCACACACACGCCGTTGTACGGACCTAGCCAGGGCAGTAGGATATTCACTGGTAGTCAGGGATGGTGCGGTGTAGCATCATTAGGCAAAGTGCGGAGACCTTGGTTGATGAATTCCTCACCGGGGTGGAGCTCCACCGCGGGTCTACCGTGGACCGTGGCCATGGCATTGGCGTCGTAAGAATCACGGTGAGCAACACTTCAACAGTATCGTATTGTTACCTTCTATGTGATTACCGCCCTTGATTGGAGTTCAAACATGGGAGTCAAGCTTGGAAAGATGCCGGTCATGGCGCTGCCAGGGGCACTTTGTGCCGCCGTGTGCAGGGTTGGGGAAGAGAGAGTTGTTGTGATGTTCTATTGACTGTCAATATAGTGGCGGACGATGGAGATTAGAAGGGATGTGGCGATTCGTCTTGGTGATCCGCGTCCCTTGGATTGGCTGTGAACGTGTGGGATTAAACATAGATTGATAAAAGCTTGACCACTGGATCATGATCGTGCTGTTAATCGCACGTACCGGTTCGGGGGGACCTAGTTCTAATTAAGACGCACGTGTTAGATCAAGCGGCCACGGTTGGCCCATACCGCTTCGGCATGTGATTTTTGCGTATGAGCCCCTGAACTTTAGAGGAATGAACCCACCGTCCAGTGCACAGTCCTCTGTGTCTTAGGAATAATTGCACAGAGGCTCCTGTCTTCTCTAGAAATTGAGACGCAGTCCAGGGAGTTAAGAAATCAGGGAAATGAATTTAGAAATGGATTTTTAATATGAAAATAATGGCTTGAACTTGTTTAATTCATAGAAAACTCATGCTAAGTCCAAATTAATCCATTCCAATTTCTATAATTTTATAATATTATTATTTATCAATTAGTGCCACTGTTTCGACATGAAAGTCACAATAAAATTTATATCATATTTAATCTTGTACAAAACACATAGAATTTTTGGAAATTCATAACTTAAAATCTATAACTCCAAAATTTATGATTCCTGTTCCTAGGATCTTATTTTAATATGTAGATTATTATTATGTATTTTGTTTACATGTTTGGTGTGATGTTAATTTTCTCTATATACTATGCTTGTTTGTATTGTGGCGAGTAGAAGAGCCAATGGGTGGGGATCCTGGTGCCCAGTAGATAGAAGTTGCTGAGCAGGAGCTCATTGAAGGCAAGTTGTGCCCTTGACCACTTCTATTACCCAATAATGTTCTTTATTATCACTATTCAATGCATAGGTTTAATTTTGATGGGACCCAATAGGTCACCCTGGTCTGATTATCTTTTACCTTGTTTACCCCTGAATCACTTGGTTAGTTTTGCTATTGCTTTATACGGTTTTGAGTTAATATTTCATTATATCCATGTTCCAATTATTCTGTTATGTTATTTATGTTCATGCAAGATCATCATTATCTTTAATTGGAACATGGAGCTTAACTTGAGAAACATGTGCCACCATAAGGGTGGAATGGGACGCCCTTGGCTGACTAATTAGGAAAGCTAGTGGAAGTCTATCTTACCCAAAAGGGGCAAGGGCAGTAGGGGAGTTGCATGCAAGGAGGTTCTCGGGTTGATTTTGCTGCGATGGCGGTCAGATGAGGGATTCTTGCAAGTGCTCTTCCCATAAACTGTAGCGGGTTTTCGCAAGCTAGTGGAACTTTGTAAAGACCTCGTAGTGGATCCCTAGCCATTCACCTCGGTAGTGTCTAAGGGCCTTGCAAACCCTGGCGACATGGGATACACGACTTATGGGTACAGGGTACAACCTCTGTAGAGTGTAAAACTGGTATACTAGCTGAGCTCACGATCATGAGCAGCTCAGGACTCTCGCATGTATAATTTTTGTAACTTACTTGCATGGGATTATTTATTAATTTTGTTCTATTATTTATTATGGTTTGGTATTTACTTACACTTAGTAACTGCTAATAAAATTTGACCAACTTATTAAAAGCAATGCTAAGCTTTAACCCCTATTGTTGATCAGGCTTACACATCACATGAACTCCCACCTTTGGTGAGTTCATGCCCACTGGTTTCCCCACAACTTGTTGAGCTATGATCATATGTGAGTTCACCCTTGCTGTCTCACACCCCCACAGGAGAAGAACAGGTGATTCAAGAGGAGCCACACAACGATGAGTTCGATTTGATCTAGGTGGCATCTCCTAGTTGACTTTCTGGCGCCAAGGATGGATTTTAGTTCGATCTATATTTATATTTTATTTTGTAAGACTTCCGCTATGTAATAAGTACTCTGATTATATTTTGAAATTCATCTCTATACAGTCTGTTATTATATGTGTTGTCTTCTTTGGTGCATATATGAGATGCACCCGGCATTGTTCTTTAAATCCAGGTGTGACAGAAGTGGTATCAGAGGAATGTTGACTGTAGGACGAAACTTAGATAGATCTGGACAACCCTTACTTAGTTACTTTACTCTGATTCTTTCTAAACTTTTCTTAATCTTTTCTCATCTATTTTCGCTTTACTTTGATTATTCTTACCCTAAACCCTAAACCCTAAGACAAATGTGGATTTCACACTTTGAAATCCTGTACCTAAAGTGACCTTTAGGAATAGGAGACCTACTCTTAGGAACAAAAACAAAACTATTTTTATAGGTATCTATACGCTTGAGTGTTTGTTCTTATGATACTTGTCTGATTTGGATCTTTGATTGAGTGTGATAAGTTGTGGAGTAATGTCCACAATTACATCTGCATATACATATAGGAAAAATGCTTATAAAAAATAACTAGATAAACTAGATTATCCCTCATTAAAGTATCTAGCCTAACAATATCCATCTCATCTTGAAAGATTCTATCCTACACTCATAGATCCACCTTATCTTAAAAGATACTCATCTTATCTTGAAAAGATCTTATGTCACTCTAATAGATCTAACTGACCTCAAAAGATTCTACCTTATCCTTATGGATTCATCTTGCCCTAATTAGCATATTTATCCCACTCTAGAATAACAACGATGAGCTAATCCAAAATTTATTTAGATCTTAACTAGTCTAATGTAGTCATATCCAACCTAATCTAGATTTTATCTAATCTATTATGTTCTAACCTAGTGTGAGATACTTAATGCTGATACAAGGATAAGGCCATACTCCTAAATTCACTTAAGCCTAAATTAGTGCATTAGACCAACTCAACCATTAGCATAAGAGCTAACCCAACCAATAGATGTCACGATGAATTGTATAATTTGTCTATCCCCACCCAACATCAAGCAAACTTTTGACCTACATCATGTAGTCCATCTCATCCATAACTATCTTAACCATATTTCCCCAACTCCGAGGATATATACTAACCTCAAATCAATGAGACCGAGACCAGAGAAAAGATCAACATCGACAAGAAAGGATATAACTGTCAGAACGAATCTCAAGATGAATCAAGATTTAAACATTTCGGATGAAGTCTTTTCCTTGCCAAAGTCTTTCTTACCTCAACCTGTCCAACTTATAACCTACATAATATGTAGTTGGATACCTATGCGCTTCCAATCCCCCATTATTGACTATAAAAAAATGAGACTATGGATTTTTGAACCAATTATGGACTAAAAAAACCCGAATTACAAACCAATCCTTCTGTATCCCTTTTCTTACAAATCTCGAGGACGAGATTTCTGTTAAGGGGGATAGGATTTGTAATACCCAAAATTGGTATAAGAGAAAGATAATAGGATAAATAAATAAATATACTGTTGGGGGCCTTCGTCCTCCGAAGGTCCTCAAAAACATGATTTGACAATGTTTTCCAAGTGAATTATATGAACAGGTATCTTCGGACTCAGATTATGAACATGGAGTACGGTCAGAACGAAGCCTAAGCCAGACGAAGTGGGATTGAGATGAAGGACGGGCTGATTACCAAGCTGTACGAAGGATGGTGCACAGCCGAAGCTATGCGCAGGAAAGCTTCGTCACGATAGCAGAAAGGGGAACCGACTTAAAGATGAAAAGACTACTTAGGCCTTAATAGATTCCCATAAGTCATTAGCAAATGTAATGGGCATGAATGTAATTTTACATGGGCTGCGTCCCACGCCTATAAATAGATGAACAGTACTCCCGTACTGTTCACGCTGACTGGACATTTGCTTTTGGCGTCACGCTTGTACTTTTGCTGTCCTTCAAGCCGAAGGTACATTTGTAATCTGCAATCATTTCTATTTTTCTATATCAATAAAATAGAAATGATCCAATAATAATGTCTATGTAAAACTTCATATTCCGTATGAATTCTTCATCATTATCTCTTGTGTTTACGAAGGTATGCTTGCCAGGACCTTCGTCCGAAATTCATTATATCCCGAAGGGAAATAATGTTTCAAAGGACGAAGGACTTTATCATTTAACACTCTTTATGTTGCCTTGTTCTTAATCCGAAGCATTTGAGAACAAGTCCCCAACATTGGCGCCCACCTCCGGTGAACTCACTACCACCCTTTGAGTTTTTTAACACCTTCGGCGATCATAAACCTTCGCTATGGCGCCGAAGAAAGCTTCAGCAACTGGGGCTGCAGCTCTGCAACCGCTGGACCCCAATCAGGAGACTCTCTCTCTTCGGGAGGCCCGAAGCCAGAAGAGGAAGGCTGTCAGCCCGACACCGCAAGAGGATGAGCTAGACCAAGAGATCAGAGACATGGAGATGCTTCATCAACAGGTGCAGAGGAAGAAGGAAAAGATGGCCAGGCTAGCTGAACTGCAAAGGCAGATAGACGAAGCTTCTGAAGAAGTTCGCCATCTTACTCACGATGAGCAGAACCAAAGGCCTCAGAACCAAAACCTTCATCAGGAGGGTTTCCTCAACGAAGATGACTGGTATGACAATTTCCATCATGGAAATTTTGTTTTTGATGATGCTTCTCCTCTGTCCGCTGAGCTGCAGGCTACACCTTGGCCTCCGTCCTACAAGTCGCCCCAGCTTCCCATATTCGACGACCATTCAGACCCGAAGCAGTTTTTGATGAGCTACGAAGCAACAGTATCTTCGTATGGTGGCAATGCTGCAGTCATGGCAAAGTCTTTTGTTATGGCTGTCAGGAGTGTTGCTCAAACCTGGTATTCCTCCCTTCGACCAGGAACGATCACTTCATGGCAAAAACTGAAGGACATGTTGTTAACCAGCTTCCAAGGGTTTCAGACGAAGCCGGTCACTGCTCAGGCCCTGTTCCAGTGCACTCAGGATCACGAAGAATACCTTCAGGCGTATGTCAGAAGGTTCTTGCGTTTGAGGGCGCAGGCACCAACGGTGCCCAACGAAATTGTCATTGAGGCCATGATCAAGGGACTTCGGCCTGGACCTTCAGCTCAGTACTTTGCTAGGAAGCCTCCTCAAACTTTGGAGAAGCTGCTTTAGAAGATGGACGAGTATATTCGTGCCGACAATGATTTTCGCCAAAGAAGGGAGGAGGCTTTCAGGTTTTCTGAAATGACCAGGGGCTTCGGAGGAAGATTCTATCTGAGGCACGTCAGGTCAATTCACAACTCTACTCAAAATGATGATAAGGGGAGTCAGCAGCACAGGCCACAGTGCTCCTCACAGGCTTCGGGGCAACAACAAAGCTTCTTCCGGCCACCAGCTCCAAGAGGCAGAGGCACCAGGGGCTTCGGCGGAAGATTTGGGGATCAACCAAGGAGAATATTTTGCTTGTTCTGTGGTGAAAACAAGGGCCATACCACCAGGATGTGCCATGTTACCATCCAGAAGCAAAAGGAGATAGCCGAAGCTGCAGCACAACAAGCTCAGCCGAAGCAGGTCATGCATACTGCTTCGTACCATCCGCCTTACATCCCAGAATACGTAGGCAATCACCCTGCAGTTTCTGTTGCTTCGGCGAGTCAACCCCAAGCTTCCTGGCAACAGCCTCCGCCTCCACCACCGCTGCAACAAGGTCAACAGCCAGAAGGGGGCCAATATGCTCCACATCAAAGGGACTTCAGAGAACAATCCGAAGCTCGCACAGTCAATAGCACTGTGCCAGAGTCGAAGCACATCTATTGACAAATATCCTACCTTGACAGCAGTCTTTTCCATTCAGTTTTATTTTCTGTGTAATAAAGGACATTTTTTAGTTTTCATGTAATAGTTTCGTTGTTTGCCACAAGGAAAATGTATTTTCTCCACAGGCTTAAGTTGCTGAAGCTTAAAGATTTGCGATAACAAGGAGGACCTTCGAATTATTAAAAATCCTTCGAAGCAACAAAAAGTCGTTCTAAGGAACGCAGAGTAAGTTTGCTAAAGTCACAAAAAGCCGTTCCAAAGGGAGCGCAGTGTAAGTTTTCTGCTCCAAAGTCGTTCCAAAGGGAATGCAGAGCTTACAGCGAAAAGTCAACGCTGATACCGCCTAAGTAAAAGGCGAACCGTGAAAAGTCAACGCGAATACCGCCGAAAGTAAAAGGCGAAGAAGCTCCAAAGTCGTTCCTAAGGGAATGCAGAGCTTACAGCGAAAAGTCAACGCTGATACCGCTGAAGTAAAAGGCGAAGAAGCTCCTAAGGGAGGCTTACAGGGAAAAGTCAGCGCTGATACAAAAAGATTGTGTGTTTTACGGGGATGTGTGTGTATCTTCGGAACAAATGTCATCTACATAATATAACATCATCACATCATTTTGCATAGCATAAGCATCATACATCATGTTGCATATGGCAAAAGAAGGGGACACAGTATCGACCTTCGGAAGAATGCTTTGAGAAAGTGAAAATCGTGCTAAGTCACAAGGGGATACAATATTGATCTTCGGAATATAGCTTCAGAGAATGTTTTCACGAAGCTTGGATGGACATTGTTGTGATGCATAAAAGTTTTTCTATCTTCACGAAGCATGAAAAGAAGGGAAGGTGTTTTTTCGCCGAAGGCTCAAAAACGGTACGTATGTAAAGTTTCATGCATCGTAAAGAATCGAATCATTAAAAGCAAATATATTACATTCAGGGTTACAAGATACCACACATATTATATTTCAAATATTTTTACAATAACATCTAGTCTTCCCTAAGTACTACTTCAGCAGCTTCATTCAGAAGTTGATTGACAACTTGATCCATGATAACTTCGGCTATCTTTTTGATTTCATCGTCTTCCTTCGGGTGAGGGCCCGGAGACGCTTTAGCAGAATCTGAGGGAGAACAGGATACAGCTACATTGCTATTACAAATTGCGAACGAAGTTTAAAATTAAAAATTACAATAAAAACCACTAGTTAATACCTATTTGCCCTTCGGGCTCCACGCTCTTCTCAGCAGCCTCTGCTACTTTTCTAGCATCGTGGATGCCTTTTTCGCTTTTTTCGATAATTTCTCGGGCCATTTCTCGGCCACCATTGTCCCAGACGTCGGTGAAAAATTTTCCACCAGCCTGGCCAGCTTCGGCCGAGGGGTCTTTAATATCTTCAGGGGATAAGCTGGCTTCGGATTGTGCAAGAACCTTAACATGATCGCAACCTTTTTTCTCTAGCATAGTAGCAATCCCCCTGGCACCCGAGAAGGCGCAAATGTCTCCACGACTGTTTAGAATTTCTTCGAAGGCCTCAGCTTCATGGCTAATCCATTCAATGGGGCCTTCGGGGTTGCCTCTCGTAAAGTTTTCCTCACTCGAAAATGCGCCAACGCTGGCGAAGCTAGTTTTCATTTTCTTAACACATTCAATAGATTTGTTATAGCATCTCTTCTTGGACGCACGAAGCTCTTCAACAGTTCCTTCTAAATGATTTGCCCATTGGTCGCTAAGTTCTCGCTTTGTTTCTTCAAGTATGCGTTCTTCTCTAGCTCTGGCTAGTTGTTTTCGAAGATCTTCAATTTCACGTTTCTGAGCTTTAGCTTGACCTTTAAAAGTAGCTTCGTCTTCTTTTATTCTGCTTATCAATGAATACAATATTTTGTCTTTTTCGAGACCTTCCTTCCGTAGTTCAATTACTTCGGAACAAAGATTGCTCAGGGCCATCACACATCCTTCATCTTCGGCATCTTTTTGGGCCCTGAGGGCATTGCTAAGTATAAGGCCCTGCAAATAAGAATGTGTGTGTGTTAATAAATCTAAGCAAATGAAAATTTTTTGTTTTCAAGAAACAATGCGAAGGTCTCAAATTTTGTACCTTTAAACTATTATATGCCAAGCTGTCGGCCAACTCGTCTTTCGACAGCACCGAGAGTCCGTCTTCTAGTGTTGGGAATCCGAAGCTCTTGCTCATCTCCCGGCAGACAGAAATCTCCTTGCTGTCAGGGAGACAGTACAAGAAATCTTCTTCTCCGCTGCCGTTGAATATCAACGCCCCCTTTGGATATTTTAGTTTTTGGGCGTAAAACTGGGCCTCTTGCTTTTCTTTTTCAGACAACTTTTTCCCCGAAGCATGTCGAACAATATAATCAGGGACTTTGGGGGATGCTTCGGGGGCAGCAGCACTGATTTCTTCAACAAGAATTGGCTCTGTCACTTTTTCTTCCTCGGTTTCCAGGGATTTTACCTTCGTGGGCTCCGAAGGACCAGCTTCAGCTTCAGTTTCTTGCTCTGGAGCTTTAGTATCAAAAATCTCAGTTTTCGCTTCGGAGGTTTCAACAGTTTTCTTCGGAGTTGTGCTTGAGGACTTAATTGTTTCTAGAACATCTAGCACGTTGACCATTCTTTTTCTTTTCGGAGTCACCGCTGGCCCCTTTTTGATTTTTGTTGTGTCAACATTTGCTGAAGGACTTAAAACTTCTGATATTTTTGATCCCTCAGCTGATCCTTTTATTTCTTCCATTTTTTCTGTTAATGGCGCTTCGGCCATTTCTTTGGTTTCTGATAACGAAATCTTTGGTTCTTCCAATTCCATCTTTGTTGGCGCTTCGGCCATTTCTGCGACTTCTGGCAGCAAGGTTGGTTTGGTTGGCTTTTCAGCTTCGGTGGCCGAAGAAGTTTCTCCGGTGAACTCAGGCACCGAAGCTGGTTCAATATAGCGTGGCCGATGTGTGAGGACCTTTATCCTCTTTCTTTTCGGTTCTGGCTCGCTAGGAGCAGTTGCAGCTTCTTCTTTCGCAGAGGTTGTGTTTTTTCTTTTCTACCCCCGAATGGGATAACGATAGTCAGGGTAGACGAACCCGATTGCATCAAACACCCGGTTCAGCCTTTTCTTTTTTCGGCCTCCGAAGGCTGCTGACAGTGCAGTATCTTCGGCTTTCGAATAAGCCCCAAGCAGTTCATCACTTAAATTTTCAATACTCTTTAACCAGTCATCATCTGGCTCAACGAATTTATCTCCGAACTTGAAAGTATACTTCAACCTGATAAGTCCACCTTCGTCGGCCTCCTTTATGGTTTCTTGCGGCATTTCCCATTTCTCCGCGAGCGGCCATACTCTGAAGGCAATATGTTCTTGTACCAAATCTCTTGTTCCAATAAAAGAACAAATAACTCCGAAGGCTCTCCGGCATTCTTCGGCAGCATCATTCATTTCAACCTTCGGCTTTCGCAGGCCGAAGCTTTGCCAAATAGGGCGCATAATTATACCTTTAATATCTTCCCGTACTGCCAGGTCATTCTTCACATAAAACCATTCTGTCATCCAGTCGCCGGGCCATCTCTTCCGAAAGGTTGGTACGGGACAGCTTGACCCAGACCGAGAAACGAAACTGTAGCAGCCAAAATTATTGTGATACTGTTCCTTACCCCAGGGTTTTGTCTCGTATGATAATTCGTGTATGTTGCAGAAACTTTTCGCATCAGGTTCCAGACCTTGGCTTCTCACGGCCCGCACGAAGATATTCAGCCTTATAATTGCTTCGGGGGTAAGTTGATGAAGATAGATTTCAAATATTTTCAGTACTTCTACGACAAAGCTGCTCAGGGGAAACCGTAGTCCAGCTTTCAAAAAGCTTCGGAACACTACGACTTCATTTTCCTCAGGGGTCGGGCAAGTTTTCTCTCCTTCGTCAACCCTCACAATGGATAAATCCCGGAAGTATCTTCCCCTCATGTTGCCAAGATGATTTTCTTTGATACCTGATTTGCCAAAAACTGAATGGCTTGGTCGCCAGGGGCGATCTTCGGAGTCTTCACCACCACTATCCACGTCATAACTGTCGCTGTCATCAGTATCTTCAGACAAACCTTCTAAAATCTCTTTGGTGATTTTTTCTGTGTTGGTCTTCGACATTGCTATAAGAAACCCCAAGTTCTTCTCTTCAGAAAGACTCAGCTTCATCTCAGGAGCAGCCTTCTTATCTTCAGACATCTTCAGAACCACTAAAAAACTGTTTTCAACGCCGAAGCTTAAAAACTTAAAAAGCTAAGCAAATCTTGGTGCGCAAGAGCTAAAAATTGAGTGAGCGGGAGCAGATGGCAAGAGAGCGTACCAAATGAGTTTGCGGTATGATCTTATTTATACGCCCAGTGCGTTGAAAATTGAAAGACCCCACTTGTCAGTGAATGTTGCCATTCTAGCAAAGGGAAGGTGTTTTTCGGACCTTCGGCTTAAGGCCTTCGTCCATATCGCAATCTGAATTTATCACTAACAAATTAATATTGCGAGGGGCTACTGTTGGGGGCCTTCATCCTCCGAAGGTCCTCAAAAACATGATTTGACAATGTTTTCCAAGTGAATTATATGAACAGGTATCTTTGGACTCAGATTATGAACATGGAGTACGGTCAGAACGAAGCCTAAGCTAGACGAAGTGGGATTGAGATGAAGGACGGGCTGATTACCAAGCTGTACGAAGGATGGTGCACAGCTGAAGCTATGCGCAGGAAAGCTTCGTCACGATAGCAGAAAGGGGAACCGACTTAAAGATGAAAAGACTACTTAGGCCTTAATAGATTCCCATAAGTCATTAGCAAATGTAATGGGCATGAATGTAATTTTACATGGGCTGCGTCCCACGCCTATAAATAGATGAACAGTACTCCCGTACTGTTCACGCTGACTGGACATTTGCTTTTGGCGTCACGCTTGTACTTTTGCTGTCCTTCAAGCCGAAGGTACATTTGTAATCTGCAATCATTTCTATTTTTCTATATCAATAAAATAGAAATGATCCAATAATAATGTCTATGTTAAACTTCATATTCCGTATGAATTCTTCATCATTATCTCTTGTGTTTACGAAGGTATGCTTGCCAGGACCTTCGTCCGAAATTCATTATATCCCGAAGGGAAATAATGTTTCATAGGACGAAGGACTTTATCATTTAACACTCTTTATGTTGCCTTGTTCTTAATCCGAAGCATTTGAGAACAAGTCCCCAACATATACTTCTATGCTAGAATTTTGAGGATTTCTTGATCTTCTTTTCTTTGTACATATTCAACTAAAGGAATTAAAGTAGTCAAATGGCAAATAAATAAATACGTGAATGTGCATTCCATGCTGGAGTTCTTGTATGATTGCATGTGTACTCAAGTTTTTGAGACAAGTTAAGTTTGAAAGGTAGAATTTGTAGCACCCAAAAATTTCATTATGGGATTATTATATGCTAACTAAAAATATTAATAATTGTTAAATAAGAATTTCCTTTCCTTTCAAAGCTCCTCTCTAAAAAGGATCAAACTTAATCCTGAATTTTCTTTTGGGACTTAAGAAAAAAATATAATAATATGAGAATAACCTTATATGGGTCGAGTTATTAAATAATATGTTTAAGTCTATACTACAAAATATTTAAGTTAAAAGTATCTTTTAACAAATAAAAAGGGATTAGAGATTACCTTCTTAATATACAATAAGTGTAATTAGTATACTCGACACTAGTTTCGAAGACAGGGTAAAATAAATAAATAAATAAAACAAAATTATGGATTGCATTCATGTTGAGTTCTTTTTGTTGTGGATCAATGTGAGAGTGCAAAAGTCAAAACCAGATTTGAATTGAATTTGAATCAAGAAACGAGAAACCAAAAATACAAAAAAATAGAAAAGAAAACTCACCGTGGGCCAAATCTACCCAGTCCGGGCCCAACGCCACTTTCACGCCGCCAGCCCACGTACTGCACCATCAGCCGCTCGGCCAGCCTCATCACACATGCACAGTCGCTGGCGCGCGGGCCTAGCACGTCAGACTCTGGGATGACATCATGCGCGCTACGGTTCTGCGCTATCTCGCTGGCGCGCGGGCCCGCCACATCAGTGATTTCCTTAATGCGCCCAGACTCATCATTTCTCTGCCACCTGGACCCTACCTCGCCAGTACCGTCTTCCTACTCGGTTTGTTGCAACCGAATCCGGTGGATCCGCTAGGAATCTCGAGACCGACTCCGCCACCGTTCCACCTTGATGCGTGCCCAGCCTTCTTCTGCTCGGAGTATAAAGCCTAGTCCTCTCCTCTCGTCCAACCCCCCATGAGCGCTAAGCGTCCGATTTAATCGCCACCAGGAACTATGGGGCTAGGAGATTCGCCGTCCGCCGCCATGACTAAGTGCACGCATGCCGTCGTACGAACCTAGCCAGGGCAGCAGGGTATTCGCTGGTAGTCAGGAATGGTGCGGCGTAGCATCATTAGGCAAAGTGCGGAGACCTTGGTTGATGAATTTCTCACCGGGATGGAGCTCCACCGCGGGTCTGTCGCGGACCGTGGCCATGGCATTGGCGCCGCTAGAATCACGGTGAGCAACCCTTCAACAGTATCGTACTGTTACCTTCTATGTGATTACCGCCCTTGATTGGAGTTCAAACATGGGAGTAAAGCTTGGAGAGATGCCGGCCATGGCGCTGCCAGGGGCACTCTGTGCCGCCGTGTGCAGGGTTGGGGAAGAGAGAGTTGTTGTGATGTTCTATTGACCGTCAATATAGTGGCGGACGATGGAGATTAGAAGGGATGTGGCGATTCGGCTTGGTGATCCGTGTCCCTTGGATTGGCTGTGAATGTGTGGGATTAAACTTGGATTGATAAAAGCTTGACCACTGGATCATGATCCTGCGGTTAATCGCACGTACTAGTTCGGGGGGGGGACCTAGTTCTAATCTGAGACACATGTGGTAGATCAAGCGGCCACGGTTGGCCCATACCGCTTCGGCGTGTGATTTTTGCGTATGAGCCCCTGAACTTTAGAGGAATGAACTCACCGTCCAGTGCACAGTCCTCTGTGTCTTAGGAATAATTGCGCAGAGGCCCCTATCTTCTCTAGAAATTGAGGTGCAGTCCAGGGAGTTAACAAATCAGGGAAATGAATTTAGAAATGGATTTTTAATATGAAAATAATGGCTAGAATTTGTTTAATTAATAGAAAACTCATACTAAGTCCAAATTAATCCATTCCAATTTCTATAATTTTATAATATTATTGTTTATCAATTAGTGCCACTGTTTTGACATGAAAGTCACAATAAAATTTATATCCTATTTAATCTTGTACAAAACACATAGAATCTTTGGAAATTCATAACATAAAATCTATAACTCCAAAATTTATGATTTCTGTTCCTAGGATCTTATTTTAATGTGTAAATTATTATTATGTATTTTGTTTACATGTTTGGTGTGATGTTAATTTTCTCTATATACTATGCTTGTTTGTATTGTGGCGAGTAGAAGAGCCAGTGGCTGTGGATCCTGGTGCCCAGCAGATAGAAGTTGCTGAGCAGGAGCTCATTGAAGGCAAGTTGTGCCCTTGACCACTTCTATTACCCAATAATGTTCTTTATTATCACTATTCAATGCATAGGTTTAATTTTGATGGGACTCAATAGGTCACCCTGGTCTGATTATCTTTTACCTTGTTTACCCCTGAATCACTTGGGTAGTTTTGCAATTGCTTTATATGGTTTTGGGTTAATATTTCATTATATCCATGTTCCAATTATCCTGTTATGTTATTTATGTTCATGCAAGATCATCATTATCTTTAATTGGAACATGAAGCTTAACTTGAGAAACACGTGCCACCACAAGGGTGGAATGGGACGCCCTTGGCTGACTAATTAGGAAAGCTAGTGGAAGTCTACCTTAACCGAAAGGGGCAAAAGCAGTAGGGGAGTTGCATGCAGGGAGATTCTCGGGTTGATTTTGCTGAGATGGCATTCATACAACCTCTGAAGAGTGTAAAACTGGTATAGTAGCCGAGCTCATGGTCATGAGCAGCTCAGGACTCTCGTATGATTAATTTATGTAACTTAAATTCAATTTCTCATTTGAACTTGCATGGGATTATTTATTAATTTTGTTCTATTATTTATTATGGTTTGGTATTTACTTACACTTAGTAACTGCTAATAAAAATTGACCAACTTATTAAAAGCAATGCTCAGCTTCAACCCCTATTGTTGATCAGCCTTACACATCACATGAACTCCCACCTTTGGTGAGTTCATGGCCACTGGTTTCCCCACAACTTGTTGAGCTATGATCATGTACTACACGACGGTTCACTTACAGCGACCTACGGTTGGTTGCTAAAACGGCCTTCAGCGACCTACGGTTGGTCGCTAAAAACCTTTAGCGACCCATAAGGATGGTTGCTGTAAGTGCCGTCGCTAAAGGCTTTAGCGACCGACATCTTTTTAGCGACCGACCGTCCGTTGCTAATATTATATATTTAGCAACCAACCGTGGATTGCTGTACTATCGATTTAGCAACCAACCGTAAGTCGTCATACTATACATTTAGCAACCAATAGAAAGTCGTCCTTTTACAGTTGTTATTAATAAAAATATACATTTAATTAAGCACCACAAATCACAGATTTTTATACACAAATCATAAAGACATACACAGTTAATCAGTATACCACAGTCATAGATCCATCACATAAACACAAAAGCACCACAATTATATATTCACAAAAGCATCACAATTATAATATCATTCACAACTAGATCATTTACAGATAGCTCACAACTACCAGCTCTTCTTTTAAATCAACGTTGAAACAACAGATAGGAACTGAGTAAGCTATGCTGAATATGCATTTCAACAGTGGAAGCATGAACATGGCTACATCAGTTCTTCTCGTCTTCTGTTTTGCTTAACGTAGTGGCGGCCTGGCTGCTTGACGTGGGGTGTGCTTTCAACTGTGGTGTGCTTGATGTAGTGGTGGCCTCGGTGCTAAGTGATCTACTAGCAGGACAAAGGCCAGCACCATTGAGAGAACGAGCCGGCTGTGCCCTTGATAAAGAATGAATGTACTCAATTGCAGCCTGAAAGAAATTTAAAAGTGAGGGGCATGCCAACGAATCATAGTAATCTGGGAAATAACATATTGTTAGGAAAAAGTGATTTTTACACTATTCATAAATTGATATATTCATAGTTAGTTTACTGCAGCGACTATCAGAAATTCAGAAGCAAAAGGTGGAAAGATTCATTCCCATGTGAGTAAAGCGGTACTGACATTTCAATTTTCATTGATAGGATTCAAATACCATGATCAACATATGGCAACGAATTTATATGGACTCTGTTGCCTCCAGTATATCAAGTAGCACATAGTAAATTGATAAAGAAAAAAAGGAAAAATAAGAGACAGTGACTAGATAAGAACTAGGACATCACAGCCAATTTTTTTACAGTTTTCTACAAGATCTGGTTGTAGCAGAAAAATTATTGAATGACACGAAGATAAGGATTGTACATGAATCAGGAGAAAACAGTAAAATTAATGATATGGTTTCAGGATCTCAGATCAGTTCATATTTCCATACAAGAAATGAATGTGCAAGTCACAGCATATCTGAAAAAATCCATAAACTTAAAGATTTCATATCAATCTGCTAGATGACAAACTAACAACAAAGGCCTGACAACCAATTCAACAATATTTAAAATCTAGTCCACAAATACAAAACTCTGCTCAGCCAGTAGCAAGTAAGCAATTCAGATTATGCTACTAGTCACATAAGAGTTGAAATAGCTGAGAAATGTGATACCAAAAATTCAATATAGAAATCGAACATATATACACTAAATGCATGCATCAGTGCAGATGTTTTCTTTCCATACGTCGTCGTACCTAGAATGCTTTTCTTTGGAGATCCACTTCTGCCCGTACTTTCTCCACTGATACCCATCAAAGTTTGGTGCTTGTGTCACAACTAAACTCACTACGTGTTTTGCATTCTTCCTACCATTACCAAGAGAAAGCAATCAAGATTTTCATAAATAAAAGCATGCTTCTTCTACCGCTTATTATTAATGATCAATTACCTTCTCCTGCTTCTACGGCAAAGCAATTCGATTATCCAGGACGTAGATAAATAGTTGATGCACCGCTCGCTTTGAGGAAGCAACCAGCCTGATGCCATGAGCAAGCGACAACTGGATGTCCTCGGCGACATCCAGGACGACGACCCGCTCCACCTCGCCCACCGGCTCTTCCCCGTTTACACCAGGTTCAGACTCTCAGTTCACAATTGAACCTCGCATGTCCCAGAGTGCGGCTACGACGCCAGCTGGCCAGGCCCAACTCGCGCGCGGGATCCCGAATCTCCCGGCTACTGAATCCAACCGAACAAAATGTCAAGGATACGGAGAAGAGGGGGGGAGGAGGGGGGTCGGACCTTGCGTTCGAAAGAGGTCTCTGCCGATCTGAGGAGCGCCCGTCGCAGCGCCATCGCCGCCCCCCCGGCTCTGTCGGTCTGCTCGGATTGGGGGAGATCGGGGATGGGAAGGAATAGAGGACGTGGAGAGAGCAACGGCTGCGTGGGGGAGCTCTTGGCCAGAAGAGGATGCGCGGACGCCAGGGCCTGCCTGCCTGCACACGAAAGTGGCGTCAGCCAGAGAAGAGCAAGGGGAGGAGAGAAGAGGGAGAAGGAGTGGAGGCTTCCTGGCGGCGGCTGCCAGGGAGAGTGGCGCGCGCTAGGGTTAGGTGGCGGCCAGTTAGGAGAGTGCGGCTGGGTTTTAATGGGTCGATTTGGTTAGGTTTTATTTTTTTCTTTTTTTTATTTTATTTTCTAAATTTGAAATACATTTTTAAATAACTCTAAAATTCATAGTAATTAAACCAAAATTATTTATAAATAAAATATTATTTTTTGGGTTAATAATTTTTTTTATTTACTAGGATTTTCATTTAAGAAGAAATGTTATTCAATAACCAAAAATCAATCATACGCAATAATAAAATTATTTCAAATGCAAATATATAACAAACACTTAAAAGAATCAATCATGGTCGCTAAAAATCATGTTTACTTGTTTTAATTAATTTTTAGTCACTAACATCTACAGGTATGTTACGTTCAGGCTATAAGATTTGATAGTGATCCTTGCTCTATAGCGACCCACCGCTAGTCCGCGACGACATTTATAGCGACCAACCATAAGTTGTTAAATTTCTAGACTTTTAGCGACCAACCGACCGTTGCTACAAAAGGATTTAGCGACTGACCGTCGGTCCCTAACCTTTAGCAACCAACAGTTGGTACCTAATAAGGGTCGCTAAAGATCAACCGTCGTGTAGTATGTGTGAGCTCACCCTTGCTGTCTCACACCCCCACAGGAGAAGAACAGGTGGTTCAAGAGGAGCCACACAGCGAGGAGTTCAATTTGATTTAGGTGGAGTCTCCCAGTTGACTTTCTGGCGCCAAGGATGGATTTTAGTTCGATCTATATTTATATTTTATTTTGTAAGACTTCTGCATGTAATAAGTACTCTGATTATATTGTGACATTTATCTCTATACACTCTGTTATTATATGTGTTGTCTTTTTTGGCGCATATATGAGATGCACCCGGCTTTGTTACTTAAATCCGGGTGTGACAAAATAGAAGGTAATTTGGAGCCACGTTTCATGAAGTAAATCCAAGTATAACGAGAATGATCATCAATAAAAATGACATAATATTTATGACCACCTTTAGAAACAAACAAAGCTGGACCCCAAACATTAGAGTGAATTAGATCAAAAGGTTTAGCAGAATGGGAATTACTAGTAAAATATGGGAGGTGTATTTGTTTTCCAAGATGATAACCTTTACAATGAAAACTAGACTTAACATGTGTAGGACCTAAACATCCTGACTTTATTAGAGTAGACAGATGAGATCCACATAAATGACCAAGACGATGATGACACTGGGCGAATGACGTCGTGGGGCCCGAAGCAGCAAGCACATGAGGTGTAGTGGTATGGTATGAAGGAAGACGCAAAGTATCCAAGATGTAGAGGCAAGGAGAAGTTTTATGGAGACGGCCAGTCCCAATCACATCCCCTATTTTGCGATCCTGTACAAAACAAGATGAGTCATCAAATCCAACAAAACAATTGTGATCGGTAATTTGACCAACTGACAGTAGATCCATGGATAACTCAGGTACAAAAATATATTTGGGACAGTAAAATTTGGATCAAAAAGAGAACCCTTGTGGGTGACATGACATAATGTACCATCAGCAGTCTGAACAGAAGTACCCTCGGTGATAGGTGTAGTAGTCGCCACAGGAGGGGTGGAGGAAGGGCCGCAACGGCGGCCGGAGGAAGACCACGACGATAGCTAGGAGATTTGAGAAACCCAAATCGTAACCTACTTTGATACCATGTTACTAACCTTGGGATTAACAATTTGATAATGAGTCCCTAAGGACTATATAATATATATAGGCTGTAGGCCTAGGCCTAATGGGCCTTAACACATTCAAATGGGATTACACAAATCCGATGAAGCAGGACTGGAGAAGAAGCTTGATGAAGTTACTGGAAACTTCAACGTCGAACAATCAAAACATGAGATATCCGATACCGAACGATTGAGGGTTCAGAAGATTGTTGAAGAGCTTCGTCGGGCGAAGGAGGAATGCTACAACGTTGTTGTGGAATGTTCAAACAAGTTGACAACTGCTTTTGCTAGTGTTGGAGCATTCTCTGCTGAGCAAAATTTCATTCATGGTGATCCCGAGGCTGTAATCAAGTGGATTGAGGGCGAAGTTGAAGTATTTGACGAAGTCCTAACCGACAGGCAAGATTTTTGTGCATGCGTAGGGGCTCGGGGGGCTGTATCTCTACTAGAAAAAGCTAGTTGTGAACATGCCAAGGCTGTAATTCAGCCAGACTTCTTAGTTTCAATGATTGACATCAAGGAGCCGTCAGCCGAAGCTATCAGCCTCAGTGGAAAATTTTATTCCGAAGTGTGGATGAATGGCGGTCGAGAGATGGCAGACGAAGCCATTAAGCGAAATGAAGAAGAGGCTCATCTTTCCTCAGAAGAAGCAAGAAAATCCGAAGTGGCCGTTGAACGTGAAAGACATATAGGTACGTTGGAACAAGAAAATCTGAAGAAGCAAGAAATACCACTTCAGATGAAGTAATTGACGAAGCTGTGGATAGACTTCTAAACGAAGCTGCTGAGAAAGTCCTGAAGGAAGATAATTAAGATATGTATAAAAAATCTTGTAGAATTTGTGTATGACGTTTTCTTATGTAAAAAACAATTGCCCAATATATATCTCATGATGTAATATATTTCTTTGTGGAGCGTGAAACTGTCATACGTACCGTTTTTGAGACGAAGGCGAAAAAACACCTTCCCTTCTTTTCACGCTTCATAAAGAAAGATCCCTTTTCCACCGAAGTGGTATTATCAAACTAGAAGGTCTTGCCGTAGATCATGCATACGAGATACCATTGTCGAAGGCCTTGCTGGAGGTCTTGTATGTGAGATTCTTCACAATTTGATAGGAATGGGTATTGTTGAAGCATCCTTTCATAATTCTTTATCAAAGATACGCTTAACCTCATGAGTTATCCATCATGGTCGAAGGAACAATTTCCTTTCTTTTTCCACTATTTTGGATGATGCAAGATGATGAATGATGCGATGATATGCAACATGATGTGATGATATGATGCAACAAATGTTAATGAACAAACACTTCGTAATAGTAAGACTCTGCATCACCTTAGGAACGACTTTGGAGTCTCTTCACTTTTACTTAGGTGGCATTTTAGCTCTGCATCCCCGTAGGAATGACTATGGAGCTAAGCTCTGCATCCCCTTAGGAACGACTTTAAAGCTTCTTCACCTTTCACTTAGGTGGTATTTTAGCTCTGCATCCCCATAGGAACGACTTTGGAGCAAAGCTCTGCATACCCTTAGGAATGACTTTGGAGCTTCTTCACCTTTTACTTAGGTGGTATTTTAGCTCTGCATCCCCATAGGAACGACTTTGGAGTTTTTCCACCCTCACTATTACACTCGATGGTGTAATCACAGACTTATTACAACATGTCAAAGGTTATACCTTCTCAAATTGTCTCTGAGGCAAAAGCATGAAATCGAGAGAAATGAAAATTACATTAGGTGTATGAAAGTTTTTTGACCCAGCCCCTCTGTGGCTTCAGTAAATGTATCTTGATTCTGGTACAATGCTATTGACCGTCCGGGCTTCGGATTCTTCCCTTACATCGCGTTGTTGCTGAATTTGGCGATGCCCTTCATGCTGTTGGCTGTGAGACGAAGATGGAGCCATGCCTGGTGATGGTGGCAAGGCCAATACAGTTGAAGAGTGGTTCGCCGAAGATACTCTCACTGTGGGTTGTGATAATGGCAATTGATTGCCTACATACTCAGTGTTGGGGGCCTTCCTCTTCCGAAGGTCCTCAAAAACACAACTAACCATTTGTTTCAAGTATAATGTTGATTATTACAGGAGCTTCGTCATAAAAAAGATACATAATGAAAGTTGTTAGAGGTCTTCTCCTCCACCGAAGGTCCTCAAGATGAAGATACTATCTGGCAACTATAACAACGATTGCCAAAGTTACCATCGAAGATCAATAACTTCAGCTTAAAGTGATGACGAAGGTTAAAACATGGTCTCGGGTCAAGGAAGAAATGACTAGTCAATCCCTGGTAGTTTATGTTATGATCATGTGTGCATATTAGGGTTATAAATGTAATTTTACCCGGGCTACGTCCCGTGCCTATAAATAGGTGAACAATATCACCGTACTGTTCACGGTGGATTGTAATTGCTCTCGTGTCAACACCTTCGAACAAGTCGATGATATCAATGTAATATAAATTCTGTTAACGTTCATATTTATATTATGAAATACATATGTGTATGAATGAACGGATTACATTTATTATCTTTATGTACTCTTATTCTCATGAATGATGAAGGTGTGTCCTTCATGACCTTCGTGTGAAGATCATTATATCCAGAAGGAAATAATGCTTCGGAGGACGAAGGTCCCTAATCTTTAACAATTGTGTTGTCTTGTTCTTGATTCACAGCATTTGAGAACAAGTGACCAACATTGGCGCCCACCTCCTGTGAACTCAAACGACCACTTTTTGCAACAGCTTGAGCAACCACCTTCGTCATGCCGCCGAAGAAGGCAATAGTGCCAGGGGCTGCCCTTCAGCCGTTGGACACCAACCAAGAGGGGCTCTCTCTAAGAGAAGCCCGAAACCAAAAAAGGAAGGCTACCAGCCCAACACCGCAAGAGGAAGAGCTAGACCAAGAGATCAGAGACTTGGAGGCTATACACTAGCAAGTGTAGAGAAAGAGAGAAAATATGCTTCGACTAGCCGAACTTCAAAGGAAGATTGATGAAGCTGCCAAAGAAATGTGTCATATCACGCAAGATGATCAAGGAAGAAGGCCATAATAGAGAGAGCTTCATCAAGAAAGTCCAAGCAATGATGACGAATGGTATGATGACTTTCATCATGGTAACTTTGCTTTTGATGATGCTTCTCTTCTAGCAGCAGAATTGCAGGCTACCCCATGGCCACCATCCTACAAACCGCCGTAGCTTCCCATGTATGATGGGCATTTTGATCTGAAACAGTTTCTTATGAGCTACGAGGCAACCATATCATCATATGGTGGCAACACGGTTGTCATGGCGAAATCCTTCGTCATGGCAGTCAGGAGCGTGGCTCAGACGCGGTATTCTTCCCTTCGCCCGGGAATGATCACATCGTGGCAAAAGCTGAAGCACATGCTGGTAACCAGCTTTTAGGGTTTCAGACCAAGCCAGTAACTGCTCAAGCCTTGTTCTAGTGCACACAAGACCATAAAGAATACTTGCAAGCATATGTCCGAAGGTTTCTGTGGCTCAGGCCTAGGCACCAACGGTGCCAAATGAGATTTTCATCAAAGCTATGATCAAAGGGCTCCAACCTGGACCGACGATGCAATATTTTGCCAGGAAGCCAGCACAAACTTTGGAAAAGCTTCTGTAGAAGATGGACGAGTACATCAGGGCCGATAATGACTTTCGGCAGAGAAGGGAAGAGGCCTACAAATACTCCGAGATGACTAGGGGCTTCAGAGGAAGGCTCCACCCTAGGCATGTTAGAATAATCCATAATCCCAGCTTAAGCGACAACAGGGGAAACCACGCTCAAGGCCATCAGCAAAGCTCCCAGTCTACTAGGATGCAACAAAGTTCTTACAAGCCACTAGCTCTAAGAGGCAGAGGTGGAAGAAGCTTCGGAGGAAGGTTCAGTTCCCAACCTAGAAGGTTGTTCTATTTATTCTGTGGGGAAGATAAGGGACATACAACAAGGACGTGCCAAGTCACGATCTAGAAGCAAAAAGAAATAGCTGAAGCCGAAGCATGACAAAATCAGCCGAAGCAGGTCTTGCACACTGCTTCCTGCTATTCTCCATACATTCCCGAGTATGTGGGCAACCAGCAGCCCACAACATCAGTTGCTTCGGCAAGTCACTCTCAAGCTGCATGGGCTCCGCTACCACCACCACCACCACCCATGGCTCCAACCTTGCCTCACAATCAGTAGCCAGAAGGGCACCGTCAAGTGCAACAACAACGTGATATAAATGAGGAGTCCGAATCTCGCACAGTCAACAACACTATGCCCGAGTCGAGACACATTTACTGAAGCAATACAGGGGCTCAATCAGAAAATTTTCATAATTAATGTAATCTTTACTTTTCTGCCATTATATTTTTCCTCAAAGACAATATAAGAAGGTTCAACCTTTGGCCTGTTGTAATGAATCTAGGGTTACACCATTGAGTGTAATAGAAAAGATAACGAAGCTCCAAAGTCGTTCCTAAGGGGATGTAGATCTAAAATAGCACCTAAGTAAAAGGTGAAAAAGCTCCAAAGCCATTCTTAAGGGGATGCAGAGCTTAGCTCCAAAGTCGTTCCTAAGGGGATGTAGAGCTAAAATACCACATAAGTAAAAGGTGAAGAAGCTCCAAAGTCGTTCCTAAGGGGATGCAGAGCTTAGCTCCAAAGTCATTCCTAAGGGAATGCAGAGCTAAAATACCACCTAAGTAAAAGGTGAAGAGACTCTAAAGTCGTTCCTAAGGGGATGCAGAGTCTTACTTTTATGATTCATGCATCAACATCATTTGCATCATATCATCACATCATATTGCATGACATCGCATCATACATCATTTTGCATTGACATAAACAATGGAAAAAGAAGGGAAATTGCTCCTTCAAATGTACCAGCTAACCCATGAGGTTAAGACCATCTTCGGCAAAAGGTCATAAAAAACGTATCAACAATACAAGACCCATGCCATTGACAGAGGTGTTGATATACATGGCTTATATCTTCGACAACAGTATTCTTATGCGACATTTATGGTAAGATCTTCAGAGTTGCTTCGACAAAGAAGGGGGATTTCTTTCTTGCTTCATCAAGAAACTTACGTTGTGTATGCGCCTATACTTACTATTCTATTACACGCCTTTTTCTATCAAAATTGTTGAGTATAACTAACCATCTTTTCTATTAACAGAAAACAAACAAACTGCTCTCACACTTTGTCATCAATCACCAAAAGGGGGAGATTGAAAGCATCTAGGCCCCAGGTTGGTTTTAGTGATTAATGACAACATAAGATTATATGTGACTAACGTGTGTTTTGCAGAGCAAATGGTAAGTTAGGTCGCATTACAGGAAGTCGTGCTACAACGGTGAAAACAATCCCTCAGATGAGAACTTGAAGCAACGACTGAAAAGATGAATCAAAAGATGAAGGTCTTCATATTCTCAGTGTCGATGGAGTTGAGGACACTCGATATAGAATTAGGTATTCTATTTTAGCTGTACTATAAACAGGGGTTGTGGATGAGTAGTTTGACCAAAAGATTTCTAGTGTAGAGTTGGTGCATATTCACCCTCACATCTAGTGCTAGGTGTCACTCTATAACACACTCACAAGTTAGAATGAAAACGGTTTAGAAAGACCAAAGGAAAAAGAAGTTAGGGTTTCAGTCTTAGGGGCACCGGACTGTCCGGTGCGCCTCCTGACAGTGGGGCCAGCCAGCCCCGGGGGCAGTGCCTCTGCTCCGGAGAAAACTCGAGAGCAACGAGTTGAGAAAATGAATTTTAGCCGTCTCACCGGACTATCCGGTGTGCACCGGACAACTACTGTTCACTGTCCGGTGCACCATCAGCCCAATGGCCAGCTGTCAGAACTAGTCGTTGGAGCTGACCGTTGGTGCACCGGTGGCGCACCAGACTGTCCCATGCGCCCATGTGTAGAACACCTTGGTAACGGCTAGTTTGGTGGGTGGGGCTATTTATACCCCCTCCACCTACCCCATTGAGTGTCTTGCTACCCACATTAAAGCCCACACATTGCTAGAACATTGCAAGCACCACAAAGCCTAGTGAGGTGATTAGAAAATCTTAATCCCGTGTTAGGACCTGATTATTGCAAGTCAGAGCCACCTAGAGCACACACCACATGCATTAGGTTTCTCTTGTTCAAGTGAAAGTCTATGGCTTGTTACTCTTGGTGATCGACATCACCTAGACGGCTTGGTGGCGTTTGGAGCGCGGTGATCACCCTGGAGGATTTGTTGGTGACCTGGCTCAAGATTGTACGTGGTCGTGAGGGATCCACCGCGCCGTAGTGGCAAAGGATCACCTCATAGTGAGCACTTGGTGCTTGCAAGGACCAAGGGGGAGCGATACCCTTGGATGGGTGCTCCATCGAGGACTAGGGAAGAGTGTCGACTCTTCGATACCTCGGCAAAAAATTGGAGGAGTCTTCTTAACCTTGCTTTACATTCCACATTTAATTTGAGTATTTCATTTTATTCAATTGATTAGCAAGTATTTGAAGTAATGAATTAGGGTTGTTGTTTTTCTAGTAGTATTTACTTATTCCTAGTAGTTGGGTGAAGTTGGGTTCATGCTTAGGGTTTAATTGTTGTTGAATTTTTAGAAAAGCCCAATTCACCCCCTCTTGGGCATCGTGATCCTTTCAATTGGTATCAGAGCCTTGTTGCTCCTAGATTAGCTTAACCGCTAGAGTAGCGATGTCCGGCGGGGATGGACCTCCTCCCGTTTTTTATGGTGACGATTTTCCCTATTGGAAAATTCCTATGGAAGCTTACTTAGAGGCTATAGACATTGGTGTCTATAAAGCCGCCATTCAAGGGTTCCCCAAACCAAGAGATCCCACAAATCTTGTAGGTGATGAGTTTAATTATGAAAAATGGAATGCTAAGGCCAAAAACACTCTCTTTAGGGGCCTTTGCAAAGATGTTTTTAATAGAGTAAGAAATCATAGAAATGCTCATGATTTGTGGATGGATATTTGTGCTCTACATGAAGGAACTAAAAGTGAGCGTACAGAGAGATATCACATTGCAATGAAAAAATTAAATTCTTTTGAAATGCTAGCAAATGAGAATGCTAATGATATGTAATCATGCCTTAACATTCTTGTAGAGGAAGTCAATGGCTTGGGGCTCAAATTTCACAACCGGATGTTGTG
Source organism: Zea luxurians (assembly GCA_029449295.1). Classification (NCBI taxonomy): domain Eukaryota; kingdom Viridiplantae; phylum Streptophyta; class Magnoliopsida; order Poales; family Poaceae; genus Zea; species Zea luxurians. The sequence continues at coordinate 87,572,400 of JAOPSE010000001.1, read as the reverse complement.
AGGAAGATTCTTAGTGTCCTCCCAATTGACAAATATGGACACATTGTCACTGTGCTACATCAAATGGATCTTTCAACTGCTACTTCAACTCAAATATTGGGAAAGATCAACGCTCACGAAATGTATATGCACATAAATGACAAGGATGGGTCTTCTTCCAAGAGAAAAGACTTGGCTCTCAAAGCTAGCCAAGAAAAGAAAGGGAAAGCCAAAATGCAAGTTGAGGAAGAATCCTCAAGTGATGATGATCTTGATGCAAACATTGACTTGATGGTGAGAAAGACCACCAAAATGTTGAAGAAACTTAATCGAGAAGGCATCAAGTTTGATTCAAGAAAGAAGAAGTTCTTCTCTGTAACACCCCATGTGTTACTGCCACTAAAACTTGAGCATAACATCATGTGCATTAGCATATCATATGATTGTTACACTTAGAATGCATTCTGTAGGAAAAAATTACAAATAAGTTCTATTGACGTGACATGTCATGGGTAAAACCCTAGAGTATGGTACTTAACCCTAAACTGGGCCTAAAAGAGTAAACAAAGCCTAAACAAGAGAAAACTTCAAAACTTATTAGTAATAATCATAAAATGTCACCATTAATGGACTTAAGTGGCATCCAAACCTTAGAAGTGCCAAAAACCCTAAAAAGACCCCTGGAAAACCCTGGACTGAAAACCCTAGGGGGTTATCTATAAAAATATGCACACTTTTGGATCTAAGTGCAAAAACCATGAAGTTAGGGTACCTTAAGTCATATAGTTCACATGTTTGAAGATTTGCAAAAGAAACCATGCGATTTGGACTTATTTGGAAAAAACACCACTTAAACCCTATTGAGTCAAGTCTGAATTCCAGTGAATGGGGTCAACTTTGAAGCCCTGTACCTTCAAAATTATAAGGATTTTGCCCTAGGTCAACACATCAAGTTTGTAGAGCCATCATAGGAGAACAAGTTTGATTAAGTAACTGAGCACTGGTGTTGAATAGAAATTGGAGAAAAATGAGCCCAAAGTTGGACTGTAAGTCAACCTAAAGCCTAAATTTTGATATTCAGTGACATAGCATGAACTTTGGGAAAACCACGCGCAAATCCATCGGACCGATTGGCGTGCCTTGCCATCAACTAGCTCCAAGGCATGGGGATAGTAGTAGCGGCAGCAATGATCCTATTGGAGATCTGGAAGCTCAGGTGGAACAACTTCGAACGGAATTGCGTCATAGAAATAGTGTGTGGGTCGAGGATGGTCAGCGCATAAATGAGTTAAGAACTGACATCCGGTATCTGCAAGATGAGCTTGCCGAATGAGATTTGGCACTCGACTGGGCCGTTAACTCGCGTTCCATTGCTTGGGACCCAGAGGCCAAAGCTCGAGCCCGTGTGGAGGAGCTTAGCACGGCCGTTGATAACTTGCAGGTGTACTGCAATACATTGCATGAGGAAGTTCATGTATTGTATTCACGACTGCACCCAGACGTACCTGCAGATCCTGTTGGAATGGGAGCTGGACCTTCTGGAACAGCAGGTGAAGCTTTTGGTGGGGAACTAGATCTTTTCAAGCCCCCTCCTTCAATGAACTTGGCTGATGAATGGACTCCTACACCCGACAACGAAGCTGCTCAGGATAATAAATGATAGTAGTAGTATAGTTTAGAAATAATGTTAATGTAAAATAAGTAATGATGTCATGTTGTACTACGAGTTTGTAACATTACCTCTTATGTAATGTAAAATGATGGTATGTATCAGCATGTGATATTTTCCACATATTTCTTTGCTTCATATGCCATCTCGAACTCGTGCACATGACGGCGTGGGAACATCCCGTGGCCAGGATGATACACCAAATCCACCGCCGGTTCCACCCACGTTGACCAAGGCTATCGCCGCCTTGGTCACCGCGACCGCTGATAACACCCGCTTCCTTCGCGAAATGGCAGGACAGCAACTGCAGCAGCAAGGCGGGAGATCTTATCCACAAGGACCCCGCGAAACTTCATATTTGGATTTCTCGGAAACTCGTCCCCCACTATTCGTCAAGGCTGAAGATCCCCTTGAAGCTGATGAATGGATTCGGGTTATTGAGCAGAAGTTTGGGCTTCTCAGATGCACGGAGACTCAGAAGCCATTATTTACGACGCAACAGTTAAGAGGCCCTTCCAGCACCTAGTGGGGAAATCATGTGGCTATTCAGCCTGCCGGCCATCAAGTTACTTGGGACGAATTTAAGTTGGCATTTCGGGAGCACTACATTCTAGAAGGAGTGCTCCATATGAAGCAAGAAGAATTCATGAAGCTTAAACAAGGTTGCACAGTATCTCAACAAGTTCAACCATTTGTCCCAATATGCCATTGATCAGGTCAACACTGACCTGAAGAAGAGAAACTGTTTTATGAGAGGCCTTAATGATCGGCTACAGCGAAAGATGACCACCTGCCTCGATCTCTCCTACAGCAGGGCTGTCAGCACGGTGCTAGCAGTTGAAGCCAAGTATGCAGACCCAGGCAAGTCAAAGGGCTATGGAGGTGACAGGTCCAACCAAGGACCTCAGAAGCGACAAAGGTTGGTGATCCGACCTTTTAATCAAAACCGTTCTTCACCACGTCCACCCTCCTACCCCTTTAAACAGCCTATATTCATCCGCCCCGCCACTGCCCCCACCTCAACAACTTAGCCGAGTGCCCCTGGTACTCGTTTCCCTGCACTCCCGAGTTCATCTACTAGTTGCTTCAATTGTGGGAAGTCTAGACACTTCATCAAAGGCTGCCCATATCCGAGGCGGAATAACTCTAATAATCAGCAGAACCCGTGGAGTTCCAACCAAGCAAGGGAAACACGACAAACAATGCAGCGGGCAAGAATATGAAGAAAACTGGGCGAATATATTACACACAAGTGGCCACTACGCCAGAAAGAGAACCGGTCATGATGGGTACGTTTCTCGTGGCCAATTACCCTGCAGTCATTCTTTTTGATTCTGGTGCTTTACATACATTCATAAGCAAGAAGTTTGTGGAGAAACATTACATTCCATACAATGAATCAAGGGAAGGGTTTATAATTCATTCGCCTGGGGGACAAATATTCACTAAAGAAGTGGCTTTGCATGTGCCCGTAACATTGGCTGAACGGGACTTTCCCACAAATATGATTGTTCTAAAAGGCCAAGATATAGATGTAATTCTGGGCATGAATTGGTTAGCCCAACACAAAGCTATCCTCAACACTGATCTGAGAACCATCAGGTTGAGCTATGGCCAGGAAGAGGTTCTCTTGTCCATCCCTGTAGTTGTTCCAGCTAAACCTTTGGGCAGAGTTTATGAAGCCATCATATCGGAGATCCAAGATATTCCGGTAGTATGTGAATTCCCGGATGTCTTTCCGAAAGATCTGCCTGGATTGCCTCTAGAGAGAGATGTAGAATTTGTGATTGAATTGAAGCCCAGTACGACTCCTATTTCTAGAAGGTCGTACCGAATGCCTCCAAATGAGTTGGCAGAGCTCAAGACACAATTACAAGATCTGCTAGAAAAGGGATTCATCCGACCAAGCTCATCACCTTGGGGTTGTCCAGCCATCTTTGTCAAGAAGAAGGATCAGACGCTTCGGTTGTGCGTGGATTATAGACCCCTTAATGAGGTCACCATCAAGAATAAGTACCCTCTTCCCCGGATTGATATCTTATTTGATCAGCTAACCGGAGCTCGGGTATTTTCCAAAATTGACCTCAGGTCGAGTTACCATCAGATCCGTATCCAACACAAAGATATACCCAAGACCACATTCACTATGCTGTATGGATTATTTGAATATCTGGTTATGTCTTTCGGATTAACAAATGCTCCTACCCACTTCACATATCTTATGAACTCGGTATTCATGCCTGAGTTGGACAAATTCGTGGTAGTCTTCATTGATGATATTTTGATATATTCCAAGAATGAAGAGGATCATGCTCGGCATTTGCGGATCGTATTAACGCGCCCAAGGGAGCACCAATTATATGCTAAGTTCAGTAAATGCGCGTTCTGGCTGGAGGAGATCCAATTTTTAGGACACGTATTGTCTGCGAAAGGGATTGCGGTTGATCCCAGCAAAGTCAAGGATATTTTGGAGTGGAAACCACCAACCACTGTACATCAAGTCCAAAGTTTCCTTGGACGGGCTGGTTATTACCGCCGATTTATTCCAGATTTTTCCAAGCTTGTGAAGCCGATCACAAGTTTATTGAAGAATGATACCAAATTTAATTGGTCTTCAAGATGCAATGAAGCCTTCGAGCAGCTGAAGGTGTTATTAACCACTGCTCCAGCATTAGCTCAACCGAACATTGAAAAGCCATTTGATGTGTATTGTGACGCATCAGGCAGTGGTTTAGGTTGTGTCTTGATGCAAGAAGGCCGAGTGGTAGCATACGCCTCAAGACAGTTACGCCGGCATGAAGAACATTATCCAACTCATGACCTGGAATTAGCTGCTGTGGTTCATGCCCTGAAAATATGGCGTCATTATCTGCTGGGGAATATCTGTCATATTTATACAGATCATAAAAGCTTGAAGTACATTTTTACCCAGTCAGAGCTGAAAATGAGGTAGAGGAGATGGCTTGAGCTGATTAAAGATTATGAATTGGAAATTCATTATCACCGAGGCAAGGCCAATGTAGTGGCAGATGCGCTAAGTCGCAAGGCTTCCTGCCATTGTCTTACAATGAAGACTTCTGACATTACATTATGCCAAGAAATGGAGGAGTTGAACCTGGGAATGATTCAACATGGAACTTCCAATCACTTGAAGCTTGAGTCGATTCTTCTGCAAAGAATAATTGATGCCCAAAGAAATGATGAGGATATGAAACACATTCATGAGAAAATAAAGGCCGGTGAGGCAAACTGTTTTAGAAAAGACAACCAAGGCGTTGTATGGTTCAACAACCGCATAGTTGTGCCCAAGAATGATGAGATCCGCCAGCAAATTTTAGATGAAGCACATCTTAGTCGCTATTCTATTCATCCCGGAAGCACTAAGATGTATCATGATCTCAAGCAACATTATTGGTGGACTAAGATGAAGACTGAAATTGCATGCTATGTGGCGAGATTAGACACTTGCAGACGTGTTAAGGCCATACATATGAAAACTGCTGGTCCATTGCAGTCTTTACCGATCCCAACTTGGAAATGGGAGGATATAGGCATGGACTTTATTGTGGGACTGCCCAGAACAGCAAAAGGCTATGATTCTATTTGGGTTATCATTGATCGACTTACAAAGATCGCCCACTTTCTCCTAGTCAAAGTAAAGTATCCAGTAATCACATATGCGGAACTGTACATTGCTCGCATTCTCAGTTTGCACGGTGTTTCGAAGAGCATAGTGTCGGATTGTGGACCTCAATTCATATCCAAATTTTGGGAAGAACTTCACAAATCCTTGGGTACTAAATTGCTCCACAGTTCGGCTTATCATCCCCAAACTAGTGGACAGACTGAGAGAGTAAATCAGATACTTGAGGATATGCTGCGAGCATGTATTCTGGAGTTTCCGCAGAAATGGGATGATTGCTTACCATTGGCGGAGTTCTCGTACAATAATAGCTATCAAGAGAGCATCAAAATGGCACCCTTTGAAGCTTTGTATTGACGACAGTGTCATACTCCGTTAAACTGGTCTGAACTAGGAGAGCGATGGTTTTTCAGGCCTGATATGGTAAAATAAACAGAAGAGAAAGTTCAACGAATAATACAAAATTTGAAAGAAGCCCAAGCTCGCCAAAAGAGTTATGCAGACAAGCGACGCAAACCCTTGTACTTTCAAGTTGAAGATTATGTCTACCTGAAAGTCTCACCAATGAAGGGTGTATCACGTTTTGGGATAAAAGGGAAGCTTGCACCCCGGTACATTGGTCCTTTCCCTGTTCTTGAACAATGTGGACCAGTGGCATACCGACTCCAGTTACCCGAAACATTGTCTGCGGTGCACAATGTGTTCCACGTATCTCAATTGAAGAAGTGTCTTCGGGTTCCAGATTGAACCGTTGAAGTGATAGATGTTGCGTTAGAACTAGACTTGACATATTTCGAACATCCTATTCGAGTCTTGGATCAAAAGGACAAGATTACCCGAAGGAGAACTCTCAAGTTTTACAAGATACAGTGGAACCAACATACGAAAGATGAAGCTACTTGGGAAACTCAAGACTTTTTAGAAAGGAATTTCCTAGGCTTTTTAGCTTCATGTAAATTGTAAGATATGTACACTTGTTGTAATAGAGGAATGAACCCCATACCACCCCTGCCTTGTACCAAAAATAAGGAAATAAAAATATGACACGTTTCCTTTTCCATTAATTGCCCTAGGACTTTTAAATCTCGGGACGAGATTCTTTTATGGGGGGAAGGATGTAACACCCCTGGTGTTACTGCCACTAAAACTTGAGCATAACATCATGTGCATTAGCATATCATGTGATTGTTACACTTAGAATGCATTCACTTGGCAAAAATTTCAAATAAGTTCTATTGATGTGACATGTCATGGGTAAAACCCTAGAGTAGGGTACTTAACCCTAAACTGGGCCTAAAAGAGTAAACAAAGTCTAAACAAGAGAAAACTTCAAAACTTATTAGTAATAATCATAAAATGTCACCATTAATGGACTTAAGTGGCATCCAAACCCTAGAAGTGCCAAAAACCCTAAAAGGACCCATAGAAAACCCTGGACTGAAAACCCTAGGGGGTTATCTCTAAAAATATGCACACTTTTGGATCTAAGTGCAAAAACCATGAAGTTAGGGTACCTTAAGTCATATAGTTCACATGTTTGAAGATTTGCAAAAGAAACCATGAGATTTGGACTTATTTGCAAAAAACACCACTGAAACCCTATTGAGTTAAGTCTAAATTCCAGTGAATGGGGTCAACTTTGAAGCCCTGTACCTTCAAGATTATAAGGATTTTGCCCTAGGTCAACACATCAAGTTTGTAGAGCCATCATAGGAGAACAAGTTTGATTAAGTAACTGAGCACTGGTGTTGAATAGAAATTGGAGAAAAATGAGCCCAAAGTTGGGCTGTCAGTCAGCCTAAAGCCTAAATTTTGATATTTAGTGACATAGGATGAACTTTGGGAGCCCTTTCGAAGATGGTCTAATGAGTGTTTGAGCATGGTTACCATAGCAAGATTGTAGCTGAATTGAAGGGCTAGAACTTTGTTACAGAGAGATTAGCAAGTTCTTATGCAGAAATTGGAGTTATGGGTCCTACAAGTTGGTCGGACAGAGGCTCTGAATTGTAGTTCTCATGGTACAGTGAACTGAAGAAGATCTTCAGATACATCGCCCCTCGCCGCCGGTGACCATCACGCCGTGATTCGCGTCGCTGCTACGATTCGTGTCCTCTGGTATGGAGATAATCACGGCCGCGTAAAGATCTTGGCGCCAGGTAAACTCAGACCCGATCGACGGGGAGTTCGCCGCACCCACTTGGATTGTGTTCGGCCGAACTGGTCCTCGCCAGCGCTGGCCGCATACCGACCATGCACCACATGCCCGGGCATCTTACCACATCGCTGTTGGTCGCGTTAAGCATATCCGATGATTGCCTGTGAGTCTGCCACGGTGAAAGCCACTAATCGTGTGCGCCAGTGCTCCTTCTCCTCTCCGGCTGCCGCGCGTCTCAGTCCAATTCACTGGCCACCGCTCAAACACACTATAAATTGCGCACACCCTCGGCTCCGCTAGGTAGTCAAGCACCTAATCCAGCAACTCGTGCCTCCGATTGCCCACCAGAGCGCGCCAATTTCGAAGTTCCCCAAATCGGTTTCGGCCACCGTGAAAGTATCCTCGTTGTGGCTAGCTTGTTCTAGGTTTGTGCATACTCTCTGCTCTTCTGTTTCAGCACCCTTAGGTTCTCCTAATGCTGATCGACTCATTCAATTGAGCTGTACTGCCCTAGATCACTGGGAACACTTCGGTTCCTCCGTTGTCTGCGTTGTTTCCGTGGACCGGATGATTTAGAGCCTCGCTAGTGAAATTGATTGAGGGGAAACACTTGTTAAGGGTTGAATCAGGTCTCAGCCGAATTAGAGTACCGGTCATTAAGTATTGTGGCCGGTATAAGCTCGCTAGAGCTCGGTTCTCCGCCGTGCGACATCGTGGACCTCGGGATGTAAAGGAATAGAAGCGCGGGGGTGTATTTGCAAGTGTCAGTGAGACAAACAAATAGTGCACGGGTTCCTTACTAGATTTTCAAACCACTGAGGGCCTCTGTGTAAAACCGCCACACGGGCACACGCGCGCGGGCGTATTCCGCCTAGGCTGGGCTGTATTGGGCCGGATTCAGCCCAAAACTGTAGCACCTTTCTCTTTTTCTTTTTCTTTTGGACTTAGAGAATTCCTAGAAAATTATAGAAAAATGCTAAAAATACAAGACCAATTTTGCTAGATTCCTAATTTTCTATAGTATTTAATAAAAATAGTTTCATGATTTGTAGTTCCAATAGGGAATTATGGGATATTTAAAATAGCCAAAACCCATACTTCTGGAATTTTAGAGAGTAATTAATAATCCCAAAATTCTCCAAACTTTTTAGATAAGCTTTAAATATTATTTAGAAGCCTTGGGTAAATTTTGGTATGATTTGGACCATGTTTGGTACCTAGAACCCAAAACCCTAGTCCCCTGCCCTATGAACTTCACTATAGACTCCAAAAACCCTAGTTTCCCGGAGATCCGTGAAGGAAAATTATATTTAAGACTTAAGATAATATACTTTTGTTATCTTTGCACTTTCATGAGCATTACATGAGCATTCATGATTATATATGGCTATATATAGAAAACGAAGAAGAGATAGAAGTTGAAGAAGCAAGGACTACACCACCACCACCTGAAGAACCTCAGGTAGGGAACTGCTTTTATTTTGACATCTGTGGGGCAGAGCCTGACTCACCTATCACACAAGGCAAGCCTCGGTGCATTTGCCATCTCCTTGACATTTTAAAATTTTTCTCACTTGCTTGATGCATTAGGTGATAGGAGTTGTGTGCTAAACCAGTTGCTGCATTTCCTTCCTTGGATTTGATTACTTTTCCTTAATCCCCTGTTTTACAAAAAGGTTTTTTTATGCTTAGCTTTGTTCTAGAAAAACAAAATGTTTTGTTTTGACAAAAGATGATGCTTCAAGTGGGTGGGATGTTTTCAAAAATAAAACTTGATGGTGGATCCATCATGGCCGTGATGGGTTCAACATCGAAAAAGATGTACCTCTGCCAGGTACCAAACTTTGGGTATGAAATGATAAAGCTGAGACCGGGCGGGTGACTTGCACGAGAAGAGAGTCTCGGTGTAGTGTCTTCGACTAAGTCGATTAAGGACCTTGTCGATGTAGGCTTGATGATCGAGGACCCTTTAACTGGTCACATGCCTCATCATGGGTAAGCTTTGCCTCGGGTAGACTAATACCAGAATAAGATAACACACAATGAGAGTGGAGAGATGGTGAGAGTAGCGTGTACCCTCCGTGGCAAGAGGCTGGACGGTGGTGTATCTGTGCTCTCGGTTGGTGTGAACCTAATCTGGTCTTAAGAACCCCAGTGGCGAATTGACATATGCAAGGGTTAAGTGCTAGATATGTCGAGTGATTGGAGATCCTCAGCTGAATATTAATCGATTTGGATCGCCGTTACTTCTTGGACATGAAGACTTGGTCACTGCCCTACACATAGCATTCCAGTGAATAAGAAGGGTTGAAAAGAAATTGGCTAGTATAGGTCAAGTGATTGAACTAGGGTAGAAAGAACTCTAGATGCAGGTAACTTTACTTGACCTGACAAGTAAAACTGGATTTTTAAGGATCCACTATTAGTAAGCATTTCTGCAAACAGAGTCTTTGATTATTGAAAAGCCATACCTTGATTCCCAAAGGCCAGCATATCCTTGAGAGTCTTTTATTTTGACGGGTAAGACTTGCGAAAGTACACTTCATACTTAGGGCTTTGTCCCATGTTGTTTTAGGTGAAGAAGGAGCAAATTTTTGTTGCTTTTGTTCCAAGGTGGTGCCTAAAGAGGAAAACCAAGACTGAAGCTGCGGGAGGAAGTGTCATCCTTTAAGAAAAACTTTTTACTGTTTATCGGGAGGAGTTTTTGCCTCCCCAGTTATGTAATATTACTACTCCAGCACTCTTATATTTGCTCTGGTCTATAATAATACTACTCTTTCTTACTTTAAAATAAAGTAAGTTATTGTAACTGCTTCCGCATTCTCGTACCTCCGATGTGTTGTAATGTCTGCGTGACGGGTAAAACGCTCTTGGGCAAGGTAAAGAATACTGTTGGGGACTTGTTCTCAAATGCTATGAGTTAAGAACAAGGCAACACAAAATGTTAAATATTAATGTCCTTCGTCCTTTGAAGCATTATTTCCCTTAGGATGCAATGATCTTCAGACGAAGGTTATGAAGGACATACCTTCATAAATGCGATATATGTTAATAAAAGAAGAAGTATATGTAATATAAGAGACAAGATAAAACAATCACATAACATTATTAATTTATTGTATTATCCTGGAAAGATAGAAACAATATTGAATTACAAATGTACCTTCAGCTTGATAGAAGGCAAAAAAGTACAAGCGTCACGCAAAAGCAAGTACAAGTCAGCGTGAATAGTACGGGGCACTGTTCACCTATTTATAGGCACAGGACACAACCTATGAGAGATTACAATTATGCCCTTTACATTTGCTATTGACTTATAGAAAAATCTATGAGGACTGAACAACCTTTTCCCTTTTAAGTCGGTTCCCTTTTCTGCGATTTAGCCGAAGCTCCCTTCCACACAGCTTTGGAGCGACGACAACCTTCGTCACGATCAAGCTCCTCATCATATCTGCTTTTACCATGAATCCAAAGATATCTGTCCATAAATCATACTTGGGAAACATTGTTAAATTACATTTTTGAGGACCTTCGGAGGATGAAGGCCCCCAACAGTAGCCCCTCGCAATATTAATTTGTTAGAATAACGAATTCAGATTGCGATATGGACGAAGGCCCTAAGCCAAAGGTCCGAAAAAACACCTTCCCTTTGCTAGAATAGCAACAGTCAATGACAAACGGGACCCTCCAACTTGGAGCGCGTCGATTGTATAAATAGGAACTCACCCTGAGCACATTTGATACGCTACTTGCCGGTTGCTTTGTTTACTCAATTTTTAGCACTTGCTTGCCAACGCCTGCTTAGTTTCTCAAACTTCCTAAGCTTCGGTTTTTAGGACGCATTTTCTCCATTTCCGAAGAAAAGATGTCTCAAGACAAAAAAGTTGTTGCTGAGACGAAGCTGAGCGAAGAGGAGAAGCTCCTTGAGGAGAAAACTGCTGGATTTATTGAGTCAATAGCAAAAACAAATACAGAGAAGATAACTAAAGAGATACTAGAAGGCTTGTCTGAAGATACTGATGATAGCGACAGCTATGATGTGGACAGTGGAGGCGAAGACTCTGAAGATTGGCCTTGGCGACCAAGTCATGCAGTCTTCGGGAAATCGACTATCAAACAGAGTCATCTTGATAATATGAGAGGAAGGTATTTTCGAGATATGTCTATTGTGAGGGCTGACGTAGACAGAGCCATTCCTGCTCCCGAAGAAAATGAAGTTGTAATCTTCCGAAGCTTCTTCAAAGCTGGACTTCAGTTTCCGTTGAGCAGATTTGTGGTTGAAGTTTTAAAGACATACCAGATTTTCTTTCACCAGATTACTCCCGAAGCAATTATCAGAATGGGGATCTTTGTCTGGGCGGTGAGAAGTCAAGGTCTAGAGCCAAGTGCCAGATGCTTTTGCAGTATGCATGAACTTTCGTATGAGACAAAGCCCTGGGGTAAAGAACAATATCATAACAATTTCGGTTGCTATAGCTTCGTTGCTCGCTCTAGCGCAAGCTACCCAGTGCCAACATTTCGGAAGAGATGACCCAGAGCCTGGATGAAAGAGTGGTTTTATGTGAAAAATGATTTGAAGGCGAGAGAAGACATTAAAGAAATCATCATGCACCCCATCTGGTCCCGCTTCGGCCTCCAAAAGCTGAAGGTAGAAATTGATGAGGCAGCCGAAGCATGCCGAAGGGCCTTTAGCACAGTTTGCTCTTTTATTGGGACAAGAGACTTAGTTCAGGAACATGTAGCCTATAGGATATGGCCACTGATAGACAGCTGGGAAATGATGAAAGAAACCATCACTAACCCTAGCGAAGGCGGTCTGGTTCGATTGAAATACAACTTCAGGTTTGGAGACCAGTTTGTTGAACCAGATGATGACTGGCTGAAGTGTGTTGAAAATACTAGTGATGAGCTACTTGGAGTATATTCCAAGTCCGAAGACAATGCACTATCTGCGGCCTTCGGGAGTCGAAAAAAGAAAAGATTAAATAGGGTTTTTGATGCTATTGGATTTGTGTACCCTGACTATCGCTACCTACCATGGGGAAAGAAGAGAAAGGGTGCAACCTCTGGAAAGGTTGCCGCTTCGGCTGCTCCAAGTGAGCCTGCGCCGAAGAGTAAAAAATTAAAAGTCCTCACCCACCAGCCCCGCTATATTGAACCGGCCATAGTGCCTGAGTTTAGCGGGGAGACTTCTTCAGCTACTGAAGCGAAAGGACCTGCTCCTCCTGAGCAGAAGATTGAAGGGCCGGCTGCAATGCCGAAGGCACCCTCAGCCAAATTGGCTGAGCCAAAGAGTGATAAGACTGATGAGCCAAGAATCAAAGGGACAAAAATATTGGAAGTTTTAAGCCCTTCGGCAGAAGTGATGGTGCCGAAGGCACAAAAAGATCTTGCGGTGACTCCCAAAAGAAAAAGGATGGCAAGTGTTCTAGATGTGCTAGAGTCAGTAAAGGCTTCAAGTTCTATTCCTTCAGGGAAAATTGCCGAGTCCTCAAAAATACAAATCGAAACTGAAGCAAAACCGGCCGAATTTGAAGCTACGGTGAGCCAGGCTAGCGTCGATGTTAGGTCTTCAAAGCCTGCTGATAAACAACCTTCGGGATTTGAAGAGAAGGTAGCAGGGGAAGAGGCTATAGAACAGAGTTTTCCTGAGAAAACTCCCTTGCCTTCTCCCGAAGCTTTAAAAGAAAATATTGAATATATCATCCGTCATGCTTCGGGAAAGAAACTCTCTAAAGAAGAAGAACGAGAAGCTCAACACTATGCCCAGAAGCTGAAATATCCAAAGGGGGCATTAGTGTTCAACGGCAGCGGAGAAGAGGATTTCTTGTACTGTCTCCTTGACAGCAAGGAGATATCTGTCTGCCGGGAGATGAGCAGAAGCTTCGGATTCCCAACATTAGAAGATGGACTTTCAGTACTGTCGAAGGATGAATTGGCCGACAGTTTGGCATATAATAGTATAAACGAATTTTTTTCATTTGTTTATGCTTAATACTATGCTCCTTGCGTAGGGCTTGATCCTTAGCAATGCCCTCCGGGCACAGAAAAATATTGAAGACGAAGGATGCACTATAGCCCTGAACAACCTTCGTTCGGAAGTAATTGAACTAAGGAACGAAAGTCTTGAAAAAGATAAAATATTAATTTCATTGGTGAGCAAAATAAAAGAAGACGAGGCTAGTTCCAAAGCACAAGCTGAGGCCCAGAAAAATGAAATTGAAGACCTTCGGAAACAGCTAGCTGAGGCCAAATTAAAATGCGTTGTTGCCGAAGCTGATCGAGATGCCAGTGAGTACTGGAAAAACTATTTTGAAAAAACAGTTGTAGAACTTCGCGCATCAAAAGAAAGATGCTTTGAAAAATCTGTGGAATGCGTTAAAAAGATAAAAACTAGTTTCGCCAACGTGGGCGCGTACTCAAGCGAAGATAACTTCATACGGGGCGATCCTAGGCGTAATCGAGTGGATCAGCGGTGAGGCCGAAGCCTTTGAAGAGATTTTGAGTGATCGTGGGGACGTCTGTCCCTTCTCTAGCGCGAGGGGAGTTGCAGCTATTTTGGAGAAGGCAGGGTGCAAACATGTTAAAACTTTGGCCCAGGCCGAAGCTGCCTTCTCTATCGATGATACGAAGGAGCCCTCGGTCGAAGCAAGCTCAATAGGCAGAAATTTTTTTACTGATATCTGGGAAAATGGTGGCCGAGGGATGGCCCATGAAATAATGAAGAAGAGCGAAAAAGATATTCATGACGCTCGAGAAGCAACAAAAGAAGCTGAAAGAGCTGCGAAACTCGAAAGATGAATAGGTATCACTTAATGGCTTTTAGCTTTGTTGTTTATTTTTGTGACTTCGAACTAATTTATGTCTTCTACCGCAGCTGAACTATCCCCTCCCCCAGAGCCATTTGACCCACTGGCCGACCCAGAGACAAGGAAAACAATAGAAATTATTAATATGGCTGAAGCTATTGTAGATGAAGTTGTTACTAAGCTGCTAACCGAAGCTGCAGAAAAAGTTCTAAAGGAAGAGTAGCTATAGTAAAAACATTTTCTAGAATGTTAATGTAACATTTGCTGAACTATATTTGTAATATTCAGTGCTTATGGATTTGAATGTAATATATGAGTGGTTTGTAATTCAGTTCTTTGCGATGCATGAATCTTTTTATACATACCGTTTTTGAGCCTACGGCGAAAAAACACCTTCCCTTTTTTCATGCTTTGTAAAGAAGAGCTTTTGTGCTTCGTAAAAATCATCCATACTTTGTAAAACATCAATGCTTCGTAAACAATAGATCCCTTTTTCCGCATCAAAACTGATGAAGCTGTGATTCTCAGCTTACTTTGTACCTTGGGACCTTTTAATTTTTTTGTAAAGCATTGCCCGAAGATCGGCCTCATTTTCAATTGATGTCATTGATGTGACATGACGTATGATGTGATGCTATGTGATATGATGCAATGAATGATGCTAATGTATCGTGCAAATGAATTTCCAAACACACACATCCGAAGCTTCATCCACAACCTTCATTCCCTAAGGAATGACTGAAATCTCTTTGCCGTTTATTTTTCGGTTGCACCGTTTATTTTTCGGTGTAAGTTCTGCATTCCCTGAGGAATGTCTTTTGAACTTCTTCGCCTTCTATTTTGGTGGTATTTGCGTTGACTTTTCGCGCTTTGCTTTATATTTCAGCGGTATTTGGCTCTGCATTCCCTAAGGAACGACTTTTGAGCAGAAAACTTACGCTGCGCTCCCTTAGAAACGGCTTCTTGACGCTCTTTAAGAAAGACTTTCTGTAGCTTCGGTGAAATTCTTAATGCGATTTTTAGCTCTGCATTCTTGAAGGAATATCTCTTTGTAGCTTCGACATTCTCGTAAGTCTGTGATGAAGGTATATTTCATTTTGACATAAACGAAGCTAGTACAGGGAATTAAAAAATAGCAAGAAAATTAGGTTTACATTGATTGTTCCTTACTAAAAAGAAAACGATAGTGAATGTAAAATTGTGCCAAAGGTAGGATATCTCTCAATATATGTGTTTTGATTCTGGCACAGTGCTGTTAACTGTGCGAGCTTCGGACCCTTCCCTAAAATCTCGCTACTGATGGGTCTGTTGGCTCCCTTCTGGCTGCTGACCTCGTGAGTAGGCAGGCTGTAGTGGCGGCGGAGGTGGAAGCTGTGGCCAAGAAACTTGTGGCTGACTAGCCGAAGCAACAGAAGGTGCGGGATGATTACCCACATATTCTGGTATGTAGGGTGAATGACACGAAGCAGTGTGCAGGACCTGCTTCGGCTGATTTTTCTGGTCTTCGGCTTCTGCAATTTCTTTTTGCTTTTGGATGGTGATTTGACACGTTCTTATATTATGGCCCTTGTCTTCACCACAAAATAGGCAGTAGATTTTTCTGGGCTGGTCCCCATATCTTCCTCCAAAGCCCCTAGCGCCTCTACCTCTTGGAGCTGGCAGCCAGAAAGAGCTTTGTTGCTGTCCCGAAGCTTGCGAAGAATACTGCGGTCTCTGCTGTTGACTTCCTCTATCATCACTCTGGATGGAGTTGTGAATTGACCTGACATGCCTCGGGTGGATTCTTCCTTCGAAGCCTCTGGTCATTTTAGAGACCCTATATGCTTCCTCCCTTCTTTGGCGAAAGTCATTGTCGGCCCCGATGTACTCATCCATCTTCTGAAGCACCTTCTCTAGAGTCTGTGGAGGCTTTCTAGCGAAATACTGAGCAGTAGGTCCTGGACGAAGCCCCTTAATCATGGCTTCAACAACAATTTCATTAGGCACTATAGGCGCTTGTGCTCTGAGACACAAGAACCTTCGGACATATGCCTGGAGGTACTCCTCATGATCTTGCGTGCACTGAAACAAGGCCTGAGCTATGACTGGCTTCATCTGGAAGCCTTGGAAACTTGTCACCAGCATATCCTTGAGCTTCTGCCACGAAGTAATGGTCCCTGGCCGAAGAGAATAATACCATGTTTGGGCCACATTCCGAACTGCCATGACGAAGGACTTGGCCATGATAGCTGCATTGCCTCCATATGAAGATATAGTTGCTTCATAACTCATCAAAAACTGCTTCAGGTCTGAATGCCCATCATACATGGGAAGCTGAGGTGGCTTGTATGAAGGGGGCCATGGGATAGCCTGCAGTTCTGCTGCCAAGGGAGAAGCATCATCAAAAGTAAAGGTATCATGATTAAAATCATTATACCATCCATCGTTGTTGAACAAGCCTTCTTGATGAAGCTCCCTATGTTGGGGCCTTCGATCTTGTTCGTCTTGAACAAGATGGCGTACTTCTTCGGTGGCTTCATCGATCTGCCTCTGAAGATCAGCCAGTCGAGCCATCTTCTCCTTCTTCCTTTGCACTTGCTGATGGATTATCTCCATGTTTCTGATTTCTTGGTCCAACTCTTCCTCCTGGAGTGTTGGACTAGTGGCCTTCCTCTTCTAGCTTTGGGCCTCTCGAAGAGAAAGGGTCTCCTGGTTCGGGTCTAGTGGCTACAGTGCGGCAGCCCCTGTCGCTGAAGCTTTCTTCGGTGGCATGACGAAGATCAGTGCTTGCCGAAGGTGGTCGAAAAGAGGGTTCACCGGAGGTGGGCGCCAATGTTGGGGACTTGTTCTCAAATGCTATGAGTTAAGAACAAGGCAACACAAAATGTTAAATATTAATGTCCTTCGTCCTTCGAAGCATTATTTCCCTTAGGATGTAATGATCTTCAGATGAAGGTTATGAAGGACATACCTTCATAAATGTGATATATGTTAATAAAAGAAGTATATGTAATATAAGAGACAAGATAAAACAATCACATAACATTATTAATCTATTGTATTATCCTGGAAAGATAGAAACAATATTGAATTACAAATGTACCTTCGACTTGATAAAAGGCAAAAAAGTACAAGCGTGACGCAAAAGCAAGTACAAGTCAGCGTGAACAGTACGGGGCACTGTTCACCTATTTATAGGCACAGGACACAGCCTATGAGAGATTACAATTATGCCCTTTACATTTGCTATTGACTTATGGAAAAATCTATGAGAACTGAACAACCTTTTCCCTTTTAAGTCAGTTCCCTTTTCTGTGATTTAGCCGAAGCTCCCTTCCGCACAGCTTTGGAGCGACGACAACCTTTGTCACGATCAAGCTCCTCATCGTATCTGCTTTTATCATGAATCCGAAGATACCTGTCCATAAATCATACTTGGGAAACATTGTTAAATTACGTTTTTGAGGAACTTCAGAGGACGAAGGCCCCCAACAAATACATATATCGAACTTGTCAAGTGATCAGGGGCACCTACAGGGTTGTCTGAGGTCCATTGGACAAGGACAACTATAGATGGGCCTAATGACTTGGGAGGTTTCGTCACAGCTGGTATCGGAGCGAAGCCCATCTCTGCAGATGTTATGAGGCATTTTCAAAAAGAATTTTCAAAGACTTATCTAAGAAAAATTCTTTCCTTCTTATCTAACTACCTTCTGAAATACTTATATTAAGAACTGATAGTAGAGTGCAATGTATAGAAGGTTGTGAATCAACTAAGGTTGATTCTGTAATTATGCATGCATCATGTTAAAAACTATACTAATAAGATTTTCCCCCTTATGGAGATATGCCGCCGCGCACAAGGAAAACCGCGCGCAAATCCACCGGACCGATTGGCGTGCCTCGCCATCAACTAGCTCCAAGGCATGAGGATAGTAGTAGCGGCAGTAATGATCCCATTGGAGATCTGGAAGCTCAGGTGGAACAGCTTCGAACGGAATTGCGTCATAGAAACAGTGTGTGGGTCGAGGATGGTCAGCGCATAAATGAGTTAAGAACTAACATCCGGCATCTGCAAGACGAGCTTGCCAAACGAGATTTGGCACTCGACTGGCCTGTCAACTCGTGTTCCATTGCTTGGGACCGAGAGGCCAAAGCTCGAGCCCGTGTGGAGGAGCTTAGCACGGCCGTTGATAACTTGCAGGTGTACTGCAATACATTGCATGAGGAAGTTCATGTATTGTATTCACGACTACACCCAGACGTACCTGCAGATCCTGTTGGAATGGGAGCTGGACCTTCTGGAATAGCAGGTGAAGCTTTTGGTGGGGAACTAGATCTTTTCAAGCCCCCTCCTTCAATGAACCTAGCTGATGAATGGACTCCTACACCCAACAACGAAGCTGCTCAGGATAATAAATGATAGTATTAGTATAGTTTAGAATTAATGTTAATGTAAAATAAGTAATGATGTCATGTTGTACTACGAGTTTGTAACATTACCTCTTATGTAATGTAAAATGATGGTATGTATCAGCATGTGATATTTTCCACATATTTCTTTGCTTCAGATGCCATCTCGAACTCGTGCACATGACGGCACGGGAACATCCCGTGGCCAGGATGATACACCAAATCCACCGCCGGTTCCACCCACGTTGGCCGAGGCTATTGCCGCCTTGGTCACCGCGACCACTGATAACACCCGCTTCCTTCGCGGAATGGCAAGACAGCAACTGCAGCATCAAGGCGGAAGAGCTTATCCGCAAGGACCCCGTGAAACTTCATATTTGGATTTCTCGGAAACTCGTCCCCCACTATTCGTCAAGGCTGAAGATCCCCTTGAAGTTGACGAATGGATTTAGGTTATTGAGCAGAAGTTTGGGCTTCTCCGATGCACGAAGACTCAGAAGCCATTATTTGCGACGCAATAGTTAAGAGGCCCTGCCAGCACCTGGTGGGGAAATTATGTGGCTATTCAGTCTGCCGACCACCAAGTTACCTGGGACGAATTTAAGTTGGCATTTCGAGAGCACTACATTCCAGAAGGAGTGCTCCATATGAAGCAAGAAGAATTCATGAAGCTTAAACAAGGTGGAGATACTGTTACACAGTATCTCAACAAGTTCAACCATTTGTCCTAGTATGCCATTGATCAGGTCAACACTAACCTGAAGAAGAGAAACTGTTTTATGAGAGGCCTTAAACAAGGTGGAGAAACTGTTTTATTGATCAGGTTACACAGCGAAAGATGGCCACCTGCCTCAACCTCTCCTACAGCAGGGCTATCAGCACGGCGCTGGCAGTTGAAGCCAAGTATGCAGGCCCAGGCAAGTCAAAGGGCTATGGAGGTGACAGGTCCAACCAAGGGCCTAAAAAGCGACAAAGGTTATCGGGAGGAGTTTTTGCCTCCCCAGTTATGTAATAATACTACTCCAGCACTCTTATATTTTCTCTGGTCTGTAATAATACTACTCTTTCTTACTTTAAAATAAAGTAAGTTATTGTTACTGCTTCCGCATTCTCGTACCTCCGATGTGTTGTAATGTGTGCGTGATGGGTAAAACGCTCTTGGGCAAGGTAAAGAATACAAATACCAAACTTGTCAAGTGATCAGGGGCACCTATAGGGTTGCCTAAGGTTTGTTGGACAAGGACAACTGTAGATGGGCCTAATGACTTGGGAGGTTCCGTCACATTCTCCAACAAATGAAAGCCCATCTCTGAGATGGACTACTATATTTGTAGAGAACTCGGTCATCTTGCTCATCAATGCAATAAGCCCAAGAAGAACAAGTTCAAGGGCAAGAAAGATGATGACAGTGATGATGAGAAGAAGGAAAAGAAATTCTTCAAGAGGAAGGAAGGCAAGCATAAAAGATTCCATAAAAAGAAAAATGGAAAGCATTTATTGTTGGTGACTGTCTCACTGACATTGAATCTTCAAGCGGGTCTTCTTCAAGTGAAGAAGAGAATGATGAAAAAGTTGCTGCCATCGCTGGGGATTTCTCTTCACCACCACCATCACCCTCATCCACTTCTCACCTATGCCTCATGGCTAAAGGTGAACGGAAGGTACAACTTGAGAATGATATTATTGATGATTGTGATAGTGATAGTGATAGTGATGATGAGTATGCTTCTCCTTCCTATGATGAATTAGCTGACTTACTTAAAGAATACACTCAAATCATTAGGAAGTCAAAAGCTAAATGTGACAAGTTAAAAGATGAAAATGAGTTTTTAACTGTCAAGTATGACATAGTTGTAAAAGCTAGTGAAGAAATGAAAGAAGAAAATAAAACTATGCCATCCACTAAAAATGAGCTTAAAACCTCCCTTAAAGATGCCAAAGATAAATGTGAAAAATTAAGTGAAGCAAATAGGGAGTTAAAAGATAGACTTGTCAAAGTAAAGGAAGATTATATAAAAATTAAAATTGACTATGATAATCTTCTTATTGCAAATGAGCTTTTATCATGTAATACACTTGAGGCTATTAACCCTGCTGTTAAGATTGATGTAGCAACCTCATGTGAAGATTTGAGCCAAGTTGACCAGTCTAGTCTTCATGATGAATTCATTGAAAAAGTTGAAGTCATGACACTAAAGAACCAGAAATTGAAGAGGTACTTGACAGATGCAACCACTAGAGGAAAAGTTGCCATAGAAAGCAATGACATTAATAATGAGTTGGCAGTGGACAATGAAAGGATTAGAGATGAAGTCAAGAAACTTAAGATTGAGAAAGAACATCTTGCCACAAGTGTACAAAAGTTCTACAAAGGCCAATACCTTCAAAATGAGTTACTCATGAACACTGTTATGAAAAATAATGAAAGTGGTATTGGATACAATTCTTTTGTGCAAAAGAAAGCAACAAGTCAATATAAGGCAAAACAGACTCCTAAGCCAATCAAGTGCTTTGAGTGTGGAAAAGGATACTTTGCCCACAACTGCAAAGCCACACCACCAACTCCCTTGCCAAAGCACTCAAGACCATTTGCTTTCAATGCTCATTATGTTCTAAGAAAAGTAGCAAATGGAAAATTCAAAGTAACATTCCTAGGTCCACCATGCAAGAGTAGACCTAGAAAGTTACTGGTCCTATGAAAAATAGGGCCCTCAAACTTGAAGCTTGATTTATTTATTCATGTAGGTGAACTACAAGACCGGTGGGAGCCATTGGGTAATTGACAGTGGATGCACTCAACATATGACTGGCAACCCACAGATGTTCACCTCACTTGATGAAAATGTTGATGAACAAGATAAAATCACTTTTGGGGATAATTAAAAAGGAAAAGTTTAAGGGCTTGGCAAGGTGGCAATTTCAAATGATCTTTCAATTTCAAATGTTCTCTTGGTTGCACAATTGAGCTTCAAGTTGCTATCAGTGGGTCAACTTTGTGATCTTGGCCTTCAATGCTTATTCACTCCTACAGAGGTTGTTGTGTCTAAAATGGATGATGAGTCAATGGTATTCAAAGGATTTAGATACAACAACCTATACTTAGTGGATTTCTCCTCTGAAGATGCAAACCTGAGGACTTGCCTCTTTACCAAAACATCTCTTGGATGGCTATTGCATAGAAGGCTTACACATGTTGGAATGTGCACACTCAAGAAGGTTCTAAAGAAAGACATGGTTAGAGGATTGAAGGATGTTGTATTTGAAAAGGACAAGCTTTGTAGTGCATGTCAGGATGGAAAGCAAGTTGCTAATACTCATCCTACAAAAGCTTTTATGTCAACATCAAGGCCACTAGAGTTACTTCATATGAATCTATTTGGACCAACAACTTATGCTAGTGCTGGTGGCAACCTCTATTGTCCGGTTATTGTTGATGTCTTTTCAAGATATACTTGGGTGTTCTTTCCTCATGACAAGTCTGAGGTTGCATCAATATTCAAGAAGTTTGCCAAGAAGGCTCAAAATGAATTTGACTGCAAAATCAAGAAGATAAGGAGTGACAACGGAAAGGAATTTGACAACACCAACATTCATGAGTACTGTGATGAAATTGGGATCAAGCATGAAGTTTCTGCAACATACACACCTCAACAAAATGGAGTTATTGAAAGAAAGAATAGGACCTTGATCACTCTTGCAAGAACAATGATTGATGAGTATAACACACTAGAGAGGTTTTGGGCTGAAGCTGTCAACACTGCATGCTACACATCAAACATGCTATTTCCTCACCGGCTACTTGAGAAGACTCCCTATGAACTGCTAAATGGGAGAAAGCCAAACGTCTCCTTTCGGGTGTTTGGATGCAAATGTTACATCTACAAGAAACACCATCACCTAGAGAAGTTTCAAAGACATATTGTGATATTGGTTTCTTACTTGGTTATTCATCAAAATCCAAAGAATATCGAGTATTCAATCATGCCACTTGCGTGGTGGAAGAAACATATGATGTGGAATTTGATGAGACTAACGGCTCCCAAGGAGCACTTGAAAATCTTGATGATGTAGGTTATGAACCACTTAGGGAAGCTATGAAGAGCAAGCCAATTGGAGCCATCAAACCAAAAGAAGATGAAGAAGAGGTGCAAAATATTGACATGCCTTCTTCATCAAATGTACCTTATGATGATGAAAAAGATGAGAGGCATGCAAATGAAGATACATTTGTCTCTCATGAACAAGCAAGGGTACAAGCTGAAGATGTTGATGCTCCAAGAACTTCTTCCAAGTGGTTGACAAGAGGAACTCATCACTACTTCAAGCACATCCACAAGATCTAATCATTGGGAGTCCTTCACAGGGGGTTATCACTCGTTCTCAAAGATATTCTTCATTTATTGAACATCACTCTCTTGTTTCTTGTGTTGAGCCTACATGTATAGATGAGGCGCTACAGGATCCGGACTGGGTGAATGCCATGCATGAAGAATTAAACAACTTCACCCAGAATCAAGTTTGGACCCTGGAGAAACCTCCACAAGATGCAAGGGTCATTGGAACAAAGTGGGTGTTTCGAAACAAACAAGATGATCAAGGTGTGATTGTGCGGAACAAGGCAAGGCTTGTTGCAAAGGGGTTCTCTCAAGTTGAAGGTTTAGATTTTGGAGAGACCTTTGCACCGGTTGCTCGACTTGAAGCCATTCGTATCCTACTTGCATATGCATCTTGCTATGACATAAAGCTTTATCAAATGGATGTAAAAAGTGCATTTTTAAATGGCTTCATAAATGAACTAGTATATGTTGAGCAACCACCCGGGTTTGAAGACCCTAGATATCCTAATCATGCTTACAGGTTGTCCAAGGCGCTATATGGGCTAAAGCAAGCTCCAAGGGCTTGGTATGAGCGTCTTCGCGACTTCCTCATCGAGAAGGGCTTCAAGATCGGGACCGTCGACACAACTCTATGCACAAAGAAACATAACAGTGATATTTTCATTTGTCAAGTTTATGTTGATGATATAACTTTTAGCTCGACAAATGATTGTCATTGCAAGGAATTTGGTGAGTTAATGTCGAAGGAGTTTGAGATGTCAATGATTGGTGAGCTAACCTTCTTCCTCGGCTTTCAAGTCAAGCAAATGAAAGATGGGAACTTCCTCTCACAAGAGAAGTACACCAAAGACTTGTTGAAGATATTCAATATGGAGAAGTACAAACCAATCAAGACACCCATGCCTACTAATGGACATCTCGACCTAGATGAGGGAGGTAACCCGGTTGATCAAACTCTCTACCGTTCCATGATTGGTAGTTTATTGTATCTTACCGCATCTAGGCCCGATATCATGTTTATTGTTTGTATGTGTGCTCAATTTCAAGCAAATCCTAAGAAAGCTCATCTTCGCGCTGTTAAAAGAATTCTTAGGTATCTTAAGCACATCCCAAGCGTTGGCCTATGGTATCCCAAAGGAGCTACTTTTGATTTAATTGGCTATTCTGATTCGGATTATGCCGGTTGCAAAATTGATAGAAAAAGTACATCCAGGGGATGCCACTTGCTTGGGAGATCACTAGTTTCATGGACCTCTAAAAAGCAAAATAGTGTTGCCTTGTCAACCGCCGAAGCAGAATACATTGCCGCGGGAGCTTGTTGCACACAAATTCTTTATATGAAACAAACTCTTCTAGACTTTGGTGTAGTTCTAGAAAAGGTACCTTTGTTGTGTGATAATGAGAGTGATGTTAAAATTGCTAATAATCTTGTACAACACTCTCGCACCAAGCACATTGATATCCGTCATCACTTCCTTAGAGATCGTGTTGCTAAAGGAGATATTATTTTAGAAGGAGTGAGATCAGAAGATCAATTAGCGGATATTTTCACAAAGCCTTTAGACAAAACCCGCTTTTGTATGTTGAGGAATGAGCTAAATATTCTTGATCTTAGAAATTTTACTTAATTATAAAATGGTGATGTCAAGCTTGCTTTGCATGTTTAAATTTCTTGTATTGCATCTAGGGCTTGTCTAACCTAGTTAAGATAACCGCCAATAAAGCGAGTGAAAAAGCTTAACTCGGGCTCAAACTTGACAAGTCCTAGCGTTTAAGCTTTTTGGTACTTAAATTTCATTTACTATGCAATTGTTGGTTCTTGAGATATGCGTGTGGTACTGCACTTAGGGGGAGTATTCACAACTCAATTCGTTCATGAAACCTCGAGTTCAAAACCAAAATGCAAATCTCACCATTTGTATATTTTCTCTAAAAACTATTGTTGGGGCTATGCTTCGTCGCGCCAAAGGTCTTGTAGGAAGAAGCAGCTTCGGCTGAAGCTGTCCGCAGAAGATGACCGAAGGTTCCTCTTCATGAAGCTTCGGAATTACAAACCGACTTAAAAGTAGAATGACCTTTTAGTCCATAAAGGTCTGAGTCAATGTTGTAAACTTTTATGAGGGGCATAATTGTAATTCTTCACAGGTTGTATTCTGTGTCTATAAATAGTGAACAGTATTCCTTTACTGTTCACGGATTCCGAGAGTTGCAATCGCATCATTCGGGAACCAATCTTTGTCAAGGCAGAGGTATAACTGTATTCAATGATTTAATATATTATAATATGATTCGTTTATGATTCATTTACCTTTGATACCCTTTATTTTATATTATCTCGTACAATCTATTAAAATTTGATTACGAATATTTAACCTTCGTAATCATATTCTCATTAACCTTCGTCCAAGGTTCATTATCCTCAAGGGAATAATGTTTCGTGGACGAAGGACTTTATCATTTAACATTTTATGTTGCCTTGTTCTTAATTCGTAGCATTTGAGAACAAGTCTCCAACATTGGCGCCCACCTCCGGTGAACTCACTTCCACTTTTTTGAGCTGATGGCTTCGTTCAATGATCAAGCTGGAGCTGCTTCGGCTCCGAAGCTGCTACTCCCGATAACAGGCGGTTCATGTTCAGAGCCAGCCAACAAGAAGCAGAAGAAGGAAGCACAGAGAAGGGTACAGCATGTTGGGGTGCAAGGACCCTTCATCAAGTCGAGATGGTCTCACATTCCTATTACCTTCTCCCAAGAGGACCTTCAACTCAAGGATTACCCACACAACGATGCCATGGTTATCTCTTGTGTTATCAAAGGATTTCTGGTCCACAATGTCTTGGTTGATACAGGCAGTGCAACTGATATCATATTTGCTAAGGCCTTCAGGCAAATGCAAGAGCCAGAAGATAAGATTCATGATGCTACGCACCCTCTCTGTGGCTTCGGAGGAAGACAGATTGTAGCACTGGGCAAGATCACCATGTCAGTGACCTTCGGGTTCATCAACAACACTAGAACTGAGCAAGTTGTGTTTGACATTGTTGACATGGAATACCCTTACAATGCAATTATTGGTCGTGGTACCCTCAATGCCTTCGAAGCAATTCTTCATCCTGCCTATCTTTGCATGAAGATACCTTCGGATCAAGGACCCATCGCTATTCATGGAAGTCAGGAAGCTGCCAGAAGGGCCGAAGGAAACTGGACTGACTCAAAAGCAATCCATAACATAGATGGAGCTGAAGCTTGTGAACAGTACAAATTCAGAAGGGAGAAAGCAGCTTCAGCAGATCAGCCGAAGCCCATGCTCTTATGTGAGGACATAGCAGAGCAGAAGGTGCTGTTGGGCTCTCAATTATCCGAAGAGCAGGAGAAAACCTTGATAAGGTTTTTGTTCAACAACAAAGATGTTTTTGCATGGTCAGCCAATGACCTCTGCGGAGTAAATAGGGATGTTATTGAACACTCGCTCAATGTTGACCCATCCTTCAGACCCAGAAAGCAGAGGCTTCGGAAAATGTCTGATGATAAGGCCGAAGGTGCTCGTAATGAAGTCAAAAGACTCCTCAGTGCAGGAGTTATCGGAGAAGTAAAGTACCCAGAATGGCTAGCTAACACTGTTATGGTAAAAAAGGCCAATGGCAAGTGGCGTATGTGTATCGATTTTACAGATCTCAACAAGGCTTGTCCGAAGGACGAATTCCCATTGCCAAGGATAGACTCTTTAGTTGATGCAGCAGCTTCTTCAGAGCTCATGAGTCTGCTAGACTGTTACTC
The DNA here is from genome assembly GCA_029449295.1 of Zea luxurians. Lineage (NCBI taxonomy): Eukaryota > Viridiplantae > Streptophyta > Magnoliopsida > Poales > Poaceae > Zea > Zea luxurians. The sequence continues at coordinate 87,545,639 of JAOPSE010000001.1, read as the reverse complement.
AGGCTATCACCAAATCTGGATGAAGAAGGAAGATGAGCCAAAGACTAGCTTCATAACCCCAAGTGGCACATATTGCTATCTTCGGATGCCTGAGGGGCTCAAAAACGCTGGAGGAAGTTTCAGCAGAATGACTGCGAAGGTTCTCCAGTCTCAGATAGGCAGAAATGTGCTAACTTATGTTGATGACATCATTGTAAAAAGCACGAAACAGGAAAATCATATTGCTGATTTGCAGGAGACCTTCGCCAGTTTTAGACAAGCTGGCTTAAAGTTGAATCCAGAAAAATGTGTCTTCGGAGTAAAGAAGGGAAAATTTCTTGGATGTTTGGTTTCAACAAAGGGAATTGAAGCTAATCCAAGTAAAATTGAAGCTATACTTCGAATGGAGCCACCAACTACAAAAAAGGGGGCCCAAAGATTGACAGGGAGGCTGGCATCTCTCAATAGATTCATATCCAGATCAGCAGAAAGAAATTTACCATTCTTCGAAGTGCTGAAATCAGCCGAAGTCTTTCAATGGGGACCAAGCCAACAAAAAGCCTTTGAAGAACTGAAGCAATATTTGATAGATTTAACAACATTAACTCCACCAACGCCAGGGGCTCCTTTGTTGTTATACGTGGCAGCTTCGCACTCAGCGGTAAGTGCAGCACTTGTCCAGGAGAAGCTTGATGGCCAAGTCAAGAAGCAGGTTCCAGTGTATTTTGTATCTGAAGTTCTTAGTGTATCAAAGAAAAATTATACAGAATTGGAGAAGGTATTATATGCTGTTTTGATGGCATCCAGGAAGCTTCGGCATTATTTTCAGGCATACAATATTATTGTTCCTTCTTCGCAGCCGTTGAAGGATATTATGAGAAATAGAGAAGCTACTGGACGGATTGGAAAATGGGCTGCAGAGCTCAATGAATTTTGCATTGATTATGTGCATAGATCCTCGATCCAGTCTCAAGCGTTGGCAGACTTCATTGCCGATTGGACGCCAGGAGCTCAGGATGAAGAAACAAATAAAGATGCCGAAGTGTGGACAGTGTTTTGCGATGGGTCTTGGGGAACCTTCGGAGCAGGAGCAGCCGCTGTGTTGGTCTCACCATCCAAAGTTAAAACTTGTTATGCGGCAAGACTTGATTTTAGCTGTACAAACAATATTACTGAGTACGAAGCCCTGCTTTTGGGCCTTCGGAAATTAAAAGCAATGGGAATCAGAAGGGCCATCCTTAAAACTGATTCCCAGGTTGTTTTGGGTCATATCGACAAGAGTTGCAAGGCTAAAGATCCGAAGCTTGAAAAATATCTAGACACGGTCCGAAGAATCAAAGCTTCCTTCGAAGGATTTTCTGTCAAAAATATTCCTCGAGGACAAAATGAGCATGCTGATTTGCTAGCTAAGTCAGCAGCACAGGGGCTGCCCTTACCTTCGGATGTGTTCTTCAAAACAATAAAAGCACCTTCAGTGGAACTTCTTGAAAGAGCAGTCCTCAATATATCTCCTGTTTATAGTGAAGACTGGAGAACTGAGATCATCTCTTACCTTCAGGGTAATTTCCTTTCAGATGATGAAACTTATAACAGGAGGATAGAGGCAAGAGCTCGTCCATATGTCATGATAGAAGGGGAGTTGTACAAACATGGAGTTTGTGCTCCACTGCTCAAGTGTTTATCCAGAGCCGAAGGCATAGAGTTGATGAAAGAAATACATACAGGCTTGTGTGGATCTCACATTGGATCTAGGCCGTTACTTGGAAAAGTTTTTCGTCAAGGGTTTTATTGGCCGAAGGCAGCTTCGGATGCAGCGGAATTAGTTCAAAAGTGCGAAGGTTGTCAGAAATGTGCAAGAGATCAAAAACAACCTTCGTTTCTATCTCAGCTCATACAACCCATATGGCCATTGCAAAGGTGGGTCTTGACTTGTTAGGTCCGTTACCACCGACCCAAGGAAACTTAAGATATGTTGTAGTGGCTGTGGAATATTTTTCTAAATGGATTGAGGCAAAGCCTTTAGCCACAATAACTTCGGCCACCATTCAAAAGTTTTTCTGGCAGAATATTGTTTGTCGTTTCGGAGTACCAAAGGCCATCACTGTAGATAATAGAACACAGTTCGACTCCGAAGCTTTCAGAGAATTCTGTGATCAAATCGGCACGAAGATCCATTTTGCATCAGTCAGGCATCCGGAGTCAAATGGACTCGTTGAAAGAGCCAATGGCATCATAATGATAGGAATAATGAAGTTAATTTTCAACCAACCCAGGGGAAAGTGGCCAGATCAACTAATCAAAGTAGTATGGAGTCACAACACGACAACATCAAGGTCAACAGGCTTTACCCCATTCAAATTATTGTTTGGTGACGAAGCAATAACTTCGGAGGAAGCTAAAACTAGATCAATAAGAGTAGTAGCTTCGGCAGAGTCAGATCCTGAAGCTGATCATTCTGTTGAAAAAGATGCTATAGAAGGGATCAGACTTCAAGCCGTGGAGAACATCAATAAATATCAAGCCGAAACAATCAAGTGGCGTGATAGAAAGGTTCGGCTGAAGAATATTGAGCCAGGACATTTGGTGCTTCGGAGAGTCGCTAACCCAGATACAGTGGGCAAGTTGCAGTTGAAATGGGAGGGACCTTTTTTGGTAGTATCTTCATCAAGACCCGGTTCATACAGATTGAAGGATTTGGATGGCAACGACATTCCCAGATCTTGGAATGCGGATGAGCTTCGGCGATATTATGTGTAACATGATGTAACTTTTTATGTCTTTTCTTTTTTATGGCACCCTTTTCCTTTCTAAAGGGGGAGAAAGGTTTTTAATGGGGCCATCATATGTAATTTCCTTTTTTAGTTCTATAAGAGCAAAATCCCCCAAGGAATGTAAATGTAAAAGCTGAGAACGCACCATTGAGTGCCGAAAAGTAAAAAGCGAAGAAGCTCCAAAGTCATTCCTAAGGGAATGCAGAGCTTACAGCGAAAAGTCAACGCTGATTCCGCCGAAAGTAAAAGGCGAAGAAGCTCCAAAGTCGTTCCTAAGGGAATGCAGAGCTTACAGCGAAAAGTCAACGCTGATTACGCCGAAAGTAAAAGGCGAAGAAGCTCCAAAGTCGTTCCTAAGGGAATGCAGAGCTGATGTGTGATTGTTTCTAAGGAAATAATGGCTGAGGGTATGGCTTCGGATATGTGTTTGGACATTCATTCGCACATCACATTACATCATAGCATTTGCATTCATAAGCATTCATCCAGGCATATATAGGATAATCATCATCATGGCATAAGTGGTTGCTTCGGCATAAGAGAAGAGCTTCTTCGCGTACAAAAAGGAGAGCTTCGGAAGAAAGGGAAATGTTGTTTTCTATGCTTCGCTGTGTACGAAAAGAAGGGAAGGTGTTTTTTTCGCCTTCGGCTAAAAAAAAAGAGATAATTTTGTCCACAACAAAGCACTTCACATACATCAATAGAAGGGTAAGAGCATAATACAAGGTATGAACAGAACTCATTAAAGACAAGTTTAGTTACATTTACACAAGTTATCTCAAAAGTTTCCTGAGTCTGTCTACAGTCTACTCCTACTTGATCTTCGAGGGATTTTAGCTTCGGCGTCACTCTTTTTAATCATCGACTTCGGCTTCGTCATCCTACATGAATTAAGTTGTTGTGGGGCAAAACCAAGATTGAAGGAAAAGGTAAGCACAAGGTATGATTTCTTACTGGTTCAAGATGACTCCGAGCTTCGTCTCCAGCCTTTTCTCGCCCGCCTTTTGTCCATATCATCTTTACAAATCTGTTAGAAATGCTTCGGGTGAGGTCAGGAATATCATCTAAAATTGTTGGTGATAGAGTGAAATTAGGCCTATTGACAATTTTTCCATGATCACAGCCAGCTTTTAGGAAAGCAGCAGCAGTGCCCCGAGAAGCTACCCAGGCACAGAAGTCACCGTGCCCGGCTATAACTTCGTCAAGCTCATCAATTTCACCTTCAATATGTTCGAAGGTCTTTAGTAAATCTTCAGCTGACGGGGTGAATTTCTCACTACTAGCTCCAACTGAGTGGAAGATTTTTCTCAGTCGTTGAATACATTTGTTGCTAAATTCCAAACATTTATCTTGAAGGCTTGCCAATAATTTTTTCAAAACTGAATTTTCTTGGACTTTGGCTTCAAGTTTCGCATTTAGTTCTTGTTTTTCTTGTTCAAACTGTTCAGATTGGCAGAGAAGCTTCGTATTCAATTCCGCTATTTTAGCTTCGGCTTCTGCCAATAAGCCTTCAGTTGCCTGAAGCTCAAAGTTCTTCTTTTCAATAGTAGCTAATTGCTCTTTTATTTTGCTCTCTAAATTTTCAATTATAACCTCGTGCTTTTTGTCTTCCAGATATTGCTGCATTTTCAAAGCCTTGCTCAGCAGCATACTCTGCACGTAAACAACCTTCGTTAAGACAGGTCTAAATTATTGAAAACAATAAAAGTCAAGGGAATAGTAGTTCACCTTGAAATTGGAATAAAATAAACTACCAACGATATGTTGTCGTCGGTAGCGGCTAATGTCCATTTCCAGCTTCGGAAAACCGATACTCTTTGATAGAGTACCGATGACCTTAGCTCCAGTTTGATCCCGGATGCAGTCTAATTTTTCATCGTCAATACCCCCGAAGAGGAGTGCTCCTGGTTTATATCCGCAGGATTTGGCATACTCTTTAAGCTCTTCTATTTCGGTTTTTGACAATTCTTCTCCAACCAAATTTTGGAACATGAAGGCTTCGTCCTCTGAAGCTTCGTCAGCAATTTCCTTTTCTTTCCCAGACACTGCGGCCATGGCCTCTTCGGCGGCAGCAGTAGCTTCTTCCGTGGCCATGTCTAGCAGTATTTTGTCGATGTGTTCAATTGTGCTTTCCAAGTTCAAACCTTCAGGTGAGGTAGCTTCGGCAGCCGCGACCTCCGAAGGTGTGATTTCAATATTTGTTATTTCTTCAGCCGCTGGTATCTTTTGAGCTGAAGCTCTCGGTGGTGTCTTGTCAATGACTTCTGTCACTGCGATGATTCTTTGTCTCTTTGTTTTAGTTGTTTTCTTCGTTTTTTCGGGCTCCTTTTCCTTCTGAAAAAACTTTATCAGTTGAGGCCCCAATGGACTTAGCTTCGCAGGCAGGGATTCAGTCATTACCTTTAAAATCTCTTCCACGTCAGTGGCAGAGCGTGATGCGGGAGTCTCCTCTTCGTCAGATACTTTTCGCTTCGGAGATGATATTTTCTTCTTCTTCGGAATATTCTTCTTTTTTGGTGGTTCTTCCTCATCTTCATTTAAAGCTTCGGCTCCCCTTTTCCTTTTCCGACCTTCGGCACCTTTATTCAGATTTTCGTAGTCAGGGTATTCAAAACCCAAGGCGTCCAGCACTCGATTCAGTCTTCGCTTCGGACGGGTACCGAAGGCCGCGGTCATCAACTGATCTTCTTTTTTGGAGTAATTACTGAGTATTTCATTGCACATTATTTCAACTGTGTCCAGCCATTCTTGGCAAGGTTTTTTAAAGTATTTCTTAAACTTGTAATAGTAAGGTAACCGCACAAGTTCCCCTTCTTTCTTCTCCCCCTCTAGCTTCGGCATTTCCCATTCTTTTAAAGTAGGAAAAACTCTGAAGGCCAAGAACTCTTGAACCAGGTCCCTAGTACTGATATGCTCTGAAATAATTTTAAACTCAGCCAGTGCAGCCCAAGTGGAACCTTCTAATGACATTTGGCATCGTGGTCTTGTTTCTCCGAAGATCAATTCAAGAGGGCTTTGTACCAGCTTCTCTTTGTCTTCGTCAACTCTCACATAAAACCATTCTGATTTCCAGCCTGCCGGCCATTTGCTTCGGTAGCTGATTACAGGAAACTTTGTGGTTTTCCGATAGGCAAAATTGTAGCAACCAAAGTTATCATGTAATCCATCTTTTCTAGCCTTCGTCTGGTAATGCAGCTCATGAACTCGACAAAAGCTGTCGGCAAATGGCTCCACCGCCTGGCTTCGGAGGGCCCAGATATAAACACTAAGCCTAACGATAGCGTTAGGAGTCAACTGATGAAAGTAGATACCAAACCTCTTCAATACATCTGCAATAATCCTATGAAGGGGGAATCTCAACCCAGCCTTTAGAAAGCTCTTGAAAATGACTATTTCATCCTTCTCTGGCTTCGGGGTAGTTTCTTCCCCCCCGAAGCGAAGTAGCTTCTTCTGACTTTCACTGAAATAACCTGACTTTACCATCTTGGAGAGATCAGCCTTCGAAACGGTCGACTTTCCGAAGTCCAAGTGGCTGGGCTTACTTGGCATGGCAATACGATAATCATCTTCGGGATCAGTTTCTTCAATGTTCTCATCTTCTGCTTCGGCAGTTGCTTGTTCTGCTTCAACAGTGGGGATTTCTTCCGAAGTTACCAGTCCGGATTGTTGCATTGCTTCGGAGATGGGAATAGTCTCCGAGCCTTCAGCTTCGCCTCCTTCACGCTCAACCCTAGCGATAGAACGCACTCTGGCCATTTAATTCTGAATTTGCGGGAATTAAATACTTTTTCTTCCGAAGTTTTTTCTTCTGACGAAGTGGGCTTCAAGCTGGAGCTTTGTTTGATTCCGAGAGTCAAGCTTCGGCTATGGTTAAAAATTTTGGCAGCAAAACAGTGCAAATAGCAATGAATGCTGTGGTAACTTCACACCTACTTGTCTGTTTATATAGTGCTGCAGGTAAGAAGGCGAAACACCAGGATTTTTACACCAGGCGGACAGCCGCTTGCACTCGCTGCAAAGTGGGACCGCTACGCGCTCGGAAACTGAATCGTTTCTCGACAACGAGCTCAGGGAAGGTGTTTTTTGGACCTTCGGCTTCCCGAAGCTTAAGAGACTTTTTTCACGGATCAAGCTCGTTATGAAAAACGATCTAGCACCGCGAAAGGGGCTACTGTTGGGGCTATGCTTCGTCGCGCCGAAGGTCTTGTAGGAAGAAGCAGCTTCGGCTGAAGCTGTCCGCAGAAGATGACCGAAGGTTCCTCTTCATGAAGCTTCGGAATTACAAACCGACTTAAAAGTAGAATGACCTTTTAGTCCATAAAGGTCTGAGTCAATGTTGTAAACTTTTATGAGGGGCATAATTGTAATTCTTCACAGGTTGTATTCTGTGTCTATAAATAGTGAACAGTATTCCTTTACTGTTCACGGATTCCGAGAGTTGCAATCGCATCATTCGGGAACCAATCTTTGTCAAGGCAGAGGTATAACTGTATTCAATGATTTAATATATTATAATATGATTCGTTTATGATTCATTTACCTTTGATACCCTTTATTTTATATTATCTCGTATAATCTATTAAAATTTGATTACGAAGATTTAACCTTCGTAATCATATTCTCATTAACCTTCGTCCAAGGTTCATTATCCTCAAGGGAATAATGTTTCGTGGACGAAGGACTTTATCATTTAACATTTTATGTTGCCTTGTTCTTAATTCGTAGCATTTGAGAACAAGTCTCCAACAACTATCTAGCCTATGGCACAATATTTTGAAAAATATGAGAGAATATGTGAGGGTACCAATATTGTCCCAACAGGTGTTCTTTTGTGTACTTACAAGTTGGGATTTGGTTTGGTTCAAAATTTACTAGAAAATTTCAAAATTCCCTTTGTCTGGGCTCACCAGATAGTCCGGTGTGCACCAGACACTGCACTGTGTAATATCCGGTGCATCGGCTGGGCGCGCGCAGATCTGTTCCTGTGCCCCCCTGTCCGATGGTTCACCGGAAATGCACTGTAGATTGTCAGGTGTGCCCATAAACTGTTTTTAAAAAGACTTTCTCTGCCCGAGCCCGAGACCAGGGCACTCAGCTTTCGCCTCAGCTCTCTATCTGTCTGCCTGGCGATTTTGTTTCTCACTCTCCCTCGCCGCCGGCGACCTCTGGCGTGGTCTGCCCCAACCTGTGCTCAACTCTTCTCTCCCTTCCCTAGTGAGCAGCCCCAGCTCTTTCTTCCTTCTCTTCCTCTGTTCTTCTCTGCACAACAAAGAGCTCAAACCTCCCACCTTTTGAAAATCACTCAAACTTTGTGCAAATCCTGTGAATCCAAGTGATTGTGTGTGTGTGCCTAGTGCTCCATTAAGTTCCTCTGCAGGTCTTGAGCTCCCTAGGGAGGGTTTCATCCACACAAATAGCCATTTCACCCTCAACTCAAAACCCCGCACACCACTTGTTAGGTCAAATGCCCAAACCACTCAAAATTGCTCAAATCGACCCCAGCTTTTTCTAGCACCTTCTGGCCACTACCAGTAACACTCTCGCCAAAATTCACGCCTATCCGATGTTCTAGACACCTATTATTCCACTGCTTCCCATTTATAGCGATCCTTTTTGAGCCGAGTGCCAAAAATTCATTTTCTCCGCCAAACCTCAAACCAAGCACACACTTCACTCATATGCACTCATATATACCTATCTGTGAAGTATCAGCTCAATTCCAAGTTATTTCACGCCTCATTTTGAATTTCAAACTCTCCATGGCACAATTCATCGTTCAAACATCGTTCTCGCGCCGTTTGACCTTTGTTTCTCCAAATCAATCAGTTTTAGTGTCATAACTCTCTGTGTATGTATTTATTCGCATTTCATATGCTTATGACTATGTGACTAATACGTGATCACCTCTTCTGTCATTTCAGTGTTCCCGCCTCCTCACTTGCTTGTCTCTTGCTCTGCCTGGATCTTTTCTCTCTCGAGAAGTTTACCGGTAGCTATCACTCTATTTGAGATCTTATCGGCTGCTCTCTATTCTTGCTTATCTTTTCACTATACCTTGCAGCAGTCCGGTTAGGATGGTGCGGATGAAGAATGTCACACCATCAGGGGGTGGAGACGACTAGGACCCTCCTTGTCCCTTCAGGCAGGTCAAGGGGAAGATCGTCTATCTTGAGCAGCTAGAGGGCAGGAAGAAGAGATGTATGGATAGAGCCACACGTGCAACACTTGCAGCGGTAGCAGCAGCAGACTAGGCTGTGGGGGGAGGCTAGCTACAGATTTCATCTGATCAGATTGCATATCGGGTTCGTCTCCTCGCGTCTCGGCCTTGCTCCACTGCTCCCCCCGCTCCTTCTGCCACAATTTCCACTCCACCTCCCACTTTGCCAGCTCCTGTCGCTCCTGAGCCATCCATCAAGCCCACTGTGTCCACCACCTCCACTACTCCATCTTCCACTGCTCCTGCTCCCGCTCCCACTTCTGCTCCACCCATTCCTCCACCTCGCTTCAGGGAGCGTGACGAGACTGAGCTGAGACCGTTGGTTGCTGATCCGCGTCTTCTTGACCTTCAGCGTGCCACTGCTGCCCGGGTATGTTGGTTTAGACACGTACCCGTGGAGTCTTGGTTGCCAGCCCAGAGGGACCTAGCAGCTGCGCCGCTCTTCAACACTAGGACTTAGGAGTCCTTCAAGGCGCAGTTGTCACCTCAGATTGCTTTGAGAGCGCACTGGCTCTTGGATCTTCCTACTTTTCTATCAGCCGCCGGTGCCGAGTTAGAGGGTCACCTCTCTTATCTGCCAGGTTTGCTTTCACTTTTGACCTCTAGTGGCAGATACATTGAGGAGTGGGTTAGAGTATTCTATGCCACCGTTTGGATTGACCCTGATCATCAGTGGCTGAGGTTCCGCTTTGAGCACGAGGATGTCATTCTGCATTCCACTCATATCAAACAACTCTTTGAATTTTCTGAGTCGACGACCAGGCTCCATAGCTTGTGCTACTGCATTTCGGATCCTCCGCATCGCCCTCACAACGGAGTTGCACCAGCTATAACTCACGTCGCTGCCCTATTCAGACCTCCATTCACAGATGGGTCGCGATGTTCTCCTGCAGACTTCCCTCCAACAGCGAAGTTCCTCTATGAGCTAATGAGACGGACCTTGCTACCCAGGATGGGTATAGGGAGGCCACCACACATATTCAGTTCTGGCTACTTGGTGCCCTGATTTCACACTCATAGTTCGACGTGGTTGATTTTCTCATCTGTGAGATCGAGGATACAGTGTTGGATGGTCTTTGTAACACCCTGAATTTGGGGGTATAAAATTTCTTTCTTATTATCATCCAAATTCAGGTGTTACTCTTCTCTATCTCACTCTAGTTTCTATCTCTCTCTTTCTCTTTTGGTTAGGGTTAGCTTAATTAGTGAGGGATTATTTATTTTATTTTTGACAAAACATATGAGTCATGAAATGTTGCATCATGTTGACCCAAATATTCTTTGAATTGTTGCACATGTTTGGTTTGGTTTGAATTTGAAACTTGATTTGAATTTGAATTGAAAACCCTAATGAAAATAAATTGAAAAGCAATTAGAAATTCCCTAGAAAATAGAAAAACCATTTCAGCCTAGTCAGCCCATTAAGCCCAGCCTGCACGCGCGCCCGCGCGCCCTCGGTGCCTGACAGGCGGGCCCCGCCTGTCGGCGCCAACCTGCGCACCCTCTCTCCCTCTCTCTCGCTGCCCTGTGGGCCAGGTTTGTCGGCATCGTTCCTATCGCCCGCGCGCCGCTCTCTCTCTGTCCCGCCGACCCCACCTGTTAGCTCATCCCTAACCTCCTGCCCACGATCTCCCGCCGTGGACGCGCCCACAACCACGTGATCTCCGGCCACCTCCACACGTCCCTGCCCCTTTTGAGCCCCGTGCCCTGCTCGGCCACCTTCCCCCGCTCACTTGCGCCCGCAGCCGAACCCTCTCGCCCTATCTCTCGCTCTACGCGCGCGACCAGAGAGCTCCGCCACCACCCACCATCGACTGCCGTCCGTTCTATGACCGCCGTCGAGCCCGCGCCCCGTCCGTTGGCTCGGTGAGTTCTGCCTCACCGTCAGCTACTCGGGACACCCTCTGGTTCGCTCTTCCCCTCTTTGGTTTGTCCGATCTACGCTCACTGGAGCATTTCTTGCGCAGCCGGAGCCCCGTCACCGTCGACCCGAGGCTCCATAGCACCCCTGCTGTTCTCCAAGCGTCCCGGAGTTCACACTGGAGGTGAGCACCCTTCCCATGCCTTTATTTCGCCAAGTACCGCGCTCGCGCCCACGCAATTGCTCATCGGAGTTGGTTGCACCGCCGTTGGACTTTTCCCACCGTGGTCTGCGTTCTCTGGTGCCCCCATGCTGGTTCTGCGCCCACGGTCGTGTTCGCCGTGTCGCGCTGAACGTGTTTGACCCCTTCCCTAAGCCAATAGAGCCCCGCCGTGGCCACCCTCCTCGTCTCCGGTGAGCCCTCGCCCCGAGACCGAGCGATGCCACCGCGTTTAGGTCTAGCCCCCGGCCATTGGATCTCGGGCGTCCGTCCGAGATCGGGCTGTTTAGACTTTAGCTGAACAGATCTAATCCTAGCCCTCCGATCTAGATCTGACCGCTCTTCTCTCTCCCCCTCACCCGCGCCCCTGTCGCTGGGCCCGGCTGGTCAGCCCGCCCTGGTTCGCTGACACCCCGTCCCCGCCTGTCAGTCGCGTCCGCGCGCTCGTGCCCGCGCGCGTGTCCGCGGGATCTAATCCTGTCTGTCGATCTCTGATCCGATGGTCGAGATTACCCTATACCCCTTCACATGTAGGTTTTGCTTAAGAGACCCTCGGGCTTTAGGAAATCAACCCGCCATCCTGAGTTTTAGCGCGCAGACCCCTGGCTTCTTTTAAATAGCCCGTGTGCTTCTATTTAATCACAGAATTAGCCCTAATTTCATATTTTAAATTTCAAAACTTGTTTATTTCATATCTTTTTCATATGAACTCCAAATTTAGTGGTTCAAATTGCAAAATGTTCATGAAATAATTCTCTACCCAAATAAATTATGTTCATCTACAATTTGTGTGGCAGAACCTCCCAAGTTATTGGGCCCACATGCACCTGTCCTTATCTCAAAGACCTTAGATGGCTATGCATGTGCATCAGATAGCTTAGCAGGATCTGTCCGAGTGCCCCAAGGACCCCGGATAAACCACTTACTACCAGGACTACAAGATTAAGTAAACACAAATCACACACCAACAATTTGCAGCGCAAATCTTATTACAAATTTTATAAGTTACATCAAGTTTACAATGTACAGGATCAGAGTGATTACAAAAGTGATTCAAAGAAATAACTTTGAACTATTATAAATTATTTATAGTTTTGAAATATATGCTAGCTTAAGTGACCATCCTCACTAAGAAGTATAGAAGAGTTACTTAGACTTATAAGAAGGCCGTGCCCACCGGCGCTTAACACCAATCACAATCAAAGTGACTCATAACCTGCAGCAACAATGAGAATAAAACCCTAAGTACGTGTAACACCCTGGGGTCCACAAACACCCCGGAATGGTACTAAACAACACTTCTGACATCTATATATAAAATTTCGGCAGCATCCCCTTTGCAAAAATTGCATAAATGAGGGGGCAACAGTGTATAAACACATATCATGACAAAAACTTACTAAGTATTATTAATCGGCTAGCAAAGAGAAGTTAAACATACGACATGAACTGAATTAACTAGTGCACACGACTAATTAAAAAAACAAACTTCCTTTGACAATAAGTTTCTAAATAAATCATGGCTGCGCCTGGGCAGCGTTATTGTGAGAGTGAAAGTGGACGTGCTGCTACTCCCCTCATTCCCAACATGTATCAAGTACCTGCATTGAGTAATGCAAGAGTGAGATGACACATCTCAGCAAGTAAAATAATATCAAACTGTTTAACCACATAAGAACATTGTTTTACCACCACTTGATTCCACAACTTTCTTATTACGAAGGTGCAGCACGTATACAACGTACAACACACCTAGTCACCACACCTCACAGGTAGAAACCACAATAGTAACATAGTAATGTCACACTTCATATATATACCTCATGAGTGCAAATGTCTGCAAATGCAAGGATGACTTCTGCCTTCATACCTCTATGGATATGAAGCCGCATCGTACCCCTCCTCGGGCAACATACGATGCTAAAAATGTACCGGTATAGTCGGACCATAAGATCACGACATAACTTCAAAATGCAAGATGGATGATGCGATGTGCATGTCATGCCTACAACACCTCATATAACGTGATTCCAAAAAAAGATACTTCAACTTCATCCAAGATGGGAATCAACCACATATATCATTACCACATTATGATCATCCACAATATTAGACAATTGAGAATTAATACTTCCAAACAAATAAACTTCATCATAGAATTCAATGATTAACATAATTAAAACTTATGCATAATCAATGATAGGGAATAGGATGCAAACCAAACGGTAGCAACCACCACTGTATTTACTTGCCTTTACCGGAAGTTCGTGCAAATCCCTAAGTACGATCCGGAAGTCCACCACATGTTTTTGACACACAACATAGTGCACCAATTTCACATAATCAGGCTCATAAACGACGCCGCACCTACGCATAAACTCAAACCCCGCCGTGGGTTACATCTCTCCCCACACCCACCAAACTACAGCGACGCTGCTTAATAATTTCATAACTTTAAAATTATGACAGCAGTGGTAACAAACAAAAACTCCAGAGACATCTACATAAAATTCCCCACAAGTTTTGTATACAATTTATAATTAAATTCCAAAATCTAATTAGCCCAAAACAGTCCACAAGATGAACCCTGTAATCTGTTTTTTTGTCTTTTGGACAGCGACATACCCGGATTCAAACAGCGATATCTTTTAAAATATAAATCCAAATCAAGCGCATAAGTACTCATTGGAAAGATAAGACAAAGCCCTATATGATTATCATACTGGTTAACACTAATTACCCACGAAAAATTCCCAGAAACTGCTAATACTACTGCTGTTCACCTAACTGAAAAATCTGTTTTTTTGGACAACAACATAACCGGATTCAAACAACGATATCTCCTAAATTATAACTCCGAATCGAGCGCATAAGTACTCGTTGGAAAGATATGACAAAGCTCTATATGATTCTCCCACTGATCCCCACTAATTGCCCACGAAAAATTCCCAGAAATCCCTAGAACAACTGCTGTTCGTCCACCCACTAAATTTCTGGACAACACCTCTACCAAATCGCATAGGTAAACATGTAACCAATTGGATTGCAGCACAAATACAACAATATGATCACGAAAATCACCTTGGGTTCCTCCTTTCCTCCTTATTTTCTTCCTTATTCCTCCCTCCAAACTCCCATGGAAGACTCGCACCCACACGACGGACACCAAGCGGGGAGGCTCCACCTTGGAGAGGAAGGGGGGGGGGGGCTAGGATTGAGGGGTGGCGCTGCAATCACTTGGGGACGAAGGAGAGGGATTGGGGCGGCTGCAAGAGAGGAAGAGAGGGGGGGGGGGGCGGCCAAAGGGGTGGGGGAGTGAGAGGGAGGGGGCGGCTCGGGTTAGGGGGGGGAACTAATGGGCTCCCCACTGCCGGATCGAGATCCACGGCCCAAACTCGCTCTCACGTCAGCTCCCAACCCCAGCGCACAAATCCAACAAGTATTCTACTGTTTTACTGGTGAATGCTTCCTAAAAAACTCCAACCCCAACTACACAGATCACGAAAGAAAAGGGAAAAATAAATTTAACTTCTTTTCAGGAAATTGGGTACCACACTATACCCCCCTTAAAAAGAATTCGACCTCGAATTCTGACGCTTCTATCGGAACGATAAGGAAAGATCAATGAATCAACAAAACTCACACATAAATAAAGGTTCAAGTACTTCTGCCGCATCAGCTCCTCAAGCTCCTAGGATTCTAAGATACGCAGCAGACGACACTCTAGTGTCTGGTCTTGCTACACAGGAATCGGCTCTAGCTCGATTTGATGGTCTGGATTCCGCAAATACTTCCTCAACATAAAGACATGGAATACATGGTGTACTCTGATCATAGACTCCGATAATTGTAGGTGCTAAGCCAAGCTGCCAACTCGGGCTAAGATAGTAGACGGTCCTATATAACTCGGACAAAGCTTTCCTGACACCAAATCAACATTGAGACATGCAAGTACTTCAATGAATATATATATATATGAATGCAATATATACTGTGCTCAAATAGCCTAAACCAAACCTATCCAATCAAGAGTAACTTCAAAAGATCAATTTAATGCTTGCATATTTCTAGACAGCAGCACAACGGTTATTTGTTTTCCTCATAACTCACAAAATATGCATCCAATAGAAGTAAACTAGGACTTTATGGAAAGCTTACAAAGTCCACTATACCCTTGGTATTATCATCACCACAAGATTTGACACTTAGAAAGGCCAAACAATGTGAAACATAAATTTTGTCTAGACTTGGACAGAATTCAACTACTCACTTCAAAAAAATCCATAATTGGAGTCTAAGTCATCCAACTCAGGCGCTCCTAGACTTTTTAGAAAGCCAGTAAAATTGTCTATATTTCATTTATAAACCTATCAGGTTAATTCAATGCATATCAAGATCAAAAGACATAAGAAAGGCTTTGCTATCCAAATTTGGACAGATTCAAAGATTCCAATTAAAACAGCTGTAGCTTAACTTATAGGTCACCAAAAGGGTGATCCAAAATTTGTTGGAAAGCTTAAGGAAAGTACTACCACTTCTTTATAATTTATAAGAACTGATTCGAAGTTTAACTTGGGAAAACAAGGTCAGTTTCGAAATCTGTACAGAGTCCGGACAGATTCCAAGACTAGATTTGAGAAAATCATAACTCCCAAACTACTAGACCTATGGTCATGAAATTTGACACAAGTAAGATGAAGAAGTTGGCTAGAACTTTTATATACAACACCTCTACCAAAAACATGGTGTAATTCATTGAACTAGCGGCATAACCAAAATTGGTCATGTAGTCCCAAACAGCAAGCAATAGATTTATTCAGGTTCTATACTCTTCTAAGATTAAGCGTTCATCGAAGGACTAATAACTTTAGGTTCTTCATTACGAGACACTTAGAGCCAACATAAGGGTAGAAGCAATATGCTTACTTTTTAAATCATTTTAAGCCTGATCTCACATCATGCAAGCAAGAATCGATTTAAGCATACTATGCCTGTCCATATATCCATCCAAGCATATTCTATACATTATATCATCCCATCAAAGAACTCTCTCTTTTTTTAATTATACTATATATATATATACACATCCAATAACTCACACAATCTGCATCTCCACCTTGACTTCACACGACGTAACTATTTCATACTTACGCAAACACGCCAAGACCAGAAAACATGGCTTCACAACAATACGCACTGGCCTATTCAAATATCCCTCGCTATCTCTCTGTTTCAGCCCACGCTCCGCATATACAATAACAAGATAACTATCACAACCACTTCATCTATTCCCTCCCACCATACAACATAATTAACATGGATTGCGAAGGAGCTCACCATAACTAAACCAAACTCCCAAAGAAATATCCCTAAATAGAAAAATGACAATCAACAACACAAATGCTCATTCTATCTCTACCTCTTTCACTATAAAAGCAATGATAACAAAGAAATATTGTAAAATCATCTAAACTTCATGACCTACAACTTTTGTATTCAAAGGACAAACAAAGTTTTATTTTATCTCCATTTTTTTAATTTGACTTGTAAGGCGACATACATGATCTGCCACCAGAACCTGACGGAACATGACCCATAAATTCAAAACCTCATAACTCTCTGCATCTAACAAAATGTTACAAATATAAACTCATTGAAAAGATTATAACATTCCCTAAAACTTTTATTATAATGAGTGTCTCAGAATTGGTTTCTAAACCGATAAAACAATGCAACTGCTTTGTTGCAAAACTGATAGGTTAGAAACAATGGACAACTAAAATTCAAAATACTATAACCCTGCTATACTCAACTTAAAACTACAACGAACATGCGTTGGAAAAGTTTGGAAATTGTCCACGACTTTTGCAATAAAGTTGCACCCAAATTTATCTTTATAGCCCTCAACCCTGCATGACCTACAGCTAAACTCAGCCTGAGATGCTGCACATCAGAGATTCGACTTATATCCGGACAACCACCTCTCCCAATCTATTTAACAGACAATTACAAGTAAATACCCATTAAAAGATACTAAGAAAACTAAAAGTTTTTCTTAAAGAGAATTCCCAAATTTGGGCTCTCAACTATCAAAACGCGGTCGATTTATTAGTTGTTTTAACGACACCTAAAGTTCAGACACAACGATGCAACAACTTCAGAGTAGCCTAACTCCAATTATATGCAATGAAGATTACAAACCAATACTCTTTGGGAAGATCATGAAATTACTAAAACTTTCATAATCCAACAAAACCCACTTTACCGTATTCAATGTCTATACTTCCGTACAAAATTAAGGCTGCTATAGGAAACCCATAACTCTCAAATGTTTAGACCAAACTGGGTGATTGAGCATCCTATGCAAAGATGAAGAAACCTACTACAAAACATTCTAGATAAGTGAAGCCTGATTTAGCCTCCAACTAGTTTAAAATGACTCCCAAAACGAAACAACACCTTACCCATAATAAATAAACAATATAAAATAAAACCCAAGGCATTGGCAGGTGCGATCAACACTAGGATTTTCCACTACCAAATGGGGATGCAACTCCCCAAAGCCTTTAAGCAACACTTTACCTAATAGGTTAGAACACTAAGCACAACAATCAACAAATTCAACAACCTCGTTTGTTAATGCCACTAAGGTCAAACATCCATGTATCGACAATGTATGAAACACCTGACATACCCGCCTCTAGCACTATAAAACATGGTTGTTATTACACTAGAATCCAACTATTAGAGCGCTCCACAACTATTCGGTTGATGAGAAGCAAATGGTGCTCATGTCATGTAACGTCTTTTCCTCCTCTCAAAAGAGATAAAATTTGCAATACTCATAAAGCAATGGAGGGATAACAACAAGAAAAACTAATGCACTTCTTGACACAGACTCATGCAAAAGCTTCATAAATATTACCTTCAATACTAAAATAATAACACGATACTATGCTCAACAGGAGTAATTGGATGTCAATAAGACAATCCACATAACCAAACTACCTTGATTAACCTCACATACAACAAAACCTACTATTACTGCACTTGAACAATTTGTACCTCGTGATATCATAGGATGCATTCAAAGTAGTAGACATACATGATCTATCAACCATCATTCATATAAGAAAAATATCAATCCGATGCAACAACCCCATCATTAAAGAGATAGATGACTAACAAACATAAGCAACTCCTAGTTAAGCATTGACTTCATTTAAGATAAAGCGGTCCAAATAATGATTCAACAAGCGTGCATAGAGAAACTGCTCATAAAAAAAATATAAAACGGGTTGTCAAAATCGCCCACATGACTAGCCTGCAACAACTAAAAATTATGCATAGCCTTTATGGCTATTGAAACAAGCCATAGAAGGAAAACATGCATGACATAAAATCCACATGAAACCACCTATTTATTGTTAAAAATAAGGTTGCACATAATAAGAAAACCTATCAGGTAGACATGGTTGGACTTATCAATCTACGTCATCTCACCAATTCACTCGAGTTCTACCAGTCTAAAGATTTCATAGACATTACAACGTTGCCTCTGCTCTATAGAGACAAACCAATTTTATACTAAGATCAAGTTAGCAAGTAGCCACACTAGCCTAAAAAAAGTGAGGCGCAAAGCATTGCACCCATGGAAATATTACATTGATAAGTTGGGTTGTAACACAACAGTCAATCAAACTCAACAACACCATAAAACTACATCATATAGTGTTTTCACACTACACCTAGTCGGAATAGACCCACTATACACAAGCTCAATAAACAATCGGTCCTATAAGTACAGGAACCCAAGAATCCTTTTGGGAAAAAACATCCACAGTCAAGCATATAGAAATATATGATGGTAATAGCTCAGAGATTTGAAAACATTGCATCGCAAAAAAAACATCATGACGATATGTATATAAAACAAGTACATTAGTAGCTTCACTTGCATAATATCTTCAATAACAACCACATCAAGAAACCAATATTAAATAGAAGTAACATATCATATCAAGCATTACGTCGTTAACGACATACCCCATCAAACCATAAAGGGATTTGGAGTAAGGAAGTTCTAGTCATCTATATAATAAAATACTTATATGAAAGATATACGAACCCATACCCTTCCTATATGTGCAAGTGTGTCAAATTTATCTTCAAATTGCGTAGAATCTAAAGCCTATCCTCTGATACCAACTGTAACACACCAAGGTCCACAAACACCCCGGAATGGTACTAAACAACACTTCTAACATCTATATATAAAATTTCGGCAGCATCCCCTTTGCAAAAATTGCATAAATGAGGGGGCAACAGTGTATAAACATATATCATGACAAAAACATACTAAGTATTATTAATCCGCTAGCAAAGAGAAGTTAAACATACGACATGAACTGAATTAACTAGTGCGCACGACTAGTTAAAAAAACAAACTTCCTTTGACAATAAGTTTCTAAATAAATCATGGCTGGGCCTGGGCAGCGTTATTGTGAGAGTGAAAGTGGACGTGCTGCTACTCCCCTCATTCCCAACATGTATCAAGTACCTGCATTGAGTAATGCAAGAGTGAGATGACACATCTCAGCAAGTAAAATAATATCAAACTATTTAACCACATAAGAACATTGTTTTACCACCACTTGATTCCACAACTTTCTTATTACGAAGGTGCAGCACGTATACAACGTACAACACACCTAGTCACCACACCTCGCAGGTAGAAACCACAATAGTAACATAGTAATGTCACACTTCATATATATACCTCATGAGTGCAAATGTCTGCAAATGCAAGGATGACTTCTGCCGTCATACCTCTAAGGATATGAAGCCGCATCATACCCCTCCTCGGGCAACGTACGATGCTAAAAATGTACCGGTACGGTCGGACCATAAGATCACGACATAACTTCAAAATGCAAGATGGATGATGCGATGTGCATGTCATGCCTACAACACCTCATATAATGTCACTACTACAGTAAACCATCCATGATTCTCCCGGTGGCACCACACTATCAGGGCAAAAGACTAAAGGAAAGAATGGTTGTGTAGTGTGCGTCGATGGAGCTACTTCCATGTACCTTAAATCATCCAAGAAGTTGGTGTTCATGGGACACAGACGGTTCTTGATGAAGCAGCATAAGTACCGAAAGATGAAAGAGGAATTTAACAATGAACTAGAAAGTGAAGGTGCACCAAAGCCTTATAGTGGGAAACTTGTTTTTGAAATTGTAAAGAACGTTCATGTTGTATTCGGAAAGGGAAAAAACAAAGGAGAAAAGAGAAAGAGAACTGACCCTTCAACTTACACAACTTTCAAGAAGCAATCAATTTTTTTCAAGTACCTCCCATACTGGAAGGATATGGAAATTTGCCACAGCATTGATTTGATGCATGTAACAAAAAATGTTTTTGACAGCATCATTGGAACCTTGCTGGGCATGCCGAGTAAGACAAAGGACGGACTTAAATCACGCAATGATCTAGTAGATCTTCAAATCAGACCGGAACTTCATCCAGTGGATAGTGGCAAAGGGAAGCCTTACCTCCCCCCAGCTAGCTACAACTTGTCAGTTGAGGAGAGAACAAAGATTTGCAAATGTTTGCGTGGGGTCAAAGTGCCCACAGGTTTCTCATCCAATATCAGCAAACTAGTCAGGATGAAGGACTTGTCTCTATTTGGCTACAACTCTCATGACTGCCATGTGATGATGACGGTGTTCCTCCCAATTGCGGTAAGAGCCCTCGAAACAGAGCATGTCAAAGTTGTCATCACACGCTTGTGTTACTTTTTCAATGCGGTTTCACAAAAAGTAATAGCTTTAGAAGACTTGGACTATCTAAAGGCATACATCATCGAGACTATGTGCAAGCTTGAAATGTGTTTTCCTCCATCATTTTTTGATATGCAAGTACACCTAATCATACATCTCGTGGATCAGATAAAAATATTAGGGCCACTATATTTACATCATATGTTTCAGTTGGAGCGATACCTGGGAGTATTAAAAGGTTATGTGCGAAATCGCGCTCACCCAGAGGGTTCAATCATGGAGGGATACACTACAGAAGAAGTGATTGAGAGCTGTATAGATTACATCAGTGACGGAACAATGATAGGTGTGCCTGTACCTAAACATGAGGGTAAACTATGTGGGAGAGGGAGAATGGGCAAGAAAACTTTTCACGTTGAGGATTACAAGCTAGTACATTGTGCTCATAGTAGTGTACTACAACATCTCACGATAGCCGAGCCTTACATAGAGGAACACCTGGATGAGCTTCGTAAAGAAAATCAGAACCGCACAGAGGACTGGATCATGAGGGAGCACAAACATCGTTTCAGCGAATGGTTAATGGACAAAAACATCCCATTCGGAGACTCTTTGGAAGAGAAAACAATGAAGAATTTGGCTTCTGGGCCATCGTGTTTTGTGACATCATGGCAAGCATATGACATCAATGGGTACACATTCTACACTAAATTAAAAGACATGAAAAGTGTTGCACAAAATAGCGATGTTCGTATCGATGCTTTTGACCTACATGGACAGAAGACCACATATTTTGCATTCATAGAGGAAATATGGGAACTTGATTATGGCCCAAGCATGAAAAATACCTTTATTTAAGTGCCAATGGGTACAACATCCCATGGGGGTGATAGTGGATAACTACGGACTCACACTGGTAGACTTAAAGAAAGTAGGATATAAAGATGACCCGTGGGTTCTCGCCGAATGTGTTGCACAAGTGTTCTATGTACTCGATCCAGCAGATGAGAAGATGCATGTAGTTATTTCTGGAAAGCAAAAAATTGTTGGAGTTGAGAATGTGGGAGACCAAGATGAGGAATACAATAAGTATGAAGAGATGTTCGTCTTTAACGGTCCAGAGAGAATCAAGCGTGTGGAAAAGAAAATTGATAAGAACTTAAAGCCATACATGCGGAAAAATGGTAGTTCATGAAAAATTGTATGAATCAAATTGTATTTGTTATCATGTATGATCGACTATGCATTGTGGTTGCCAATTAATTTAAAATCTCTCTAGTTATCTATGTGTGCTATTATAATTCATCTAAATTGTATTTGCATATTTATGTTAAAAATTAAATATTAATTCATTTAAATTGTATTTGCATATTTCTGTTAAAAATTAAAATATTAATTCATTTAAATTGTATTTTCATATTTCTGTTAAAAATTAAAATATTAATTCATTTAAATTGTATTTGTATTTTCATATTTTCACAATCACAGGCGGTTTTTCCTTAGGGTCCGTTTGTGAAAAGAATAGAGCACCACAGGCGGTCCTAAACAAAAACCGCTTGTGATACTAATACATCACAGGCGTACTGAACCGCCTGGGACTTCACAGGCGGTTTTCTAACCGAACCGCCTGTGATGTAAAAAGCCTACCGCTTGTATAGAGCCAAATTGTACTAGTGCGTGATTCCAAAAAAAGATACTTCAACTTCATCCAAGATGGGAATCAACCACATATATCATTACCACATTATGATCATCCACAATATTAGACAATTGAGAATTAATACTTCCAAACAAATAAACTTCATCATAGAATTCAATGATTAACATAATTAAAACTTATGCATACTCAATGACAGGGAATAGGATGCAAACCAAACGGTAGCAACCACCACTGTATTTACTTGCCTTTACCGGAAGTTCGGGCAATCCCTAAGTACGATCCGGAAGTCCACCACCTGTTTTTAACACACAACTTAGTGCACCAATTTCACATAATCAGGCTCATAAACGACGCCACACCTACGCACAAACTCAAACCCCGCCGCGGGTTACATCTCTCCCCACACCCACCAAACTGCAGCGGCGCTGCTTAATAATTTCATAACTTTAAAATTATGACAGCAGTGGTAACAAACAAAAACTCCAGAGACATATACATAAAATTCCCCACAAGTTTTGTATACAATTTATAGTTAAATTCCAAAATCTAATTAGCCCAAAACAGTCCACAAGACGAACCCTGTAATCTGTTTTTTTGTCTTTTGGACAGCGACATACCCGGATTTAAACAGCGATATCTTTTAAAATATAAATCCAAATCAAGCGTATAAGTACTCATTGGAAAGATAAGACAAAGCCCTACATGATTATCATACTGGTTAACACTAATTACGCACGAAAAATTCCTAGAAACTGCTAATACTACAGCCGTTCACCCACCTGAAAAATCTGTTTTTTTGGACAACAACATAACCGGATTCAAACAACGATATCTCCTAAATTATAACTCCGAATCGAGCGCATAAGTACTCATTGGAAAGGTATGACAAAGCTCTACATGATTCTCCCACTGATCCCCACTAGTTGCCCACGAAAAATTCCCAGAAATCCCTAGAACTACTGCTGTTCGTCCATCCACTAAATTTCTGGACAGCACCTCTACCAAATCGCATAGGTAAACATGTAACCAATTGGATTGCAGCACAAATACAACAAAATGATCACGAAAATCACCTTGGGTTCCTCCTTTCCTCCTTATTTTCTTCCTTCTTCCTCCCTCCAAACTCCCATGGAAGACTCGCAACCACACGACGGACACCAAGCGGGGAGGCTCCACCTTGGAGAGGAAGGGGGGGGGGGGGGCGGCTAGGACTGAGGGGTGGCACTGCAATCACTTGGGTATGAAGGAGAGGGATTGGGGCAGCTGCAAGAGAGGAAGAGAGGGGGGGGGGGGGGCGGCCAAAGGGGTGGGGGAGTGAGAGCGAGGGGGCGGGTAGGGTTAGGGGGGGGAACTAATGGGCTCCCCACCGCCGGATCGAGATCCACGGCCCAAACTCGCTCTCACATCAGCTCCCGACCCCAGCGCACAAATCCAACAAGTATTCTACTATTTTACTAGTGAATGCTTCCTAAAAAACTCCAACCCTAACTACACAGATCACGAAAGAAAAGGGAAAAATAAATTTAACTTCTTTTCAGAAAATTGGGTATCACACTCTACCCCCCTTAAAAAGAATTCGACCTCGAATTCCGACGCTTCTATCGGAACGACAAGGAAAGATCAATGAATCAACAAAACTCACACATAAAGAAAGGTTCGGGTACTTCTGCCGCATCAGCTCCTCAAGCTCCTAGGATTCTAAGATACGTAGTAGACGACACTCTAGTGTCTGGTCTTGCTACACAGGAATCGGCTCTAGCTCGATTTGATGGTCTGGATTCCGCAAATACTTCCTCGACATAAAGACATGGAATACATGGTGTACTCTGATCATAGACTCCGACAATTGTAGGTGCTAAGCCAAGCTGCCAACTCGGGCTAAGATAGTAGACGGTCCTATATAACTCAGACAAAGCTTTCCTGACACCAAATCAACATTGACACATGCAAGTACTTCAATGATTATATATATGAGTGCAATACATACTGTGCTCAAATGGCCTAAACCAAACCTATCCAATCAAGAGTAACTTCAAAAGATCAATTTAATGCTTGCATATTTCTAGACAGAAGCACAACGGTTATTTGTTTTCCTCATAACTCACAAAATATGCATCCAATAGAAGTAAACTAGGACTTTATGGAAAGCTTACAAAGTCCACTATACCCTTGGTATTATCATCACCACAAGATTTGACACTTAGAAAGGCCAAACAATGCGAAACGTAAATTTTGTCCAGACTACTCACTTCAAAAAAATCCATAATTGGAGTCTCAGTCATCCAACTCAGGCGCTCCTAGACTTTTTAGAAAGCCAGTAAAATTGTATATATTTCATTTATAAACCTATCAGGTTAATTCAATGCATATCAAGATCAAAAGACATAAGAAAGGCTTTGCTGTCAAAATTTGGACAGATTCAAAGATTCCAATTAAAACAACTGTAGTTTAACTTATAGGTCACCAAAAGGGTGATCCAAAATTTGTTGGAAAACTTAAGGAAAGTACTACCACTTCTTTATAATTTATAAGAACTGATTCGAAGTTTAACTTGGGCAAACAAGGTCAGTTTCGAAATCTGTACAGAGTCCAGACAGATTCCAAGACTAGACTTGAGAAAATCATAACTCCCAAACTAGTAGACCTATGGTCATGAAATTTGACACAAGTAAGATGAAGAAGTTGGCTACAACTTTTATATACAACACCTCTACCAAAAACATGGTGTAATTCATTGAACTAGCGGCATAACCAAAATTGGTCATGTAGTCCCAAACAGCAAGCAATAGATTTATTCAGGTTCTATACTCTTCTAAGATTAAGCGTTCATCGAAGGACTAATAACTTTAGGTTCTTCATTACGAGACACTTAGAGCCAACATAAGGGTAGAAGCAATATGCTTACTTTTTAATTCATTTTAAGCCTGATCTCACATCATGCAAGCAAGAATTGATTTAAGCATACTATGCCTGTCCATATATCCATCCAAGCACATTCTATACATTATATCATCCCATCGAAGAACTCTCTCTTTTTTTTAATTATACTATGCATATATATCCATCCAATAACTCACACAATCTGCATCTCCACCTAGACTTCACACGACGTAACTATTTCATACTTACGCAAACACGCCAAGACCAGAAAACATGGCTTCACAACAATACGCACTGGCCTATTCAAATATCCCTCGCTATCTCTCTGTTTCAGCCCACGCTCCGCATATACAATAACAAGATAACTATCACAACCACTTCATCTATTCCCTCCCACCATACAACATAATTAACATGGATTGCGAAGGAGCTCACCATAACTAAACCAAACTCCCAAAGAAATACCCCTAAATAGAAAATTGACAATCAACAGCACAAATGCTCATTCTATCTCTACCTCTTTCACTATAAAAGCAATGATAACAAAGAAATATTGTAAAATCATCTAAACTTCATGACATACAACTTTTGTATTCAAAGGATAAACAAAGTTTTATTTTATCTCCATTTTTTAATTTGACTTGTAAGGCGACATACATGATCTGCCACCAGAACCTAACGGAACATGACCCATCAATTCAAAACCTCATAACTCTCTGCATCTAACAAAATGTTACAAATATAAACTCATTGAAAAGATTATAACATTCCCTAAAACTTTTATTATAATGAGTTTTTCAGAATTGGTTCCAAACCGATAAAACAATGCAACTGCTTTGTTGCAAAACTGATAGGTTAGAAACAATGGACAACTAAAATTCAAAATACTATAACCCTGCTATACTCAACTTAAAACTACAACGAACATGCGTTGGAAAAGTTTGGAAATTGTCCACGACTTTTGCAATAAAGTTGCACCCAAATTTATCTTTATAGCCCTCAACCCTGCATGACCTACAGCTAAACTCAGCCTGAGATGCTGCACATCAGAGATTCGACTTATATCCGGACAACCACCTCTCCCAATCTATTTAACAGACAATTACAAGTAAATGCCCATTAAAAGGTACTAAGAAAACTAAAAGTTTTTCTTAAAGAGAATTCCCAAATTTGGGCTCTGAAACTATCAAAACGCGGTCGATTTATTAGTTGTTTTAACGACACCTAAAGTTCAGACACAACGGTGCAACAACTTCAGAGTAGCCTAACTCCAATTATATGCAATGAAGATTACAAACCAATACTCTTTGGGAAGATCATGAAATTACTAAAACTTTCATAATCCAACAAAACCCACTTTACCGTATTCAATGTCTATACTTCCGTACAAAATTAAGGCTGCTATAGGAAACCCATAACTCTCAAATGTTTAGACCAAACTGGGTGATTGCGCATCCTATGCAAAGATGAAGAAACCTACTACAAAACATTCTAGATAAGTGAAGCCTGATTCAGCCTCCAACTAGTTTAAAATGACTCCCAAAACGAAACAACACCTTACCCATAATAAAAAAAACAATATAAAATAAAACCCAAGGCATTGGCAGGTGCGATCAACACTAGGATTTTCCACTACCAAATGGGGATGCAACTCCCCAAAGCCTTTAAGCAACACTTTACTTAATAGGTTAGAACACTAAGCACAACAATCAACGAATTCAACAACCTCGTTTGTTAATGCCACTAAGGTCAAACATCCATGTATCGACAATGTATGAAACACCCGACATACCCGCCTCTAGCACTATAAAACATGGTTGTTATTACACTAGAATCCAACTATTAGAGCGCTCCACAACTATTCGGTTGACGTGAAGCAAATGGTGCTCATGTCATGTAACGTCTTTTCCTCCTCTCAAAAGAGATAAAATTTGCAATACTCATAAAGCAATGGAGAGATAACAACAAGAAAAACTAATGTACTTCTTGACACAGACTCATGCAAAAGCTTCATAAATATTACCTTCAATACTAAAATAATAACACGATACTATGCTCAACAGGAGTAATTGGACGTCAATAAGACAATCCACATAACCAAACTACCTTGATTAACCTCACATACAACAAAACCTACTATTACTGCACTTGAACAATTTGTACCTCGTGATATCACAGGATGCATTCAAAGTAGTAGACATACATGATCTATCAACCATCACTCATATAAGAAAAATCTCAATCCGATGCAACAACCCCATCATTAAAGAGATAGATGACTAACAAACATAAGCAACTCCCAGTTAAGCATTGACTTCGTTTAAGATAAAGCGGTCCAAATAATGATTCAACAAGCGTGCATAGAGAAACTGCTCATAAAAAAATATATAAAACGGGTTGTCAAAATCGCCCACATGACTAGCCTGCAACAACTAAAAATTATGCATAGCCTTTATGGCTATTGAAACAAGCCAAAGAAGGAAAACATGCACGACATAAAATCCACATGAAACCACCCTATTTATTGTTAAAAATAAGGTTGCACATAATAAGAAAACCTATCAGGTAGACATGGTTGGACTTATCAATCTACGTCATCTCACCAATTCACTCGAGTTCTACCAGTCTAAAGATTTCATAGACATTACAACGTTGCCTCTGCTCTATAGAGACAAACCAATTTTATACTAAGATCAAGTTAGCAAGTAGCCACACTAGCCTAAAAAAAGTGAGGCACAAAGCATTGCACCCATGGAAATATTACATTGATAAGTTGGGTTGTAACCCAACAGTCAATCAAACTCAACAACACCATAAAACTACATCATATAGTGTTTTCACACTACACCAAGTCGGATTAGACCCACTATACACAAGCTCAATAAACAATCGGTCCTATAAGTACAAGAACCCAAGAATCCTTTTGGGAAAAAACATCCACAGTCAAGCATATAGAAATATATGATGGTAATAGCTCAGAGATTTGAAAACATTGCATCCCAAAAAAACATCATGACGATATGTATATAAAACAAGTACATTAGTAGCTTCACTTGCATAATATCTTCAATAACAACCACATCAAGAAACCAATATTAAATAGTAGTAACATATCATATCAAGCATTACGTCGTTAACGACATACCCCATCAAACCATAATGGGATTTGGAGTAAGGAAGTTCTAGTCATCTATATAATAAAATACTTATATGAAAGATATACGAACCCATACCCTTCCTATATGTGCAAGTGTGTTAAATTTATCTTCAAATTGCGTAGAATCTAAAGCCTATCCTCTGATACCAACTGTAACACCCCGGGGTCCACAAACACCCTGAAATGGTACTAAACAACACTTCTGACATCTATATATAAAATTTCGGCAGCATCCCCTTTG
Organism: Zea luxurians; assembly: GCA_029449295.1. Lineage (NCBI taxonomy): Eukaryota > Viridiplantae > Streptophyta > Magnoliopsida > Poales > Poaceae > Zea > Zea luxurians. The sequence continues at coordinate 87,516,862 of JAOPSE010000001.1, read as the reverse complement.
CAAAAATTGCATAAATGAGGGGGCAACAGTGTATAAACATATATCATGACAAAAACATACTAAGTATTATTAATCGGCTAGCAAAGAGAAGTTAAACATATGACATGAACTGAATTAACTAGTGCGCACGACTAGTTAAAAAAACAAACTTCCTTTGACAATAAGTTTCTAAATAAATCTTGGCTGAGCCTGGGCAGCGTTATTGTGAGAGTGAAAGTGGACGTGCTGCTACTCCCCTCATTCCCAACATGTATCAAGTACCTACATTGAGTAATGCAAGAGTGAGATGACACATCTCAGCAAGTAAAATAATATCAAACTATTTAACCACATAAGAACATTGTTTTACCACCACTTGATTCCACAACTTTCTTATTACGAAGGTGCAGCACGTATACAACGTACAACACACCTAGTCACCACACCTCGCAGGTAGAAACCACAATAGTAACATAGTAATGTCACACTTCATATATATACCTCATGAGTGCAAATGTCTGCAAATGCAAGGATGACTTCTGCCTTCATACCTCTAAGGATATGAAGCCGCATCGTACCCCTCCTCGGGCAACGTACGATGCTAAAAATGTACCGGTACGGTCGGACCATAAGATCACGACATAACTTCAAAATGCAAGATGGATGATGCGATGTGCATGTCATGCCTACAACACCTCATATAACGTGATTCCAAAAAAAGATACTTCAACATCATCCAAGATGGGAATCAACCACATATATCATTACCACATTATGATCATCCACAATTTTAGACAATTGAGAATTAATATTTCCAAACAAATAAACTTCATCATAGAATTCAATGATTAACATAATTAAAACTTATGCATACTCAATGACAGGGAATAGGATGCAAACCAAACGGTAGCAACCACCACTGTATTTACTTGCCTTTACCGGAAGTTCGGGCAAATCCCTAAGTACGATCCGGAAGTCCACCACCTGTTTTTGACACACAACTTAGTGCACCAATTTCACATAATCAGGCTCATAAACGACGCCGCACCTACGCACAAACTTAAACCCCGCCGCGGGTTACATCTCTCCCCACACCCACCAAACTGCAGCGGCGCTGCTTAATAATTTCATAACTTTAAAATTATGACAGCAGTGGTAACAAAAAAAAACTCCAGAGACATCTACATAAAATTCTCCACAAGTTTTGTATACAATTTATAATTAAATTCCAACATCTAATTAGCCCAAAACAGTCCACAAGATGAACCGTGTAATCTGTTTTCTTTGTCTTTTGGACAGCGACATACCCGGATTCAAACAGCGATATCTTTTAAAATATAAATCCAAATCAAGCGCATAAGTACTCATTGGAAAGATAAGACAAATCCCTACATGATTATCATACTGGTTAACACTAATTACCTACGAAAAATTCCCAGAAACTGCTAATACTACTGCTGTTCACCCACCTGAAAAATCTGTTTTTTTGGACAACAACATAACCGGATTCAAACAACGATATCTCCTAAATTATAACTCCGAATCGAGCGCATAAGTACTCGTTGGAAAGGTATGACAAAGCTCTACATGATTCTCCCACTGATCCCCACTAATTGCCCACGAAAAATTCCCAGAAATCCCTAGAACTACTGCTGTTCGTCCACCCACTAAATTTCTGGACAGCACCTCTACCAAATCGCATAGGTAAACATGTAACCAATTGGATTGCAGCACAAATACAACAAAATGATCACGAAAATCACCTTGGGTTCCTCCTTTCCTCCTTATTTTCTAGTGCTGCAATCCAAAGGGGTGGGGGAGTGAGAGGGAGGGGGTGGCTAGGGTTAGGGGGGGAACTAATGGGCTCCCTACTGCCGGATCGAGATCCACAGCCCAAACTCGCTCTCACGTCAGCTCACAACCTCAGCGCACAAATCCAACAAGTATTCTACTGTCTTACTGGTGAATGCTTCCTAAAAAACTCCAACCCCAACTACACAGATCACGAAAGAAAAGGGAAAAATAAATTTAACTTCTTTTTAGAAAATTGGGTATCACACTCTACCCCCCTTAAAAAGAATTCAACTTCGAATTCCGACGCTTCTATCGGAACGACAAGGAAAGATCAATGTATCAACAAAACTCACACATAAAGAAAGGTTCAGGTACTTTTGCCGCATTAGCTTCTCAAGCTCCTAGGGTTCTAAGATACGCAGCAGACGACACTCTAGTGTCTGGTCTTGCTACACAGGAATCGGCTCTAGCTCGATTTGATGGTCTGGATTCCGCAAATACTTTCTCAACATAAAGATATGGAATACATGGTGTACTATGATCATAGACTCCGACAATTGTAGGTGTTAAGCCAAGTTGCCAACTCGGGCTAAGATAGTAGACGGTCCTATATAACTCAGACAAAGCTTTCCTCACACCAAATCAACATTGACACATGCAAGTACTTAATGAATATATATATGAATGCAACACATACTGTGCTCAAATAGCCTAAACCAAACCTATCCAATCAAGAGTAACTTCAAAAGATCAATTTAATGCTTGCATATTTCTAGACAGCAGCACAACGGTTATTTGTTTTCCTCATAACTCACAAAATATGCATCCAATAGAAGTAAACTAGGACTTTATGGAAAGCTTACAAAGTCCACTATACCCTTGGTATTATCATCACCACAAGATTTGACACTTAGAAAGGCCAAACAATGTGAAACGTAAATTTTGTCAAGACTTGGACAGAATTCAACTACTCACTTCAAAAAATTCCATAATTGGAGTCTCAGTCATCCAACTCAGGCGCTCCTAGACTTTTTAGAAAGCCAGTAAAATTGTCTATATTTCATTTATAAACCTATCAGGTTAATTCAATGCATATCAAGATCAAAAGACATAAGAAAGGCTTTGCTGTCCAAATTTGGACAGATTCAAAGATTCCAATTAAAACAGCTGTAGCTTAACTTATAGGTCACCAAAAGGGTGATCCAAAATTTGTTGGAAAGCTTAAGGAAAGTACTACCACTTCTTTATAATTTATAAGAACTAATTCGAAGTTTAACTTGGGCAAACAAGGTCAGTTTTGAAATCTGTACAGAGTCCGGACAGATTCCAAGACTAGACTTGAGAAAATCATAACTCCCAAACTACTAGACCTATGGTCATGAAATTTGACACAAGTAAGATGAAGAAGTTGGCTACAACTTTTATATACAACACCTCTACCAAAAACATGGTGTAATTCATTGAACTAGCGGCATAACCAAAATTGGTCATGTAGTCCCAAACAACAAGCAATAGATTTATTCAGGTTCTATACTCTTCTAAGATTAAGCGTTCATCGAAGGACTAATAACTTTAGGTTCTTCATTACGAGACACTTAGAGCCAACATAAGGGTAGAGGCAATATGCTTACTTTTTAAATCATTTTAAGCCTGATCTCACATCATGCAAGCAAGAATCTATTTAAGCATACTATGCGTGTCCATATATCCATCCAAGCACATTCTATGCATTATATCATCCCATCGAAGAACTCTCTCTTTTTTTAATTATACTATGCATATATATATCCATCCAATAACTCACACAATCTGCATCTCCACCTAGACTTCACACGACGTAACTATTTCATACTTACGCAAACACGCCAAGACCAGAAAACATGGCTTCGCAACAATACGCACTGGCCTATTCAAATATCCCTCGCTATCTCTCTGTTTCAGCCCACGCTCCGCATATACAATAACAAGATAACTATCACAACCACTTCATCTATTCCCTCCCACCATACAACATAATTAACATGGATTGCAAAGGAGCTCACTATAACTAAACCAAACTCCCAAAGAAATATCCCTAAATAGAAAATTGACAATCAACAGCACAAATGCTCATTCTGTCTCTACCTCTTTGACTATAAAAGCAATGATAACAAAGAAATATTGTAAAATCGTCTAAACTTCATGACCTACAACTTTTGTATTCAAAGGATAAACAAAGTTTTATTTTATCTCCATTTTTTTAATTTGACTTGTAAGGCGACATACATGATCTGCCACCAGAACCTGATGGAACATAACCCATAAATTCAAAACCTCATAACTCTCTGCATCTAACAAAATGTTACAAATATAAACTCATTGAAAAGATTATAACATTCCCTAAAACTTTTATTATAATGAGTGTCTCAGAATTGGTTTCCAAACCGATAAAACAATGCAACTGCTTTGTTGCAAAACTGATAGGTTAGAAACAATGGACAACTAAAATTCAAAATACTATAACCCTGCTATACTCAACTTAAAACTACAACGAACAAGTGTTGGAAAAGTTTGGAAATTGTCCACGACTTTTGCAATAAAGTTGCACCCAAATTTATCTTTATAGCCCTCAACCCTGCATGACCTACAACTAAACTCAGCCTAATCGTAATCGTAGATTGGCATACCTCTAGGATTAAGTCGGCATACCGATTCAGTGGGATTTATCCAGAGCGTTGATATGAGAGTGGGCGGCCTCGGATCGGCCGGGTGACTTAAAAACCTTGGCCGTTGGATCTAGATCTAAGGGTCTGCGCTGCGTACCATTTCGTCGTTCTGACGACCTAATCGTAACTGTAGAATCCTAATCCGAAGGCCACGATAGATCCATACCCGTTCGCCCAGACACTATTGCATAAGAGCCCTCGACTATTTCAAATTTAAACCCACGGTCCAGTGACACTATTGGCTGAGTCTCGGGAAACTTATAAAGGAGCCTCTGTGCTTACCAGAAATTGAGGCCCAGTCCAGAAACTCGAAAAACCAGAGAAAGCAAATAGAAATTAGATTTTTAATATAAAAATAAGTGCTAGAATTTGTATAAATCATAGAAAATTCATATGAACTCCAAATTGATCCATTTCAGTTTCTAAAATTTTATAATGTTATTGTTTATCACCTAGAGTCTCTATTTGTCATGAAAACAGAAAGAAAATTTATTTCTCATTTAATCCTATTTCAAGCACGTTAAACCTTTGGAAATTCATAATTTGAAATCCATAACTCCAAAATTAATGATTCCTGTTCCTAGAATCTTAGTTTAATGTGTAGATTATTATTGTGTATTTTATTTACATATTTGGTGTGATATTAATTTTTGCTATACTATGTATGTATTGTGTTGATGCGAGTAGACGAGCAAGCTACTGTGGATCCTGAGGTTCAGCAGATAGAAGTTGCTGAGCAGGAGCTCATTGAAGGCAAGTTATGCCCTTGACCACTTATTTTTATCTAGCCATGTTCTTATTATTTATAATGATCTGCATAGGATAATTTTGATGGGATCCATTAGGTTACTCCTATTTTGGCTATCTTTATACCTTGTTGCCACTGAATATTTTTGGGTAGTACTTGCTATTGCTTATTGTGGTTTTGGGTATGGAGATACACTATTCATGATTTCATCTTTATTATCTATTTATTATTACTGTTCATTTAAGATCATTATGTTAATGGGAACATGGAGCGACCACCCGGGAAAACAGTGCTACCACAAGGGTTTAATGGGATGCCCTTGGCTAATTAACTAGGAAAGCTTGTGGATGACTTCCTTACCCGAAAGGGGCAAGGGCAGTAGGGGAGTGGTCAGTGTAGGGAGGTCCTTGGGTTGATTTTGCTACGTTGGCGGTCAGGCGAGGGATTCCTGCACTGGAGCTTGCTATAAACTGTAGCGGGATTTCTGAAGCTAGTGGAACTTTGTAAAGGCCTCGTAGTGTTACCTTGCCTCGCCTCCTCGGTAGTGGTGTATGGGATTGGCCGTCTCTTGGCAGATGGGTAACATGACTTGTGGGTAAAGATGCGCAACCTCTGCAGAGTGTAAAACTGGTATACTAGCCGTGCTCACGGTCATGAGCAGCTCGGACCCTCACATGATTAATCTATGTAATTAAAACTTAATTTGTCATTTGCATCACATTGGGATTATTTATTTATTACTTTACATATTATTACTAAGGTTTGGTATTCACTTACACTTAGTAACTGCTAATAAAATTTTGACCAACTTATAAAAGCAATGCTCATCTTCAGCCTTTATTTTGTTGATCAGCCTTACACTTCACATGAACTCCCACCTTTGGTGAGTTCATGCACATTATTCCCCACGACTTGTGGAGCTATGATTGTATGTGAGCTCACTCTTGCTGTCTCACACCCCCATAGGAGAAGAACAGGTGGTCGAAGAGGAGCCGCCTAACACTGAGGCTTTCGACTTGATCTAGGTGGCGTCTCCCAGTCAGCTTTGTGGCGCCAGGGAATAATATTTAGTTCGCTTATTTAACATTTATTTTTGTAAGACTTCCTCTATGTAATAAGTACATTTATGATATTTATGACATTTATCTCTATGCACTCTGTTATTATATGTGTTGTCTTCTCTGGCGCATATATGAGATGCACCCGGCTTTGTCCTTAAAACTGGGTGTGACAGAAGTGGTATCAGAGGAAAAATGTTGATTGTAGGATGAAACCTAGATAGAAATGGACAAAACCCTTACCTACTTATCTTACTCTGATTCATTCTATACTTACCTTACTCTGATTCTCTCTATACTTATCTTGATCCTGTCTCACCTTCTACTGTTCTACTCTGATCATTCTTATCTTTTCTACTCTAAGACAAGATGTATTTCACACCTTGGAATCCTACATTTATGACCTTTTAAGGGATAGAAGACCTAAGACAAAAAAATTAAAATTATTTTATCTATTAAAAATGTTGGTTGATTGTGTTGATGATCAATGCCTGATTTGCTTCTTTGATTGATTGAAATAGTATAGATGGGCATCTTAGCGTCTACCACCGTAAGGTAATGAATTAGCTTTAGTAGGCAACACACTTAGCTAATAAATCCCCAAAGTAACATGATTCGTAATCACCTGCCTTGTCTACTATCCTTTCTTACCATATGTTTCTAACTCAGATGGTCAATACCAGGAACGATGGTGGAATTGATCTACCTCCCAATCGACACACTCGGTGGATATATAGACAACCCCAACCACAACCAGCAGTGATGGATCCTCCACCGCCGCCTCCACCAGTCGGAGCTGACCCAATGGTTGCAGCTCAGATGAGGATGATGCAACAAATGGCTGATACCATGGCGGATATGCGCGCGCAGATGCGGCAGGAACACAAAGAGATGCGGTAGGAGAGAGAAGAGATACGCCAGGAACTGCATCAGGAGAGAGAGGAGATACACTAGGAAAGGAGGGCGTAACAGCAATAACAACAGCAACAGCAACAAATACCACTGCCACCACCACCACCTCCACTTCCACCCCGGGACAAGCACTGGGAATTCATGAGCCACAAGTCACCGATGTTTGCTAGCTCTCCTGATCCGCTGGATGCTGATGATTGGCTGAACTCAATTGAGAAGATGCTCAACATCGCCCAATGCTCTGACCGGGAGAAGGTTCTTTATGCTTCTGGTCGTCTGACAGGTCTTGCTGCTGACTGGTGGGATTCATATGTTGCTGCCCATGATGCTGCTGACACTATTACTTGGGCGGAGTTCAGTACACAGTTCAGAAACTACCACATTCCTGCTGGTTTGATGAAGATCAAGAAGAAGGAGTTTCTATCATTGAAGCAAGGCAACATGTCTCTCAGCGAGTACAGAGATAAATTCATTTAGTTGTCCAGATATGCTCCAGATGAGGTGGCAGATGATGAAAGGAAGCAAGAGCACTTCGTAGAAGGACTCAATGGCCCCCTACAGCATGCACTGGTTTCTCACACATTTCCATCATTTCGGAAACTATTGTATAAGGCTCTTGCTATTGAACACAAGCGTGTTCAACTGGGTGACTTGAAGAGGAAGGCCATTACCCAAGGGCAGGGTAGCACCAGTGTTCGTCCTCGCTATGTTCCGCCTTAGGGTACCCTAGCTCGTATAGGAGGAGGACCACTCCTAGCTCAGTACACTCCACAAGGGTCTCCACGAACACCTCCTACTCATCAGGCTGCCCCCACTGGCACCCCAGCGAGGCCTATAGGACAGAAGACTGCCCTACATGCTTCAAGTGCAGTCAGATTGGGCACTATGCTAATGCTTGTCCGGTGGGGAATTCTAGTACACCAGCTTAGAACAAGCAACAGAATCCTGGCAAGGGATATTCTATTGCCAGGGTTAATCAAGTCAGCGTTGATGCTACTCCTGATGGTGCTAACATCGTGCTTGGTATGTTTTACATTAATGCAATTCCTGCAACAATACTATTTGATTCTGGTGCTACACATTCATTTATGTCTGCTCGATATGCCAATACAAATGAGATACCACTACTAAATATGAGAAAACCAATGATAGTAATTACACCTAAAGGGCCTGTTGAGGCAAATCATATGACACACAGATTGACATTAACAATTATGGGAAGAGAATTCTGGGCTACCGCTATAGTATTAGAAGAAAGCAGTATAGATCTGATCCTCGGTATGTCATGGTTGAGGAAGGCAAAGGCCATTATAGCATGTGGTAGGGATACTATAGAATTCACCAGCCCTAAAGGAGAAAGATTTCGAGTTCAAATTGCAGTAACCACCTCTTCCAAACGTGCGATGTTCTTTATAGCTGAGGAGTTTGTTGGTGACAACATCCGTGTGGTTAGGGATTTTCTAGGTGTCTTTCCAGAGGAGTTACCAGGGATGCCACCAGAGAGGGAAGTTGAGTTTGTCATTGATCTCTTACCTGGGACTGCTCCTATTTCTAAACGCCCCTACAGAATGTCTGTAGAAGAGTTACAAGAACTTAAGAAGCAGTTAACAGAGTTGCAGGAGGCTGGGTACATTCATCCGAGTTCCTCACCTTGTGGAGCACCGGTACTGTTTGTACAGAAGAAGGATGGTTCGCAACGAATGTGTGTGGACTATAGAGCACTTAATGATGTTACCATCAAGAATAAGTACATGTTACCTCGTATTGATGACTTATTTGATCAGATGAGAGGTGCTAGGTGTTCTCTAAGATTGACCTCAGGTCAGGCTACCATCAAATGAAGATTCGGCCATCTGATATTCCCAAGACGGCTTTCTCAACCCGATATGGTCTATATGAATTCATAGTCATGTCATTTGGCTTAACCAATGCACCAACTTATTTTATGAATCTGATGAATAAGGTGTTCATGGAGTATCTCGATAAATTCATCATAGTTTTCATCGACGACATTCTTATCTATTCCAAGAATGATAGTGAGCATGAGGAGCATTTGCGGATGGTGCTACAGAAATTACGGGATAATCAGCTTTATGCCAAATTTACCAAGTGTGATTTCTGGCTTGATGAAGTACATTTTCTTGGGCATATCATCTCCAAAGGAGGAATTGCTGTGGATCCGGCTAAAGTGACAACAATAATGGATTGGAAGACACTAAGTACAGTTTCGGAGATCCGGAGTTTCTTGGGACTCGCAGGTTATTACCGATGATTCATTGAAGGGTTCTCTAAGATAGCCAAGCCTATGACCTCATTGTTGGAGAAGGGCAAGGAGTTTAAGTGGACTGATAAATGCCAAGAGAGTTTTGATCAGTTGAGATCTAAGTTGATGGCTGCTCTAGTATTGATTATGCCAGATCTACAGAAGAATTTTGATGTATATTGTGATGCAAGTCGCCAAGGTCTGGGATGTGTGCTTATGCAGGAAGGACACATCATTGCCTACGCATCTCACCAGTTGCGGAAACATGAGTTGAACTACCCTACTCATGACTTAGAACTGACAGCAGTTGTGCATGCTCTCAAGATTTGGAGACACTATATTATGCGAACCAAGTGCCGAATCTACACTGATCATAAGAGCTTGAAATACATTCTTACTCAGAAGGATCTTAACCTTAGGCAACGCCGATGGTTGGAGCTCATCAAGGATTATGACCTAGAAATTCACTATAATCCGGGCAAGGCGAATTTGGTTGCGGATGCTTTGAGTCGGAAGGGGCAGGTCCATGCAGCTATTGTCACCCAGTTAGCCGATGAGTTAGCATAAGATTTTGAGAGGCTCAACCTAGGAATAGTTGCTCATACAGAAGGGATTACCATAGAATTGGAACCTACCTTAGAGCAAGAAATACGAAAAGGTCAGATCGGTGATGCCAAAATTCAGGAGATCAAGGATCTGATAATAAAAGGTAGAGGCCTAGATTTCACGGAGGATGAGCAAGGCACGATATGGTTCAAGAATCGAATTTGTGTTCCTGATATCGATAGTCTTCGTGAAACCATATTGAAGGAGGCACATGACTCAGTTTATTCTATCCACCCTGGTAGTACTAAGATGTACCAGGACTTGAAGCAGAAGTATTGGTGGTATGTACTAAAGAAGGATGTTGCTTCACATGTTGCACTTTGTGATGTTTGCCAGAGGGTGAAAGCGGAACATCAAAGACCTGCTGGTTTACTGCACCCGCTTAAGATACCTGAGTGGAAATGGGAAGAGATTGGCATGGACTTCATTGTTGGATTACCCCGCACATCTGCTGGGTATGACTCTATATGGGTGATTGTGGATAGGCTAACTAAAGTAGCCCACTTTATTCCAGTGAAGACCACATATTCAATAGCCAAGCTAGCAGAGTTGTACATGGCACGAATTGTATGCTTACATGGGGTGCCAAAGAAGATTGTGTCAGACCGGGGATCACAGTTTACTTCTCGGTACTGGAAGAAGTTGCACGTGTCCTTGGATACAAGATTGAATTTTAGTTCGGCTTACCATCCACAGACTGATGGGCAGACTGAGAGGACCAACCAAGTACTGGAGGATATGTTAAGAGCTTGTGCTCTTAAACATGGTGGTAGTTGGGATAAGAATTTACCGTATGCAGAGTTCTCTTACAATAATAGCTACCAGGCTAGTTTGAAGATGTCACCGTTTGAGGCTTTGTATGGCAGAAAGTGCAGGACTCCACTGTATTGGGATCAAACTGGTAAAAGGCAATTATTTGGGCCATAAATTATACAAGAGGCTGAAGAGCAAGTCCATCAAATACGGGAAAATTTGAGAACTGCGCAGTCAAGGCAAAAGAGCTATGCTGATACCCGGAGGAGACTGCTAGAGTTTAAGGAGGGTGATCATGTCTATTTGAAGGTGTCACCACTCCAGGGTATGCGAAGATTCAAAGTCAAAGGAAAGTTATCCCCTCGCTTTATTGGACCCTTCTTAATCCTAAAGCGAGTGGGAGAGGTGGCATATCAATTGGAGTTACCCGATCATCTTGCGGATGTGCATGATGTCTTCCATGTATCTCAGCTGAAGAAATGTCTCAGGGTACCTGAAGAGCAGCTACCAATAGAGGACCTTAGTGTTCAAGAGGACCTGACTTATGCTGAGTATCCCACCAAGATTCTTGATACACTGACTCTTGTCACGAGAAATAAAGTTATAAAGATGTGCAAAGTACAATGGAGTCACCACGAAGAAGATAAAGCTACTTGGGAGAGAGAAGAAGAGCTTCACATAGATTTTTCCCATCTTTTCCCTAGATCTTCCTAAATCTCGAGGACAAGATTCTTTGTAAGGGGATTAGGATTTGTAATACCCAAAATATATAAAGTGATATTATATTGGGTATCCTTATTTTATGTGTCATATTTGCATCATGAAAAGAGCATAAATGTAATTAAGAGGGATTAATCAAAACAAATGATACTAAAATAAAATAAAGTGCATCTTGTTGGAGTTTTATGTGTTTGTGCATTACATAAAATAATAAGGATAATAATAATAAGATAATAATTACTAGAAGTTGAATTAAACCCTAAATTTGAAATTAGGGTTTTGAAAATAAGAAGAGAAATGATATAAAAATATAAATAATATAATTTTATTTCTAAAATTGGTACTTTTAATTTCACAATATACTTTGAGTATAATTTAGCACAAGATTTAAATTTAAATTTGAAGTTAAAGTGGAATTTGGGAATAAATAAAAGAAAAATAAAAAAAGGGAAAGAGATGCGCGTGGGCTCAAAACCCTAAGACTCGGCCCACTCGGCTTTACTTCATGCGGCCCAGTACTAGAAATTCTAGTCCGCAGGCGCGCGCTTACTCCTTGGATTGGCTGACCACACGGGGCCCACTTGTCTGTGTGACCGAGTCATCACCGCGGTGGAATGACTTCTGGCGCCGTTCTGTGGGCAACCTCTGTCAGCTTCCCTGGCGCGCGCTCAGATCCGCGGACCCTGACATCGCGGCCCCAGAGCGCCAGAGATCTTCTTCCCCATGCCCCCTCGATGATCGGACGGGTGAAACCAACCGCGGCATGCGCGGATTTGCGGGTTGACTGGGCCTCGCGTCTATAAATGGTGGGGTGTTCCCAGTCCGTGCACAAATCTTCTACCCCTCGCCGGAATCCATGCTACCGAGTTTGTCCCGCCGCAGAGGGAGACTGCAGAGCGAAGCCGAGAGTGAGAGAAGAAGAACTCCGGTCAGATCCCACGTCGTGCACCGGGAAGGGCTCGAGAGTGCATCTCGGCTGGTCTTCGGGTTGCGCTGAAGTCGCCCACAGCCTGGGATTGCAGCGCGGGTGGCAGGGAACTCTGGAATTCCTCGTCGCCCTTCCTCCTCCGCCGCGGCAATGCGCTCAGCTGGGGATAGAGCTCGTGGTGGCGAAATCCTCGGTGAGAACCTCCTTATCCTGTCCGCCTTGGCCCTGTACACAATTTGTTCACGCCCGTATGGGATTTAGCCTGCTTATGCGCCATGTTGCCTGCTCGCTGGTGTGGCACCCCCGTGTAGGGCGCGTTCCGCCACCGTCTCGGTCATGGAGGGGGAGACGAAGACCGTGTGTCGTTGATGTTCTGGTGGACCGCTAGGATTAGATCAGCATACCGATTCGGTGGGATTAATCTAGAGCATTGATCTGAGAGTGGACGGCCTCGGATCGGCCGGGTGACTTAAAAACCTTGGCCGTTGGATCTAGATTTAAGGGTCTGCGCTGCGTACCGTTTCGTCGTTCTGACGACCTAATCGTAACCGTAGAATCCTAATCCGAAGGCCAGGATAGATCCATACCCGTTCGCCCAGACACTATTGCATAAGAGCCCTCGACTAATTCAGATTTAAACCCGCGGTCCAGTGACACTATTGGCTAAGTCTCGGGAAACTTATAAAGGAGCCCTTGTGCTTACCAGAAATTGAGGCCCAGTCTAGAAACTCGAAAAACCAGAGAAAGCAAATAGAAAATAGATTTTTAATATAAAAATAAGTGCTAGAATTTGTATAAATCATAGAAAATTCATATGAACTCTAAATTGATCCATTCTAGTTTCTAAAATTTTGTAATGTTATTGTTTATCACCTAGAGTCTCTGTTTTGTCATGAAAATAGTAAGAAAATTTATTTCTCATTTAATCATATTTCAAGCATATTAAACCTTTGGAAATTCATAATTTAAAATCCATAACTCTAAAATTAATGATTCCTGTTCCTAGAATCTTAGTTTAATGTGTAGATTATAATTGTGTATTTTATTTACATGTTTGGTGTGATGTTAATTTTTGCTATACTATGTATGTATTTTGTTGATGCGAGTAGACGAGCAAGCTACTGTGGATCCTGAGGTTCAGCAGATAGAACTTGCTGAGCAGGAGCTCATTGAAGGCAATTTGTGCCCTTGATCACTTATTTTTACCTAGCTATGTTCTTATTATTTATAATGATCTGCATAGGATAATTTTGATGGGACCCAATAGGTTACTCCAGTTTTGGCTATCTTTATACCTTGTTGCCACTGAATATTTTTGGGTAGTACTTGCTATTGCTTATTGTGGTTATGGGTATGGAGATACACTATTCATGATTTCATCTTTATTATCTGTTTATTATTACTATTCATGTTAAGATCATTATGTTAATAGGAACATGGAAAGACCACCCGGGAAACCAGTGCTACCACAAGGGTTTAATGGGACGCCCTTGGCTGATTAACTAGGAAAGCTAGTGGATGACTTTCTTACCTGAAAGGGGCATGGGCAGTAGGGGAGTGGTCAGTGTAGGGAGGTCCTTGGGTTGATTTTGCTGCGATGGTAGTCAGGCGAGGGATTCCTACACTGGAGCTTCCTATAAACTGTAGCGGGATTTCTGAAGCTAGTGGAACTTTGTAAAGGCCTCGTAGTGTTACCCTACCTCGCCTCCTCGGTAGAGGTGTATGGGATTGGCCGTCTCTTGGCAGATGGGTGACATGACTTGTGGGTAAAGATGCGCAACCTCTGCAGAGTGTAAAACTGGTATACTAGCCATGCTCACGGTCATGAGCAGCAAGGACCCTCACATGATTAATCTATGGAATTAAAACTTAATTTGTCATTTGCATCGCATTGGGTTATTTATTTATTACTTTACTTATTATTACTAAGGTTTGGTATTCACTTACACTTAGTAACTGCTAATAAAATTTTGACCAACTTATAAAAGCAATGCTCAGCTTCAGCCTTTATTTTGTTGATCAGCCTTACAGTTCACATGAACTCCCACCTTTAGTGAGTTCATGCACATTATTCCCCACGACTTGTGGAGCTATGATCGTATGTGAGCTCAATCTTGCTGTCTCACACCCCCACAGGAGAAGAACAGGTGGTCGAAGAGGAGCCGCCTAACACTGAGGCTTTCGACTTGATCTAGGTGTAGTCTCCCAGTCAGCTTTGTGGCGCCAGGGAATAATATTTAGTTTGCTTATTTTATCATTTAATTTTGTTAGACTTCCGCTATGTAATAAGTACATTTATGATATTTATGACATTTATCTCCATGCACTCTGTTATTATATGTGTTGTCTTCTCTAGCGCATATATGAGATGCATGGCTTTGTCCTTAAAACCGGGTGTGACAATACATCACATGGTTGGTGAGGATCAGAGTTAAGTCGACTCGATATTTGTAAGAACGACAACGAGAGCGAGGCCATCCACGCGACTGCTTGGGGAATGCAAAGCAGGGACGATGACCAGGCCCATGGCGAGTTGAACCACGGCGGATAAAATATGTTGGCGAGATGGACGACGACTGGATCGATGACGGTCTCATGTTCGAGCTTTTCGCCTAGCACCAGACGTGCGACACAAGCCGACTTCACAGTCTTCTTTCCCAAATCCACACAGACATTGACCAAGGCTTAGGCTGCAGATTTTCCTCCGTTGCTCTACGCATGATGCATGGACGGACGACGAGTAGAGCAGGCAGGACACCGGGTGTCGCGGGCGAGCAGGAAAAGGACTCGGCACGGGAGCTCGACGCGCCGTGGCAAGTAGAGGGGCACGGTCGCGCGCGCAGCAGGGAGAAGCTTGGAGGTGACGACCATGGCGAGCGTAGGGAGGGAGCAGGCACAGCTGGGCTGGGCGACTCCATGGGTAGACAGAGAGCAGGGTGTGGCGCCAGGGAGATCCGACCGGCGCCGCCATAGGAGTAGGGGAGGAGCAGAGGCCGAGCTCGGCGCGGCTGGGCGAGCAGGGCGCGATGGAGATGGCTGAGAAGGAGGAATCTGAGCGTCGTCTAGGGAGCAGGCGTGCCATGGGGAAGGGAACAGAAGGGCGGGTAGCGCTGGGGCTCTGAGCACCGAGCTAGAACAGGGAGGAGCAGGGGCGCCAGGGAGCTGCAGCCGGCCATGGAGAGACCTCGGCTGGGGCAAGCACCAGGGAGGGCGGCCATGGCAGGATTTCTATAGAAGGGAAGATGGAGGGGAGATGGCTGGCGTGGAGAGCTTGGCCGCCAGTAAGATAAGGAGCCCAGCGCGGTCCAGGTTTCAGAAAAAATCAATGAAGTGACATGAACAAACACAAAAAAAATCAACAATGGAGGATAAGGCCGAGGGCCTTGGAATTAGATGAGGCTGAGGGAGTACGACAGTAGAAGGATATTTTTCTGAGATATTTTTACTTATCTCCTTTCTTTCTCAAAGAATACAGAAATATTCTGGTTCTAGGATTAGAGTTTGGGTGAGATATAAACGGACCGGACCAAAACACTATCGGAATACGATACTTGAGATGCCATTAATTTAGTTGAACCCGGATAAAAATTTATCTGTTATCCGAACCCATTTGATTCCTCAGTTAACACACGGGGTCAAGATTATTTTGAAATTAGGATTTTTAGCGATAACTAAAGAGTCGACGCGCTATACAGCAAATGGCTACACGCTCCATTTTCCGAATCACGAAACGGAAAAATCCGAGGATTACGATTCTGGCTAAATTTTGTTTAGATCGTTTTCGTGACTATTCTGGGCAAAACGTAAATGAACCAGATTAAAATGAGTTTGACTTCAGTATTTTAATCTACATTTGATTCAGTTGACTTTAGATGAATTTTAAATAGACACAGGGCTCGCAAACTTTCAGAACAATTACGTTTCGAAATTCGTGAAAACTTTAGGAGGAGTCTAAATAGATAGAAACAGATGCGATATTAAAATCGTGGTAGACGAAGATGATTAAAATTTAGCATCCGTTTTATCCACCACTATCACGTGTTAAAGTCCGCACTCGTGGTCGAGCAAACGATAAACACCTGGGGTGTTACAGCCCTCCCCCCTTAAAAGAATATCGTCCCAAGATTCGGAACGAAAGACTTCTAAGAGTAGAGAAGCATGTAACCCATGTCCATATTAGCGGTAATCATAAGGCAATTCCAAGCAAAGGCGAGCGTCTCGGGGTTTTGTTTCTCTAGTGGACATATCATGTATCGCCTTAAGCTAATTTAGAGATGTCCACCAATAGAGACAATGTCTGCCAGAAGAACACATAAGGTTCCATGTGCAGTTTGCTTTTTCTGATGACACTGTACTATCTGAGTCTGTTGAGCGAGCGACTAATACGCGATTTTACCCAAACTGAACCAGATGCAACCTCTTGGGTAAAACACACAGAAAGGGGTTTACCAACAAGTGGTCATTGGAAATTCATAACACATAAGATGAGTGTGGATGTCGAACAACATCACAGTTAACTCGTGTTAGCCAGAGAATCCAAGTCCCTGGAAGATGATAGAGACTCAAAAAATCACCAGCGAAGGGATCTATAGATGCGGACTTTGCAACCAGTCCATTTTATCCAGCACTAATCATGGCTCGACTTGATCACACACGTTGGAAAACCATACGTGAGACGATCGAGGCATGACTATAGCGATAATTAGGTGGTTATTAGTCGACTTGACTTGATTCTTGCAAGTACTTCCTTAGGATGGGTTGAACCAAAGTGAGTTTAGGCAACTTGACAAAACAATCTCTAAACTCAACCTTTGTTCACAATGTAGCTACAAGTTAGTAAAACCAACTTGTTGAACTACCTATGACATTGAATAGGTCCTCTTATTATCCATCGGTAAGCCAAGGGTTGAGAGTTCATTCTTATTAAAACAGTTGATCATGCATTTGGGTAGAAATCCATTTGGTCATGTTGTTCATCCATTTCTTCCATGCGAGATGAATTGACTTGGTTAGGGAATACATGGATTAAATAAGAAAGCGAATGAACAAACTTTCGTATTTCAGCAGTAGGGAAAACCAATCTCCATTTTGAGAGCTAATCAGTTGTTTCTCAACACTAAAAAGCTTCAAGGCTTCACCTTTACACAAAGGACGTAAAGGGAACTTGTATAAGTAGTCACTACCAAGATCAAAAGAAAAGAGACCACATATGAAAGTGGTATGCCCCTTTGATCCAACAGAGATGATAGATGTGACACCTCAGTGTCACCTAGGGTTTCTTCTCAGTACTAACTCAAGGGCCATTATTTCATGAGAACAAAATTGGGAAAGAGGCACCAATCAACTTAAGAATAAAATATCCACTAAGTTTACATCTAAAGAATCATGCTTAAAACAATTGAGGTTTTCAAAAAAATAAGGAAATGTTGAAACCCTAGACCAACCATATTTAAGCCACTTAAGTAGAAAGGAAGAAAAGGGGTAAAAAGACGATGAAAAACATGGAATCATGGCTTATGCCAAGTATTAAAATTGGAATACACTAACTAAGCTACAATAAAGATTATAAAAGTGTGGCCAAAATAGTTTGCTAAAAACCCCAAGCAAGCCATTCAAGTGGAGGTTTAATAGGGAAATCTGAAATTCAGATTTCTGAATTTTCAGCCTCTAAACCAAAACTGAGCGCGTTCACCTAAATCTCTATCTCAAAACCCTAAGCTCCCATTGACAAAAATGTGCCTAACTAACCCCTCTACCTCATACCTGAAGATGGCATTGGGACGCGTGCCCTGGACACGTCAAACCTAGGATCTTCTCTCGGTGTTCAGCAGTGAGACAAACCCAACTTCACCCCTCCATATCTCTTGATCTAGTCAGCAAAACCCATAAGCCTCCACACACAAACGACAAAGGAATGTCAAGGGAAGAGATCTCTCAATGGGATCATGGTCATAATCTTAAAGATTTAGAGCCAATCCACGCTTGAACATGACCTCTCTCTGCGCTGCCTCGTGCTCGACGTCGTGCCCAGACGCCAGAGCGCGCACTGGCGCTCGCCCGCGCATGCCCCGAGCGCTTGTCCTTCGCCGCCGGTAAGCCCCTCTGCCCTTTTCCTTCGCCGCGGTCACTGTTCCATTAGGGGAAGGATCACGGGTTCGATTTTGCAAAACACTAGGGGGTTTTCTGCAGAGTCATAGACTCAGTTAAATAGTGAACCGAGGACCTGTCTATAATACACCTAGAACCTTTCGTCAGGGACCCTAGTGCAAAACCATTTTTCCTTTATCCATTTCTGATTATTCTTTTTAAATTCAGCAGAGAACTTAGGAAATTTATATTTTGAGAAATATTTAGCAAAATCTAGTCAAACCAATTTTACTGGATTTAGAATATTATGAACTGTCACATAAAAATAGTGAACCCTGTGCTTTCTGTTTTAAATTTTAGAGTTTGGAATTAATTAAGGAAACTGACCAAGCCTTATTAAAATGAAGAAAATTAGTTATGCTTCTGTGCTGAACTTAAGAAAATTTGTAGAAGTGCAAACCACACTTAGACACTGTTTAAAAATAATAAGCACCCCAGTGTTAAAGATTTAGGCAAGGTTACTTACTAAAAGCCATATTTGCCCAAAACATAGGAAAATGTGAAAGACACTGGAAAATAATGAACAGTGGATGGAAATATTTTTCCTAGTCCACTTAAGTAATAAAGAACCTAGGAAAAATAAAGGGAACCCTAGTCCTGAACAAATTCAAGGTGAAATGTTTTATTAGACACTAATAAAACTAGAAAGGCCATTATTAAAAATATAAGAACAATTTCAAAATTGGTAAGAAAAATTCAGTAGACTTGTAACCACTAGGACACCACTCCAAAAATGATAAATACCCCAGCCCATCATTTTAAGTGGGTTGAACAAATAAAACTTGTCATTGAGCTATATTTCAATTAAAACATAAGCAAGCCAAAAAGTGTGCAACAGTGGGCAAATAATTTTTTACCAGATTATTAATGGAATAAACCACCAGAGAAAAATGCAAAACCTATTCAAAACTAGAAAGTAATACCCATTGCCCCTAATTCATGAAAAAGGCCATTTAATTCAAGAAATTCCTACCACCTTTCCCTTAAGCAAAAAGTTACCAAATTTCAAAATGATTTCTCTTGCACAAAGAAGAAGATAGGAAAAATTATAAATCTGTTGTTTGATATTTTTCAAGTATAGTGGTAGTAGAAAGCACCCCTTTGGCTAGAAACTTTAGAAAATCATAGCAAAATAACTAATAAGTATTAGTGGCTGAAAATATGTACAAAGTCGTGTTATAACATCTAAATGCCAAAAAAATAAGCCTTAGAGAATAACCCACTGTTAAAAGGACGATGTGGTTCAAAACACCCCCTCTGCCCTAATATTTGATAATTTTGTACAGAGAGAACCCCTCACTTTTTAAGCCCCAACTTTTAAGACAGAGAATTATACACCTGTGAGAAGCCACTGTAATGTTTGCAGAATTTTTGGAAATTTATTAAGCTATCTTGTAGTTCAAACCCACCTTAAAAGCATAAAGGAAATAGAGAAGAAGAGAGGAATTAGAAAGATTAATAAGTATTACCCCAACATGGCAGCTAAGAATATTGTTAAAAATATCCATAAGATATAAAAAAGAAAATCAGTAGAACACTAAAAATGGGATAACCATTCAGTAATCAACTTGACCCTAAGTTGCTAAGTGTACCACAAAAATCTCCAGTAGAAAGAATAAGCTCTACCTTATTAGACTGATCATTCCCCATCAAATCTTAATTGTTAAATTACATATCATGCCATGCATATATCTTACTTATTGCATTCATTAGATTGCAACCTCGCTGACAGAGAGTACGTGCTCATCCACGAGCAAGGAGCTGTCCACGAGGAAGACTAGGAGCAAGCTCCTGAGACTGCCATCGAGGATCTTCCCGCAGCCCCAGCAATTGAAGGCAAGCCCTGGTTATATGCATAACCATTTATATATGCTATTTTACTACACTTAATGTTTGTAGGCTTGTAATGTGCACTTAAGTGTAGGAGTTGCTTGAAACCCTTAGCTGCATGAATTCAGGATTCCTTTTGAGATGAATATTAGTATGATAGGTCGAGTAGCTGCTTTGCTAAATCAGGATCTCGGTAGAAGTCGAGTGATTTTTCTAGCACTCGTGAGTGGTCAGGAATTGATTGTTTTCATCTTGATAACGGGATCTATGATGGTCCATGGACTTGGATCCAGGGAGGATGCCTTGTCCGTGAGACGGGAAAAGGAATTAAGGATTAATGTGTGGATACCTGAGTCAAGCGTTTGAATGTACTAAGCACATGTCGAGAAATATGGTAACCGGTAAACCTAGTACCTGAGTGAAGCCGGGCGCGGACTTTACCCCTCACGTGACCTGAGACTGGGTCTCCCATGCTAGCTATGGTGGGTACAAGTGTGGTCACTGCACGACGGCAGCCGGGGTTAGTGGAGCATTGTATGCCAAGGCGGTGAGGCCTGGCCATGAATGGGGAATCGATGGGGACGGTTGACGTGTGTGGGGATGAAATGCCCCTACATGTCGTGTGTTTTGGTTTCCCTTATAAAGTATAAAACTCGATTCGAATCGTCTGCTTCTCGCAGCTAATGAGACTGCTTGACCCCTTGTACTACATTGAGTAAGAAGTGAATGAGGTTTTACATGAGATAACTTGTTGATTGTACTAAATGATTGTTACCATGTATGCTAGAAAGAGCAAACTTAGCTAAACAATGATACTAGAATTGGGAAAACTAAAAGTTGACCTTAGACACAGCTAGTGCTTTTGGCAAACCAAACCCCTCAGCCAAACAGTTGCATGGTCTATAGCTAGAGGAGTAGCCTCCTCACAACAGGTAAGTCTAGCTGAGTATTAGTATACTCAGCCTTGCTTGTGGCATAATTTTTGCAGGTTCGCTTCAGGATATGGTTGATGGTGTAACTTGTCCTACCACCCTACCACCGGGTTGGACGGTCGAGTGGGATGCTGCTCCGGCAGGAGAGGAGCAGGAGGAGTGGGCCAGGCCTTGCCATATTCCTCGCTTTCGATGATATCGATTATCCGCTGCAATTTATTTTGTGAACTTATATCAGCTACTTGAAAAACTCTGATTTATGTAATAACTCTAGTACTTGAATTTGACGTTTCCTGTTTTGATTGTATTTCTTCTGTGACTCAACTTCGAGTGAGGTTGTGGTATTTGATCCTGGTTAAGTGGCGTTATCAGGCTAGATCTGACGGACTGATGGGTTATTCTGATTTAAGTGTGTTACGGCCCCTGAGGCGTGACTAGGGCACTTAAGCTGCAATAATTTGGGCAGTTCTGCCACAGCTGGTATCGGAGCAAATACCACCATAGAGAAGAACAATAAACCATGAATACCAATTTTCAAAAATTTAAAACTTGCTTAGAAACTAGTGTGAATCGTCAAGACTAGACCGCTAGACCTAGGACGAAAGGCCTTAGGAATAGTGGGAGAAATAGGTGGCAAAGTAAGTAGGCCCTGTGGGCCAGTCCTTAGCTTTTTAAATGATGCCTTAAGAGCACCCTTTTATTTCGAGAGGAGACGTTATTTTCAGCATGCATGCATTATAAAACTAAAAGGATTAAGAACTAAAGAGGTAAAAATTTGAGCTAACCCGCTTCCTTTTAAAAACACCTAGGTTCCTTTTATTTTCTTCTTCCACCATAATATTTACATCTGATACCCTTCCGCAGATGACCTCACCTACCCCGGCCAATGGAGGAGACACTCGTTTCAGCTCTGATTTCCTTTCTCACGATGGCTTTCCTTCCATCTTGTGGGAAGTCCTTAACTCCGTCGGTTACCCTACGCCCCCTTTGAACAAAGTGCAGCTGTATGAAGAGCATCGGGTACCGCGTTGCCGAGTCTGGCATACTCTGGAGGCTCATCCCCTTCAGCCGGGTTGGCATTCCCTTGACTCCAAGACGATTGGATTCAGGACAGACGACACCACTGAGGCGGCAGCTATGAAGACTCTGACGACTTTCTGTGGCTATCATCTCCTGGAGATGGTGATGCACCCCTTGGGACTCTTCCCTGCTGAGAAGAAGGATGACCCCATGTGGTGCAACCGTGTGAGCCATGTGAAAGACGTATGGGCGATGTATCCTGACTTGGTTGGAAGGATCAATGTTCAGTGCATGAGCGTGGTGTACCGCATTCAGGCCCTACAGAGCGATGCTATGGCACATCTTGCTAACCTCGCTCAAACCACCAAGCTCACCCTCGATAGCCGAGAGGACTTCGTGGTCGACTTGTCCTCCGAGTTGGTGGAGAAGGACCTACAGGTGGAAAGGCTGAGCCAGCGCATCACCACCTTGGAGCAGCAGGTGGAGATCCGAGACAACACCATTGATGTCTTGGGAAACCAGCTCCATGATGTGCAACAGGAACTTGAAGAAGGTAATGACCACCTGGACATGCATCACCTGGAGATGGAGGCTAATGAGGCCGGAAGCGAGGGAGAAGAGGCTCCTAAGGAGTTAGGACCAGCCCCTGGTGCCAATGTGACTACCTCCGCGATGCCCCCTTCACCCGCATCCAGTGTCGCTTCCACTACTTAGGGTTGATGAGTCGTTTTGATGTTTTAGGAGGATAGAAACCTACGCAAGCTTAGTTAATGACAGATTTTGGACTAGGCTTACGGGTACTTTCCCCTAATTGATGTAACCCTTGAGAACTTTTGAGATCTATGGGATGTTTGTAACCATGTTATCTTCGTTCGAACTTAATATTATGATTATGTCAATTTCTTTCCATATGAGATAAAAGCATGTTGTTCGAAATTGTGAATTGGGATGACAATGGCGATAATCTCTATTTTCAGATGGCAGCTAGGCAGCGCCGCGGGCATAACGAGCAAGTTCCCCTGCCACCTCCCCTAGCTCCCACGGTGCAGAAGCTGATGGCCCAGCAGAACGAGATTCTGCGACAGCTTTTGCAGCGCCAGCCCCACCCTCAGCAGTATGGTGAGGCCAGCCGCAGTGACCTCCGGTAGCAGCAACCTACCAGGAGTTCCTGAGTACGCAGCCGCCCTTGTTCACCAAGGCAGAGGATCTGTTGGACGCTGACGTGTGGTTACGCGTCATGGAGTCCAAGTTTCCCCTCCTCACGCGAGACTACCCTGATGATACCAAGGCTCGCTTCGTCGTGCAGCAGCTTCGCGGCCCTGCTCGGACTTGGTGAGACCACTTCCGTGCTATGCTACCTGCTAGTCATGAAGTTTCTTGGGAGGAATTCAAGACTGCTTTCAGAGGGCACCACATCCTAGCTGGAATTCTTGATCGCAAGCTGAATGAGTTTCTGGCTCTTAATCAAGGAACCCGCATGGTATTGCAGTATGCTCAGGCCTTCAACGACCTGTTCCAGTATGTAGGTTATCATGCTGATTTCGATGAGAAGAAGAGAGACCACTTCCGCAGGGGTCTCAACACCAAGTTGCGTGAGCGTCTCAACACTATCCGGGTTGATAGCTTCAATGAGTTGGTCAACCTGGCCATCTCTTAGGAGGATTGTATTGTAGCTCACTTGGCAGAGAAGAAGAGAAAGGCAGCAATGGCAGCACCCTCCGCTCAGACCCAGAGGTTTAGGATTGTTTCCCACAATCAAAGCAGGGGATTTCAGCAGCAGGCAGGCAGATGGGTGATCAGGCCACCTCAGCAGCAGCAGGTAGCACCCACTCGTTTTCTAGCTCTCGCTCCAAGGAACAATCAACCTCCGCCGCAGCAGCAGTTCCGCCAGGGAAATGGGAACAAGTTCTTCACTTGTGGCAATGTGGGCCACTATGCCAAGAATTGCCCAAGAAATCAGCAGAGGCAGATGCCAACACCAAATCAAGACAAGGGAAGAAAGCAGAAGGTACAAGTCAGGCAAGGGAAGCTCAACTTCACTACTCTAGAGGAGTTACCTGAGGGAGCCCCCATCATGACTGGTATCTTTTCAGTTTATAATCAACCTGCATTAATTCTGTTTGATTCTGGTGCATCTCATAGTTTCATTAGCCAAAAGTTCAGTGCTAAATGTCAACTGCCTTTATATCATGTAAAAGGGTCATTCATGATAGCCACACCTGGGGGTAAAATTGCAACCAACCAATTAAACCAAAGTGTGCCTATTCAACTGGGAAGTCACATTATCAAAACCACCCTCCTTGTTTTGGGTATGGAGAATGTGGATATTATTCTGGGAGCCAATTGGATGACCAGACACCAAGTAGTGTTTGATGTAGCCAGCTGCATCGTTGAAATCAATTCCCCAATCTGTGGGAGTTTCACCTTGTTTCTGCCCATTCAAGGTTCTACTCAGTCATGTGCTTTTGCTATGACGGAGTTACCCCTGAAGAAGATTCCAGTGGTCTGTGAGTATGCAGATGTTTTTCTTGATGAATTACCAGGAATGCCACCAGACCGGGATATCGAATTCACCATCGAGTTGCAACCGGGAACGACACCTATTTCCAAGAGACCTTACCGGATTCCACCCGCTGAGTTGGCAGAATAGAAGAAGCAATTGCAAGAATTTTTGGACAAAGGTTTTATCCGCCCAAGTACTTCGCCTTGGGGATGTCCAGCCTTGTTTGTAAAGAAGAAAGATAAAAGCTTGAGGCTATGCATAGATTACCGCCCACTTAATGCGGTGACTATCAAGAACAAGTATCCTTTGCCTCGTATTGATGTTCTTTTTGATTAGTTGGTTAGGGCGAAAGTGTTTTCCAAGATAGACCTTCGCTCCAGCTATCATCTGATCAAGATACGAGCAAGTGATATTTCGAAGACTACCTTCTCAACAAGATATGGGTTGTATGAATTTTTGGTGATGTCATTTGGGCTGACTAATGCACCAACATATTTCATGTATCTAATGAATTATGTTTTCATGCCTGAACTGGACAGTTCATAGTGGTTTTCATCGATGATATCTTGGAGTACTCAAAGAACGAAGAGGAGCATGTCGGTCATTTGCATGTAGTGCTTCAACGTCTGCGAGAGCACCGTCTTTATGCCAAATTGTCAAAATGTGATTTTTGGCTAAAGGAAATCAAATTCTTGGGGCACACTATCTCTCAGGTAGGTATAGCTGTTGATCCTGATAAGGTGCAAGAGGTGATGAACTGGATGCCACCAACGAATGTCCGTCAGATTCGAAGTTTTCTGGGATTGGCTAGTTATTATCAAAAATTCATTCCGGATTTCTCTCAAATTGCCAAGCCCATAACTGAATTGTTGAAGAAAGAAGCCAAGTTTGTTTGGGGTCAGAAGTGCGAAGATGCCTTCCATACATTGAGGCAACATCTGACCACAGCACTGGTGTTAGCGCAACCCGACAGCAGCAAGCCATTTGATGTGTACTGTGATGCCTCTGGCACTGGACTGAGTTGTGTCTTGATGCAAGACAACCGAGTCATTGCTTACGCATCGAGAGCACTCAGGCCTCATGAGCAAAATTATCCCACACATGACTTGGAGTTAGCAGCCGTGGTCCATGCATTGAAAATGTGGAGACACTATTTGATGGGAACCCACTGCAACATCTTCACAGATCATAAGAGCCTTAAGTACATCTTTACTCAGGCTGATCTCAACATGAGGCAGAGAAGATGGCTAGAGCTGATCAAGGACTATGACCTGGAGGTACATTATCACCTAGGGAAGGCCAATGTGGTGGCAGATGCCTTGAGTCGGAAATTGCAATGCAACTGTGTTATGATGGATTCTCGCATTAACACCATGTGTGATGAGTTGAGCAAAATGAAGATTGAAGTGATTCCTTCTGGTGCTTTGTCTCACATTTCCGTTGAGCCAACTTTGCAAGACCAGATCATCATGGCCCAACTCAGTGACAAGGGAGTGCAAATCATTAAAGAGAACCTCCGTCAGAAGACAGAGAAAAACAAATGTTTCCGCCAAGATGCAAAGGGTATATTGTGGTTTGAAAGCAGATTGGTGGTTCCTAAAAATAAGGATCTCAAGAAGAGAATCTTGGATGAAGCCCATCTCTCCAAATTTTCCATGCATCTAGGAAGTACCAAAATGTACCACGACCTGAAGCCCTTGTATTGGTGGACCAGGATGAAGAAGGAGATAGCCCAATATGTATCAGAATGTGACACGTGTCAGAGGATAAAGGCAAGCCACTTGAAATCAGCTGGAGCTTTGCGACCCCTATCTATACCTTCGTGGAAATGGGATGACATCAGCATGGATTTCATTGTGGGTCTGCCCAACACCTCTCGTCATCATGATTCAATTTGGGTTATTGTGGACCGACTGACGAAAGTGGCACATTTTCTTCCAGTGCACACCACTGATAAGGCTCAGAAGTATGTAGAGATGTACATTAACCAAATCGTGTGTTTGGACGGATTGCCCCGAACCATTGTCTCTGATCGAGGAGCCCAATTTGTTGCCAGATTTTGGGAACAACTGCAAGAGTCTTTGGGAACCAGGCTAATCAGAAGTTCAGCTTACCACCCGCAGACTGATGGTCAGACCGAGAGGGTAAATCAAATTCTTGAAGATATACTGAGGGCTTGAGCGATCGATTGTGGCAAGAACTAGGATAAGCACCTCTCTTTGGCAGAGTTTGCTTATAACAACAGTTATCAGTCCAACCTAAAGATGGCACCCTTCGAAGCCCTATATGGAAGAAGGTGTCGAACACCCCTCAATTGGTCTCAGCCTGGAGAAAGAGAAGTTTTCGGACCTAACTTAGTGACTGAAGCCGAAAGTAAGGTCAAACTAATCAGGAAGAATCTAGAAGCTGCTCAGGCCAGGCAGAAGAGTTACCATGATAAGAGAAGGAAACGTCTCCGATTCGAGGTGGAAAATTTCGTATATCTGAAGGTATCACCCACCAAGGGAGTGCAGAGGTTTGGGATCAAAGGCAAGTTAGCCCCTCGTTACATTGGACCTTATGAGATCATAGAAGCATGTGGACCAGTGGCATACAAATTGAGGTTACCTCCAAAAATGTCTGCCATCCACAATGTATTCCATGTATCCCAACTGAAGAAGTGTGTTCGATTGCCGACTGAGATCATATCAGAACCATAATTGGAGATAGAGCCAGATCTATCGTACCAGGAGTACCCTTCCAAGGTTCTTGATTGCAAAGAAAGATCAACTCGGGCTAAATCGATCAAAATGTATAAGATCCAATTGAGTAATCACTCAGAAGAAGAGGCTACTTGGAAGACTGAGGAATTTCTGCGTTCCAACTTTCCCGATTGTCTACCTAAGGAAATTGGTATGTAATCATGCCCAACCCCTCCCCCTGCCCTTTGAATCAAAACATAAGAAAAGTGATCTTAAAATAGAATGAGTTAATTATAAGACTAAGGTTAAAAGGACTTCCTTCTGAAGTTGCAAAGAGGATGACATTCGAAGAGCAGTTTGTCTTAATAAAAAAGGCACCCACTTCAAGCAAGCTTTAACCCTCAATTCACCCTGGGAGGACTCCGACCTGAATCTCGGGACGAGATTCCTTTAAGGGGAAGGCTGTGACACCCCAGTGTCACCTAGGGTTTCTTCTCAGTACTAACTCAAGGGCCATTATTTCATGAGAACCAAATTGGGCAAGAGGCACCAATAGACTTAAGAATAAAAGATCCACTAAGTTTACATCTAAAAAATCATGCTTAAAACAATTGAGGTTTTCAAAAAAACAAGGAAATGTTGAAACCCTAGACCAACCCTATTTAAGCCACTTAAGAAGAAAGGAAGAAAAGGGGTAAAAAGACCATGAAAAACATGGAATCATGGCTTAGGCCAATTATTAAAATTGGAATACACTAACTAAGCTACAATAAAGATTATAAAAGTGTGGCCAAAATAGTTTGCTAAAAACCCCAAGCAAGCCATTCAAGTGGAGGTTTATTAGGGAAATCTGAAATTCAGATTTCTGAATTTTCAGCCTCTAAACCAAAACTGAGCGCGTTCACCTAAATCTCTATCTCAAAACCCTAAGCTCCCATTGACAAAAATGTGCCTAACTAACCCCTCTACCTCATACCTGAAGATGGCATTGGGACGCGTGCTCTGGACACGTCAAACCCGGGATCTTCTCTCGGTTTTCAGTAGTGAGACAAACCCAACTTCACCCCTCCATATCTCTTGATCCAGTCAGTGAAACCCATAAGCCTCCACACACAAACAACAAAGGAATGTCAGGGGAAGAGATCTCTCAATGGGATCATGGCCATAATCTCAAAGATTTGGAGCCAATCCACGCTTGAACATGACCTCTCTCTGCGCTGCCTCGTGCTCGACGCCGTGCCTAGACGCCAGAGCGCGCACTGGCGCTCGCCCATGCAAGCCCTGAGCGCTTGTCAGAGCGACCCTTCGGTCGTACTCGCCCGCGCCTTTAAGACCACCCTAGACGCGCCTCACCTCACCCCGCGCTCACCCTTGCTGGCCAAACACCCCTCCCTTAGCTCCAGCAAGTTCTCCTCCGCCCGCCATCACTGCCCGAGCCTCGGCCACCGCGGCCAGCTCACTCCAGCCACGTACAAGCCGCGCCATCCACTCGATTAGCTTCGCCAGAAGCCCGTGAAGCTTTCCAAGCCCTCGGACCCGGTAGAACTTCAACGGAGACCTAGGATCACCTTTGCTGGACTTCGGTCGCTCGCAGCCACGCGTAGACCGAGCAATCCGGTGAGCCATTCTCAAATTCCTCGCGCACATGTCTTCCTTGACCCCTTGTGAAGCTCCCTGACCCGTTCAATTGGACTATCGCACCGTGGTTAGGCCGGATTCCTCGCCGCCGACCTACTCCGACCACCATCGCCGGCGATCTGCACCTCGGCGTGATCGCCAGAGACCCTCGGACCTCGCCTGACCCCTCACCGGAGCAACCTCACCTCCGGTAAGCCCCTCTTCCCTTTTCCTTCGCCGCGGTCACTATTCCATTAGGGGAAGGATCGCGGGTTCGATTTCGCAAAACCCTAGGGGGTTTTCTAGAGAGTCATAGACTCAGTTAAATAGTGAACTGAGGACCTGTCTGTAATACACCTAGAACCTTTCGCCAGGGACCCTAGTGCAAAACCATTTTTCCTTTATCCATTTCTGATTATTCTTTTTAAATTCAGCAGAGAACTTAGGAAATTTATATCTTGAGAAATATTTAGCCAAATCTAGTCAAACCAATTTTACAGGATTCAGAATATTATGAACTATCACATAAAAATAGTGAACTTTGTGATTTCTGTTTTAAATTTTAGAGTTTGGAATTAATTAAGGAAATTGACCAAACCTTATTAAAATGAAGAAAATTAGTTATGCTTCTGTGCTGAACTTAAGAAAATTTGTAGAAGTGCAAACCCCACTTAGACACTGTTTAAAAATAATAAGCACCCCAGTATTAAAGATTTAATCAAGGTTACTTATTAAAAGCCATATTTGCCCAAAACTTAGGAAAATGAGAAAGGCACTGGAAAATAACAAACAGTGGATGCAAATATTTTTCCTAGTCCACTTAAGTAATAAAGAACCTAGGAAAAATAAAGGAAACCCTAGTCCAGAATAAATTCAAGGTGAATTGTTTTATTAGATACTAATAAAACTAGAAAGGTCATTATTAAAAATATAAGAATAATTTTAAAATTGGTAAGAAAAATTCAGTGGACTTGTAACCACTAGGACACCACTCCAAAAATGATAAATATCCCAGCCCATCATTTTAAGTGGGTTGAACAAATAAAACTTGATACTGAGCCATATTTTAATTAAAACATAAGCAAGCCAAAAAGTGTGCAATAGTGGGCAAATAAATTTTTACCAGATTATTAATGGAATAAACCACCAGAGAAAAATGCAAAACCTATTCAAAACTACAAAGTAATACCCATTGCCCCTACTTCATGAAAAAGGCCATTTAATTCAAGAAATTCCTACCACCTTTCCCTTAAGCAAAAAGTTACCAAATTTCAGAATGATTGCTCTTGCACAAAGAAGAAGATAGGAAAAATTAGAAATTTGTTGTTTGATATTTTTCAAGTATAGTGGTAGTAGAAGGCACCCCTTTGGCTAGAAACTTTAGAAAATCATAGCAAAATAACTAATAAGTATTAGTGGCCAAAAATTTGTACAATGTCATGTTATAACATCTAAATGCCAGCAAAAATAAGCCTTAGAGAATAACCCACTGTTAAAAGGAAGTTGTAGTTCAAAACACACCCTCTGCCCTAATATTTGATAATTTTGTACAGAGAGAACCCCTCATGTTTTAAGCCCCAACTTTATAGACAAAGAATTATACACCAGTGCAAAGCCACTATATTTTTTGCAGAATTTTTGGAAATTTATTAAGCTATCTTGTAGTTCAAACCCACCTTAAAAGCATAAAGGGAATAAAGAAGAGAGGAATTAGAAAGATTAATAAGTATTACCCCAACATTGCAGCTAAGAATATTGTTAAAAATATCCATAAGATATAAATAAGAAAATCAGCAGAACACTAAAAATGGGTTAACCATTCAGTAATCAACTTGACCCTAAGTTGCTAAGTGTACCACAAAAATCTCCAGTAGTAAGAATAAGCTCTACCTTATTAGACTGATCATTCCCCATAAAATCTTAATTGTTAAATTACATATCATGCCATGCATATATCTTACTTATTGCATTCATTAGATTGCAACCTCGCTGACGGAGAGTACGTGCTCATCCCCGAGCAAGGAGCTGTCCACGAGGAAGACCAGGAGCAAGCTCCCGAGACTGTCATCGAGGATCTCCCCTCAGCCCCAGCAATTGAAGGCAAGCCCAGGTTATATGCATAACCATTTATATATGTTATTTTACTACACTTAATATTTGTAGGCTTGTAATGTGCACTTAAGTGTAGGAGTTGCTTGAAACCCTTATCTGCATGAATTCAGGTTTCCTTTTGAGATGGATATTATTATGATAGGTTGAGTAGCTGCTTTGCTAAATCAGGATCTCGGTAGAAGTTATGTGATTTTTCTAGCACTCGCGCGTGGTCAGGAATTGAATGTATTCATCTTGATAATAGGATCTATGATGGTCCATGGACTTGGATCTAGGGAGGATGCCTTGTCCGTGAGATGGGAAAAGGAATTAAGGATTAATGTGTGGATACCTGAGTCAAGCGTTTGAATGTACTAAGCACATGTCAGGAAATATGGTAACTGGTAAACCTAGTACCTGAGTGAAGCCGGACGCGGACTTTACCCCTCACGCGACCTGAGACTGGGTCTCCCATGCTAGCTATGGTGGGTACATGTGCGGTCACTGCACGGCGGCAGCCGGGGTCAGTGGAGCATTGTATGCCAAGGCGGTGAGGCCTGGCCGCGAACGGGCAATCGATGGGGACGGCTGACGTGTGTGGGGACGGAATGCCCCTACATGTTGTGTGTTTAGGTTTACCTTGCAAGGTTTAAATCTCGATTCGAATCATCTGCTTCTCGCAGCTAATGAGACTGCTTGACCCCTTGTACTACATTGGGTAAGAAGTGAATGAGGTTTTACATGAGATAACTTGTTGATTGTACTAAATGATTGTTACCATGTATGCTAGAAATAGCTAACTTAGCTAAACAATGATACTAGAATTGGGAAAACTAAAAGTTGACCTTAGACACAGCTAGTGCTTTTGGCAAACCAAACCCCTGAACCAAACAACTGCATGGTCTAGAGGTAGAGGCGTAGACTTCTCACACCGGGTAAGTCTAGCTGAGTATTAGTATACTCAGCCTTGCTTGTGGCATAATTTTTGCAGGTTCACTTCAGGATATGGTTGATGGTGTAACTTGGCCTACCACCCTGCCACCGGGTTGGACAGTCGAGTGGGATGCTGCTCCGGCAGGACAGGAGCAGGAGGAGTAGTGGGCCAGGCCTTGCCCTATTCCTCGCTTTCGACGATATCGATTATCCGCTGCAATTTATTTTGTGAACTTATATCAGCTACTTGAAAAACTCCGATTTATGTAATAACTCCAGTACTTTAATTTGAGGTTTCCTGTTTTATTGTATTTCTTCTGTGACTCACCTTCGAGTGAGGTTGTGGTATTTGATCCTGGTTAAGTGGCTTTATCAGACTAGATCTGAGGGATTGACGGGTTATTCCGATTTAAGTGTGTTACGGCCCCTGAGGTGTGACTAGGGCACTTAAACTAGAATAATTTGGGCGGTTCTGCCACAATAGATGTTGCTTGATCGCTTAAACAACATAGAAATTGTTTCAAGGGAAAAATTTACAGAAGATAACATATTTGGGTAGTTCCATAATGGATCATGACTAGAGGCTTTGATACCAGCATCCGACGAGTAGCACAGTCCTGTGTGCGCATTCACAGGAGACTCTCAGTTTCGCTGTGGCACCATAAGTTATTAACCATGACACCATCACCGAACTGGCACCAATAATGAATCCCACGTGGTAAATCTAGATTGTGCCAAGATAACACATTGATATAGTCTCATAATGGATTACAACTACTAATCGCGATACCAGCGCGTGCCGAGCAGCACAACCGTGTGTGCGCGCACACAGAAGGCCCCCGGTTTCGTTGCGGCACATTCAGTTTTAGTCATAACGCCATTATCAAACATAACCAATAAGAAATCTCACACGGCATAAATAGACTGGGCCAAGATGACAATATACAAAAGAGACTCCACCTGTAAGAATGATTACAAGTAGAGAGCCAAATAGATCATGGCCCAATGAAATGAACAAGGCATGGCTATAGCCTAAACTTGTTGATGAATTAGCACGATGGGAGACTGTTAATTCAGCCCCAAGCATATTTCTATGCCCATTGCAGAGATTATATGGTCAAGGATTTGTATCTGATTGGATACGGAAGGAAAACAATCATAAGATTAAGTTGGTATGCCTTCGATAGATATGAGGAAACCAAAGGCATCAAACTCATGAAAAATGATCGGACATGTCTTTTCTAGGTGGGGTTGATAAAGCAACATGGCGGATCCTTAGGAACAGGCAAACTAGATAAGGTACATCAGCTTGTGCCAATCGAACAAGGGCATGGTCTAGTTTTGGGTTTAAGTAAACAAGTCACCAACCTTCTATCGGCACATCTAGTACAAGAACAAACACACATATAACACCTAAATAGATTACCTAAAGAATGGAGGACAGCTATTTCATTGGGGTTCATTGTACAACATTACACCACATTATCTACAATCACCAAGTATTGGAATAAAGATGAGAGAAGCATTTTGGGTGTATAGGTGACAAACATGATGCAACAATCAGGATGCATGCTCGTCTTATTCGTCCTCACTGATTTTGCCAACATAATGTGGCAGTAGCGTTCTATATCGGTGGCATACTTACGACTCTCTCGGTATTTTGCTAGTCGTCAACTACACATACGTTCTCAAGGTTAGTGTACCTGCAGAAAATTCCATCATAGCCCAATTTCCCATGATTCAATTCACAAATGACAGTTTATCACAGTTTATACTCCATATATTTCTATATGGAGGCCAGCTCATCATTAAGCATAGGACAACTCATTATGGTAACTCACCTTCTTACATGAGTGTAGGTGCGTCGTTACAAGTACATCACACTTCTCAGTATTCCCATGTCTGTATACCCATACACATCCATGGGGTACTGAATCCTAGAAAAGTAAATACTCCACATCACAGTCTTTATATATACATATGTAGAACATGTATATAGTCGGATGCCACATTTAAACACTCCCCTAGACCGGCGTTTGTTCAGTCATGCTCTCACATCTCACCTTACCTGAGCGTCGATCCATCCATAATTGAATGGCCTCAAAAATAACAATACACATGTACGCAATATCCACCTGGTTATGGGTTATGGTTTACAACTAAGCCACCTGATAGTCCTTAATTTAGGGCTTAACAGAGGATGTCACTAGCATTATTGTTTTCCAAATCCGTTTTTCAAAACCAAACAATGTGTTTAGTTGAAAATAGGTTTTCTATAACCAAAACTTTGTTTTGAAAATACGTATGTGACCATATTATACTTAATCCTGCTCCGATACCAGTTGTGGCAGAACCTCCCAAGTTATTGGACACACATGCACCTGTCCTTGTCTCAAAGACCTCAGACGGCTATGCATGTGCACCAGATAACTTAACAGGATCTGTCCGAGTGCCTCAAGGACCCCGGATAAACCACTTACTACCAGGACCGCAGGATTAAGTAAACACAAATCACACACCAACAATTTGCAGCGGAAATCTTATTACCAAATTTTACAAGTTACATCAAGTTTACAATGTACAGGATCGGAGTGATTACAAAAGTGATTCAAAGAAATAACTTTGGACTATTATAAATTATTTATAGTTTTGAAATATATGCTAGCTTAAGTGACCATCCTCAATAAAAAATATAGAAGAGTTACTTAGACTTATAAGAAGGCCGTGTCCACCGACGCTTAACACCAATCACAATCAAAGTGACTCGTAACCTGTAGCAACAATGGGAATAAAACCCTAAGCACGCAAGTACTCAGCAAGACTTACTCGACTAAAGAAAAGACTCTCAAGGGTATGCTGGTTTTAAAAGGATTCAAGGTGAGGCTTATCAAGAATCAAGGACTCTGTTTGCAGAAAAGCTTACTATGAGTGGATCCTTAAAAATCCATTTTTACTTGTCAGGTTAAGTAAAGTTACCTGCATCTAGAGTTCTTTCTATCCTAGTTCAAGCACTTGGCCTATACTAGCCGTCTTTTATCATCCCATCAGTCCACTGGATTGCTACGTGTAGGGCAGTGACCAAGTCTTCATGTCCGAGAAGTAACGGCGATCCAAATCGATTAATACCCAGCTGGGGATCTCCAATCACATGGCATATGTAGCACTTAACCTTTGCATATGTCAACTCACCATCAGGTTTCTTAAGACCAGACCGAGTTCACGCCAACTGAGAGCACAGATACACCACCGTCCAGCCTCTTGCCATGGAGGGTACACGCTACTCTCGCCATCTCTCCACTCCCATTGTGTGTTGGCCTTTCTGGTATTAGTCTGCCCAAGGCAAAGCTTACCCATGATGAGGCATGTGACCAGTTAAAAGGTCCTCAATCAGCAAGCCTACATTGACACGGTCCTTAATCGACTCAGACGGAGATACTACACTGAGACTCTCATCTCGTGCAAGTCACCCATCCGATTTCAGCTTTATTATTTAAAACCCAAAGTTTGGTACCTAGCAGAGGTACATCTTTTCCGATGTTGAACCCATCAAGGCCTTTGATGGATCCCCATCACAAGTTTTTCTTTGCAAAAATTCCCATTCGCTGTGAAGCATCACCTTTTGTTTTTAAACAAAACATTTTGTTTTTCTATAGCAAGGCTAAGCATCATAAAATTCCATTCATAAAAAGGTGTCAAGGAAGGGTAATCAATTTTCCAAGGAAGGAAATGCATCAATTCTTTAGCACACAATTCCTATCACCTAATGCATCATATAAGGTGATAAAGATTTTAAAACAGCAAGGAGGTGGCAAATGCACCAGGGCTTGCCTGGATAACACTAAGTTAGTGTTGTTAGGTGGCGACCACTTGGTGATCAGCTTTTGTCTTGGCACTTGTTCAGATTATCCATCTTCAGGTTCGTCCATCAGCATCACCTTGAGATTAATCCAGCTCTTGCACTTCACATCACGTGATCAACTAGCGTACCTCATGAGATGCATGATGCACATGTATGAGCACGAGTATAAATAGCATAAGATAGATAATATACACCGAAGAGGATGAAACAATTATAACAAAACATTAAGCAAATACTAGCTAGCGATGTACGACTAATTATAATAATTACGCTATTCCAGTCTGTTCGGAGGTAACTTATACATCGCAAAACAATAAAATATACACACGCTCTACTCTCCTTAACTAATGTTCAACACTAGAAAATTAACAAATTCGATTTATTAGTATTAGTCATCTAAATTTAGAATAAAGATACAAGCATATTAACTAACTTTCTAAACCATTTATTCGAATTAATTTGGATATCACACTAATCAATTTAAACCCATATATCTACTCAAACACTCCTCGCCACCGCGGTATTTCAACAAGCATACTACACAAGATTAACTCACCACTTATTACGTGCATAAAACCTAATTAAATATATTCGACACATACAACCATCTAAACACCCTTCATGTAACCTACGAACTGACGATTACCAGATGATGCTATTTTTAAGACACCGCCACGAATAATACACATGCAACAAGCATGGATCAGACGACATCACACAATGCATTATGACCAAACACGAGATTCATCCTGACTAAAAATATTTGCCCAAGCTAATTATTAATCTAACAAGCATTTACACACTTTCAGCTCACCATAATCCATTGGAGGTAAAACAAACAGAACATAAACGACGAGTCCTTACCGCGATCAAACCAACTTGAAAATTCCCACAATCGGCAACGATCATCATTTTAGACGTTCCATCAAACATTTGGCGAGCACCGACCAAGAACTCCACTGTCTTCACCATCAAGCGATTTGCGCTCCGAAAAAGAAATGACGCAGCTGAATCCCCACACTATGATTGTTGTTGCGCGTCGAGGCGAGGTCCGAGCGGGTTGACGGTGAGCAGGGGCGCAACAGCCGACGAGATTGCGCATAGAAGTCTGACGATACATCACATGGTTGGTGAGGATCAGAGTTAAGTCGACTCGATATTTGTAAGAATGACGACGAGAGCGAGGCCATCCACGCGGCTGCTTGGGGAAGGCAAAGCAAGGACGATGACCAGGCCCATGGAGAGCTGAACCGCGACGGATAAAATATGTTGGCGAGATGGACGACGGCTGGATCGATGACGGTCTCATGTTCGAGCTTTTCGCTGAGCACAAGACGTGCGACACAAGCCGACTTCACAGTCCTCTTTCCCAAATCCACACAGACATTGACCAAGGCTTTGGCTGCAGATTTTCCTCCGTTGCTCCACGCATGACGCGTGGACGGACGACGAGCAGAGCAGGCAGGACGCCGGGCGTCGCGGGCGAGCAGGAAAAGGACTCGGCGCGGGAGCTCGAAACGTCATGGCGAGTAGTGGGGCACGGCCGCACGTGCAGCAGGTAGATTCTTGGAGGCGGCGACCATGGTGAGCACAGGGAGGGAGCAGGAACAGCTGGGCTGGGCGACTCCATGGGCGGACAGAGAGCAGGGTGAGATGCCAGGTAGATCTGACCGGTGCCGTCATAGGAGCAGGGGAGGAGCAGAGGCTGAGCTTGGCGTGACTGGGTGAGTAGGGCGCGATGGAGATGGCCGAGAAGGAGGAATCCGAGCGCCGTCTAGGGAGCAAGCGCGCCATGGGGAAGGGAGCAGAAGGGCGGCCAGCGCTGGGGCTCTGAGCACCAAGCTGGAATAGGGAGGAGCAGGGGCGCCATGGAGCTGCAGCCGGCCATGGAGAGACCTCGACTGGTGCGAGCACCAGGGAGGGCGGCCATGGCAGGATTTCTGCAGAAGGGAAGATGGAGGGGAGATGGCTGGCGTGGAGAGCTTGGCCGCCAGCAAGATAAGGAGCCCAACGCGGTACAGGTTTCAGAAAAAATCAACGAAGTGATAGGAACAAACACAAAAAAATCAACAACGGAGGATAAGGCCAAGGGCCTGGGAATCAGAGGAGGCTGAGGGAGTATGACAGTAGAAGGATATTTTTCTGAGATATTTTTACTTTTCTACTTTCTTTCTCAAGGAATACATAAATATTCTGGTTCTAAGATTAGAGTTTGGGTGAGATATAAATGGACCGGACCAAAACACTATCAGAATACGATACTTGAGACGCCATTAATTTAGTTGAACCCGGATAAAAATTTATCTGTTATCCGAACCCATTTGATTCCTCATTTAACACACGGGGTCAAGACTATTTTGAAATTAGGATTTTCAGCGATAACTAAAGAGTCAACGCACTATACGGCAAACGGCTACATGCTCCATTTTCCGAATCACGAAACGGAAAAATCCGAGGATTACGATTCTGACTAAATTTCGTTTAGATCGTTTTCGTGACTATTCTGGGCAAAACGTAAATGAACCAGATTAAAATGAGTTCGGCTTCAGTATTTTAATCTGCATTTGATTCAGTTGACTTTAGACGAATTTTAAATAGGCACAGGGCTCTCAAACTTTCAGAACAATTACGTTCCAAAATTCGCGAAAACTTTAGGAGGAGTCTAAATAGACAGAAACATATGCGATATTAAAATCGCGATAGACGAAGATGATTAAAATTTAGCATCCGTTTTATCCACCGCTATCACGTGTTAAAGTCCGCACTCGTGATCGAGCAGACGATAAACACCTGGGGTGTTACAGTTTGTACACTATAATTTTACACCTAGAATATAAGATTAATGTATATGTTGATTTATTCATTTAATGAAAGAAATAAAATGAAAGCCCTAGAAGTTAAAGTGTATTTAATCTTGTGAGATTAATAATATGTACTACATGAATTTATCTCTGACTTAACTTTTAGGTCTCAATAAAATGAATAGAATTAGGTTATGTAATTATGGACAACAGTTAAAGAATAATCAATTCCTAAATGAGATTTGTTCACCTTATAATTTAATCTCCTTCTTTGTTTAATTACTATTTTACCTCTTTAAGATGTGTTCCAAACACTTAGAGGGTACTCATCCCCTAATTAAGATTAGTTCATTTTATAATTTGATCTCATTCTCCTTTATTTAATACTATACCTTTTGAGATGTGTTCCAATATTTGTACATGTTTGATGTGCTGTTCATTTGTACTTTCCAAATGTATTGAATGTATGATCACTTTATTTAGACAACGAGCAGCCTATGGTTTCTGAGTGTGTTGCCGAAGATCCCTCTGAGCAACAACCTGGTGAAGGCAAGTGTCCTTAGACCTATCATGTCCTACTTTACTTTATAATTCACTGTCTCGCATTATATTATTGAAATTTAAGGATTGACTAGTCTGTATTTAGCTTATCCTTGTTTACCTTTTGGGTTAATCATGGTTAGTTTATGCTATTGCTTTACCTTAATCAATGAACTTGATGTGAATACTTATGATACGATGATGTTATCCCAATGATGTTCCTGTGATACTTTAGGGGACTCAGGCTGTTTCCTGAGTACCTCTCCGTAAGGACCTATTTGAGGAGTGACAACCCGGGATAACAGTGCAACCATAAGGGTGGAATGGGACGCCCTTAGCTGATTAATTAGAGGAACCAGAGGAGTAGTTGGCTTCGCTGTAGGGCCATCAATGGGGTCCGGGCACAGTACTTGCTCTACCGATTCTGGTTGCAGAGGTTCTTTAATTTGGTTTTGTTAGTCACCCTTCCTTTTGGGAGATGTACTGTGTTTATCAAACTGGAGAAACCTAATGGGCGACTATGACCTCTAGGAAATCTTTGTAAAGGCTACGTAGTGAGACCCTGCTAGGTCACCTTGGTAGTGATCAATGGGGAGGCTAGAACCTCGGGCAGAATGTGAATCACAACTTGTGGGTAAAGTGTGCAACCTCTGCAGAGTGTTAGAAACTGGTATATCAGTCGTGCTCATGGTTAAGAGCGGCCTTGGGATCCACTTTGATTAGAAGAAATTTGGTTACTTTTATGATGATGGTTAGCAATGTTGGTTATAATTTTGATCTCTAGTATTTCCTCTTGGAGGGAGTGCTTCTGGGTAATAACTAGGTTTATTACTAAATTTGGCTATACTGGTAGTAATAAAACTTGACCAACTAAAAGCAAAAGCTTAACCTTAACTCCACATACAGCTAGTCCACTTTAGCCAAATGGGACATTTGCTGAGTACGTTGATGTGTACTCACCCTTGCTTTACAAACCACCCCACCCCAGGTTGTCCCCACTATACTCAGTGCTCAGGAGGAGATGTTGGCAACATGGAGGACTTTGAGGAGTTCTAGGACTACGATGAGTTCTATTTTATCTTAGTGGCATACCCTCAGTCAACTGCCTGTGTAGGCTTATCTTCTACGTTTCGTTACTCCGCACTTTGACATTAATGTTGAACACTATGGATATGTATTAGACTCTGTGGATGTCTCAGACATCTTGATATAATTAAAGTACCTTTCCGCTATTTATTTTAAGCATTGTGTGATGATGTCCAATTATGTAATTGCTGTGTACATGAGTTCTGATCTTGGCACGTACATGGTTCGCATTCGGTTTACCTTCCAAAACCGGGTGTGACAGTCTTCGTGCTCACCGTCAGCTGCCCTACGCCCATTACCTCTATCACATCTTTGCGCAGTTGATCAGGCCTCCTCAGTTCCTGGCCACCCTCGAGGCCACTCGCCTCTAGTTCGGCTTCTATCGCCCAACCCTTGAGGACCCAGTTCCAGTGCCAGATCCAATGTCATATATCAGGGATGAGGATCAAGCTATCAGACAGTTCGAGACTCAGGGTGCCATTGCAGATTCTTCTTCTGATGATCCCGCCACCACCTTCTATGCCACCTCGCTCACATGATCATGAGGCTGGTAGTTCCAGTGCTGCTCCCGCTGCCCCTCTAGCTATTGACCCTGCTTTGGCCGCTATTCTTCAGTCACTTACTCAGCAGCAGGCTCATCTGGCAGCAGAGCAGGCCCGACAAGCAGCTATTCAGCCGCATATGTCCATGTGGATGCTCTTAATGTTTAGACTATTCAGGACCGCTAGGACACCCTTTAGCAGTAGCTCTTAGCAGAAAGGGCAAAGCACCGGGCATTCATGACGCATATTCTTCAGCACACTGGTGTTCAGCTTCCTCCAATGAAGTCTGCTCCTCCTTCGGCTCTTCAGGCTACTGTTGTTCCCGCACTTTAGTCAGGACCCCCACTCCACTCATTTGGTCCTACTATCTCTCCACTCAGGTCGGTCACCTTGGATTTCTCAACACCGGTCGTCGGACCTATCAGCACTCAGCCACAGTGCAACTAGCGCCTGCCGTTACCAATGCTACCATGGTTGTGTCCGTGACTGCTCCAGCTCCGACAGATCCTGCACCGCAGCCTATGTTAGAGTCATTACCGACTCTAGCTTCTACTATAGATCCTAGATCCAAGACTCTAACACCCCTAGTGTTACTGGCACTAAAACTTGAGCATAACATCATATGCATTGACATTTCATATTGCTTGTCACACCTGGAATGCATTCACTAGGTAAAATTTCAAACAAGTTGTGATGTTATGATTTGATGTGTGGTTAACCCTAGGATAGAATACTTAACCCTGGATTAGGGCTTAGAGATGTAAGTGAAGTCAAGATGAGTAAAAATCTCAAGAGACATTAAAAATGTTCACAAGATATCAAAGTGGATGGACTTTTGTGGCACGAAAACCCTAATGTGCCTAAAACACTAAAAACAAACCTAGAAACCCTAATTGAAACCCTAGGGGGGTAGATGTAAATTTTGTGCACTTTTGGACCAAAGTGCAAATACCAAAGTAAAAGAGCACCTCAAACCAAATATCTTTCATATTGGAGAATTTGCAAGTTGAATAGTGGAATTTGGACCTATTTGCAAAAAGTACCCCATGAACTCTATGAGCCTAAGTCTAAATTCAGTTGAATGGGGTCAACTTTGGAGCTCTATATCTCAAAATTCTTAAGGATTTTGCTCTAGATCAATATAGAAAACTTGTAAAGCTATGTTAGGGGTACAAGTTTTGTTAAGTAACTAAGCACTAGTGTTGTATAGAAATGGG
This sequence comes from Zea luxurians, assembly GCA_029449295.1. NCBI lineage: Eukaryota > Viridiplantae > Streptophyta > Magnoliopsida > Poales > Poaceae > Zea > Zea luxurians. The sequence continues at coordinate 87,474,597 of JAOPSE010000001.1, read as the reverse complement.
AGATAAATAGGTTTAAAGTCGGGCTGTCAGTCACCAATAAAACCTAAAATGGATCTGACAGTAAGTTTTGATGAACTTTAGACTTGATTCAAGATAGATAGAGTAAGTAAATGAGCAAGGTCTCTATAGTCGAATTGTAGCTGGTTTATAGAGCTACAACTTTGATACAGATGGATGATAAAGTTGCTACACAAATTTTGGAATAAAACGTCCCCAAATGTGCTCGGTCAGGCGCTCTGAATAAGGATCCCATTGTATAGTAACTAAAAAAGATCCCCAGGTTCATCGCCCCTCGCCGCCGGTGATCTTGTGCTCAGATTCGTGCTGGCCGCTATGATTCGTGCCCAGCGCAAGTGGATAACTGAGGGGAGTAAAGATCTTAGTGCTCGGATTGGCTCGGACCCGGTCGACGGTGAGCTCGCCGTACCCACTTGGACTGCGGCTGACCGGGATGATCCTCATTGGCGTTAGCCGCTTAACGATCATGCGCCACGCGTCTTGAAAGCTTAGCACGTCGCAGTGAACCTATGTGGCAAGCCCGTCCATCGCTAGAGGACTTGCCACGGTGAAAGCCACGAATCCCTTGCGCCAGTAACCTTCCTTCTCTCCGGCTGCTAGCACGCCATTCCAAAATTAGGAGCCACCGCCCTTAGACTCAATAAATTGAGCATACCACTAGCTCCGTTAGGTAATCACGAAGCCAGAGCACCCGCTCCTGCCTTCGATTAGCCACCATAACTCTCTAATTCCTCTTTTCCCCCAAATCGGGTTTTCGCGCCTCCGTGAACGCCGCGCCGTGGCCAGCCTTTTGCAGGTCTGTTCACGCCCTCCTCGCTCCCGTTTCAGCACCCTGGTGTGCTAAGGATGCTCATCGACCTAGCCAATTGAACTAAACCATGTTAGATCGCCGGGAACACCTTGGTTTGTCATCTGTTCGTGCCGTCACCGTGGACAGAGAGATTGTGAGCTAGAACTTTGCAATTGATTAAGGGTTATGGTCGTTATGGGTGGAATTAGGTGTCAACCACACCTGAGCACCGGTCATTGCGTTATCCGGCCGGTACAGGCTCGCCGGAGCCACTGCTCCACCGTCCATGGTCAGGGACCTCAACTTACGAAGGAATAGAAAGGGAGGGGCCTCGACGCAAATGTCAGTGACACATAGAAATAGTGCGCATGACTCTTAACCAGTTTTTCAAATGGCCAGGGTCTTCTATGCAAACTTGGCAACGTGGGCGCACGTTTCCCTGGACATGGGTCGACTGAGGCCGGTTTCAGCCTATTACTATTCATCTTTTTCCTTTTTCTTTTTCTACCAGACTTAGGAAATTCATAGAAAATTATAGAAAAATGATAAAAATATGAGACCAATTTTGTTGGACTCCTAATTTTTTCTAGTATTTAATAAAAATAGTTCCAAGAATTTTAGTCCAAACCAGGAATTATGTAGTATTTAAGAAGGCCAAAACCTAGACTTTTGGAATTTTAGAAATTATTTGAAGACTCCAAAAATCATAAAACATTTTGGATAAACTTAATTTGATAATTAGAACCCATGGGTGAAGTTTGACTTGTGTTGGACATTGTTTGATTCCCAAACCCAAAACCCTAGCTCCTTAGGGTAAAACTGTCTAACCCTATTAGGGTGTTGACCTAGAAGACCCTAGTTTCCCCGGTGTACCGTAAAGGAAAGTTGTATTCAAGATACAACTTGATGTATCTCTACTATCATTGCATTTTAATAAGCATCACATGAGCATTCATGGTTATATATGGTTATATATAGAAAACGAAGAAGAAGTGACTGTTGAAGAAGAGGCGACTGCACCATCAACTGAAAATCCAGCTGCTGGGAACTGTTTTTATTTTGATATCTGTGGGACAGAGCCTGACTCCTCTACAACACAAGGCAAGCCCCAGCGCATTTGCCACCTCCTTGCTGTTTTAAAATCTTTATCACCTTATATGATGCATTAGGTGATAGCAGTTGTATGCCAAACCAATTACTGCATTTCCTTCCTTGGAACTGTTTACCATTCCTTGATTACCTATTTTATTAAAATGTTTTCTGATGCTTAGTCCTACTTTAGAAAAACAAATGTTTTGTTTTCAAACAAAAGGTGATGGTTCACAGTGGATGGGATGTTTTCAAAAATAAAACTTGATGGTGGATCCATCATGCCATGATGGGTTCAACATCAGACAAGATGTACCTCTGCCAGGTACCAAACTTTGGGTTTTTAAATGATAAAGCTAAGACCGGGCGGGTGACTTGCACGAGAAGAGTCTCGGTGTAGTGTCTCCGTCTGAGTCGATTAAGGACTGTACTGATGTGGGCCTGATGATTGAGGACCTTTTAACTGGTCACATACCTCATCATGAGTAAGCTTTGCTTCAGGTAGACTAATACCAGAAAGGCCAACACGCAATGGGAGTGGAGATATGGCGAGAGTAGCGTGTACCCTCCATGGCAAGAGGCTGGACGGTGGTGTATCTGTGCGCTCGGTTGGCGTGAACCCGATCTGGTCTTAAGAAACCCAGTGGCGAGTTGACATATGCAAGGGTTAAGTGCTACATATGTCATGCGATCAGAGATCCCCAGCTGGATATTAATCAATTCGGATCACCGTTACTTCTCGGATATAAAGACTTGGTCACTGACTTACACGTAGCATTCCAGTGAACTAAAAGGGTTGATAAAAGACGACTAGTGTAGGTCAAGTGATTGAACTAGGGTAGAAAAAACTCTAGTTATAGGTAATAACTTAACATGCTAATAAAACTGGATTTTTAAGGATCCACTTTTAGTAAGAATTTCTGCGAAATAGAGTCTTTGATACTTGATTAGCCTTACCTTGACTCCCTCAAACTAGCATATCCTTGAGAGTTTTTTCTTTTGACGGGTAAGACTTGCGAAAGTACACTTCGTACTCAGGGTTTTCGAACCCATGTTGTTGTAGGTGAGGAAACAACAGACTTTTGCTGTTTTTGTTCTAAGGTGGTGCCTAAGGAAGAACCTCAGCAGTGAAGTCACGGGAGGATGTTGGCCTCCCACGTGAAAAACAACATACTTTTATGCGGGAGGTGTTTTTGCTCCCAAGTCTGTAATAATAATACTTTATGCACTCGTATACCCTGGTTTTGTAATAACAGTAATACTCTTCCTCTACATTTGAACAAATGTAAATTAAGTTATTGTAATTGCTTCCGCTATTCTTTCCTCCGATATGATGTAATATCTGCGAGACGGGTGAAGTGCTCTTGGGCGAGGAAATGAGGATACAGTTACCGAAATTGTCGAGTGATTATGCGCATCTCCAGGGTTGTCCAAAGTCCGTTGGACAAGGGCAACTGTAGGTGGGCCTAATAACTTGGGAGGTTCCATCATAGAGACTGACTCCGGTCCTTAGTTCGCGTTTTCACTTATGCCACGACCGCGACCTAATGCGCCTTCGCCTCCTCCTTCTTCTTCTGGACTGTAGGTTCGGGTAACCCTTTTGGTGTTTGATGCCAAAGGGGGAGAGATATGAGTTGTGAGAGCTAGGGGGAGTTAGGGAGTTAGTTGAGAGTGCCTTTTGATATTTTGATGTAATATATATGCTTGATACTCTCTATACTAGCTCCACTTTTGTATGACGCTTAACTCACAAACTCTATGATATGCTCGTGGTGTTTGTTAATGACTGTGTATGTATTATGTTTTCACCTATGTTGTTTATATGAACAAGAAACTTATGTTGTGTATGCGCCTATACTTACTATTCTATTACATGACTTTTTCTGTCAAAATTGTTGAGTATAACTAACCATCTTTTCTATTGACAGAAAAAACAAACTAATCTCACACTCTTGTAGGGTTGTCATCAATCACCAAAAAGGGGGAGATTAAAAGCATCTAGGCCCCTGGTTGGTTTTAGTGATTAATGACAACATAAGATTATATGTGACTAATGTGTGTTTTGCAGAACAAATGGTAAGTTAGGTCGCATTACAGGAAGTCGTGCTACAACGGTGAAAACAATCCCTGAGATGAGAACTTGAAGCAACCGCTGAAAAGACGAATCAAAAGATGAAGGTCTTCATATTCCGAGTGTCGAAGGAGTTGCAGACACTCGGTATAAAATTAGGTCTTCAATTTTTATTTTAGTCATACTATAAAGAGGGGTTGTGGATGAGTAGTTTGACCAAGAGATTTCTAGTGTAGTGTTGGTGCATATTCACACTCACATCTAGTGCTAGGTGTCACTCTATAACACACTCACAAGTTAGAACGAAAACGGTTTAGAAAGACCAAAGGAAAAAGAAGTTAGGGTTTCAGTCTTAAGGGCACCGGACTGTCCGGTGCGACCCTTGACAGTGGGGCCAGCCAGCACCAGGGGCAGCGCCTCTGCCCCCGAGAAAACCCGAGAGCAATGAGTTGAGAAAATGAATTTTAGCCGTCTCACCAGACTGTCCGGAGTGCACCGGACAGCTACTGTTCACTGTCCGGTGCACCATCAGCCCAACGGCTAGCTGTCAAAACTAGCCATTGGAGCCGGCCGTTGGCGCACCGGACTGTCCGGTGCGCCCTTGCGCAGAATACCCTTTTAACGACTAGTTTGGTGGGTGGGGCTATTTATACCCCCTCCACCTACCTCATTGAGTGTCTTGCTGCCCACATTAAAGCCCACACATTGCTAGAGCATTGCAAGAACCACAAAGCCTAGTGAGGTGATTAGAAAATCTTAATCCCGTGTTAGGACCTCATTAGTGAAAGTGAGAGCCACCTAGAGCACACACCACATGCATCAGGCTTCTCTTGGTCAAGTGAAAGTCTATGGCTTGTTTCTCTTGGTGATCGGCATCACCTAGACGGCTTGCTGGCGTTTGGAGCGCGGTGATCACCCCGGAGGATTTGTTGGTGACCCAGCTCAAGATTGTACGCGGTCGTGAGGGATCCACCGCGCCGGAGTGGCAAAGGATCACCTCATAGTGAGCACTTGGTTCTTGCGAGGACCAAGGGGAGCGATACCCTTGCACAGGTGCTCCAACGAGGACTAGGGAAGAGTGCAGACTCTTCGATACCTCGGCAAAAAATTGGAGGAGTCTTCTTAACCTTGCTTTACATTCTGCATTTAATTTGAGTATTTCATTTTGTTCAATTGGTTAGCAAGTATTTGAAGTAATGAATTAGGGTTGTTGTTTTTCTAGTATTATTTACTTATTGCTAGTAGTTGGGTGAAGTTGGGCTCATGATTAGGGTTTAATTGTTGTTGAATTTTTAGAAAAGCCCAATTCACCCCCCTCTTGGGCATCGTGATCCTTTCAGCAGCCCACAACATCAGTCACTTCAGCAAGTCACTCTCAAGCTGCATGGGCCCCGCTACCACCACCACCACCTATGGCACCAACCTTGACTCACAATCAGCAGCCAGAAGGGCACCGCCAAGCGCAGCAACAACGTGATACACGTGAAGAGTCCGAATCTCACACAGTCAACAGTACTGTGCTCGAGTCGAGGCACATTTACTGAAGCAATACAGAGACTCGAACAAAAAATTTTCATACTTAATGTACTCTTTACTTTTCTGTCTTTATATTTCCCCCTAAAGATAATATAAAACGTTTCAACCTTTGGCCTGTTGTAATGAATCTAAAGTTACACCATCGAGTGTAACAGGAAGGGTGATGAAGCTCCAAAGTCGTTCCTAAGGGAATGCAGAGCTAAAATACCACCAAAGTAAAAGGTGAAGAAGCTCCAAAGTTGTTCCTAAGGGGATGTAGAGCTTAGCTCCAAAGTCGTTCCTAAGGGAATGCAGAGCTAAAATACCACCTAAGTAAAAAGTGAAGAAGCTCCAAAGTCGTTCCTAAAGGGATGTAGAGCTTAGCTCTAAAGTCGTTCCTAAGGAAATGCAGAGCTGGAATACCACCTAAGTAAAAGGTGAAGAGACTCCAAAGTCGTTCCTAAGGGGATGCAGAGTCTTATTTTTATCTTTTGTGCATCAACGTCATTTGCATCATACCATCACATCATATTGCATGACATCGTACCATACATCATCTTGCATCGACACAAACAAAAAAAGAAGGAAAATTGCTCCTTCAAACATACCGGCTAACCCATGAGGTTAAGTCTAGCTTCAGCAAAGACTCATGAAAGAACGTGTCAATAAAGCAAGATCCATGCTTTTGATAGAGGTATTGTCATACAGAGTTTATACCTTCGACAATGGTATTCTTATGCAATATTTACGGTGAGAGCTTCATAGTTGCTTCGGCAAAGAAGAGGTATTTCTTTCTTTCTTTATGAAGCATGAAAAGAAGGGAAGGTGTTTTTTTGCCTATGGCTCAAAAAACGGTACATACGAAGATTTCATGCCTCACAAAGAAATATATTACATCATTAAATATACAAATAGTTGATAAGTGTTTCTGAGAGCACCTAGAGGGGGGTGAATAGGTGATCCTATAAAATTCAACAACTAATAGCCACAAAACTTGGTTAAGTGTTAGAAAGATAAAACCAAGTGGCTATAGAGCGAGCTCTTGCGAGTCACAATAATCACACAGAAAAGCAATCACAAGAGACACGCGAGTTATCCCGTGGTTCGGCCAAGTATAACACTTGCCTACTTCCATGTTGTGGCGTCCCAATGGACGAGGGTTGCACTCAACCCCTTTCAAGTGATCCAATGATCAACTTGAATACCACGGTGTTCTTCTTTCTTATACTTTCTCCCATTTGCGAGGAATCTCCACAACTTGGAGCCTCTCGCCCTTAAAATTGATGATCACAAAGAAGCACGGAAGTAAGGGAGGGAAGAGCAACACACACAAGACTCAAAACCAGAGCACAATCACGCACACAAGCCACAACTTGAGCTCAAAACACAACTCAAGGAGTTCTCTACTCAATTGGAGCTCAAGTCACTATCTCAAAGAATGGAATGCGCGAGGATGGAGTCTTGGTACTTAGGAATGATCAAAGAATGCTTGGGTTACTCCTCCATGTGCCTAGGGGTCCCTTTTATAGCCCCATGGCAGCTAGGAGCCGTTGGAGGCATTCTAGGAAGGCCAAAGTTGCCTTCTGTCGGGTGGCGCACCGGACAGTCCGGTGCACCACCGAACAGCCACTGTTCATGTCTGGTGCGCGATTTTCTTCCATTCCTGGCGCAACCGACCGTTGCAACTTCGTGCTGGTTGGCGCACCGGACACTGTCCGGTGCACACCGGATAGTCAGGTGCCCCCAGCCGACCGTTGGAGCGGGGCACGCGTCGCCCGCGGATTTGGTGGCCGATCGTTGCGCTGGCGGCCGTTGGCTCACCGGACAGTCCCGAGAGCGGCCAGTTCGCCGGAAGCCAGTCTGGCACACCGGACACTGTCTGGTGCACCACCGGACAGTCCGGTGCACCCAGACCGAGCAGCAGTTGGCTGTACACAGCCAAATCTTTTCCAATCCTTTTTCTTCTGTTTCTATCACTTAGATACAATGCAATAGTACCCAAATCAATGTACTAAGTCTTAGAAACATACCTTCTTGTTGATTTGCACTTCATTCATCATTTGACATACAATAACCCACTTAAAGTGTTGGACACTTAATCACCAAAATATACTAGAAATGGCCCAAGGGCACATTTCCCTTTCAATCTCCCCCTTTTTGGTGATTTATGCCAACACATCAAAAAAGCAACATATAGAAGTGCAACATCAATGCAATTGAGAACAAAAATAGTCTTTGACAAGATTTGACATATTTGGATCGTTCTTTGCCACCACTTGGTTTGTTTTTGCAAATCAAATTCATTTTCCTATCTCTAAATCAAGCACACTTGTTTGGGCACAAAGAGAGATAATCCAAGAGTAAAAAGATTAAGAGTCAAAAACTCCCCTTTTCCCATAATCAAGCATTCTCCCCACAAGAGACCAAATTTTGACAATAAGAGTATTTTGACAAATCAAAAGTTCTAACTCTACTATTTTCAAAATTCTCAAGTGGTAGCTGATCCATTTGCTTTGGCCTTAATTTCTTCCCCTTTGGCATTAAGCACCGAAACGAGATCATTATTGGCCCTTTAACCCCATTGCCTCACCAAAACTGTCAATTAAGAGCAAAAAGGCAATAAGAGCTTAAGGATGAGCTTGGAGTTGAGTACACTAATACCGGAGTGTAGTGGAAGTCTTTGCATGGTCCAAGTTCACATTTCCCGTTCAATCCACCTTTGAGACTACATCAAGTAAACTCAAGAACAAACGTTAGTCTCAAAGGGTCAAGTTGTAGCATTTCTCCCCCTGAATATGTCCATCATTCACACAAGGACTTGTGAGGTCCAGGGATCCCTTGCACAACTTGAGCACCATAAATAAGCACTAAATCATATAAATGCATAAGGTAACATGATCAAAGGCATAAAACACATGTATGCTATAGATCAATCCAAGTTACGCGAATCTAAGACATTTGGCTCACTACGCAGCCTGCAAAAGGTTTTCTCATCTAAAGGCTTGGTAAATATATCGGCTAGCTGGTTCTTGGTGCTAACATAAAACACTTCGATATCTCCCTTTTGCTGGTGGTCTCTCAAAAAGTGATGCCGGATGTCTTTGTGCTTAGTGCGGCTGTGTTCAACAGGATTATCCGCCATGCGGATTGCACTCTCATTGTCACATAGGAGTGGGACTTTGCTCAGATTGTAGCCAAAGTCCCGGAGGGTTTGCCTCATCCAAAGTAGTTGCGCACAACACTGTCCTGCGGCAACATACTCGGCCTCAGCGGTGGATAGGGCAACGGAGGTTTGTTTCTTTGAACTCCAAGACACCAGGGACCTTCCTAGGAATTGGCACGTCCCTAATGTACTCTTCCTATCAACCTTGCATCCAGCATAATCAGAGTCTGAGTATCCAATTAAGTAAAAGGTAGACCCTTTTGGATACCAGATCCTGAAGCAAGGCGTAGCAACTAAATATCTCAGAATTCGCTTAACGGCCACAAGGTGACACTCCCTTGGGTCGGATTGAAATCTAGCACACATGCATACGCTTATCATAATATCCGGTCTACTAGCACATAAATAAAGTAAAGACCCTATCATAGACCGGTATGCCTTTTGATCAACGGACTTACCTCCTTTGTTGAGATCGATGTGTCCGTTGGTTCCCATCGGCGTCTTTGCGAGCTTGGCGTCCTTCATCCCAAACTGCTTGAGAAGGTCTTGCGTGTACTTCATTTGTGAGATGAAGGTGCCATCCTTGAGTTGCTTCACTTGGAACCCAAGGAAGTAGTTCAACTCGCCCATCATCGACATCTCAAATTTCTATGTCATTACCCTACTAAACTCCTCACAAGACTTTTGATTAGTAGAACCAAATATTATGTCATCGACATAAATTTGGCACACAAATAGGTCACCATCACAAGTCTTAGTAAAAAGAGTTGGATCGGCTTTCCCAACCTTGAAAGCATTAGCAATTAGAAAATCTCTAAGGCATTCATACCATGCTCTTATGGCTTGCTTAAGTCCATAGAGCGCCTTAGAGAGCTTACACACATGGTCGGGGTACCGTTCATCCTCAAAGCCAGGGGGTTGCTCCACACACACCTCCTCCTTGATTGGCCCATTGAGGAAAGCGCTCTTCACATCCATTTGGAACAACCTGAAAGAGTGGTGAGCGACATAGGCTAACAAAATGCGAATAGACTCTAGCCTAGCCACAGGAGCAAAAGTCTCCTCAAAATCCAAACCTGCGACTTGGGCATAGCCTTTTGCCACAAGTCGAGCCTTGTTCCTTGTCACCACCCCGTGCTCGTCTTGCTTGTTGCAGAACACCCACTTGGTTCCCACAACATTTTGCTTGGGACGTGGCACCAGGCTCCAAACTTCATTCCTCTTGAAGTTGTTGAGCTCTTCCTGCATGGCCAACACCCAGTCCGGATCTTGCACGACCTCTTCTACCCTAAAAGGCTCAATAGAAGAGACAAACGAGTAATGCTCACAAAAGTTAGATAGTCTTGAGCGAGTAGTTACTCCCTTGCTTATATCCCCCAGAATCTGGTCGACGGGATGATTCCTTTGAATCGTCGCTCGGACTTGAGTTGGAGGGGCCTGTGGTGCTTCTTCCTCCATAACTTGATCTTCTTGTGCTCCCCCTTAATCACACTCCTTCTCTTGAAGAACCTGTTCATCATCTTGAGTTGGGGGGTGCACCATTATTGAGGAAGAAGGTTGATCCTGCACTTGGTGTTCCTGTGGTCGCACATCTCTAATTGCCATGGTGCGAATTGCGTCCGTTGGAACATCATCTTCATCTACATCATCAAGATCAACTTGCTCTCTTGGAGAGCCATTAGTCTCATCAAATACAACGTCGCTAGAGACTTCAACCAAACCCAATGATTTGTTGAAGACTCTATACGCCTTTGTATTTGAGTCATAACCTAGCAAAAACCCTTCTACAGCTTTGGGAGCAAATTTAGAGTTTCTACCTTTCTTCACTAGAATGTAACATTTACTCCCAAATACATGAAAGTATGAGACGTTGGGTTTGTTACCAGTCAGAAGTTCATACGAGGTCTTCTTGAGGAGGCGATGAAGGTAGAGTCGGTTTATGGTGTGGCAAGCTGTGTTCACAGCTTCCGACCAAAACCGCTCGGGCGTCTTGAATTCTCCAAGCATCGTCCTCGCCATGTCTATGAGCGTCCTGTTCTTCCTCTCTACCACACCGTTTTGCTGTGGTGTGTAGGGAGCGGAGAATTCGTGCTTGATTCCTTCCTCCTCAAGGTACTCCACTTGAAGATTCTTGAACTCGGATCCGTTGTCGCTTCTTATCTTTTTCACCTTGAGCTCAAATTCGTTTTGAGCCCGACTTAGAAAGCGCTTGAGGGTCCCTTGGGTTTCTGATTTATCCTGCAAAAAGAATACTGTCACACCCGGTTTTAAGGAACAATGCCGGGTGCATCTCATACATGCGCCAAAGAAGACAACATATATAATAACAGAGTGTATAGAGATAAATGTCACAATAAAATCAGAGTACTTATTACATAGCGGAAGTCATACAAAAATAAAATATGAATATCGCAGGAACTAAAATCTATCCTTGGCACCAGAAAGCTGACTAGGAGACACCACCTAGATCAAGTCGAAAGCCTCAGTGTTAGGCGGCTCCTCTTTGACCACCGGTTCTTCTCCTGTGGGGGGGGTGTGAGACAGCAAAAGTGAGCTCACATATGTTCATAGCTCAACAAGTCGTGGGGAATAATGTGACATGAACTCACCAAAGGCGGGAATTCATGAAGTGTAAGGCTGATCAATGATATAAAGGTTGAAGCTAAGCATTGCTTTTATAAGTTGGTCAAAATTTTATTAGCAGTTACTAAGTGTAAGTAAATACCAAACCTTAGTAACAATAAATAAAAGTAATAATAATAAAATAATCCCAGATGCAATGAAATGACAAATTAAGTTTAAGTTCCATAAATTAATCATGTGAGTGTCCGAGCCGCTCATGACCGTGAGCACGACTAGTATACTAGTTTTACACTCTGTAGAGGTTGCACATCTTTACCCACAAGTCGTGTTACCCATTTGCCACGGAGTTGATCAGACCCCATACACCTCTACCAAGGAAGCGAGGCAGGGTACCACTACGAGGCCTTTACAAAGTTCCACTAGCTTCAGACTACCCGCTACAGTTTATAGGAAGCTCCAGTGCAGGAATCCCTCGCCTGACCGCCATCGCAGCAAAATCAACCCAAGGACCTCCCTACACTAACCACTCCCCTACTGCCCTTGCCCCTTTCGGGTAAGGTACCCATCCACTAGCTTTCCTAGTTAATCAGCCAAGGGTGTCCCATTAAACCCTTGTGGTAGCACTGTTTTCTCGGGTGGTTCTCCATGCTCTCATTAACATAATGATCTTATCATGAATAGTAAAGAATAAAACAGATAATAAAGAGTGTAATCATGAGTAATAAATATCTCTATACCCGAATCCACATAAAGCAATAACATGTACTACCCAAAAATTTAGTAGTAAAACCAGTGGTGGAATAAGGTATAAAGATAGTCAAAATCTAGGGTATCCTATTGGTCCCATCAAAATTAACCTATGCAGATCATTATGATTAATAAGAACATGAGTGGGTAAAAGAAGTGATCAAGGGCACAACTTGCCTTCCACGAGCTCCTGCTCAGCAGTCTCTACCAGCTGAACCTCAGAATCCTCTATTGCTAGCTCATCTACTCGCATCAATACAATACATACATAGTATAGCAAAAATTAACATCACACCAAACATGTAATTAAAATACACAATAATAATCTAGACATTAAAATAAAATCATAGGAACTGGAATCATTAATTTTGGAGTTATATATTTTAAGCTATGAATTTTCTAATGTTTTATGTATTTAATACAAGATTAAGTAGTGGATAAATTTTAAATTATCTTTCATGTCAAAACAGTGGCATTAGATGATAAACCATAATATTACAAAATTATAGGAACTGGAATGATTAATTTGAAGCTAGAATGGATTTTCTATGAATTAAATAAATTTCTAGAATTATTTTAACACTAAAAATCATTTTCTAATTGAATTTCTAAAATTTCCTATGATTCTGGACTGTGCCTCAATTAACCCGAAACGCAGGGGCATCGGGGTAAATTTTTCTAAGACACAAAGCACTGTTAACTGAACTGCGGGTTGATATATGTAAAGCATAGAGTCTCTTTAGCGAAAAGGCATGGCGAAGGGGTTTGGAGTATTCAGATCTGTCCAATCATATACCTACGGCTCTGATTAGATTGACCCCAAAACGAATCGGTATTTGATGGCTGCCGTAAGATCGGAGATCTACGACGCGGGTTTAATCTATATTTCATTGAATCAGAACCGTTGGATCACCCAACAAGCGCCCAGATTAGTTTGATCACTCAGCAAACCGTTACGCGATGCTAGCTCTTGGATCTGCATACACGACCAGGATTTTAAGTCGCGCGGATCGCACAGCATCTGCCCGATCACTGATCGACGGCCAGCGCGGCACCGGCCAAATCGTTAATGCAGAACTAATCCTAGGCATAGGATCACGATCCAAGGACCCAGGGCCGTCTTCTCCACCTCACCAGGCCTGTGACCAAGCAGGGCCCCCCGCACGGCGGCGCGCTCGCCGGACGCGCGCGACTAGGCGCACCAGGGCAGTATTCCCCCGAACAAACCATGCTACATGAAGGGGCGACAATGGCGAACATGCGGGTATGCTACTTACCGGCGTCGGAGGCGGAGACATGCTTGCCCACGCATCGAAGCGGACCCGCGGCGATGATAAAGCTCTGATGAGCAATCGCCAACTCCCCTTGCACCAATCACGCACAGCGAGGCTACGGCTAGATGCGGCGTGTACTTGCGATTCTCTAGGAGAATCTATCGGGCATGAGCGAAGGCGTGCGCGCGACTTCGATCGACGGACCTCTCCACTCTGACAAACGCAACGATGGCGTTAATCCACCCTCTGCAATCAGGGTGAGCAGGGCATGGCAGGAGAGGTTGCGATTGCGGAGAAAGGGTGGCGTGGCCTGAGAAGTCGACTGGAGAGGGCGCCCTGCGCCTTTCGGTCTTATGGGGAAGGGTGACCCCAGGTCGGTCAGAGCGGCCACGGACAACGCGTGGAAGAAGCTCCGGTGGATTCGGCTGGGTAGTTGCGACGCTTGGCCACCGGGCCCCAGCGGTCAGAGCGGAAGATACGCAGGACCCGCCAATATCATGCAGCGGAAGTGCGGCCGGGCGGATAGGCGGAATCGCCGCCGAATCCGGTGGAATGGTGACCAGGTGAAGCAGGGGTTCGTTGGAGAGAACAGAGATAGAACTGACCGCGGGGGCCTACTCGCCAGCGAGCGGAAGCGAGGAGCTGGGTAGACAGCGCAGTTCAGTGATGGGCCGGGAACAGGGAGATTGAGCCCACGCAACATCTCTCTCTTTTCTTTATTCTTATTTATGTTTCCCTTCTCATTTGAGTTCAAATTTCAAACTCAAATTCTTTGGTAAATTATCCTCATATTTACAGTACAATTTGAACATACTAGTATTACTTTTATTTATAATATTTATTTTGTATATATTTTCCTTTTTAGTAATTATTTTCCTACCCCTCCATAATTCTTTGGAGTTTTGTTTTACAAAATAGAATTCAAATTCCATGTGTCTATTAACATATTAATAATACCTTTATTTTATTAGCCATAAATGCACAATCAAGTAAAATCTCAGCATGATGCATGATTTATTTAGGTGTTATTGGTTATTTAATCCTCTTTTGATGGTGTTTATTCACATGTTTAATTAGAGATGGTACACACATACGGGTAAAGAAAATGTTCTCTTATCATATGATTTACAATTTGGGTGTTACAAATCCTACCCCCCTTAAAAATAATCTCGTCCTCGAGATTTAAGAAGATCTAGGGAAAAGATGGGGGAAGTCTATGCGAAGCTCTTCTTCTCTTTCCCAAGTAGCTTCATCCTCTCCGTGGTGACTCCATTGTACTTTGCACATCTTTATCACCTTATTTCTTGTAACTCGAGTCAAAGTGTCCAAAATCTTGATAGGGTACTCCGCATAAGTCAGGTCATCTTGAACACTAAGGTCCTCCATTGGTAACTGCTCCTCAGGAACCCTGAGGCACTTCTTTAGTTGGGACACATGGAATACATTATGTACATCTTACAGATGATCGGGTAACTCCAGTTGATATGCAACTTCTCCCACTCGCTTTAAGATCAAGAAAGGTCCAATGAAGCGAGTGGACAACTTTCCTTTAACTTTAAATCTCCTCATACCCCGAAGTGGTGACACCTTCAGATACACATGATCACCCTCCTTAAACTCCAGTAGTCTTCTCCTATTATCAGCATTAGCTCTTTTGCCTGGATTGTGCAATTCTCAAATTTTCTCTTATCATTCGAACTTGTTCTTCTGCCTCTTGAATAAGCTCAGGTCCAAAGAATTGTCTTTCTCCAGTCTGATCCCAATATAGAGGAGTCCTGCACTTTCTGCCATATAGAGCCTCAAATGGTGACATCTTCAAACTGGCCTGGTAGCTATTATTATACGAGAACTCAGCATATGGTAAGCTCTTATCCCAACTTCCACCATGTTTAAGAGCACAAGCTCTTAACATATCCTCCAGCACTTGATTAGTCCTCTCTGTCTGTCCATCAGTCTGAGGATGGTAGGCTGAGCTAAAATTCAACTTGGTATCCAAGCTCTCATGCAATTTCTTCCAAAATCGAGAAGTAAACTGTGAACCTCGATCTGACACGATCTTCTTAGGAACTCTATGTAGACAAACTATCCGAGTCATATACAATTCTGCTAGCTTGGCTCCCGTGTAATTAGTCCTCACAGGTATGAAATGAGCCACTTTTGTCAATCTATCCACAATTACCCAAATAGAGTCATATACTACTGGAGTGCGGGGTAGTCCAACAATGAAATCCATACCAATTTGTTCCCATTTCCACTCGAGTATCTTCAATGGGTGCAATTGTCCAGCTGGTCTTTGGTGTTCAGCCTTAACTCTTTGACACACATCACACTTAGCCACATGTGCAGCAACATCTCTTTTCAGTCCATACCACCAATACTTTTGCTTCAAATCCTGATACATCTTAGTGCTACCAGGGTGCATAGAGTAATCAGAATCATGGGCTTCCTTCAATATGGTCTCACGAAGGCTATCAATCTCCGGAACACATATCCGATTCTTGAACCATATCGTGCCTTGCTCATCCTCTGTGAACTCTGGGCCTCTACCCTCTGTTATCAGATCCTTGATCTCCTGGATTTTGGCATCACCAATCTGACCTTTACGAATTTCTTGCTCCAAGGTAGGTTCCAGCTCAATGGTAACTCCTTTAGTGTGTGTAACAATTCCCAAGTTGAGTCTCTCAAAATCTTTTGCTAATTCATCGGGTAGCTGGACAACAAAAGCGGAGTGAACATGCTCCTTCCGACTCCAGGCATCTGTGACCAAATTCACCTAGCCCGGGTGATAATGAATCTCCAAATCATAATCCTTGATAAGCTCCAACCAACGATGTTGTCTAAGGTTGAGATCCTTCTGAGTGAATATATACTTCAAACTCTTATGATCCGTGTACACTTGACACTTGGTTCCCATAATATAATGTCTCCAAATCTTAAGCGCATGCACAATGGCTGCCAGTTCCAAGTCATGAGTGGGGTAGTTCAATTCATGTTTCCACAACTGACGAGACGCATAGGCGATCACGTGTCCTTCTTGCATGAGCACACATCCTAATCCTTGGCCACATGCATCACAATAAATGTCAAATCCCTTCTGCAGATCTGGCATAACCAACACTGGTGGTGACATCAATCTCTCCTTTAATTGATCAAAGCTTTCTTGGCATTTCTCATTCCACTTGAATTCTCTTCCTTTCTTCAAAAGCGAGGTCATAGGCTTGGCAATCTTAGAGAACCCTTCAATAAATCTCCGATAATATCCTGCGAGTCCCAAGAAACTCCGTATCTCAGTAACTGTAGTGGGCACTCTCCACTCCATTATCTCCTTCACTTTAGTAGGATCCACTGCTATTCCTCCATTAGAAATAATATGTCCAAGGAATGGCACCTTGTCAATCCAAAACTCGCACTTACTGAACTTGGCATAGAGCTGATTATCACGTAGCTTCTGTAGCACCAACCTTAGATGTTCTTCTTGATCACTTTCACTCCTAGAATAGATAAGAATATCGTCGATGAACATCACGACGAATCTGTCCAAATACTCCATAAACACCTTATTCATCAAGTTCATAAAATAAGCTGGTGCATTGGTTAATCCAAACGACATAACAGTGAACTCATATAATCCATATCGAGTCAAGAAAGCCGTCTTAGGAATATCTGATGGTCTAATCCTCATCTGATGGTAACCCGATCGGAGATCAATCTTCGAGAATACCCTAGCACCTCTCATTTGATCAAATAAATCCTCAATACGGGGTAACAGATACTTGTTCTTCACAGTAACATCATTAAGTGATCTATAATCCACACACATTCTTTGTGATCCATCCTTCTTCTCTACAAACAGAACCGGCGCTCCCCAAGGTGAGGAACTCGGACATATGTACCTAGCCTCTTGTAATTCCATTAATTGCTTCTTAAGTTCCTTTAGTTCTTCTACAGACATCTTGTATGGCTGTTTAGAAATAGGAGCAGTCCCAGGTAAGAGATCAATTACAAACTCAACTTCCCTATCTGGTGGCATCCCTGATAACTCCTCTGGGAAGACATCCGGAAAATCCTTAACCAAACAGATGTTGTCACCAACAAACTTCCCATCGAATAAGAATGCCGCTAGTTTGGTGGCGGTAGTTACTGCAATTCCAGCTTCAAATCTTTCTCCTTTGAAACTGGTGAGTTCTATGGTTCCTTTAGCATAGTGTATAAACTGCCTTTACCTTTCTTAACCACGACATACCAAGGATCACATCTATAGTGTTCTCTTCTAACACTATATGGGTAGCCTATCTGGGTTAGAAACACAGGGGACGAAAGAAAGGATTGTAGACAAGGCAGTGATTACGAAGCATGTTACTTTGGGAGATTTATTAGCTAAGTGTGTCACCTACTAAAGCTAATTCATTACCTTATGGTGGTACATGCTAAGATGCCCGTCTATACTATTTCAATCAATCAAAGAAGCAAATCAGGCATTGATCATCAGAACAATCAACCAACATTTTTAATAGAGAAAATAATTTTAATTTTTGTCTTAGGTCTCCTATCTCTTAAAAAGGTCATAAATGTAGGATTCCAAGGTGTGAAATCCATCTTGTCTTGGAGTATAAAAGGTAAGAATCATCAGAGCAGAACAGTAGAAGGTGAGACAGGATCAATATAAGTATAGAGAGAATCAGAGTAAGGTAAGTATAGAGAGAATCAAAGCAAGGTAAGTATAGAATGAATCAGAATAAGGTAAGTAGGTAAGGGTTTTGTCCATTTCTATCTAGGTTTCATCCTACAGTCAATATTCCTCTGATACCACTTCTGTCACACCCGGTTTTAAGGAACAAAGCCGGGTGCATCTCATACATGCGCCAAAGAAGACAACATATATAATAACAGAGTGTATAGAGATAAATGTCACAATAAAATCAGAGTACTTATTACATAGCGGAAGTCTTACAAAAATAAAATATGAATATCGCAGGAACTAAAATCTATCCTTGGCACCAGAAAGCTGACTGGGAGACACCACCTAGATCAAGTCAAAAGCCTCAGTGTTAGGCGGCTCCTCTTCGACCACCGGTTCTTCTCCTATGGGGGGGTGTGAGACAGCAAGAGTGAGCTCACATACGTTCATAGCTCAACAAGTCGTGGGGAATAATGTGACATGAACTCACCAAAGGCGGGAGTTCATGAAGTGTAAGGCTGATCAATGAGATAAAGGTTGAAGCTAAACATTGCTTTTATAAGTTGGTCAAAATTTTATTAGCAGTTACTAAGTGTAAGTAAATACCAAACCTTAGTAATAATAAATAAAAGTAATAATAATAAAATAATCCCAGATGCAATGAAATGACAAATTAAGTTTAAGTTCCATAAATTAATCATGTGAGTGTCCGAGCCGCTCATGACCGTGAGCACGGCTAGTATACCAGTTTTACACTCTGCAGAGGTTGCGCATCTTTACCCACAAGTCATGTTACCCATTTGCCACGGAGTTGATCAGATCCCATACACCTCTACCAAGGAAGCGAGGCAGGGTACCACTACGAGACCTTTATAAAGTTCCGCTAGCTTCAGACTACCCGCTACAGTTTATAGGAAGCTCCAGTGCAGGAATCCCTCGCCTGACCGCCATCGCAGCAAAATCAACTCAAGGACCTCCCTACACTGACCACTCCCCTACTGCCCTTGCCCCTTTCGGGTAAGGTTGCCATCCACTAGCTTTCCTAGTTAATCAGCCAAGGGCGTCCCATAAAACCCTTGTGGTAGCACTGTTTTCCCGGGTGGTTCTCCATGTTCCCATTAACATAATGATCTTATCATGAATAGTAAAGAATAAAACAGATAATAAAGAGTGTAATCATGAGTAATAAATATCTCTATACCCGAATCCACATAAAGCAATAGCATGTACTACCCAAAAATTTAGTAGTAAAACCAGTGGTGGAACAAGGTATAAAGATAGTCAAAATCTAGGGTATCTTATTGGTCCCATCAAAATTAACCTATGCAGATCATTATGATTAATAAGAACATGAGTGGGTAAAAGAAGTGATCAAGGGCACAACTTGCCTTCCACGAGCTTATGCTCAACAGTCTCTACCAGCTGAACCTCAGAATCCTCTGTTGCTAGCTCGTCTACTCGCATCAATAAAATACATACATAGTATAGCAAAAATTAACATCACACCAAACATGTAATTAAAACACACAATAATAATCTAGACATTAAAATAAAATCATAGGAACTTGAATCATTAATTTTGGAGTTATATATTTTAAGCTATGAATTTTCTAATGTTTTATGTATTTAATACAAGATTAAGTAGTGGATAAATTTTAAATTATCTTTCATGTCAAAACAGTGGCACTAGATGATAAACCATAATATTACAAAATTATAGGAACTGTAATGAATTAATTTGAAGCGAGAATGGATTTTCTATGAATTAAATAAATTTCTGGAATTATTTTAACACTAAAAATCATTTTCCAATTGAATTTCGGAAATTTCCTATGATTCTGGACTGCGCCTCAATTAACCCGAAATGCAGGGGCATCGGGGCAACTTGTTCTAAGACAGAGAGCACTGTTAACTGAACTGCGGGTTGATATATGTAAAGCACAGGGTCTCCTTAGCGAAAAGGCATGGCGAAGGGGTATGGAGTATTCAGATCCGTCCGATCATATACCTACGGCTCTGATTAGATTGACCCCAAAACGAATCGGTATTTGATGGCTGCGGTAAGACCGGAGAACTACGGTGCGGGTTTAATCTATATTTCATTGAATCAGAACCGTTGGATCACCCAACGAGCGCCCAGATTAGTTTGATCACTCAGCGAACCGTTACGCGATGCTAGCTCTTGGATCTGCGATACACGACCAGGATTTTAAGTCGCACAGATCGCACACAGCATCCGCCCGATCACTGATCGACGGCCAGCGCGTGGCACCGGCCGAATCGTTACTGCAGAACTAATCCCAGGCATAGGATCATGATCCAAGGACCCAGGGCCGTCTTCTCCACCTCACCAGGCCTGTGACCGAGCAGGGCCCCCCGCACGGCGGCACGCTCGCCGGACACGCGCGACTAAGCGCAACAGGGCAGTATTCCCCCGAACAAACCATGCTACATGAAGGGGCGACAATGGCGAACATGCGGGTATGCTACTTACCGGCGTCGGAGGCGGAGACTTGCTTGCCCACGCTTCGAAGCGGACCCGCGGCGATGATAAAGCTCTGATGAGCAATCGCCAACTCCCCGTGCACCTATCACGCACGGCGAGGCTACGGCTAGATGCGGCGTGTACTTGCGATTCTCCAGGAGAATCTATCTGGCATGAGCGAAGGCGTGCGCGTGACTTCGATCGACGGACCTCTCCACTCTG
The DNA here is from genome assembly GCA_029449295.1 of Zea luxurians. Lineage (NCBI taxonomy): Eukaryota > Viridiplantae > Streptophyta > Magnoliopsida > Poales > Poaceae > Zea > Zea luxurians. The sequence continues at coordinate 87,453,962 of JAOPSE010000001.1, read as the reverse complement.
ACAAACGCAACGATGGCGTTAATCCACCCTTTGTAATTAGGGTGCGCAGGGCATGGCAGGAGAGGTCGCGGTTGCGGAGAAAGGGTGGCGTGGCCTGAGAAGTCGACTAGAGAGGGCGCCCTGCAACTTCGGTCTTATGGGGAAGGGCGACCCCAGGTCGGTCGGACAACGCGCGGAAGAAGCTTTGGCGGATTTGGCTGGGTAGTTGCGGCGCTTAGCCACCGGGCCCCAGCAGTCAGACGGAAGATGCGCAGGACCCGCCAATATCGCGCAGCGGAAGTGCGGCCGGGCGGATAGGCGGAATCGCCGCCGAATCCGGTGGAATGGTGACCAGGTGAAGCGGGGTTTCGTTGGAGAGAACAGAGATAGAACTGACCGCGGGGGCCTACTCGCCAGCGAGCGGAAGCGAGAAGCTGGGTAGGCAGTGCGGTTCAGTGATGGGCCGGGAACAGGGAGATTGAGCCCACGCAACATCTCTCTCTTTTCTTTATTCTTATTTATATTTTTCTTCTCATTTGAGTTCAAATTTCAAACTCAAATTCTTTGGTAAATTATCCCCAAACTTACAGTACAATTTGAACATACTAGTATTACTTTTATTTATAATATTTATTTTGTATATATTTTCCTTTTTAGTAATTATTTTCCTACCCCTCCATAATTCTTTGGAGTTTTGTTTTCCAAAATAGAATTCAAATTCCATGTGTCTATTAACATATTAATAATACCTTTATTTTATTAGCCATAAATGCATAATCAAGTAAAATCTCAGCATGATGCATGATTTATTTAGGTGTTATTGGTTATTTAATCCTCTTTTGATGGTGTTTATTCACATGTGATAGTAATTAGAGATGGTACACACATACGGGTAAAGGAAATGTTCTCTTATCATATGATTTACAATTTTGGTGTTACAAATACCCAAGTGAAGCAGGAAAAATCATCAACAATAACAAGACCATACTTACTTCCCCCGATGCTAAGGTAAGCAACCGGTCCGAAGAGGTCCATATGTAATAGCTCCAAAGGTCTTGATGTTGTCATCACATTCTTGTTGTGATGAGTGCTCCCCACTTGCTTTCCTGCCTGACAAGCTGCACAAGGTCTATCTTTTTTGAAACACACATTTGTTAGTCCTAACACATGTTCTCCCTTTAGAAGTTTGTGGAGGTTCTTCATCCCAACATGTGCTAGACGACGATGCCACAGCCAGCCCATGCTAGTCATTGCTATTAAGCATGCATCTAGATCGTCCTCCTCTTTTGAAAAATCAACTAAGTAGAGTTTGTCGTCTAATACACCCTTAAATGCTAGTGAACCATCACTCCTTCTAAAGACAGACACATCAACATTTGTAAATAGACAATTGTAGCCCATGTGGCACAATTGACTAATAGACAAAAAGTTGTAGCCTAGCGACTCTAGTAAAAATACATTAGAGATAGAGTGCTCATTTGTAATGGCTATCTTGCCCAAGCCTTTGACTTTGCCTTGGTTCCCATCTCCAAAGACAATTGTATCCTGGGAATCCTTGTTCTTGACGTAGGAGGTGAACATCTTCTTCTCCCCTGTCATGTGGTTTGTGCATCCGCTGTCGATAATCCAGCTTGAGCCCCCGGATGCATAAACCTGCAAGACAATTTACGCTTGGGTTTTAGGTACCCAACTCTTGTTGGGTCCTACAAGGTTAGTCACAATATCCTTTGGGACCCAAATGCAAGTCTTGTCTCCCTTGCATTTGGCCCCCAACTTCCTAGGAACCACTTTCTTATTTTTACATGAAAGTACAAAATCAGTGTTGCAGGCATGAAAAACCGTAGCAGATTCATTATGCATTTTCCTAGGCACATGATGAATAACATTTCCCTTCCTAGGCCTACTTCTACCTTGCACAAAAGTAGAACTTGAAGCAATCATAGCATGTGAATCAAAAGCATTATAACTCCTATTATAATGTGAACTTCTAGAAAATTTTCTATCATTATACATGAAAGCATGATTCTTTAGATTACCACTAGCCATAGGGGCCTTCCCTTTCTCCTTGTTGGGAATGGGAGCCCTTTGGCTTGTTAAGTTCTTGGCTTCCTTTCGAAAGCCATGTCCATCCTTAATGGAGGGATGTCTACCAATGGTGTAGGCATCCCTAGCAAATTTTAACTTATCAAAGTCATTTTTGCAAATCTTAAGTTGGTCATTAAGACTTGCCACTTCATCATTTAATTTTGTAATAGAAGTAAGGTGTTCAACACATGCATCAACATCAAAATCTTTACATCTATTACAAATGACAACATGTTCCACACATGAACTAAATTTATTAGCTACTTCTAACTTAGCATTTAAATCATCTGTGGCAGAACCACCCGAATTATTCCAGCTTAAGTGCCTAAGTCATGCCTCACGGGCCGTGACACACTTAAATCGGAATAACCCGTTGGTCCTTCAGATCTAGTCTGATAGAGCCACTTAACCAGGATCAAATTCCACAATCTCACTCGAAGGTGAGTCACAGAAGAAATACAATAAAACAGGAATCCTCAAATTAAGTACTGAATTATTACATAAATCGGAGTTCTGGAGTAGCAAATAAAGTTCATTAAGTAAAGTGCAGCGGATAATCGATGTCGTCGGTAATGAGGAAATGGGCAAGGCCTAGCCCACTACTCCTCATGCTCCTCTCCTGCCGGAGCAACATCCCACTCGACCGTCCAACCCGGTGGCAGGGTGGTAGGCCAAGTCACACCATCAACCAGATCCTGCATGGTACCTGCAAAAATGGTGCCACAAGCAAGGCTGAGTATACTAATACTCAGCTAGACTTACCCGGTGTGAGGAGTCTACTCCTCTACCTCTAGACTATGCAGCTGTTTGGCTGAGGGGTTTGGTTTGCCAAAAGCACTAGCTGTTACTAAAATCAATTTTTAGCTTTACAAATTTTAACATCATTAGCCTAGCTAGATTTGCTCCTTCTAAGCATACATGGTAACATTCATTTAGTTCAAACAACAAGTTATCTCATATAACCACATTTCACTTCTTACTCGATGCAGTACAAGGAATCAAGCAGTCTCATTAGCTGCGAGAAGCAGACGATTCGAATCGAGTTTTAAAACCTTGCAAGGTAAACCTAAACACACGGCATGTCAGGGCACTCCGACCCTACACATGACAACCGTCCCCATCGATTCCCCGTTCGCGTCCAGGCCTCACCGCCTTGGCATACAAGGCTCCACTGACCCCGGCTGCCGCCGTGCAGTGACCGCACTTGTACCCACCATAGCTAGCATGGGAGACCCAATCTTAGGTCGCATGAGGGATAAAGTCCGCGCCCGGCTTCACTCAGGTACTAGGTTTACCGGTTACCATTTTTCCCGGCATGTGTTTAGTACGTTCAAAAGCTTGACTCAGGTATCCACACATTAATCCTTAATTCATTTTCCCGCCTCATAGACAAGGCATCCTCCCTGGATCCAAGTCCATAGACCAACATCTATCCCGTTATCAAGATGAATACAACCAATTCCTGACCTCGCGCGAGTGCTAGAAAAATCACTCGACTTCTACCGAGATCCTGATTAGCAAGCAACTACTCGACCTAGCATACTAGTATTCATCTCAAAAAGGAATCCTAAGTTCATGCATCTAGAGGTTTCAAGCAATTCCTACACTTAAGTGCACATTACAAACCTACAAGCATTAAGTGTAGTAAAATAGCATAATTAATAGGTTATGCATAAAACCGGGGCTTGCCTTCAGTTGCTGGGGCTGCGGGGAGATCCTCAATGGCAGCCTCTGAAGCCTGCTCCTGGTCTTCCTCTTGGACAGGTCCTTGCTCGGGGATGAGCACGTACTCTCCGTCGGCAAGATTACAATCTAATGAATGCAATGTGTAAGATATATGCATGATATGATATGTGCTTTTAGAAATCATAACTTAAAAGGTGTATGATCTTTCTTGAGTTAAATAAAGTTAACTTTACTTATGCAAGACCCTTGGGTGGTATACTTGGTAAATTAAGTTAAACATTTAGCTAAGGCAAGTGGTAGGTTTTACTTTTAGGGGTTCCACTGAATTCTTTTAAGTCTTAGGGATAATGATAAGTACTCAAGTTAGACTTATTGAGGTGGGGTTTATTTCCTCTTTCTTTTTCTTTATTCTCTTTAATGTTTTGGAGTAGGTTTGAACTACAAGTTGCTTTTATAAAATTCTAAAAATTCTGTAAAAATTACAGTGGCTTGCTACTGATGTATGTTTCTCTTTCTTAAAATTTGGGGATCAGAAGGTGAATAGTTTTCTCTGCACAAAATTATTAAGTTCTAGGGTAGAAGAGGTGCTTTGAACTACAACTAATATTTAACAGTGGGTATTTCTTCAGAACTTATTTTTGCTGGCTTTTAGGTGTTTATAATATGACTTGATACAAACTTCTAGCCATTAATACCTTTTAATTATTTTTCTATGGTTTTCTCAAGTTTCTAGCCAAATGGGTGCTTTCTACTACTACTATATTTGAAAAATATCAAACAACAGAATTCTTATTTTTCTTAGTCATTGTTTTGTGCAAGAGCAATCATTCTGAAGTTTGGCATCTTTTTGCTTAAGGGAAGGGGGTGGGGTGCATTATTTGAATTAAATGGCCTTTCCCTTAAATCATCAGCAAATGGTATGAGTTTGCTTCTTTTTCATGGGTTTGCATTTTTCTCTGGTAGTTTACCTTATTAAGGACTTAGCTAATTTTTGGTTGCTCATTATCACAATATTTGAGGTTGTTCATGATTTAGTTAGAAAATGCCTTATTATCACCTTGCATTTATTTTCCTTACTCAAAAAGTTGGACTGAGGTGCTCTATATTTTTGCAGTGGGGCTCTGGTGGTTATAAGTTCACTGGATTTTTGTTAAGCATTTTGGTTATAGTTTTGCCTCTTTAATAATTGATTTCCAGCCTTATTTAGGCTAGACAATTCATTTTACTTTAAAACTGGTCCAAACTAATAGTCTCTGTATTTTTCCTAGGTTCTCTGTTTCATAAGTAAACTAGGAAAAATAGTATTAATCACTGTTCATTAATTTCTAATACCTTCCTGATTTTCTCTAAGTTTTGGTCAAAACATCTTTAAATGAGAAACTACATCATAATTTCTAATGCTGGGGTTCCTACTATTTTTAAACAGTGTCTAAAAGAGGTTTGAATACCCACAAATTTTCTTAAGTCTAGTACAGAAGAAAAACTAATTTTCCTTGACTAAATAAGGTTTAGTGGGTTTCTGTTTTTAATTTTAAACTCTAAAATTGTGAACAGAAAGCATAGGGTTTACTATTTTTAAATGATAGATTGTAACATACAGAGGCTAGCAAAATTGGTTTGACATTTTTTGAGTAAGAATTCATCAAGTTATGAATTTTACAAGTTCTCTGGTTATTTAAAAGAATTTCAGAATCGATTTAAATGAAAACCTACTTTACACTGGGGTCCCTGGATGTTTTCTAAGTTTTTCCTCGCGAATCAGTCCTCAGGCTACTATTCACCAGGGTCTCTGACATTGCAGAAAACCCCTCGGGTTCTTCACCTCCTAACCCGAGGTCCTTAGTTTAACTTAAACAGTAGCCGCGGCGGGGAAAAGGGCGGAGGGGCTTACCGGCGGCGAGACTGCTCCGGTGAAGTGGTCGAGGATGAAGGGGAGGTCCTGGGGATCACAACGGTGTGCGGAACGCCGTCGGAGATGGCCGGAGTCGGTCGGTCCACGCGCGTAGGCGGGGATGCTCGTCGGCGGCGAGGAGACCGGCCTGGCCACGGCGAGATAGTTCAATCAAATGGGTCAGGGAGGTCCACGGGATGCCAGAGAAGACATGAGCGAGAGGAATTGGGCGGAGACTCACCGGATAGCTCGGTCCACGTGCGACGGCGGAAGACCGAAGTCCGGCGAAGTCGATCTCGGGCCTCCGGTGAAGTCCGGCTGGGTCCGAGGGCTTGGCGAGCTTCACTGGCTACTGGTGGAGCTGGCCGAAGCACTGGCTTGGCTTGAGGACGGCTGGGGTGGGCTGGCCACGGTGGCCGAAGCTTGGGCGGCAATGGCGGGCGGAAAGCAAGCTCGCCGGAGCTAAGAAAAGCGGCTGGCCGAAGAGGGTGAGTGCGGGGTGAAGTGAGGCGCGCCTGGGGGGGCTTTATAGGCGCGGGCGGGCACGGCCGAGGGCGAGGACGCGCGGCGGACTTGACCGAACGCCGGGGAGCGCGCGCGCGCGGGTTGGGCGAGCTCTGGCACGCCGGCCAGGGTCGAACACGTGGGAGCACGCGTTCTGCCCAAGTTCTGGCGCGTGTAGTCGCTCATCCGAGCCTGCTCTCGCCTTGGTCAATGCACAAAACCTCTTCCCCTCCCTACAAGCTACCATTCTTGTGTGGAGGTCATAGGATTTTGCCTACTGGTTGCAGAGATATGGAGCCAGGAAATCTGGTCTGTCTCCCTGCGCAAATCCGAGGCAAATCCAAGGTTTAGTCGTGTCTAGGGCTCGCGTCCCAATGCCATCTTCTGGCACACGACAGAGGGGTTAGTTAGGCACATTTTTGTCAATGGGGCCATTAGGATTCGAGTTAAGGATCAAGGTGAACATCCCTGATCTTTGGATCAAGGTCTGATTTTCAGAAATCTGAAATTCAGAATTCTTATCAAGTCCACACATGGAAAGCTTGATTTGGGGTTTTATTTGAGCTATTTTGGCTAAGCTTTCTCAACCTTTCTTGTTGCCCATTAAGTATACTTCAATTTTTATAATTGGCTCAACTCAAAATTTTAAACTTTTCACTCCCCTTTTCTTACTTTTTGAATTTTGCTCATGGGGCTCATTTTGGGATTTTTTAACTAGGGTTGCATAATCTGATCTTTTAAGGGACTTAATTGCTTTGATCATGACACTTTTAAGTATGTACTTTGTGACTTCATCATTACTTAAGTTATTTTGATGCTCATGCTTACTTTGGTTCACATAAAATAATGGTTCTAGGTTTGGCTTTTGAAAGAAAAACCCTGAGTGACACTGGGGTGTCACAGCCTTCCCCCCTTAAAGGAATCTCGTCCCGAGATTCGGGCCAGAGTCCTCCCGGGGTAAAGCGAAGGGTGAGACTAATAGGAAAAGGGTGATGATTGCCATTATTAGGATAAACTGCTCTTCGAATGTCATTCTCTTTGCAACTTCAGAAGGAAGTCCTTTTAAGTTTTTCTTTATAGTTACTTCATTCTGAATTAAGATCATATTTTTGGAAATTAGATTCGAAAGGCAGGAGGAGGGGGGGGGGGGTTGGGGGTGATTACGTACCAGCTTCCTTAGGTAGGCAATCGGGAAAGTTGGATCTCAGGAATTCCTCGGTTTCCCAAGTAGCTTCCTTCTCTGAGTGATTACTCCACTGGACCTTGAACATCTTGATCGATTTAGCCCGAGTTGATCTTTCCTTGCAATCCAGAATCTTGGAAGGGTACTCTTGGTACGAGAGATCTGGCTCTATCTCCAATTCTGGCTCTGCTAAGATTTCAGTCGGCAATTGAACACACTTCTTCAGCTGAGATACATGGAAAACATTGTGAATGGCAGACATCTTTGAAGGTAGCTTCAGCTTGTATGCCACGGGTCCACATGCTTCTATGATCTCATAAGGTCCAATGTAGCGAGGGGCTAGCTTGCCTTTGATCCCAAACCTCTGCATTCCCTTGGTGGGTGATACCTTGAGGTATACAAAACTTCCCACCTCGAACTGGAGAGGTTTCCTTCTTCTATCATGATAACTCTTCTGCCTGGCCTGAGCAGCTTCTAGATTCTTCCTGATTAGCTTGACCTTCCTTTCGGCTTCAGTCACTAAATCAGGTCCAAAAACTTCTCTTTCACCAGACTGAGACCAGTTGAGTGGTGTCCTGCACCTTCTTCCATAGAGAGCTTCAAAAGGTGCCATCTTTAGGCTGGATTGATAACTATTGTTATAAGCAAACTCTGCCAAGGAGAGGTGCTTATCCCAGTTTTTGCCACAATCGATTGCACAAGCTCTCAGCATATCTTCCAGGATTTGGTTTACCCTTTCCGTCTGACCATCAGTCTGTGGGTGGTAAGCTGAACTCCTGATTAGCTTGGTTCCCAAAGACTTTTGCAATTGTTCCCAAAATCTGGCAACAAATTGGGCTCCTCGGTCAGAAACAATGGTCCGAGGTAATCCGTGCAAACACACGATCCGGTCAATATACAATTCTGCATATCTCTGAGCCTTATCAGTGGTGTGCACAGGAAGAAAATGTGCCACTTTCGTCAATCGGTCTACAATAACCCAAATCGAATCATGATGACGAGAGGTGTTGGGCAGACCCACAATGAAATCCATGCTGATGTCGTCCCACTTCCACGAAGGTACGGGTAGTGGTTGCAAGGCTCCAGCTGACTTCAAGTGGCTTGCCTTTACCCTCTGACAGGTGTCACATTCTGATACATACTGGGCTATTTCCCTCTTCATTCTGGTCCACCAGTACAAAGGCTTCAAATCATGGTACATCTTGGTGCTTCCCGGATGCATAGAGAATTTGGAGAGATGAGCTTCATCCAAAATTCTCCTCTTGAGATCCTGGTCTTTAGGAATTACCAATCTGTTTTTGAACCATAACACACCCTTCTCATCCTGGCGGAAACAATTATACTTCTCAACCTTCTGATGGAGATTCTTCTTGATAATCTGCACTCCCTTGTCACTGAGCTGGGCCATAATGATCTGGTCTTGCAAAGCTGGCTCAACAGAAATGTGAGACAAAGAACCAGAGGAAATCACTTCAATTTGCATCTTGCTCAACTCATCACACAAGGTGTTAATGCGAGAATCCATCAGAACACAGTTGCACTGCAACTTCCGACTCAAGGCGTCAGCTACCACATTAGCCTTTCCTGGGTGATAATGTACCTCCAGGTCATAATCCTTGATCAGCTCTAGCCATCTTCTCTGCCTCATGTTAAGATCAGCCTGAGTAAAAATGTACTTGAGGCTCTTATGATCAGTGAAGATGTTGCAGTGGGTCCCCATTAGATAGTGCCTCCACATCTTCAATGCATGAACCACTGCTGCTAACTCAAGGTCATGAGTGGGATAATTTTGCTCATGAGGCCTGAGTGCTCTCGAAGCATAAGCAATGACTCGGTTGTCTTGCATCAAGACACAACCTAGCCCGGTGCCCGAGGCATCACAATATACATCAAAAGGTTTGCTGCTGTCGGGTTGCGCCAATACTGGTGCTGTGGTCAGATGCTGCCTTAATGCATGGAAGGCATCTTCGCACTTCTGACTCCACACAAATTTGACTTCTTTCTTCAGCAATTCAGTTATAGGCTTCGCAATTCGAGAGAAATCCGGAATAAATCTTCGGTAATAACCAGCTAATCCCAGAAAACTCCGAATCTGGCGAACAGTTGTTGGTGGCTTCCAGTTCATCACCTCTTGCACTTTATCAGGATCAACAGCTATTCCAGCCTGAGAGATAGTGTGACCCAAGAATTTGATTTCCTTTAGCCAAAAATCACACTTGGATAACTTGGCATAAAGGTGGTGCTCTCGCAGACGTTGAAGCACTACATGCAAATGCCCGGCATGTTCTTCCTCGTTCTTTGAGTACACCAGAATGTCATCGATGAAAACCACCACGAACTTATCCAATTCCGGCATAAAAACAGAATTCATCAGATACATGAAATATGCTGGTGCATTTGTCAGCCCGAATGACATCACCAAGAATTCATATAGCCCATATCTGGTTGAGAATGCCGTCTTCGGAATATCACTTGCTCGTATTTTAATCTGATGGTAGCCAGAGCGAAGGTCTATCTTGGAAAACACCTTGGCTCCGACCAACTGGTCAAAGAGAACATCAATACGAGGCAAAGGATACTTGTTCTTGATAGTTACCGCATTAAGAGGGCGGTAATCTATACACAGCCTCAAGCTTTCATCCTTCTTCTTCACAAACAGTGCTGGACATCCCCAAGGCGAAGTGCTTGGGCGAATGAAACCCTTATCCAGCAACTCTTGCAATTGCTTCTTCAATTCTGCCAACTCAGCGGGTGGCATTCGGTAGGGCCTTTTGGAAATTGGGGCCGTTCCCGGTTGCAACTCGATGGCGAATTCAATATCCCGGTCTGGTGGCATTCCTGGCAATTCATCAGGAAAGACATCTGCATACTCACAGACTACTGGGATCTTCTTCAGAGGTATTTCCGTCATAGAGAAAGCACATGACTGAGAAGAACCCTGACTAGGCAAAATCAAGGTGAAATTCCCGCAGAAAGGGGAATTAACTTCCACGGTACGACTGGCTACATCAAGCACAACTTGGTGCAAGGTCATCCAATTTGCCCCTAGAATAATGTCCACATTCTCCAATCCCAACACAAGAAGAGTGGTTTTGATAATGTGGCTTCCCAGTTGAATAGGCACACTTTGGTTTAATTGATTAGTTGCAATTTTACCCCCAGGTGTGACTATCATGAATGACCCTTTTGAGTGAGAGAATGGCAGTTTGCAATTAGCACTGAACCTTTGGCTAATGAAACTATGAGATGCACCAGAATCAAACAGAATTAAAGCAGGTTGATTATAAACTGAAAAGATACCAGTCATGATAGGAGCTCCTTCTGGCACTTCCTCAAGAGCAGTGAAGTTGAGCTTCCCTTGCCTGACTTGCACCTTCTGCTTTCTTCCCTTGTCTTGATTTGGTGCTGGCATCTGCCTCTGCTGGTTCCTGGGACAATTCTTAGCATAGTGGCCCACATTGCCACAAGTGAAACACTTGTTCCCATTGCCCTGGCGGAACTGCTGCTGCTGTGGAGGCTGATTGTTCCTTGGGGCGGGAGCTGGGTAGCGGTTGGGTGTCGGCTGCTGCTGCTGCTGCTGAGGTGGCCTGATCACCCATCTGCCTGCCTGCTGCTGAAAACCCCTGCTCTGATTGTGAGAAACAATCCGGAACCTCTGAGCTTGAGCGGATGGTGCTGCCATTGGTGCCTTTCTCTTCTTCTCTGCCCGGTGAGCAACAATGCAATCCTCCTGGGAGATGGCCATATTGACCAACTCATTGAAGCTATCAGCCCGGACAGTGTTGAGTCGTTCCCGCAGCTTGGTATTGAGACCCCTGCGGAAGCGATCCCTCTTTTTCTCATCAGAATCAGCATGATACCCTGCATACTGGCATAAGTCGTTGAAGGCTTGCGCATACTGCAGTACCGTGCGGGTTCCTTGATTGAGGGCCAGAAACTCATTCAACTTCCGATCAAGAATGCCAGCTGGAATGTGGTGTCCTCTGAAGGCAGTCTTGAATTCCTCCCAAGATACCTCACGATCATCAGGGAGCATAGCACGGAAGTGATCCCACCAAGTCCGAGCAGATCCGCGAAGCTGCTGCGCGGCGAAGCGGGTCTTGGTAGCATCAGGGCAGTCTCCCGTGAGGAGGGGAAACATGGACTCGACGATGCGAAGCCATACGTCGGCGTCCAACGGATCCTCTGCCTTGGCGAATAAGGGCGGCTGCGTGCTCAGAAACTCCTGGTATGTTGCCATAGCCGGAGGTCGCTGAGGCTGGCCTCCACCATGCTGCTGGGGGTGGGGCTGCCGCTGCAAGAGCTGTCGCAGAATCTCATTCTGCTGGGCCATCAGCTCCTGCACTGTGGGAGCTGGAGGAGGTGGCGGGGGAACCTGCTCGTTCTGCCCGCGACGCTGCCTAGCTGCCATCTGAAAACAGAGATTGTCGCCATTGTTATCCCAACTCACAATTTCGAACGGCAAGATATCATTTCATATAGAAGAAAAAGAATGCCATAATCATAATATCAGGTTCGAAATGAAGATAACATGGTGACAAGGATCCCACAGATTCCAAAAGTTCACAGGGTTACATTAATCAGGGGAAGGTACCCACAAGCCTAGTCCAAAATATGATACTACTAAGCTCGCATAGGTTTCTATCCACCGAAAATGTCAAAGTGACTGCTTAACCCTGAGCGGTGGAAGCGACACTAGATGCGGGTGAAGGGGGCATCGCGGAGGTAGTCCCATTGGCACCAGGGGCTGGTCCTAGCTCCTCGGGAGCCTCTTCTCCCTCGCTTCCTGCTCCATTGGCCTCCATCTCCAGGTGGTGCATGTCCAAGTGGTCGTTTGCTTCCTCGAGTTCCCTCTGCACATCGTGAAGCTGGTTCTCCAAGACATCAATAGTGTTGTCTCGGATCTCCACTTGCTGCTCCAGGGTAGCGATACGCTGGTTCAGCCTCTCCACCTACAGATCCTTTTCCACCAACTCTGTGGATAGGTCGACCACAAAATCTTCCCGACTGTCGAGAGTGAGCTTGGCAGTCCGAGCGGTGTTAGCAAGAAGTGTCATAACATCGCTCTGAAGGGCCTGAAGGCGGTACAGCGCACTCATGCACTGAACGGTGACCCTCCCAACCAAGTCAGGATACATGGCCCACACATCCTTCACATGGCTCACGCGGTTACACCACATGGGATCATCCTTCCTCTCAGCAGGGAAGAGCCCCAAAGGGTGCATCACCATCTCCAGGGGATGGTAGCCACAGAAAGTCGTCAGAGCCTTCATGGCTGCTGCCTCAACGGTGTCGTCCGTCCTGAGTCCGGTCGTCTCAGAGTCAAGAGAACGCCAACCCGGCTGAAGGGGATGAGCCTCCAAAGTCAGCCAGACCCGACAACGAGGTACCCGATGCTCCTCATACAACTGCACCGTGTACAAAGGGGGCGTAGGGTAACCGGCGGAGTTAAGCACTTCCCACAAGATGGAGGGAAAGCCATCACGAGAAAGGAAGTCGGAACTGAAACGAGAGTCTCCTCCACTAGCGGGGGTGGGTGAATTCATCTGCGGAAGGGAATCAAAGATAAAGATTATGGTGGAAGGAAAAAGAAAAAGAGAGCCCGAACGGTTTTAAAGAAAAAGGGGTTAGCTCCAATTTTAATTCCTCTTTATGTTTTATAATGCATGCATGCTGGAAGAAACGTTGCCTCTCAAAAAGAAAATAGGGTGCCTTTTTAGGGCATCCTAAAATATAGGTATTGGCCCACGGGGCCTAATTAATTAGCCACCTATTTCCCTTTATGCCTAAGGCCTTTCGTCCTAGGTCTAGCGGTCTAGTCCTGACGATCTATTAGCAGTTTCTAGGCAAGTTTTAGATTTTGAAAATTGGTATTCTTGGTTTATTGTTTTTCTCTGTGGTGGAATTTGCTCCGATACCAGCTGTGGCAGAACCACCCGAATTATTCCAGCTTAAGTGCCTAAGTCATGCCTCACGGGCCGTGACACACTTAAATCGGAATAACCCGTTGGTCCTTCAGATCTAGTCTGATAGAGCCACTTAACCAGGATCAAATTCCACAATCTCACTCGAAGGTGAGTCACAGAAGAAATACAATAAAACAGGAATCCTCAAATTAAGTACTGAATTATTACATAAATCGGAGTTCTGGAGTAGCAAATAAAGTTCATTAAGTAAAGTGCAGCGGATAATCGATGTCGTCGGTAATGAGGAAATGGGCAAGGCCTAGCCCACTACTCCTCATGCTCCTCTCCTGCCGGAGCAACATCCCACTCGACCGTCCAACCCGGTGGCAGGGTGGTAGGCCAAGTCACACCATCAACCAGATCCTGCATGGTACCTGCAAAAATGGTGCCACAAGCAAGGCTGAGTATACTAATACTCAGCTAGACTTACCCGGTGTGAGGAGTCTACTCCTCTACCTCTAGACTATGCAGCTGTTTGGCTGAGGGGTTTGGTTTGCCAAAAGCACTAGCTGTTACTAAAATCAATTTTTAGCTTTACAAATTTTATCATCATTAGCCTAGCTAGATTTGCTCCTTCTAAGCATACATGGTAACATTCATTTAGTTCAAACAACAAGTTATCTCATATAACCACATTTCACTTCTTACTCGATGCAGTACAAGGAATCAAGCAGTCTCATTAGCTGCGAGAAGCAGACGATTCGAATCGAGTTTTAAAACCTTGCAAGGTAAACCTAAACACACGGCATGTCAGGGCACTCCGACCCTACACATGACAACCGTCCCCATCGATTCCCCGTTCGCGTCCAGGCCTCACCGCCTTGGCATACAAGGCTCCACTGACCCCGGCTGCCGCCGTGCAGTGACCGCACTTGTACCCACCATAGCTAGCATGGGAGACCCAGCCTCAGGTCGCATGAGGGATAAAGTCCGCGCCCGGCTTCACTCAGGTACTAGGTTTACCGGTTACCATTTTTCCCGGCATGTGTTTAGTACGTTCAAAAGCTTGACTCAGGTATCCACACATTAATCCTTAATTCATTTTCCCGCCTCATAGACAAGGCATCCTCCCTGGATCCAAGTCCATAGACCAACATCTGTCCCGTTATCAAGATGAATACAACCAATTCCTGACCTCGCGCGAGTGCTAGAAAAATCACTCGACTTCTACCGAGATCCTGATTAGCAAGCAACTACTCGACCTAGCATACTAGTATTCATCTCAAAAAGGAGTCCTAAGTTCATGCATCTAGAGGTTTCAAGCAATTCCTACACTTAAGTGCACATTACAAACCTACAAGCATTAAGTGTAGTAAAATAGCATAATTAATAGGTTATGCATAAAACCGGGGCTTGCCTTCAATTGCTGGGGCTGCGGGGAGATCCTCAATGGCAGCCTCTGAAGCCTGCTCCTGGTCTTCCTCTTGGACAGGTCCTTGCTCGGGGATGAGCACGTACTCTCCGTCGGCAAGATTACAATCTAATGAATGCAATGTGTAAGATATATGCATGATATGATATGTGCTTTTAGAAATCATAACTTAAAAGGTGTATGATCTTTCTTGAGTTAAACAAAGTTAACTTTACTTATGCAAGACCCTTGGGTGGTATACTTGGTAAATTAAGTTAAACATTTAGCTAAGGCAAGTGGTAGGTTTTACTTTTAGGGGTTCCACTGAATTCTTTTAAGTCTTAGGGATAATGATAAGTACTCAAGTTAGACTTATTGAGGTGGGGTTTATTTCCTCTTTCTTTTTCTTTATTCTCTTTAATGTTTTGGAGTAGGTTTGAACTACAAGTTGCTTTTATAAAATTCTAAAAATTCTGTAAAAATTATAGTGGCTTGCTACTGATGTATGTTTCTCTTTCTTAAAATTTGGGGATCAGAAGGTGAATAGTTTTCTCTGCACAAAATTATTAAGTTCTAGGGTAGAAGAGGTGCTTTGAACTACAACTAATATTTAACAGTGGGTATTTCTTCAGAACTTATTTTTGCTGGCTTTTAGGTGTTTATAATATGACTTGATACAAACTTCTAGCCATTAATACCTTTTAATTATTTTTCTATGGTTTTCTCAAGTTTCTAGCCAAATGGGTGCTTTCTACTACTACTATATTTGAAAAATATCAAACAACAGAATTCTTATTTTTCTTAGTCATTGTTTTGTGCAAGAGCAATCATTCTGAAGTTTGGCATCTTTTTGCTTAAGGGAAGGGGGTGGGGTGCATTATTTGAATTAAATGGCCTTTCCCTTAAATCATCAGCAAATGGTATGAGTTTGCTTCTTTTTCATGGGTTTGCATTTTTCTCTGGTAGTTTACCTTATTAAGGACTTAGCTAATTTTTGGTTGCTCATTATCACAATATTTGAGGTTGTTCATGATTTAGTTAGAAAATGCCTTATTATCACCTTGCATTTACTTTCCTTACTCAAAAAGTTGGACTGAGGTGCTCTATATTTTTGCAGTGGGGCTCTGGTGGTTATAAGTTCACTGGATTTTTGTTAAGCATTTTGGTTATAGTTTTGCCTCTTTAATAATTGATTTCCAGCCTTATTTAGGCTAGACAATTCATTTTACTTTAAAACTGGTCCAAACTAATAGTCTCTGTATTTTTCCTAGGTTCTCTGTTTCATAAGTAAACTAGGAAAAATAGTATTAATCACTGTTCATTAATTTATAATACCTTCCTGATTTTCTCTAAGTTTTGGTCAAAACATCTTTAAATGAGAAACTACATCATAATTTCTAATGCTGGGGTTCCTACTATTTTTAAACAGTGTCTAAAAGAGGTTTGAATACCCACAAATTTTCTTAAGTCTAGTACAGAAGAAAAACTAATTTTCCTTGATTAAATAAGGTTTAGTGGGTTTCTGTTTTTAATTTTAAACTCTAAAATTGTGAACAGAAAGCATAGGGTTTACTATTTTTAAATGATAGAATGTAACATACAGAGGCTAGCAAAATTGGTTTGACATTTTTTGAGTAAGAATTCATCAAGTTATGAATTTTACAAGTTCTCTGGTTATTTAAAAGAATTTCAGAATCGATTTAAATGAAAACCTACTTTACACTGGGGTCCCTAGATGTTTTCTAAGTTTTTCCTCGCGAATCAGTCCTCAGGCTACTATTCACCAGGGTCTCTGACATTGCAGAAAACCCCTCGGGTTCTTCACCTCCTAACCCGAGGTCCTTAGTTTAACTTAAACAGTAGCCGCGGCGGGGAAAAGGGCGGAGGGGCTTACCGGCGGCGAGACTGCTCCGGTGAAGTGGTCGAGGATGAAGGGGAGGTCCTGGGGATCACAACGGTGTGCGGAACGCCGTCGGAGATGGCCGGAGTCGGTCGGTCCACGCGCGCAGGCGGGGATGCTCGTCGGCGGCGAGGAGACCGGCCTGGCCACGGCGAGATAGTTCAATCAAATGGGTCAGGGAGGTCCACGGGATGCGAGAGAAGACATGAGCGAGAGGAATTGGGCGGAGACTCACCGGATAGCTCGGTCCACGTGCGACGGCGGAAGACCGAAGTCCGGCGAAGTCGATCTCGGGCCTCCGGTGAAGTCCGGCTGGGTCCGAGGGCTTGGCGAGCTTCACTGGCTACTGGTGGAGCTGGCCGAAGCACTGGCTTGGCTTGAGGACGGCTGGGGTGGGCTGGCCACGGTGGCCGAAGCTTGGGCGGCAATGGCGGGCGGAAAGCAAGCTCGCCGGAGCTAAGAAAAGCGGCTGGCCGAAGAGGGTGAGTGCGGGGTGAAGTGAGGCGCGCCTGGGGGGGCTTTATAGGCGCGGGCGGGCACGGCCGAGGGCGAGGACGCGCGGCGGACTTGACCGAACGCCGGGGAGCGCGCGCGCGGGTTGGGCGAGCTCTGGCACGCCGGCCAGGGTCGAACACGTGGGAGCACGCGTTCTGCCCAAGTTCTGGCGCGTGTAGTCGCTCATCCGAGCCTGCTCTCGCCTTGGTCAATGCACAAAACCTCTTCCCCTCCCTACAAGCTACCATTCTTGTGTGGAGGTCATAGGATTTTGCCTACTGGTTGCAGAGATATGGAGCCAGGAAATCTGGTCTGTCTCCCTGCGCAAATCCGAGGCAAATCCAAGGTTTAGTCATGTCTAGGGCTCGCGTCCCAATGCCATCTTCTGGCACACGACAGAGGGGTTAGTTAGGCACATTTTTGTCAATGGGGCCATTAGGATTCGAGTTAAGGATCAAGGTGAACATCCCTGATCTTTGGATCAAGGTCTGATTTTCAGAAATCTGAAATTCAGAATTCTTATCAAGTCCACACATGGAAAGCTTGATTTGGGGTTTTATTTGAGCTATTTTGGCTAAGCTTTCTCAACCTTTCTTGTTGCCCATTAAGTATACTTCAATTTTTATAATTGGCTCAACTCAAAATTTTAAACTTTTCACTCCCCTTTTCTTACTTTTTGAATTTTGCTCATGGGGCTCATTTTGGGATTTTTTAACTAGGGTTGCATAATCTGATCTTTTAAGGGACTTAATTGCTTTAATCATGACACTTTTAAGTATGTACTTGGTGACTTCATCATTACTTAAGTTATTTTGATGCTCATGCTTACTTTGGTTCACATAAAATAATGGTTCTAGGTTTGGCTTTTGAAAGAAAAACCCTGAGTGACACTGGGGTGTCACATCATCATTCAAAATCTTTAAACTAGAAATTGATTCACGGCACACATATAATTCAGAGGATAGAATTTCATTCCTTTTAGTTTCTAAAGCAAGAGATTTCTGTACACTAACAAATTTATCATGCTCTTCATACAAAATGTCTTCTTGCTTCTCTAAAAGTCTATCCTTTTCATTTAAAGCATCAATTAACTCATTAATTTTATCTACTTTTGATCTATCTAAGCCCTTAAATAATTCAGTATAGTCTACTTCATCATCACTAGATTCATCATCGCTTGAAGTAGTATACTTAGGAGTTTCTCGAACGCTTACCTATTTCTCCTTTGCCATGAGGCAGGTGTGGCGTTCGTTGGGGAAGAGAGAAGACTTATTGAAGGCTGAGACAGCGAGTCCTTCGTCGTCGGAATCGGAAGACGAGCAGTCTGAGTCCCATTCCTTTTCGATGTGTGCCTCGCCCTTTGCCTTCCTATAGCTCTTTTTCTTCTCTTTCTTCCTGCCCTTTCCTTGTTCTTGGTCACTAGAGTTATCGGGACAATTTGCTATAAAATGACCAGTCTTACCGCACTTGAAGCAGGAGCGCTTTCCCTTTGCTTTGTTCTTATTAGGGTACTCCTTGCGTCCTTTCAATGCAACCTTGAAGCGCTTTATGATTAGGGCCATCTCATCCTCGTTTAGCCTGGCTGCCTCAACTTGTGCCACGTTGCTAGGTAGCGCCTCCCTGCTACTTGTTGCCTTGAGAGCAACGGGTTGAGGCTCATAGACGGGCATTGGGCCATTGAGAGCGTCATCCACGTACTGCGCTTCCTTAACCATCATCCGCCCGCTCACAAATTTCCCAAGAATCTCCTCGAGAGTCATCTTTGTGTACCTGGGATTTTCACGAATGAGGTTCACAAGATGAGGATCAATAACAGTGAAGGACCTGAGCATGAGTCGGACAACGTTGTGGTCCGTCCATCTCGTGCTTCCATAGCTCCTGATCTTGTTGACCAGGGTCTTGAGCCTGTTGTACGTTTGTGTTGGCTCCTCTCCCCTGATCATTACGAACCTTCCAAGCTCGCCTTCCACCAACTCCATCTTGGTGATCATGGTGGCATCATTCCCTCCATGAGAAATCTTGAGGGTGTCCCAGATTTGCTTGGCGTTGTCCAAGCCGCTCACTTTATTGTACTCGTCCCTGCACAAGGATGCTAGCAAAACAGTG
Organism: Zea luxurians; assembly: GCA_029449295.1. Classification (NCBI taxonomy): domain Eukaryota; kingdom Viridiplantae; phylum Streptophyta; class Magnoliopsida; order Poales; family Poaceae; genus Zea; species Zea luxurians. Next base: position 87,434,816 of record JAOPSE010000001.1, on the reverse strand, counting down.
GTCGCTTGTGCATTTTTATGGATTTGCTCATTAATGAAAACGGGGTTGTCAGTACTATCAAAATGCATTCCGTTTTCAACAATCTCCCAAATACTTGGATGGAGAGAAAATAGGTGACTACGCATTTTGTGACTCCAAAATGAGTAGTCTTCTCCATCAAAGTGCGGAGGTTTCCCAAGTGGAATTGAAAGTAAATGAGCATTGGAATTAAAAGGAATACGAGAATAATCAAATGAATAGTTTGAGTTAACCAATTTCTTTTTCTCGTCGTAATCGTCGTCTCTTAGGGAAGAAGAAGACTCGTCACTGTCGTAGTAGACGATCTTCTTGATGCGCCTCTTCTTCTTCCCGTCCATCTTCTTATGACTTGAGCCAGAGTCAGTGGGCTTGTCGTCCCTCGGCTCGTTGAGGAAGGACTCCTTCTCCTTGTCGTTGACCACCATCCCCTTTCCCTTAGGATCCATCTCTTCGGGCGATTAGTCCCTTTCATTAAGAGAACGGCTTTGATACCAATTGAGAGCACCTAGAGGGGGTGAATAGGTGATCCTGTAAAATTCAACAACTAATAGCCACAAAACTTGGTTAAGTGTTAGAAAGATAAAACCAAGTGGCTATAGAGCGAGCTCTTGCGAGTCACAATAATCACACAGAAAAGCAATCACAAGAGACACACGAGTTATCCCGTGGTTTGGCCAAGTATAACACTTGCCTACTTCCACATTGTGGCGTCCCAATGGATGAGGGTTGCACTCAACCCCTTTCAAGTGATCCAATGATCAACTTGAATACCACGATGTTCTTCTTTCTTATACTTTCTCCCGTTTGCGAGGAATCTCCACAACTTGGAGCCTCTCGCCCTTACAATTGATGATCACAAAGAAGCACGGAAGTAAGGGAGGGAAGAGCAACACACACAAGACTCAAAACCAGAGCACAATCATGCACACAAGCCACAACTTGAGCTCAAAACACAACTCAAGGAGTTCTCTACTCAATTGGAGCTCAAGTCACTATCTCAAAGAATCGAATGCGCGAGATGGAGTCTTGGTACTTAGGAATGATCAAAGAATGCTTGGGTTACTCCTCCATGTGCCTAGGGGTCCCTTTTAAAGCCCCATGGCAGCTAGGAGCCGTTGGAGGCATTCTTGGAAGGCCAAAGTTGCCTTCTATCGGGTGGCGCACCGGACAGTCCGGTGCACCACCGGACAACCACTGTTCATGTCCGGTGCGCGATTATCTTCCATTCCTGGCGCAGCCGACCGTTGCAACTTCGCGCTGGTTGGCGCACCGGACACTGTCCGGTGCACACCGGACAGTCCGGTGCCCCCAGCCGATCGTTGGAGCGGGCCACGCGTTGCCCGCGGATTTGGCGGCCGACCGTTGCGCAGGAGGCTGTTGGCTCAACGGACAGTCCGGTGAGTTATAGCCGTACACCACCGAAGTTTTCCCGAGAGCGCCAGTTCGCCGGAAGCCTGTCTGGCACACTGGACACTGTTCGGTGCACCACCGGACAGTCCGGTGCACCCAGACCGAGCAGCAATTGGCTGTACACAGCCAAATCTTTTCCAATCCTTTTTCTTCTATTTCTCTCACTTAGATACAATGCATTAGTACCCAAATCAATGTACTAAGTCTTAGAAACTTACCTTCTTGTTGATTTGCACTTCATTCATCATTTGGCATACAATAACCCACTTAATATGTGTTGGACACTTAATCACCAAAATATACTAGAAATGGCCCAAGGGCACATTTCCCTTTCAGTTTCTTACAAAAGCAAAATTGTATACAGAGAATCTAAAGTCTTAACAAATAAGCTCTAGGCATCCTCTTTTAAAACTTTATCGGCAACTTCGTTCAGTAATCTGTTGACATCTTTGTCAATGGCTTCATTAGCAATCCTAATTACATCGAGCACCCCCTTTAGAGATGGATTAGCTTAAGGGTCGTATGGCTCCGGAGGGGAGAAAGCTCAGTTGTACCACAATACAAGTGTCAGTTACTACCGAAGCTAAAATAATTTACGAAGCTAAATCATGAAAGATATACCTATAAGTCTAGCATGTTCAACAGCTTCATCAATTCTTCTGACCTCTTCCAAGGCGTCATAAGACTCTTTCTCATTCTTTCTGATAGCTTCATTAGCTATCTCTCGGCCACCCTTCAACCATACTTCGGAATATAACTTTTCGCTTAGTGCAGTGGCTTCGGCCGAAGGGTTTTTTGTATCGTCGGCTGAAAGCTGGAATTCTGGCTGAATCACAGACTTGGCATGTAAGTAGCCGACCTTTTCAGGGATCGACACGGCCCCACGGGCACCGACAAAGGCACAGAAATCTCCTCTGTCACTGAGAATCTCTTCCAAAGCTTTGGCTTTGCTGTTAATCCACCGGATAACTCTGTCAGGATCACCGCGGATAAAGTTCTTCTCTGCGGAAAACACACCAACTTTAGATAAGCTATTCTTCAAATTCTTGGCACATTCTGTAGCAACATTGTAGCATTCCTCTTTAGCTTCACGAAGCTCTTCAATAATTTTCTCCACTCTCAATCATTCTATATCAGATATCTCACGTTTTGTTAGCTCCACATTAAAATTTTCAGTTACTTCGCCAAGTTTCTTTTCTAATTCTTGTACTTCAGATCTATGCAATTCTGCTTGAGTAGACAGCTTAGCTTCGCTGGATTTTAGCCTTTCGACCAAAGAGAGCAGAATCTTATCCTTTTCAAGAGCTTCGTTCCTCAAAGTCATAACCTCCGATCGAAGGTTTCCAATTGCCATCTGGTAGCTTTCATCCTCTGCATCTTTTTGAGCTTTTAGAGCTTTACTAAGAATTAGACCCTGCTAAACAAAGAATGGAAAAATAATAACAATAAGAATTACCACAAAAATAGTTCACCATAACAAAAATTATCAAACTCGAAGCCAAAATGTACAAACCTTCAAGCTGTTGTAGGTGAGGCTATCCGCAAGCTGATCCTTCGTCATCGCAGACATACCACCCTCAAGCTTTGGATACCCCATGTTATCCATCATCTCTTGGTAAACATTAATTTCCTTACTATCTAGTAGATAGTAAAGGAAGTCATCCTATTGTTCCCTCCGTATACCAAAGACCCTTGGGGGTATTTCAGCTCCTTAGCATAATGTTGTGGTTCGGCAAGTTGCTCTGTTGATTGCTATTTTCTCGAAGCATGTCGAACAATATAGTTCAAATCACCCTAGGGAGGTGCTTCGGGAGCAGGTGACGTGGGTTTTTCTGGAAGACTCTCTCCCACCAGCTTTATTGGCACAGCTCCCGAAGGTCCTGCTTCGACATGAATAGTCCAATATAGCCCAATTGCTAATGATGCAATTCACACAAGACAGTTTATCATAGTTTATAATCCATATATTGCTATATGGAGGCCAGCTCATCATTAAGCGCCGAGCCACACATAGGCGTCGTTGCCACACTTTAACCATAGGGCAACTCACCTTCTTACCTGAGCGTAGGTGCGTCGTTGTAATTACATTACACTTCTCAGTATTCCCATGTCTGTATACCCATACAAATCCATGGGGTACCGAATTCCCAGAAAAGTATTTTCTCCACATCGTAACTTTCATATATACATATGTGGAACATGTATATATTCAAGCGCTTTTTATGTTCTTCCCTAGACCGACGGTTGTTCGGTCATGCTCTCACATTTCACCTTACCTGAGTGTTGATCCATTCAAGACTGAATGGCCTCAAAAATAACAATACACATGTATGCAATACCCTTGGTTGTGGGTTAGTGGTTTTAAATAAGCCACCTGATACTCCTTAGTTTAGGGCTTAACAGAGGATGTCGCTAGCATTATAGTTTTTCAAACTGTTTTTCAAAACCAAACAATGTGCTTAGTTGAAAATAGGTTTTCTAAAACCAAAACTTTGTTTTAAAATATGTATGTGACCATATTATACTTAATCATGCTCTGATACTAGCTGTGGTAGAACCTACCAAGTTATTGGGCCCACATGCACCTATCCTTGTCTCAAAGACATCAGACGGCTATGCATGTGCACCAGATAACTTAGCAGGTTCTGTCCGAGTGTCCCAAGGACCCGGATAAACCACTCACAACCAGGATCGCAAGATTAAGTAAACACCAATCACACACCAACAATTTGCAGCAGAAATCTTATTACCAAATTTTACAAGTTACATCAAGTTTACATTGTACCTAATCGGAGTGATTACAAGGTGATTCAAGAAATAGCTTTGAACTGTTATAAATTATTTATAGTTTTGAAATATATGCTAGCTCAAGTGACCATCCTCAATAAGAAGTATAGAAGAGGTACTTAGACTTATAAGTAGGCCGAGCCCACCAGCACTTAGCACCATCCACAACAACACACTTCTATTTTCGGTTCTTCCTCCTGCTTGGGAACCACCTTTGCACAAAAGTAGCAAAGCTCCGTAGGCTCTTCACCTAAAACAACATGGGACAAAGCCCTAAGTATGAAGTGTACTTTCGCATGTCTTACCCGACTAAGGAAAAAGACTCTCAAGGATATGCTGGATTTAGGAATGAAGGAGAGGCTCTTAGCAAGAATCAACTTAGATACTTTTGCAGAAATAGCTTACTAAAGTGAGTCCTTACTTTCAATATTTTGATGCCAGATTAAATATTAATAGACTCTGGTTGCACCTAGTCTAATTTCACCATCTCATCAATACAACATCATTTTTACTCATAATGTTTACATCCTGACTTAGGTTGTAGGTCAGAGATCAAGTCTCCACTCTTCGGGGATATAACGGCGATCCGAATCGATTTACTCAGCTGAGGATCTCTAACCACATGACATATGTAGCACTTAACCCTTGCATATGTCAACCGTTCCCATAGATCCTCCACAACGTGAACCGGTCCGCGCTACCCGGGAGCACAATACTCCTCCATCCAGCCTCCAGCCAGGAGGGTACACGCTACTCCCACCATCTCCCATGCCCAGTGCGTGGTTGTCTTTTCATGTATGGAATAGCCGGGTTCAAGCTTACCCTATCCCATATCCAGGGCATGTGGCCAGTTAAGATAGTCCTTGATCATACAGGACTACATACGCATCCAATCCTTAATTAACCTGGGTGGAGCATCACCTGTTCCTAGCCAAAGTCTCGAGTTAAGTACTTCCACCCTTAGGATTGTTTTGTGTTCCTAAGGATGAAAAGAGCATTATAGGGAACTTTGCAGTAAGATCCCACCATGCTCCCAATGAAAATATTCTTGCAGGTAGATGCCATCCTTCCTCAGGATAAACCTGAGCTAGGCATAAATGCAAAGGACAAACTCTATCTGCTTATAAGCAGGGCTAAGCATTTTTTTGTAAATCATATTTTGATACTTCACCAGAAGTATCTATAAAAGGAATGGATTTCAAGGTAGCCAATGCATCAAAGGGTTTCCAAGCAACTCCTATAAACCTAATGCACATTTTCACTAGACTTAAAGTGTGTAAAAATAATTTAAAAACACAAGGAAGGGGTTGCATGCACCGGGCTTGCCTAGAAGAAACACTAGGTTAGTGTTTGTTAGATGTCGATCACTTGACGATCAGCCTTTGTTCCGATACTTGCTTCGTCCATCCATCTTCAGGTTAATCCATCAACATCATCTTGCGGAGAAGCTCACGCTTTCTAGCATCTTGTGGTCGTCTCAATTCTGGTCCTCCGCATCACATGATTAATTATCGTACCTAAATGATTTGCATAATGCACATGAATGCATATAAACAGGAATATCACAAACCTAAATAATGCTACACGACAGCGAATTAAACACCTAGCGGCGAGGCATTGTACCATTTCGTACGGAAACTCTAGTTATCGATTTACGACTACGCAATGATTACGCTTCTCTAGATTAACCGAATCTAACGCAAATATCACAAAACAACAACCTATATACATTTAATACAATTATCCTAAACACAACTTATCAGCTAATTAATTAAATTCTAAACTTATTTCTCGCTTTATAAATTATACCACATCACTCACAAAGAACTATTTTAATTTTATTTCACACCTCACATATTTTACATGTCAACAATTAATCAAACATTTCAGGTTTGACTACCAAAATATCCTACAAAATCAACGATGATAGCCTTATCGGATAATCGTTTGGATTACTAAATCAATTCTTTATGATACTAACTCTCCTTACACAATAATCATTTTAAACTTGAGTTTTGCACGACACGGCCACTTCATACTTATGTACACACTCCATTGATGCATGAAGCGAGGCATCACGATATACATTGAATACCTCGACAACGCATCCGTGCTAAAAATAAAATAATCTTCACAAACAACTAATTCAACCAATCAATTCATCAGACCAGTTAATAAGAATATCAAATCAGCTTACCGTTCCAATAGCTGACTCGAATCCGTGAGATCAGTAATGGTTCCCCGATTCAGGCAATTTGTCGAGCGCTTGGTGAACATCATACAAGGTAAGTCCGATGCAGCGCTGCGTGGTGGAGATCGACAGCCGGCTGTCGACGAGTGCGCGGAGTCTTACAGAACCATGATGCTGAAGATGGCATGGTAACAAGCGAACACGTGGTTGAGTGTCGACAAGGTGTCCAAATGCTGCGAGGTGATGACGTGGTCGAAGAAGACAACCAATATCATGCGAGATCGATGGCAGCGCTTCCACCGACGGCGACCAGGAAAGGGAACTTGGCCACACAGATTAGGCGAGCACTTGGGATTGAGCTCAACTAGAGGAGAGCAGGGACGCATTGGTGGAGATAACCGGTGGCAGGCGCACCAGGGGCACGATCGGAGGCGAGGACGATGATGAGGCAGAGGTCTCACGAGCTCACAATAGTAGTTGGCTAGAGAATAATGTCTTGGCAAGCACGACCAGGGAGGTGAGCAAGGGGCAGAGGGCATCGATGTCCTTCGACCAGAGACCGAAGCACATAGCACGACAGGACTTAGCCGCGGCGAGTTCGGCCGACGAGGGGAGCAGGGAACACGACGGTCAGCCGATCGATGACCGGAGCATGGCGCGATAGACTGGGGATGTCGTGATGGCCGACGAACTCTGATGGCCAAGCACACGGAACGACGGCACCCGCGAGCTAGGGAACAACGGCGAGGTCGTGGCCGGGCCGGACGAGGAGCACGCGGCCAACACCAAGGGCGAGCGTTGGAGTAAGGGGCTAGGGCCAGCGCCGAGAGCTGCAGCCCAAATGTCCACGCATAGGGCAAAGCTGCTGGGCGAGCGATCAAATTGGGACAATAGATGTCGGCTCCACTTCTACCAAACTGGGTGGGTCAGCGCTGAGAACTGGAGGGAGCACGACTAGGCTGGGCGACTGGGCGTCGAGCGCCAGGAAGACGGAGCGCGCGTGGCAAGCACCGGCGAGTAGTAGGGGCGCAGCCATGGGAAGAGTGAGCTGAGGGAGCTCAGCTACTTGTAGGGAAGAGCACGACGGCCAAGGAACCGAGCTCATCAAGGGATCCAGCCGGGCGCCATGGGAGCTGCGCGGACCTAGCAAAATCCGAGCAGGGAGGGAGCGCCGTGGGGAAGAGTCGTTTGGCTGGGGAGAAGGAGCTGGGCTAGCACGTAGCGGCCATGGGAGATGGCATGGAGACGGAGCTTCGGCCATGGAAAAACAGGGGCGTGCGGCGATGGGAGATGAAGACTTGGGCGACGACAGCAGATTTTTCTCTGCGACGGCTGGAGATAACCACGGCTGGGCGGCGGGATTTCTCCACTAGTCTTGAGCGGCGCAGGGATAGGCTTGAGGGAGAGCGGAGAAAAATCTCCAGCCGGCAGGGGATAGGGACGGCTGGAAAAAATCAGAAAAGAGAGAGAATAGCGGGAGAGAGAGAGAGGATATTTTCATTTCCATTTTTGTTATTTTCTCTCTCGCGCAAAAACGCCTGCCAAAGTACCATGGTTCAAAAGATTTTGAAGAGCCAAATTAGATCAGGCTACAGTATTTAGACAATATTTAAAACAACACTGGTTTAGTCGAAATCGGATAAAAATTCATCTGTTATCTAAACACAGTTGATTTTATTATCTTATAGAGTGTGCTGAAGAATAAATGGACCCATAACCTCGCACACGATTTTTCTCGGACAATGCGCAATTTCTCGGTTGACGAGGGGGAACAGAATTATTCGTACCGAAAACCCTAGTCGTCGGGTTCTGATTAATTTGTTTGGGATAAAATCATCCGAGTGGGTCGGGCTTCTGAATTCGTATTCGCGCGAGCGATGAATTTTAAATAATCACCGGACGCACTGATTTTTAGAACAACTATGTTTCGAACATCACGAAAATTTAGAAAGAGCCCAGATAAATAAAAACGATGGTCTAACTCGCGATAGACGAGACAGATTAAGACAGAGAGACTGTTATTTAGTTCGCGCCAGTGATCGATCATTTAATCTAACGCCAACGATCACATGCTGAGGGGAACGATTCACTTAATCAGCTGGCGCATCATTCTGTTTGGATAACGCGGCCTCCAAATTGTTCATAAAATCAGAAGTCTTCTGGTTTCCTTATTCACTTACGCGCGTGATCCGAACAGTTCAAAATTTGCCAGCAACCGAAGATTCGATAATCCAAACGCTTCATGACACCTTTTTTATCGCGTAGATTATCAAAATAAGTACGACACCAAATGTGACGGAACCTCCCAAGTCATTAGGCCCACCTACAGTTGTCCTTGTCCAACGGGCCTCAGACAACCCTGCAAGTGCACCTGATCACTTGACAAGCTCGGTATCTGAATTCCTTACCTTCCTAAGAGCGTTTTACCCGTCACGCAAACATTACAATTCATCGGAGACACGGAAGTGCAAAAGCAGTTATAATAACTTACTTTTATTGAAAAGTAAGACAGAGTTAAATATTTACAGACCAGAACATAATATACGAGTGCAGAGTATTATTATTACAAACCATGGGAGGCAAAAACTCCTCCCGAATAAGCAGTAAAAAGTTTTTAACGGAGAGCCTTCCCTCCCGCAGCTCAAGTCTTGGTTCTCTTCTTTGGGTACCACCTTTGAACAGAAGCAACAAAAGTTTGTCGCTTCCTCACCTAAAACAACATGGGACAAAGCCCTAAGTACAAAGTGTACTTTCGCGAGACTTACCCGACAAAGTAAAAGACTCTCAAAGATATGCTGGCTTTAAGGGAATGAAGGTAAGGCTTATCAATAATCAATGACTCTGTTGGCAAAAATGCTTACTAAAAGTGGATCCTTAAAAATCCAGTTTTAATTGTCAAGTTAAGTAAAATTACCTGCAACTAGAGTTCTTTCTACCCCAGTTCAATCACTTGACCTGCACTAGCCAATTTCTTAACAACCCTTCATCTTTACTAGATTTCTACGTATAGGGCAGTGACCAAGTCTTCATATCCGCGAATTTACGGCGATTCGAATCAATTATACTCAGATGAGGATCTCCAATCACACGACATATGTAGCACTTAACCCTTGCATATGTCAACTCGCCATCGGGGTTCTTAAGACCAGATCAGGTTCACGCTAAGCGAGAGCACAGATACACCACCGTCCAGCCTCTGGCCACGGAGGGTACACACTACTCTTGTCATCTCTCCACGCCCATTGCGTGTTATCTTATTCTGGTATTAGTCTGCCCGAGGCAAAGCTTACCCATGACGAGGCATGTGACCAGTTAAAGGGTCCTCGGTCATCAAGCCTACATCGACACGGTCCTTAATCGACTCAGACGGAGACACTACACCGAGACTCTCTTCTCGTGCAAGTCACCTGCCCGGTCTCAGCTTAATCATTTCAAACCCAAAGTTTGGTACCTGGCAGAGGTACATCTTTTCCGATGTTGAACCCATCATGGCCATGATGGATCCACCATCAAGTTTTATTTTCAAAAACATCCTTCCCACTTTGCAACATCATCTTTTATAAAAACAAAACATTTTGTTTTGCTAGAGCAAGACTAAGCATAGGAAAAACCTTTTGTAAAACAAGGATTCAAAGGAAGGTAATCAAATTCAAGGAAGGAAATGCAGGAATTGTTTTAGCATTCAACTCCTATCACCTAATGCATCAAGCAAGTGGGAAAGATTTAAAAAGGAACAAGGAGGTGGCAAATGCACCGGGGCTTGCCGTGTTTTACTGGTGAATCAGGCTTGGTCCCGCAGATATCAAAATAGAAATAGCTGCCTGCCTGATGTTCCTCAGGTGGTGGTGGTGATGAAGTCCTTGTCTCTTCGACTTCTACTTCCTCTTCGTTTTCTAAATATAGCCAAGTATAGTAATGAATGCTCATGTAGTGCTCATGAAGATGCAAAAATAATAGAATTTTGTTATGTAAAGTCTTGAGTACAACTTTCCTTCACGGATCTCCGAGAACTTAGGGTTTCCGGAGTCAATAGTGAAGTTCAAAGGGCAGGGCATAGGGTTTTGGGTTCTAAGTACCAAACAAGGTCCAAATCATACCAAACTCTACCCAAGGCTTCTAAATATTATTTGGGGATTATCCTAAAAATTTAGTGATTTTGGATTTATTATTTATTTTCTAAAAATCTAGAAGCAAGGTCTTATGCTGTTTTAAATACTCTATAATTTCCTGTTTGGATTAAAAATCCTAAAACTATTTTTATTAAATTCTATGGAAAATTAGGAATCTAGCAAAATTGGTCTTACATTTTTAGGATTTTTCTACAATTTTCTAAAATTGTTTTAGCTCTGGCAGAAAAGGAAAAAGAAAAACTGTGAATAGTATTGGACCTCATTTAGCCCAGTCGGCCCAATCCGAACAGGAAACGGGGACGCGCCCGTGCGCGCGCGCCCACGTTGGTGGTTTGCACAAAGGCCCCTGATGACCTGAAAAATGCGCTAAGAACCCCTGGCCACTATTTATTGTCTCACTGATAAATGCACCGAGGTCCTTCAACTTGTGTTTCTTCTCAAAACTAACCCATGGCCACGGTGCGTTCACCGCCAGCCATCCCGTTGCGCGGTCCGGCCACAAACAATGGTGGCTACCTAAATTAGCTGTCGGGCAAGCATTACTGACCCGAGGCAACCTTAGAACAGGCTCCAATTTGACTAATCCGGACCAGGATGTGCTTGACCACAGTGATGGCAGACACCGAGCACCGATCAAGATGTTCCGGTTGCATACGTAAGATCAAGCTCCCTGGGTTGCATGGATAACAATCACGAGCAAGTGAGGGCGCTAAAACACGAGCAACAAGAGCGAGGGCGGACCTGGGAGCAGCTAGCCACGAGGAGGCGGCTCACGGCGGCGTAGTCAACCGAATTGGGGGAAGAAAGAAATTCTCCGGCTATAGTGACTAATTGAAGGTGGGACTGGGTGCTTTGGCTTCGTGATAACATGGCGCAACAGACCCGGCCATCAATTTATAGGATTGCTAAGCGGTGGCTAGTGAATTTGGATTGAGCGCGGTGGCGGTCAGAGAAGAAATGAGTCACGGGCATGGTGATTCGTGGCCTTCACCGTGGTGACCTCCCTGGCGATCATCGGACGTGCATAACACTGGTGATTGCAACGTGGTAATTGCTGAGGCACGTGGCGTTCGGTCGACGGGCAGCCAACTCCGTTGACTTATCCGGACCGGCCGCAAAGCAGAAAGGAGCACGGTGGCTAGCCGGATTAGTGCCCATAGCTCAACAGCGGTGACGATCTTTTTACCCCGCGGCGTTATCCGGGCTTAAGTGGGCACGAATCACCTCATCGGTGCGAATCTACGCGCGAGGTCACCGGCGGCGAGGGGGATCTACTTCTGTTGATATTTTGGTACTGTACCATTGGAAGCTTTTTCAGTTAGCCTAACATCCGAGGTTGAGGGCAGGTTTTCTCCAAATTTTCCATGGCAACATCATCATCCTTCTGCACCAAAGTTGTAGACCTATAGATCATCTTCATCTTTGTTATAGAAGTCCTAGTCAAATTCCCACTGGATTTAGCTCAAATCCGATCTCACGTTCGACCAATAATACTAACGACCACTTCTGCTATCAGATTCAGATTCAGTTGTTCAATACTAGTCTGACAGAGCAACTTTGGGCAACAATTTCTTTAATTTTTGTATAACAACTAAAGAGACTGTCTGCATCAAAGTTATTCTTCTATAATAGCTCTACATAATTTATGTGGTGACCTAGGGCAAAAACTTTATAACTTGGCAGATATAGGCCTCCAAAGTTGAGCCAATGCCACAGATTTCAGACTTAGCCCATGTAGTTCAAGTGTGGCTCTTTTGCAATTAAGTCCAAATCTCAAGGTTTTACTTGCAAATTCACATATTTGTGAACCATATTACTTAAGGCACCTTAACTTCATAGTTTTTGCACTTTAGTCCAAAAGTGCACTAATTTTGCACTTAGCCCCCTAGGGTTTAAGTCTAGGGCTTTCCAGGGTTCCAATTAGGGTTTTTGATATTCCTAGGGTTTGAATACCACTTAAGTTCATCCATGGTGACACTTTATGACTATTTCAATTGAGTTTTGAAGTTTTCTCTTATTTAAGCCTTGTTTGCTCTATTAAACCCAATCTAGGGTTGAGTACCCTACTCTAGGGTTTTATTCACAAAATGTCATATCAATACAACTTGTTTGAAATTTTTGCCTAGTGACTGCATTCTTGGTGTGACAAACACATGATATGCCCGTGCTTATGATGTTATGCTCAAGTTTTAGTAATAGTAACACCAGGGGTGTTACATCCTTCCCCCCTTAAAAGAATCTCATCCCGAGATTAAAAGTCCTAGGGCAAGTAATGGAAAAGGAAACACGGCACGTCTTTATTTCCTTATTTTTGGTACAAGGCAGGGGTGTATGGGGCTCATTCCTTTATCAATTGTGTATACTCTACAAATTACATGAGGCTAAAAAGCCTGGGAAATTCTTTTCTAAAAAGTCCTGAGTTTCCCATGTAGCCTCATCTTCTGAATGCTGGTTCCACTGTATCTTGTAAAACTTGAGAGTTTTCCTTCGAGTAATTCTGTCCTTTTGATCCAAGACTCGAATAGGGTGCTCTGAATATGTCAAGTCTGGTTCTAAGGCAACATCCGTTACTTCAATGGTTCGATCGGGAACCCGAAGACACTTCTTCAATTGAGACACGTGGAACACATTATGTACTGCAGACAAGGTTTCAGGTAACTGGAGTCAGTATGCCACTTCTCCATATTGTTCAAGAACAGAAAAAGGACCAATATACCGGAGTGCAAGCTTCCCTTTAACCCCGAAACGTGATACACCCTTCATCGGTGAAACTTTCAGGTAGACATAATCTCCAACTAGAAAGTACAAGGGTTGTCGTCGCTTGTCTGCATAACCCTTCTGACGAGCTTGAGCTTCTTTCAAATTATGAATTAATCGTTGAACTTTTTCTTCGGTATCTTTTACCATATCAGGCCTGAAGAAACTTCTTTCACCTGGTTCAGACCAATTTAACGGAGTACGACATCGTCGTCCATATAAAGCTTCGAAGGGTGCCATCTTAATACTTTCTTGATAGCTATTATTATATGAGAACTCCGCTGATGGTAAACAATCATCCCATTTCTGTGGGAACTCCAGAACACATGCTCGCAACATATCTTCAAGTATCTGATTTACCCTCTTAGTCTACCCACTGGTTTGAGGATGATAGGCCGAGCTATGGAGCAATTTAGTACCCAAGGATTTGTGAAGTTCTTCCTAGAATTTGGATACAAATTGGGGTCCACGATCCGACACTATAGTCTTCGGAATACCGTGCAAACTGAGGATGTGAGCAATATACAGTTCCGCATATGAGATTACTGGATACTTTACTTTGACTGGAAGAAAATGGGTGATCTTTGTAAGTCGATCAATGATAACCCAAATAGAGTCGAATCCTTTTGTTGTCCTGGGCAATCCCACAATAAAGTTCATACTAATATCCTCCCATTTCCATGTAGGGATAGGTAGAGATTGTAATGGACCAGCAGCCTTCATGTGTATGGCCTTGACACGTCTACAAGTGTCAGATCTTGCCACATAGCGTGCGATTTCAATCTTCATCTTTGTCCACCAAAACTGCTGTTTCAGATCATGATACATCTTAGTGCTTCCGGGATGAATAGAATAGCGACTAAGATGTGCTTTATCCAAAATTTGCTGGTGGATCTCATCATTTTTTGGCACAACTATGCGGTTGTTAAACCATACAACACCTTGATCGAATCTTCTAAAGCAGTCGGCTTTATCAGCTTCTATTTTCTCATGAATGTGCTCCATTCCCTCATCATTTCTTTGTGCATCAATTATTTGTTGCAGGATGACCGACTCAAGCTTCAAATGATTTGAAGTTCCATGTTGAATCATTCCTAGGTTCAACTTCTCCATTTCTTGGCATAACGTATTGTCAGAAGTCTTCATGGTAAGACAATAGCAGAAAGCCTTACGACTTAACACATCTACCACTACATTAGCTTTGCCTGGGTGATAGTGAATCTCTAATTCATAATCCTTTATCAGCTCGAGCCATCTCCTTTGTCTCATATTAAGTTCTGACTGGGTAAAGATATACTTTAAAATTTTGTGGTCTGTATAAATGTGACAGACATTTCCCAGCAGATAATGACGCCATATTTTTAGGGCATGAACCACCGCAGCTAACTCCAGGTCCTGAGTTGGATAATGTTCCTCATGCCGGCGCAACTGCCTTGAAGCATAAGCTATTACTCGGCCCTCTTGCATTAAAACACAGCCGAGACCACTGTCTGATGCGTCACAATACACATCAAAGGGCTTTTCAATGTCCGGTTGAGCCAATACCGGAGCAGTGGTTAATAATACTTTTAGCTGCTCAAAAGCTTCATTACACTTCGAAGGCCAATTGAATTTAATATCATTCTTCAATAAACTTGTGATTGGTTTCACAAGCTTAGAAAAATCCGGAATGAATCGGCGGTAATAACCAGCCAGTCCAAGGAAACTTCGGACTTGATGTACAGTGGTTGGGGGTTTCCACCAAAATATCCTTGACTTTGTTGGGATCCACCGCAATCCCCTTGGAAAATAATACATGTCCCAGAAATTGAATCTCCTCCAGCCAGAATGCGCACTTACTGAACTTAGCATATAATTGGTGTTCCCTTAAGCGCGTCAATACGATCCGCAAGTGCTGAGTATGCTCCTCTTCATTCTTGGAGTATATTAAGATATCATCAATGAATACCACCACAAACTTGTCTAACTCGGGCATAAATACCGAGTTCATCAGATATGTGAAGTGGGCAGGAGCATTTGTCAGTCCGAAAGACATAACTAGATATTCAAATAATCCATACCGCGTGGTGAATGCGGTCTTTGGTATATCTTCGGGTCGGATATGGATCTGATGATAACCCGACCTAAGGTCAATCTTGGAGAATACCCGAGCTCTGGTAAGTTGATCAAATAGAATGTCAATCCGGGGAAGAGGGTACTTATTCTTGATGGTGACCTCATTAAGGGGTCTATAATCCACGCACATCCGTAGTGTTTGATCCTTCTTCTTGACGAAGATGGCTGGATAACCCCAAGGCGAAGACCTTGGTTGGATAAATCCTTTCTCAAGTAGATCTTGCAATTGGGTCTTGAGTTCTGCCAGTTCATTTGGAGGCATTCGGTACGACCTTCTAGAAAAAGGAGCCATACCGGGCTTCAACTCAATCACAAATTCTACATCTCTTTCTGGAGGCAATCCAGGCAAATCTTCTAGAAAGACGTCTGGGAACTCACATACTACTGGAATATCTTGGATCTCCGGTATGATGGTTTCATACACTTTGCCAGTTGGTCTAGCTAGAATGGCTACGGGGATAGACAAAAGAATCTCTTCTTGGCCATAACTCAACCTGATGGTTCTCAGATCAGTGTTGAGGATTGCATTATGCTGGGCTAACCAATTCATGCCCAAAATTACATCTATATCTTGGCCTTTTAGAACAATCAAGTTTGTTGGAAAGTCCCGTTCAGCCAATGTTACGGGCATTTGGTAAGCCATTTCTTTAGTAAATATTTGTCCCCCAAGCGAACGAATAGTAAACCCTTCCCTTGATTCAGTATATGGAATGCAATGTTTTTCCACAAACTTCTTGCTTCTTGTCGCTTTTGGTAGCCTCGCTGTCAGGCGTAGGAGACCACTTGTCGACCAAATTCATTGAAGGAGGGGCCTTAAAAGGTCCAGTTCTCCTCCAAGGGCTTCTCCTTCTGCTCCAGATGGTCCGGCTCCCATCCCGACAGGATCCGCAGGGACGTTCGGGTGCAGTTGTGAATACAACACATGAACTTCTTCATGTATTGTATTACAATAAACCTGCAAGTTATCAACAGCTGAGCTAAGATCTTCCATGCGGGCTCGAGCTCTAGCTTCCTTTGCCCAAGCTAGTGAACGAGAGTTCATAGCCCAGTCGAGCGCTAGATCCCGATCCGCTAGTTGGTCTTGTAGGTGGCGGATTTCTGTCCTCAATTCATTTATCCTTTCACCATCCATGACCCATAGATTGTTCCTGTGTCAGAGTTCTGATCGAAGCTGATCAACTTGTGCTTCTAGATCCCCGATTAGATCGTTACTACCACTGCTACTATCTCCATGTTGAGGGGCAAGTTGATGATGGGGTACACCAAACGGCTCGGTAGACTTGCGCGCGGTCTTTCTCGTGCGCGGCGGCATAACTCCATGAGGGGAAAATCTTATTAGCATAGTTTTTAGCATGATGCATGTATAATTACAGAATCAACCTTAGTTGATTCACACCTTCTATACATTGCACTCTTACTATCTGGTCTTTAAAATAAACTCTTCAGAAAATACTTAGATAAGAAGGGAAGAAATTTTCTAGATAAGTCTTGAAAAATTCTTTTTGAAGATGTCTCATAATATCTGCAGAGATGGGCTTCGCTCCAATACCAGCTGTGACGGAACCTCCCAAGTCATTAGGCCCACTTACAGTTGTCCTTGTCCAACGGGTCTCAGACAACCCTGCAGGTGCACCTGATCACTTGACAAGCTCGGTATCTGAATTCCTTACCTTCCCAAGAGCGTTTTACCCGTCACGCAGACATTACAATTCATCGGAGATACAGAAGTGCGGAAGCAGTTACAATAACTTACTTTTATTGAAAAGTAAGACATAGTTAAATATTTACAGACCAGAACATAATATACGAGGGCAGAGTATTATTATTACAAACCATGGGAGGCAAAAACTCCTCCCGAATAAGTAGTAAAAAGTTTTTAACGGAGGGCCTTCCCTCCCGCAGCTCTAGTCTTGGTTCTCTTCTTTGGTTACCACCTTTGAACAGAAGCAACAAAAGTTTGTCACTTCCTCACCTAAAACAACATGGGACAAAGCCCTGAGTACGAAGTGTACTTTCGCAAGACTTACCCGACAAACTAAAAGACTCTCAAAGATATGCTGGCTTTAAGGGAGTCAAGGTAAGGCTTATCAATAATCAATGACTCTGTTTGCAAAAATACTTACTAAAAGTGGATCCTTAAAAATCCAGTTTTAATTGTCAAGTTAAGTAAAATTAACTGCAACTAGAGTTCTTTCTACCCTAGTTCAATCACTTGACCTGCACTAGCCAATTTCTTAACAACCCTTCATCTTTACTGGATTTCTACGTATAGGGTAGTGACCAAGTCTTCATATCCGCAAAGTTACGGCTATCCGAATCGATTATACTCAGCTGAGGATCTCCAATCACACGACATATGTAGCACTTAACCCTTGCATATGTCAACTCGCCACCGGGGTTCGTAAGACCAGATCAGGTTCACGCTAAGTGAGAGCACAGATACACCCCCGTCCAGCCTCTTGCCACGGAGGGTACACGCAACTCTTGCCATCTCTCCACGCCCATTGCGTGTTATCTTATTCTGGTATTAGTCTGCCCGAGGCAAAGCTTACCCATGACGAGGCATGTGACCAGTTAAAGGGTCCTCGGTCATCAAGCCTACATCGACACGGTCCTTAATCGACTCAGACAGAGACACTACACTGAGACTCTCTTCTCGTGCAAGTCACCCGCCTGGTCTCAGCTTAATCATTTCAAACCCAATGTTTGGTACCTGGTAGAGGTACATCTTTTCTGATGTTGAACCCATCATGGCCATGATAGATCCACCATCAAGTTTTATTTTCAAAAACATCCCTCCCACTTTGCAACATCGTCTTTTGTAAAAACAAAACATTTTGTTTTGCTAGAGCAAGACTAAGCATAGGAAAAACCTTTTGTAAAACAAGGATTCAAAGGAAGGTAATCAAATTCAAGGAAGGAAATGCAGGAATTGTTTTAGCATTCAACTCCTATCACCTAATGCATCAAGCAAGTGGGAAAGATTTAAAAAGGAACAAGGAGGTGGCAAATGCACCAGGGCTTGCCGTGTTTTATTGGTGAATCAGGCTCGGTCCCGCAGATATCAAAATAGAAATAGCTGCCTGCCTAATGTTCCTCAGGTGGTGGTGGTGATGAAGTCCTTGTCTCTTCGACTTCTACTTCCTCTTCGTTTTCTAAATATAGCCAAGTATAGTAATGAATGCTCATGTAGTGCTCATGAAGATGCAAAAATAATAGAATTTTGTTATGTAAAGTCTTGAGTACAACTTTCCTTCACGGATCTCCGAGAACTTAGGGTTTCCGGAGTCAATAGTGAAGTTCAAAGGGCAGGGCGTAGGGTTTTGGGTTCTAAGTATCAAACAAGGTCCAAATCATACCAAACTCTACCCAAGGCTTCTAAATATTATTTGGAGATTATCCTAAAATTTTAGTGAATTTTGGATTTATTATTTATTTTCTAAAAATCCAGAAGCAAGGTCTTAGGCTGTTTTAAATACTCTATAATTTCCTGTTTGGATTAAAAATCCTAAAACTATTTTTATTAAATTCTATGGAAAATTAGGAATCTAGTAAAATTGGTCTTACATTTTTAGGATTTTTCTACAATTTTCTAGAATTGTTTTAGCTCTGGCAGAAAAGGAAAAAGAAAAACTGTGAATAGTATTGGACCTCATTCAGCCCAATTGGCCCAATCCGAATAGGAAACGGGGATGCGCCCGTGCGCGCGCGCCCGCTTTGGTGGTTTGCACAAAGGCCCCTGATGACCTGAAAAATGCGCTAAGAACCCCCAGCCACTATTGGGGGAAGAAAGAAATTCTCCGGCTATAGTGACTAATTGAAGGTGGGATTGGTTGCTTTGGCTTCGTGATAACATGGCGCAACAGACCCGGCCATCAATTTATAGGATTGCTAAGCGGTGGCTAGTGAATTTGGATTGAGCGCGGTGGTCGTCAGAGAAGAAATGAGTCACGGGCATGGTGATTCGTGGCCTTCACCGTGGCGGCCTCCCCGGCGATCATCGGACGTGCATAACACTGGTGTTTGAGACGTGGTAATTGCTGAGGCACGTGGCATTCGCTCGACGGGCAGCCAACTCCGATGACTTATCCGGACCGGCCGTAAAGCAGAAAGGAGCAAGGCGGCTAGCCGGATTAGTGCCCATAGCCCAACAGCGGTGACGATCTTTTTACCCCACGGCGTTATCCGAGCTTAAGTGGGCACGAATCACCTCATCGGCGCGAATCTACGCGCGAGGTCACCGACGGCGAGGGGGATCTTCTTTTGTTGATATTTTGGTACTGTACCATTGGAAGCTTTTTCAGTTAGCCTGACAGTCGAGGTTTAGGGCAGGTTTTCTCCAAATTTTCCATGGCAACATCATCATCCTTCTGAACCAAAGTTGTAGACCTATAGATCATCTTCATCTTTGTTATAGCAGTCCTAGTCAAATTCCCACTGGATTTAGCTAAAATTTGATCTCAAGTTCGACCAATAATACTGAGGACCACTTCTGCTATCAGATTTAGATTCAGTTGTTCAATACCAGTCTGACAGAGCAACTTTGGGCAACAATTTCTTTAATTTTTGTATAACAACTAAATAGACTGTCTGCATCAAAGTTATTCTCCTATAATAGCTCTACAGAATTGATGTGGTAACCTACGGCAAAAACTTTATAACTTGGCAGATATAGGGCTCCAAAGTTGAGCCAATGCCACAAATTTCTGACTTAGCCCATATTGTTCAAGTGTGGCTCTTTTGCAATTAAGTCCAAATCTCAAGGTTTTACTTGCAAATTCACATAATTGTGAACCATATTACTTAAGGCACCTTAACTTCATAGTTTTTGCACTTTAGTCCAAAAGTGCACTAATTTTGCACTTAGCCCCCTAGGGTTTAAGTCTAGGGCTTTCCAGGGTTCCAATTAGGGTTTTTGATATTCCTAGGGTTTGAATACCACTTAAGTTCATCCGTGGTGACACTTTATGACTATTTCAATTGAGTTTTGAAGTTTTCTCTTATTTAAGCCTTGTTTGCTCTATTAAACCCAATATAGGGTTGAGTACCCTACTCTAGGGTTTTATTCACAAAATGTCATATCAATACGACTTGTTTGAAATTTTTTGCTTAGTGAATGCATTCTAGGTGTGACAAACACATGATATGCCCATGCTTATGATGTTATGCTCAAGTTTTAGTAACAGTAACACCAGGGTTGTTACACCAAATTCAAACTTTTTCGTGATGATTAAAATTTAGTGTCCACTTTATTTATTGACATCCCTCGCTTAAATCCATAATCGCTGTTTAATGGAAGATAACACCTGGGGTGTTACAATGGTACTGCTCCTTCCAGTTGCCTTTGTCTGGTAAGATAGTTCATCAATATTACAGAAGCACCTAACATCTTACTCTAGCCCTTGGCTCCTCATAGCCAAAATGAAAACCCCCACTTTAATCAAAGCTTCAGGAGTAAGTTGATGAAGGTATATTTCAAACGTCTTCTGTACTTCAACCAACATCTTGTGCATTGGAAAACGAAGCCCAGCCTTCATGAAGCTTTTAAAAATCACTACTTCATCTGCTTCGGGAAGAGGAATAGTGCTTTCTCCTCCAACCCTCACAATGGATATATCGTGAAAATATTTTCCCTTCATCCCTTCAATATGTCCTTGTTTAACACTGGACTTTCCAAAAACAACATGGCATGATCTCCATGGCCGATCTTCGACATCTTCATTTCCACTCTCCACATCAAAGCTATCACTGCCACTGGAATCCCTAGATAGCCTAGCCAACATCTCATTGTTGATTTTTTCAATGTTGGTATTTTCCAATGCTTCATAAAAACCAGCAGGTGTGGGGTTTATAATCTGCTTTTCTCTAGCCATTTTGATGATGATCACAGAAAATGTCGAAGCACAAAAAACAATTGCGCTTGCAAAAGAAGGAGGCTAAAATTGCAATCACAGCTCAAAGAGCTAGATGGCATGAAAAATGTGCACAGTGCAAGCCTCTATATATATACTTAGAGCTCCACTAGTCGGTGGGTCCCACGATTCAGAACAATTCGCTATTCTAGTGAAGGGAAGGTGTTTTTTCAGACCTTTGACTAAAGGCCTTCGTTCTTATCGTAGACTGAATTCGTTGCAAAGAAACAGTTTAATACTACGAGGGGCTACTGTTGGGGGCCTTCCTCTTCCGAAGGTCCTCAAAAACACAACTAACCATTTGTTTCTAGTATAATATTGATTATTATAGGAGCTTCATCATAAACAAACATACATAATGAAAGTTGTTGGAGGTCTTCTCCTCCGCCGAAGGTCCTCGAGATGAAGATACTATCTGACAACTATAACAACGATTGTCGAAGTTACCATCGAAGATCAATAACTTCGGCTTAAAGTGATGACGAAGGTTAAAACATGGTGTCGGGTCAAGGAAGAAAAGACTAGTCAATCCCTGATAGTTTATGTTATGATCATGTGTGCATATTAAGGTTATAAAGTCCCGTGCCTATAAATAGGTGAACAGTATCACCGTACTGTTCACCCTAGATTGTAATTGGTCTCGTGTCAATACCTTCGAACAAGCCAATGGTATCAATGTAATATAAATTCTGTTAACGTTCATATCTATATTATGAAATACATATGTGTATGAATGAACGGATTACATTTATTATCTTTATATACTCTTATTCTCATGAATGATGAAAGTGTGTCCTTCATGACCTTCGTCTGAAGATCATTATATACAAAAGGAACTAATGCTTCAGAGGATGAAGGTACCTAATCTTTAACAATTGTGTTGCCTTGTTCTTGATTCACAACATTTGAGAGCAAGTGACCAACACTCAGGAATGTACGGAGAATAGCACAAAGTAGTATGTAGAACTTGCTTCGGCTAATTTTGTTGTACTTTGGCCTCAGTTATCTCCATTTGCTTCTGTATTGTAACTTGGCATGTCCTAGTTGTGTGCCCCTTATCCTCTCCACAAAACAAGTAGAACAACATTCTTGGTTGCGAGCTGAATCTTCATCCAAAGCTTTGTCCTCCTTTGCCTCTTGGGGCTGGTGGTCTGAAGGAGCTTTGCTGCGTCCCGGTTGACTGGGAGCTGTGTTGATGTCCTTGGGTGTGATTGCCTCTGTCTTGTCTTGAGCTAGGATTATGTATCGTCCTGACATGCATTGGGTGGAGCCTTACTCCGAAGCCCCTAGCCATCTCAGAATTTTTGTATGCTTCTTCCCTTCTTTGCCGAAAGTCATTATCGACCCTGATGTACTCATCCATCTTCTGTAGAAGCTTATCCATAGTTTGTGGCGGCTTTCTGTCAAAATACTGTGTTGTTGGTCCTAGACGAAGTCCCTTGATCATGGCTTCAATAACAATCTCATTTGGAACCGTTGGCGCCTAAGCTCTGAGACGTAGAAACCTTCCGACATATGCCTGCAAATACTCCTCGTGGTTCTATGTGCACTAGATTAGAGCTTGGGCAGTCACTGGCTTCGTTTGAAAGCCCTGGAAGCTGGTGACTAGCATATCCTTCAGCTTCTGCCATGATGTGATTGTTCCTGACTAAAGAGAAGAATAATAGGTTTGAGCAACACTCCTGACTACCATGATGAAGGATTTCGCCATGACGGCAGTGTTGCTACCATATGATGATATGGTTGCTTCGTAACTCATGAGGAACTACTTCGGGTCCAAATGCCCATAATACATGGGAAGTTGTGGTGGTTTGTATGAAGGTGGCCATGGGGTAGCCTGCAATTCTGTGGCTAGGGGGGAAGCATCATCAAAAGCAATGTTATCATGATGGAAATTGTCATACCATACATCATCATAGCTTGGGCTTTCTTGACGAAGCTCTCTACTATGACCTACCCACTTTCTCATTGTCTTGTGTGATGTGACACATCTCTTTAGTAGCTTCATCAATCTTCTTCTGGAGTTCAGATAGCCGAAGCATTTTCTCCCTTCTTCTCTCCACTTGTTGGTGGATAGCCTCTAGACCTCTGATTTCTTCATCCAACTCTTCTTCCTACGGTGTTGGGCTAATGGCCTTCCTTTTCTAGCTTCGGGCGTCCCTCAGAGGGAGCCCCTCTTGATTGGTGTCCAACGTCGCAAGGGCAGCCCATGGCGCTAATGCCTTCTTCAGTGGCATGGTGAAGGTAATTGTTCGAGTTCTTGTTGTCGAAGGTGGTTGTTCAAGTTCACTGGAGGTGGGCACCAATGTTGGTCACTTGTTCTCAATTGTTGTGAATCAAGAAGGCAACACATTTATTATATGTTAAAGACCTTTGTCCTTCAAAGCATTATTCCCTCTTGAGTATAATGAATCTTAGAAGAAGGTCATAAATAAGAAGTTCTCATCATTCACATATATAAAGATATATTTACAAGATGTAATATCTGTGACGGAACCTCCCAAGGTATTAGGCTCACCTACAGATGTCCTTGTCCTAAGGACCTCAGACAGTCATGCAGGTGTGCATAATGACTTGGTAAGTTCGGTTATCTGTATCTTCATCATATCTCCTAAGAGCGCTTATCTCATCACGCAGACATTACACATAATTAGAGAAGAGAACGAGCAGAAAAGATTATAATAATAAAATTTATATTCATATTAAAATATAGAAAGAGTATTTATTACATAATTGGGTGTTCGAGTGCAGAACTTATTATTACATAATTGGGAGGCAAAACAACCCTCCCCAAACAAGTTTAGTGTTCTTCCTCCTACTTAGGCACCACCTTGCAGCAGAAATAGCAGAACATTGCTGTTTCATCACCTACAACAACATGGGTACGTAAACCCTGAGTACGGAGTGTACTTTTGTAAGTCTTACCCGTCAAAGGAAAAAGACTCTCAAGGATATGCTGGCTTTTGGGAATCAAGGTAAAGCTTGTCAAGATTCAAAGACTATGTTTGCAGAAAAGCTTACTATGAGTGGATCCTTAAAAGTCCATTTTTATTGTTAGGTTAAGTGGTTACCTGCATCTAGGGTTCTTTCTATCCTAGATCAGGCACTTAGCCTATGCTAGCCATCTTTTATCATCCCTTCAGTTTACTGGATTGATACGTGTAGGGTAGTGACCAAGTCTTCATGTCCGAGAAGTAATGGCGATCCGAGTCGATTAATACCCAGTTGGGGATCTCCAACCACACGACATATGTAGCACTTAACCCTTGCATATGTCACCTCACCACCGTGTTTCTCAAGACCAAAATGGGTTCATGCCAACCAAGAGCACAGATACACCATCGTCTAGCCTCTTGCCACAAAGGGTACACGCTACTCTCGCCATCTCTCCACTCCCATTGCATGGTGGCCTTTCTGGTATTGGTCCGACCGAGGCAAAGCTTACCCATGACGAGGCATGTGGCCAGTTAAAAGGTCCTCGATCAGCAAGCATACATCGGTTCGGTCCTTAAGCGACTCAGACGGAGACACTACACCTGAGACTTCCTTCTCATGCAAGTCACACGCCCGGTCTCAGCTTAATCATTTACAACCCAAAGTTTGGTACCTGACAGAGGTACATCTTTTTAGATGTTGAACCCATCACGGCCATGATGGATTCACCATCATAACTCTTTTCTTTGTAAAAATTCCCATCCCATATAAAGCATCACCTTTTGTTTAAAACAAAACATTTTGTTTTCTAGAGCAAAGCTAAGCATCAAAAAACTTTCAGTAAATCAGGTAACAAGGAATAGTAATCAGTTTCCAAGGAAGGGAATGCAACAATTGTTTAACACACAACTCCTATTACCTAATGCATCATTTTAGTGATAAAGAGTTTAAAACAACAAGGAAAGGGGTAAATGCAGTGGGGCTTGCCTTGTGTTGTAGGAGGTTCCAGGTCTACTCCATAGATGTCGAAGTAGAAGTTATTCTCGACTGGAGGATTCTCAGCTTGAGTGACAACTTCTTCTTCTTCAACCACAGTTTCTTCTTCGTTTTCTATACACGATAGTACATGTACATGAATGCTTATGTGATGCCATGAATATGCAGTTACATAATAGAAACATACTAAGTTGTATCTTGAATACTACTTTCCTTCACGGTCCACCCTAATCACTAGGGTTTCCTAAGTTGGTATTCTATTAGGGTTAAGTAACAAGGCTAGTTATTGTTTTTGTGACCAAACAATGTCCAAATCATTTCAAATTTTACTCAAGGTCTTCAATCATCATACTAAGCCTATCCAAAAAGTTTTACTATTTTTGGAGCTACTAAATTATTTCTACAATCCTAAAAGGCCTGGTTTGAGCATCTTTAAATGCTAAACAATTCTAGGCTTGGGATAAAAATCTTGGAACTATTTTTATTAAATACTAGAAGTCTAACTAAATTGGTCTCATATTTTTATCATTTTTCTATTATTTTCTGCAAATTTCCTAATCTGGTAGTAAAAAGAAAAGTAAAAGAATGAATAGTGTTGGGCCAAATCTAGCCCAAACCAGCCCACGAATAGAGGAAATACACGCGTGCCAGCGTCTACGCTGCCAATTTTGCGCAGAGACCCCTAGCCATTTGAATAACCGGTAAAGAATTCCTAAGCACTATTCACATGTCTCTCTGACCGTTGCACTTAAGCCCCTGAGTTCTCCTCGGCCCTAGTCCATCATTGATCCCAGGCGAGCCTAGTCCATGCCCTAATTGAACTAATATAATCTGGAATCCCCTCTGCCCACGACGACGGCGAACACCAAGGGCAGGCCGAGCTGTTCCCGATGACTAGGCGCGATAGCATTCAAATTCTAAGCATGGGAAGCATCACCACACCTAAAGGAAGCTAGAACGGATAGTAATTGGGCTAGAACTACCTTAGGCAAAGCTGTCCACGGAAAAGTTCTCCTCGGCGGCGATGGCGACCGAATTGGGGGAAAATCTAAATTCTCCGGCTACGGTGGCTAATCAGGAGTGAGGAGCGGTGCTCTAGCTTCATAACAAGATAACGAAGCAGGCCAGGGCGTCAATTTATAGCGACCGTAAGCGGCGACTCTGAATTTGGACGAGATTTGGATTATGGTGGCGTCGCGGTGTGTCACCGGAGTCCACCAAACGTGGCGCTCACTGGGACAAAGGTTTACGGCAGTCACTCATTACTCTCCATGACTCGTGACGATGTGGTACTATGGCAAGTAGCATGGCAGAATCCAGTAAACGGCGGGCACGACGAAGGTGGTCGCGAGGCCACGTTGCCGGTAAAGTGGGTACGGTGAGGCCGGCTCGATCCATTCCCCCTCCGATCTTTTTACCTCCCGCGGTTATCTACTTCACACAGGGCACGAATCACGGTGGCCATCGTGAATCACGGCACGGAGATCACCGACGGTGACAGATGCACTGAACCCATGATCTTGTTCAGTCCACTGTTCATCTCTGAACACCATCCCGAGCTGCCTGACAGACCAAGTTAGAGGGCCTCGTTCTCCAATTTTCATGTGACAACCCACTCATCTGCCTGTATCAAAGTTATTGCCCTATAAACTAGCTTTGACTTTGTTATAGGGTTCTTGATTAGATTCTCACTGAATCATGCACAAATTGATCTTGAACTTCATTAGAACACACTGTCAGTCGAGTTTCAGTATCAGTGGTGACTGATAGCCCAAATTTAGGTCCATTTTTCACCAATTTCCATACAGCTCCAAAGCTCAGTCACTTAATCAAACTTGAACTATTAACATAGCTCTACCATTTTGTTGTAATGACTTAGGGCAAAATCTCCATGGATTAAGAGATACAGGGTCCCAAAGTCAGCCTAATTACACTATTTTTTTAGAATTAAGCCCTATGGTGCCTTGAGACTTTTTGCAATTAACTCCAATTTGTTCCATAACACTTGAAAATCTTCCAATGTAAAAGTTGTTTAGTTTTTGATACTCTACCACTTTGATATATGCACTTTGGTCCAAAAGTGCATAGAAATTGAAATCACCTCTTAGAGTACAAATTAGGGTTTCTAGGGTTCTTATTAGGGTTTTGAGTGTTCTAGGGTTTATGTGCCACTTAAATTCTCCAAGTTCAGTCTCCTATGAACCTCTCCACTAACTTTTGAGATAATACTCAATTTGTTATCACACATGCCCACATACCTCTATCCCTTGGTTAAGTACTCTATCCTAGGGTTAGGGAGCACTTCAAGTCATCACATCACAACTTGTTTTGAAATTTTAGCCTAGTGGATGCACTCTAGGTGTAACATACATAATGAAATGTCAATGAATATGATGTCATGCCCAAGTTTTAGTTCTTGTAACACCAGGGGTGTTACATCCTCCCCCCCATAAAAGAATATCGTCTCGAGATTTAAGGTTCTAGTGTAAGTAATGGAAAAGGAAACACGTCACAACTTTATTTCCTAATTTATCTTACATAGCAGAGGGTGGGGTGGGGGTTTGTTCTAACGTTACAATAAGTACATAAATCTTACAGGTTACATGAAGCTAAAAACCTAGGAAAATTCTTTTCTAGGAAGTCTCGAGTCTCCCAGTTAGCCTCTTCTTCTGTGTGTTGGTTCCATTGTACCTTATAAAACTTGAGAGTCCTCTTTCGAGTGATTCTGTCCTTCTGATCTAGAACTCGAATGTGATGTTCTAAATAAGTCAAGTTTGGTTCCAAAGTAACATCCACCACATCTATAGTTCGATCAGGAATCTGAAGGCATTTCTTCAACTGAGATACATGGAACACATTATGCACCATAGACAGTAATTCTGGTAATTGAAGTCTGTATGCCACTTGTCCACATCGCTCAAGAATGGGGAACGAACCAATATATTTGGGTGCCATCTTTCCCTTAACTCTGAACTGGCTAACACCCTTCATCGGTGATACTTTCAGGTATACATAATCGTCGGCTTGAAAAACCAATGGTCGACGTCGTTTTTCTGCATAATTTTTCTACCGAACTTGAGCTTCTTTCAGGTTATGTCTTATCCGTTGGACTTTTTCTTCTGTTTCTTTAACCAAATTAGGCTTGAAAAACCACTGTTCTTTGGGTTCCAGCCAATTTAAGGGCGTTCTGCATCGTCGTCCGTATAGAGCTTCAAACGGTGCCATTTTAATACTTTCTTGATAGCTATTATTATAGGAAATTTCTTCCAATGACAGACAATCATCCCATTTCTATGGAGATTCCAGGACACATGCTCGTAGCATATCTTCAAGTATTTGATTTACCCTCTCAGTTTGTCCACTCGTCTGAGGATGATAGGCCGAACTGTGGAGTAATTTAGTACCCGAAGATTTGTGTAGCTCCTCCCAAAATTTGGATACAAATTGCAGTCCTCAGTCTGACACTATCGTCTTTAGAACTCCATGCAAACCGAGAATACGAGCAATATAATGTTTTGCGTATGTAACCACTGAATATTTCACCTTAACGGGAAGAAAATGGGCAGTCTTTGTAAGCCGATAAATTATAACCCAAATAGACTCAAATCCTTTAGCTGTCTTGGGTAATCCCACAATGAAATCCATACTGATATCTTCCCATTTCCAGGTGGGGATTGGCAAGGATTGCAATGGTCCAGCAGCCTTCATATGTATTGCCTTGACACATCTACATGTGTCACATTTTGCCACATAGCGTGCGATTTCAATCTTCATTTTAGTCCACCAATAATGTTGTTTCAAGTCTTGATACATCTTAGTGCTTCCAGGGTGAATGGAATACCGATTGTTGGGGGCCTTCGTCTTCTGAAGGTCCTCAAAAACACGACTAACATGTTTTCTAGTATAATATACTGTCACAGGAAGCTTCGACCTTAAGATGAAGGTGTGCATGGTATGCAAAGCGTGATCAGGAAGAAGGATGAATCAGCTCCGAAGCTGTGGCTGGAGAAGCTTCGCCTTAGCACAAGGACGGTGGTGGAGAATGAAACCGACCTAAAAGAGAAAAGACTACCTAGTCCTCGACAACTTACCTTTTGCCTAACAGTAGATGTCAGGGACATGAATGTAATTTTGCTCAGGCTGCGTCCTGTGCCTATAAATAGATGAACAGTAACACTGTACTATTCAGGCTGAATGGTAATCACTCACACGTCGCTCTTGTTTTATCACCTTCTGTAAAGTCGAAGGTACAATGTCATTTTAATATCATTGATATTTATTCATGTTTATATAATACGAAGTATAAATAGTCTAATAATTCCAAATGATTATTCATATTCCCTTTGTGTTCTTATATGCTTCTACGTATATTATCATTTATTAAAACGATGAAGCTTCATCCTTCATGACCTTCGTTTGAAGATCATTAAATCCTAAGGGAGATAATGCTTCGAAGGACGAAGGTCTTTAACCATTAACATTTGTGTTGCCTTGTTCTTAATTCATAGCATTTGAGAACAAGTGACCAACATTGGCGCCCACCTCCGGTGAACTCACTCGACCACCTTCGGCAAGCTTTGACCTTCGTCATGCCGCCGAAGAAGACAGCAGGGCCAGGGGCTGCACTGCAGCCACTGGATGTTAATCAGGTGACGCTACGCGAAGCTAGGAGCCAGAAGAGGAAGGCTACCAGCCCAACACCTCAGGAGGAGGAGTTGGACCAAGAAATCAGGGACCTCGAAGCCATCCATCAACAAGTTCAAAAGAAGAAAGAAAAGATGCTTCGTCTCGCCAATCTCCAGAGGAAGATTGATGAGGCCGCAGAGGAAATGCATCATCTCACCCAGGATGACCAAGACCGAAGGCCCCAACATAGAGAGCTTCGTCAAGACAATTCATACAATGATGATGAATGGTATGATGATTTCCATCATGGCAATTTTGCTTTTGATGATGCTTCTCCTCTGGCAACATAGTTGCAGGCCACCCCATGGCCCCCATCATACAAGCCACCTCAGCTTCCTATGTATGATGGGCACTCAGACCTGAAGCAGTTCCTAATGAGCTACGAGGCAACCATATCTTCATATGGGGCAATACTGCAGTCATGGTGAAATCCTTCGTCATGGCAGTCAAAAGTGTCGCACAAACTTGGTACTCTTCTCTCCGGCTAGGGACAATCACATCATTGCAGAAGCTTAAGGATATGTTAATCACTAGTTTCCAAGGCTTTCAGACGAAGCTAGTCACCGCTCA
Source organism: Zea luxurians (assembly GCA_029449295.1). Classification (NCBI taxonomy): domain Eukaryota; kingdom Viridiplantae; phylum Streptophyta; class Magnoliopsida; order Poales; family Poaceae; genus Zea; species Zea luxurians. The sequence goes on along the minus strand of JAOPSE010000001.1, from coordinate 87,404,310 downwards.
GGCTTTGTTTCAGTGCACGCAAGACCATGAGGAGTACCTTCAGGCATATGTCCGAAGGTTCCTGCGTCTAAGAGCACAAGCGCCTATAGTGCCCAATGAAATTGTCATTGAAGCCATGATCAAGGGGCTTCGGCCAGGACCTACGGCTCAGTATTTTGCTAGGAAACCCCCACAAACCGTGGAGAAGCTTCTTCAGAAGATGGATGAGTACATCCAGGCTGATAATGATTTCCGCCAAAGAAGGGAAGAAGCATACAGGTTTTCTGAAATGACCAGGGGCTTCGAAGGAAGAATTCACCCCAGGCACGTCAGATCGATCCATAATTCTAGCCCAAGTGGTGATAGAGGAAGTCAATCTTAAAGGCAACACCACAGCTCCCAGTCTTTAGGGCCACAACAAAGCTCCTTCAGGCCACCAACTCCAAGGGGCAGAGGCGGTAGAGGCTTCGAAGGAAGATATGGAGATCAACCCAGAAGGCTATATTGCTTATTCTGTGGTGAAGACAAGGGCCACACCACAAGAACATGCAAGGTCACAATTCAGAAGCAAAAGGAGATTGCCGAAGCTGAGGCGCGGCAGAATCATCCGAAGCAGGTCCTACATACTACTTCATGCTACTCTCACTATGTCCCAGAGTACGTAGGTAATCAACAGCCTACGGCCTCTGTCGCTTCGGCAAGTCACTCTCAAGCTTCTTGGGCCCAGCTCCCACTACCACCACCGCTACCACCTACTCTGACCCGAAGCCAGCAACCAGAAGGGCACCAGCATGCACAACAGCAGCGCGATTTTTGGGAGGAGTCCGAAGCTCGCACTATCAACAGCACTGTGCCTGAATCCAAGCACATCTACTAAAGAATATCCTACCCTTGATGTATCTTTATCTTTTCTGTCATCTTATTTTTCTTGTATGAAAAACAAGTTTCGAATGACTGAATTTTGCTCTCATGTAATAATTGTGCCCGTATCATTGAGTAAAATGCTTCTTCCTAACAGACTTCTGAAGCTACAAAAGCCGTTCCTAAGGGAGCGGAGTATGTTCCGAAGATACAAAAGTCGTTCCTAAGGGAGCGCAGAGTAAGTCTTGAAGCTACAAAAGTCGTTCCTAAGGGAGCATAGAGTAAGTTCCGAGGCTCCAAAATCGTTCCTAAGGGAATGCAGAGCCAAAATACCACCGAATAAAAAGTGAAGAAGCTCCAAAGTCGTTCCTAAGGGAATGCAGAGCTTAAATACCACCGAAATAAAAGGTGAATAAGCTCCAAAGTCATTCCTAAGGGGATGCAGAGCTTAAATACCACCGAAATAGAAGGTGAAGAAGCTCCAAAGTCGTTACTAAGGGGATGCAGTGCTTAAAGACTCCAAAGACGTCCCTAACGGGATGTAGAGTCTTGGGTATTCCAGTGTGGGCATGTGTGTGTTCGACATAACCATCATATTGCATCATATCATTGCACCATTCCGCATAACATTACATCATACATCATATCGCATCAACAACAAAGATTGGGTACAAAGCAGATCTTCGGCAATAATTTGTTGAATGAAAATGTGCTGAGGCACGAAGCAAACCTTCGGCCAATACAGTTTTATCACATAACAGATTCGCCATAAAAGGGGGCTTCTTTCTTTACGAAGCATGAAAAGAAGGGAAGGTGTTTTTTCGCCGAAGGCTCAAAAACGGTATGTGCGTAAATTTCATGCATCGCAAAGAAATATATTACATTAATTTACATGTTCGATTAATTGTTTCATACACCCAAATGTTACATCATATCATTACAATAAAAGCATAATCTTCTTTAAGAATCTTCTCGGCCGCTTCATTCAGCAGCCTATCGACGACTTCATCGATGATGGAGTTAGCAACGCTCATTACATCCAGCGCTTCTTTCATGACGGGATCGGCCAGGGGGTCGTATGGCTCGGGCATCGGTGAGAGTTCAGCTGTAGCAGACAAACTGTTAGTTCGAAGCCAGAAGATAAACACCGAAGCTAAAATTCAAAAATAATACCTATATGCCTTGCGCGCTCGGCAGCTTTTTCGGCTCGTTTAGCTTCTTCTCGAGCATCGTGGGTTTCTTTTTCATTTTTCTTTATGATATCATTGGCCAATTCTCGGCCAGCGTTCACCCAAACATCGGAGTAAAACTTTCCGCCCACTAAAGTAGCTTCGGCCGAAGGGTATTTCGTGTTGTCTGTGGAGAAGGCGGCTTCGGTCTGGACTATAGCCTTAACATGGTCACATCCAGCCTTCTCCAGAATTGCCGCAACCCCCCGGGCGCTGGCGAAGGCACAAATGTCCCAGCGATCACTGAGGATCTTTTCAAAAGCTTCGGCTTCTCCGCTTATTGTAACACCCCAGGTGTTATCTCCCGTTAAACAACGATTATGGATTTAAGCGTGAGATGTCAGTAAATAAAGTGGACACTAAATTTTAATCATCTCGCAAAAGTTTGAGTTTGGTGTCGTATTTATTTCGATAATCTACGCAATTAAAAAGGTTTCATGAAGCTTTTGGATTATCGAATATTCGTCGCTGGCCAATTTTGAACTGTTCGGATCACGCGCGTAAGTGAATACGAAAATCAGAAAACTTCTGATTTTATGTAAAAATTTGGAGCCCCGTGCTGTCCGAATAGAGTAATGCGCCAATGCATTAATTGAATTGTTTCTGTCAGCATGTGATCCTTGACGTTAAGCGAATGATCGACAGCTGGTGAGAATCGTAAAATTAGACAGGACTAAATACAATCTTGAATACCGAAGCTGAACTCGACAACTAAAGTTTTTAGTGCAAAATCCGTGTCTGGATAGCGCACAGACTCTCGTGCACGTAAATGATGTGTGTCGTCGCTTTCGAAAAGGATCACAATCTCGATGCCGCATCGATATCGCGCATTTATCTCACGATACGTCGAGTCTTGTGCCTGTTTAAAAGTTATAGATTAGAGCATACGAATTCGGAAGCTTGACCCACTCTGTGGTTTTGTCCTGGACAAATTAAATAAAACTCGATGACTAAGTTTTCGGTGCAAAATAATTCTGTCCCCACTCGTCAACCGAGAAATTGCGTCCGATGATTTATAATTGAGCTTGGATTCTCTGGTAAATGATTTGGTTCACTAAATTCGGACTGACATGTGTTGGATTTAAAATTCGAGAGTAAACCTGAGTCAAACACGAATTGTTCAAAATATTGCAGTATAAATTCCAATCAAGACGAATCATAGCCATGAGATTCAAACTTGGAATAATTCTTGTGCTAAAAATACATCAGAGAGAAGATAATATATATTTAAAAAAAGGAAAAGAAAGAAGAAATAAATAAATGGGAAAATATCCCACCGTCCTGATCCTCGCTGCCCCTGCTCAGATTTTTTTCAGCGTCCATATCTCTTCGCGCGTGTCCAAGCCGCCGTTCAGCTCTGAGAAGAAAATCCTGCCGCGCCTGATTTTTCCCCTGCGCGCCGAGGCTACCTCCTCAAACTCGGCGCCCATCTCCCTCCTCTGCTCGATCCCTACTGCGCCGTCGGCTCTCCGGTGTTTGGCCCTAGTCGCGCGTCCCTGCTCGATGCCCAGCGCTCCTCCCTACTCCACGCCATGGCGTCTCCTAGTCCCATGTTGCCCCTTCGGCCAAGCTCCCCATGGTGCCCGGATCTCCCTCCTCCCCTGTGCGCTGTCTCAGCTCCAGCTCCTGCTTGGCCGCTATCTTCCATGGACGCTACGCACTGGCCACCTGCACCAATCGTCGCGCCCCAAGCTCCCTCTGCCCGTCTCCATGCCACGTCCCTCTTCCTGGCTTCATCCCAGCTCGCCGGCATTCCTCCCTCTTTGCTCATCGCGCACACGAAATTTCCCTACTCACTGGCGCTCGGTCCCTGCTCCACTGCGCCGTGATGTTTCCCTGCGCGCAGCCGCGCTCCCTGTCGAGCCCCTCCATCGTGCCCTGCTCGTTCGGTGAGTCGCGCCCTGGCCGCGTCAAGTTCTCTGCTCCAGCTCGCTGAGCTTTCCCTCTGTCTAGTGTTTCTCCTAGCCACCGTGCGCCGTGAAAGCTTTTTCCCCGCGCGCACATGGCTGCATACCGCCACTGCTCATCTCTCTGTCATCATTGTTTCCGGTTTCGACTGCCATGGAATCTAGCTCGCCAACTCCTGCACCTCGCCGGTGTTTTCCCCGTCACGCCATGATGCTTGGCCGCGTCCTGCGTGCAGAGCTGTTCCTGTCGTGTACTTGGCGGACTCGCACCCTCTATGTCGTGTCTGCTCGTCCATGCTGTCGGCCTGTACGGACACGGGTCCCGCTAGAGTCGCGCTGCCGTTGACGCAATGAGGGGTTAGCTCTCTACTCTGCCCAGCTCGCCGAGTCACTGGAATTTGCGCGCACGTCGTAGTCGATGCCCAACATCTTTGTGTCGCCCTTCGTGTGCTGTGACACCCCCTTGCTCCTCGTCTTGAATCCACACCGCATCCGCGACATGCTCGTCGACCCCGACGATCTATCCTTCAATTGCACGCTACTTGCGTTGGGATCCGAAGCTCTCTGTCGTGCTCGACCTTACAAGTCTCCAACTCGTCGACATCCCTTGCGTTGTCGAAAAATCCCGAGAGTTTGAATAAAGCAACAAATCCCATGTGGTGCAACATTTGCCAGGAGCTTGACCGAATGTCCAAACGGGGAATCGTCGTAGTCCTCACGGTTATCGGGTCCATTCGATCAGGGTAAGCTGATCTATTATTCCTGCTAGTTAAATTATTGAATGTGATGATTTTCTTGATTTAGCATATGTGCAAATCAAGATTTTAGATGCAATTCATATGAAGGATAAGGGTAGACGTATCTAAATCATGTGACCGAATTAATAATACAAATTATAGGACTAGTGTTTCTTAGGTCTGGTAGATAGATATTGATTAAATTGTTTTGGATATATTTCATCGATGCTTGAAGTCGATCTTAAGTAAAATCCGAGAATTTCATAATGGCTAGTGTACATAAGTACTCTTGATATTTAGGTTGTTGAGAATGTAGTTTTATCAAATGATATGTTATTTGATAGTGCTTTATCCGTTAGAGCGAATAATGTAATATTCTATTTAATTAGTATGTAATTCAAGTTAATCTAGAAACCCGATTTAAAAGGTTATTTAAATTGTTCCTGCATGTACTATAACTCAGGTGTCCAATAATAGGAGTTTGAATATTGTTAGCCTTTCGGTGTTATGCATTAGCTAAGGAAAATATAGGACTCGTACAAGGTTTAAGGTTTCTTGATGTATGAGCTATCTCCGAATAGGCTAGAAAAGCGTAATTATTATAATTAGTCTTATATCGCTAGCTGGTACTTGCTTGTGATTGATTCTAATGCTTTGTTATAAGTGTTTCATCATCTTCAATGTAGATTATTTGTCTTATGCTATTCCTCTGTATATTCATACATGTGCATTGTGCATCCCAAGAGGTACGTTAATTAATCGCGTGATGCGGAAGACGAGCCAAGTCGACCCCAAGCGCGGGCTACTCCGCATGGTGATGCTGATGGACGAACCTGCCTAATCAAGTGCTAGGACAAGGCTGATCGCCAAGTGGTCGCCACTTAACAAACACTAAAGTAGTGTTTATTCCAGGCAAGCCCCGGTGCATTTGCCACCTTCTTCTGTTTTAAAAAGTTTTATCACCTTGAATGATGCATTAGGTGATAGGAGTTATGTGATCAAACAGTTGATGCATTTCCTTCCTTGATTAAACAACCCTAATACCTGTTTTATGAAAAATTAGTGATGCTTAGCCCTGCTTATTAATTTAGGATTGTTTTTAAAATATGATGTGTAACACAGGATATGGGAGTTATGAAATAAAAGTACTTGTGATGATGAACCCATTGTGGCCATGATGGCTTCATCATTCAAGTAGGGTACCTCTCTTAGGTATCAAGTTTTGGGAAATAATATGTAATGTATACCAGACGTTGAGCAGGAAAGTTCGCTCGTCTGTGTTGATTAAGGACCGTTCGATGTAGGCCTGTTGTGGTGGAGACTTTGCAACTAGCCACATGCTCCGGTAAGCCTGAACCTGGCTATTCCATACGTGAAAAGACAATCGCGCACTGGGCATGGGAGATGGTGGGAGTAGCGTGTACCCTCCTGGCTAGAGGCTGGACGAAGGAGTACTGTGCTCCCGGGTAGCACGGACCGGTTCATGTTGTGGGGGATCTGTGGGAACGGTTGACATATGCAAAGATTAAGTTCTACATATATCGTGTGGTTAGGGATCCCCAGCTGGGCATAATCAGTTCGAATCGTCATTGCTCCTCGGTCATGGAGACTCTACCCTCCGACCACTCATCGTAGTTTATTAGTAAATTAAGAATTTGGGTAAAAGAAAGCTAGACCAGGACAAGTGAATACTCTAGATTAGGCAAATCTAGATTCAGGAAAAGTACATAACTTGTGAAGTAAAATTTTGGCATAAGGATTCACTACTAGTAAGCTCTTCTGCAAAATGAGTCTTTGAAATTTGATAAGCCTTACCTTGATTCCCAATAAGCCAACATATCCTTGAGAGTGTTTTCTTTAGTCGGGTAAGTCTTGCTGAGTACTTGCGTACTTAGGGTTTTATTCCCATTGTTGCTGCAGGTTACGAGACTTTGATTGTGATTGGTGTTAAGCGCCGATGGGCACGGCCTTCTTATAAGTCTAAGTACTTCTTCTATACTTCTTATTGAGGATTGTCACTGAGCTAGCATGTATTTCAATCCTACAAATAATTTATAACAGTTCAAAGTTATTTCTTTGAATCACTTTATTAATCACTTCGATCATGTACATTGTAAAACTTGATGTAACTTGTAAAATTTGGTAATAAGATTTCCGCTGCGAAATGTTGGTGTGTGATTTGTGTTTACTTAATCCTGCGGTCCTGGTTGTAAGTGGTTTATCCGAGGTCCTTGGGGCACTCGGACAGATCCTATTAAGTTATCTGGTGCACATGCATAGCCGTCTGAGGTCTTTGAGACAAGGGCAGGTGCATGTGGGCCCAATAAATTGGGAGGTTCTGCCACAGCTGGTATCGAAGCAGGATTAAGTATAATACGGTCACATACGTATTTTAAAAACAAAGTTTTGGTTTTAGAAAACCTAGTTTCAACTAAACACATTGTTTGATTTTGAAAAACAGTTTTGAAAAAAAAACTATAATGCTAGCGACATCCTCTATTAAGCCCTAAATTAAGGACTATCAGGTGGCTTAGTTCAAAACCACTAACCCACAACCGAGGGTATTGCATACATGTGTATTGTTATGTTGAGGCCATTCAGTTTTGAATGGATCGACGCTCAAGGTAAGGTGTGATGTGAGAGCATGGCCGAACAAACGTCGGTCTAGGGAAGAGTATAAAAAGCGCTTGATTATATACATGGTTCACATATGTATATATGAAGGCTGTGAAGTGGATTATTTACTTTTCTGGGAATTCAGTACCCCATGGATGTGTATGGGTATACAGACATGGGCATAATGAGAAGTGTAATGTACTTGTAATGATGCACCTACGCTCAGGTAAGAGGGTGAGTTACCATAATGAGTTGTCCTATGGTTAAAGTGTGTCAACGGCGCCAATGTGTGGCTCGGCGCTTAATGATGAGCTGGCCTCCATATAGCAATATATGGAGTATAAACTGTGGTAAAATGTCATGGGTGAACTACATCATGGGAAATTGGGTTGTGATGGACTTTTCTATAGGTACACTAACCTCGCAAACGTATGTGTAGCTGACGACTAGCAAAATACCGTGAGAGTCGTAAGTATGCCACCGATATAGAACGCTATTACCACATTATGTTGGCAAAATCAGTGAGGACGAATAAGACGAGCATGCATCCTGATTGTTGCATCATGTTTGTCACCTATACATCCAAAATACTTCTCTCATCTTTATTCTAATAACCAGTGATTGTAGATAATGTGGTGTAATGTTTTATTAGGAACTGCGATGAAATAATTGTCCTCCGTTCCTTAGGTAATATGTTTAGGTGTTATACGTGTTGGCCCTTGTGCTTGATGTGCCGATAGAATGTTTGTGACCTATTTGCCTAAACCTTAAACTAGGCCATATTCTTATTTAGTGCACCGCGACCCAAATTTGAATTTTTCCGTTATTCCTCCATGACCAAATTCATACAAATAAATGCTTAGATAATTTCTTTGTTGGCCAAAAGATGCATTCGGACTCCAAATAAGGATCTTGGCAATTAACTTGTCACTCCCTTAGTGGTCGTGTTTCCATCCTAGATCCTGCCCTTGCTCAGTAGATGTAGGTTGAGGTCTTTATTGTATTTGGCCTCTCCTTACAGATTATCTTGTCGCTTTATCAACCTAACTTAGGAAAGACATGTCTGATCATTTTCTTGAGTTTGATGCCCTTGGTTTTGTAACACCCGGATTTTAGGGGTCCAAAACCCGGGGTTAACATAAACACCAGGTATGCTGGGACCAAGTCTCATACATATGATGTATAGTGGCACAGGATCGAATGTCACATCTTTATATATAACAGGAGTTCTATACAAAGTAAATAATTACATTATAAGGAGACAACGGTCCAGCAACCCAAAGTTGACTGGGAGACGACGACCTAGACCTCTCACGAACTCATCGCAGCATCCTCCATGAGCATCATCCTGCGGTACCTGCTCTTGACCTGTGGTGTATGTGAGACAGCAAGAGTGAGCTCACATACGTTCATCGCTCAACAAGTTGTGGGGAATAATGTGCATGAACTCGCCAAAGGTGGGAGCTCACGTGAAGTGTAAGGCTTACCAAAGAAGATGGTTAGAGCTGAGCATTGCTTTTAAAGTTGGTCAAAATTTTATTAGCAGTTACTAAGTAGAAGTAAATACCAACCCAGTTAAATAGTAGAACAAAAGTAACAACTTCACCTGCGATGCAATGCATATGACAAATTGAGTTTAAGTTCCATAATTTAATCATGTGAGGGTCCGAGCTGCTCATGACCGTGAGCACGGCTAGTATACCAGTTTTACACTCTGCAGAGGTTGCGCATCTTTACCCACAAGCCGTGTTACCCATCTGCCAAGGGGTCATGAATCCCATACACCTCTACCAAGGAAGCGAGGCAGGGTAACACTACGAGGCCTTTACAAAGTTCCACTAGCTTCCGAAAACCCGCTACAGTTTATAGGAAGATCCAGTGCAGGAATCCCTTGCAGGACCGCCATCGCAGCAAAATCCTCCCGAGGGCCTCCCTACACTGACCTCTCCCCTACTGCCCTTGCCCCTTTCGGGTAAGGTAGTCTTCCACTAGCTTCCCTAATTAATCAGCCAAGGGCGTCCCATTCCACCCTTGTGGTAGCACTGTTTTCCCGGGTGGTCGCTCCATGTTCCAATTAACATAATGATCTTAACATGAACAATAAATAACAACTGATAACAAAAGTGTAATCATGAATAGTGTATCTCCATACCCAAAACCACATATAGCACTAGCAAGTACTACCCAGAAAGATCAGTGGTAAACAAGGTATAAAGATAATCAAACTAGGTAACCTGTTGGGTCCCATCAAAATTAACCTATGCAGATCATTATGATTAATCAGAACATGGCTGGGTAAAAAGAAGTGATCAAGGGCACAACTTGCCTGGGCCTTGAGATTCCAGGTACCAGGATGATTCTTCAGATCCTCGTGACCTCACTGCTAATCGTAGCAATACAAATAAACATTGTATAGGCAAATTTAACATTACACCAAACATAAGAACAAAATACACAGTAATAATATACATATTAAAATAAGATCACAGGAAAAAGAATTATTAATTTTTGAGTTATAGAATTCAAGTTATAAATTTCCTAAGATTTAAGGGGATTATAATAGGATTAGATGATAAATTAATTCCCTAACAGAGTTCATGTCAAAACAGTGATTCTAAATGATAGAGAATATTATTACAAAATTTTAGGAATTGGAATGGTTCAATTTGGAGCTAAAATGAATTTTCTATGAATTATCTAAGTTTTAGCAATTATTTTCATATTAAAAATCTATTTAATAACCATTTTCTCTGATTTTATTATGTTCTGGACTGGGCCTCAATTATAAGAAAGGTCAGGGGGCTCGGCGCAAGAATTCCCAGACTCAGTCAACAGTGAACGTGGACGGCGGGTTGATTCACTGAAACCCGAGGGGCTCTTTAACAAAAATAACCCGCGAAGGGGTATCGGGACACTACAGCCATCCGATTAGAATTCTACGGCGTAGATTAAATCTAACATACCCCGAAACGGTACGCAGCGCCTGACGTTGGATTGGAGATCTACGGACCAGATTTAATGTAGCTCGGGCCACCCAGGATCGACCGATCCGATCCAACGGCCCACAGCTATACCTCCCCCAGATCTAATCCTAGCCGTCAATTCAACATCCTACGGCCCCGGTCTTACCCCCTTCCCAGCCGGTCGACCACGGTGGCGCGGTGCACACCGCGGCGGCGGACTTCGCCGGCGCTAAGCGATTAAGCGCCCCCCCGGTCCCAACCTTGAATTAAACAGGTGCTACACGAAGAGGAGAACTAGGCGATCGAGGCTAGGGGTTTCTTACCGGCGATTGAGGAGGTTTGCGAGCTCGCCCACGCTGCGCAGCGGCACGCGGCGGAGCTCCAAGCACGGTGAGGAATTCCGGAGTTCCCGAGGCCACGCAGTTCAATTCGATGGCGCGGACAGCTTCACGGGTCTCTGGCGAACGCCCCTCCCCACACGCTTGAACCCGTGCACGAGCGCAGAGGAGAGTCACCGACGGCGGCGGAGTCTGTATCCGCGACGGCGTCGGATGCACGATTATGGCTTCGAGAGGGGAGAGGCAGCACGGGTTTTATACCCAGGGTAGCGGTCTTCGCGCAGTGGGCCCACGCAACAACCAGCCGTGGAGCTCGGCGTCGGTTGCGGCGAACGCGAGGCAGCAGAAGGACTCCGTGTACGCGCCAGAATCGCCAACAGATCGAAGAAGACGAGCCTGACGAGACGGGCCCACGAGTCAGCGACGAGCTGTGCAATGGGATCGGAGGCGCACGGCTGACAAGGGTGGCCCGCAGAGCAGCGAGGGTTGGCGCGCGCGCGGCGTGAGAGGCTTACGGGCGGGGCCCACACGTCAGCCGCAGGGTGAGAGGGCGTGGGAGGAGAATTGGGCCGCGCGGTGTTAAGTGGAGATGGGCCGAAATCCAGGTTCTCAGCCCAAGTAAGGTTTTTAATCTTTTCCTTTTTATTTTCTTTTTCTTTTCTCCATTTTCCAATCCAATTTGAACTCAAGTTTAAATTCAAACTTTGTGAATAACTTGTCCTCAGTTTGAATGGTATAATTTAATAATTTAAGTGTGAAGGATGTTTATTCTGATTTTTATTTTATTTTATGTAGTATTTTTCTTAGTTCTTCCCTTCTCTTTTATTCCTATTTTCTATTCCAAATTCAAATTTATACTTCTATTTTAGTTTTCAGATTTTTCAAATGTATCAATTGAAATCCAAAGGTGAATATAAGCCATATTATTTTAATATTGCTAATTTAAGTTTTATTCTCCTTGTTATCTATTTCATGGGATGTATAAATGGTTTCCTTTAAAAGAAAAATCCCCTTTTCTCATCATTTTTCTTATTTTCCCAATTTCCAAAGCATTATGATACTTTGTTTATATATTTTTTTCTCTACCAACTTTGGGTCTTACAAATCCTACCCCCCTTAAAAATAATCTCGTCCTCGAGATTTGTAAGAAGAGGGATGTATACTCATATTGTTCTCGGAACATATGCACAAACAAAGAAATCTCAGCATGAGGTATAATTCTTTAACAAAACATAGGGTCAATAGACCTTATTATTATCACTTGCATAATATCATATCATCTACTAACTAGAGTAACATCCAGACCTTACAAATCATCATAATTTATATCTATGTAGCTTGGTGAAGCTGGTGGTGGTGGTGGAGGTTGTTGTTGTTGTTGTCTCTCCAACCGTGCTTGCCTTATTTCTTGGCGGGCCTGACGTATTTCCTCGCGTTGTTGTCTTATCTGATTCTGCATCTCGGTCACCAGGTCTGTTAACTGTTGTATTACCAGTCTTTGGGTAGCAACTACTTGATTGATTTCAACAGGTGGAGGATTTGGAGGATTCATTTTCTGTTTGTTGTTACGTGATAATCTTTCCTTTCCTGGTATTGACCATGAAAGTTAGAAGCATATGGTAATAGTTTTGCAAAGGAAATTATTCAATAGTCGGAATGAATAAGCTTAGTAGCTGGTTACAATCTAAAGATTCTTTGGTAGGGCTTAATCTTTGTTTTATGTCCAGATTGGGGTAACCAATCATATAAGGTGAATATCTAAGGGTAGGATGGAATCTGTCAAGATGAGAGATATATATGGGTGAGATAGACTACAAGATGTAGGTTAAAAGTTTGTTTGTTGTTAGGTGGGAATAGAAAGGTTATACCATTCATCATGGTTCTATGGGTTGGGTTAGCTCATGGTTGAATTGATCCAATGTGCTAAGATAAGTTAATACATGGCTAGTGGGGTCTAATCTCTTCTACTAGTGTCATTAATCTGTTTAAGTGAACCACATTAAGTTAGATAACATTAGACCACACTGGGTCAGGTCACATTAGGTAAGATAAGATCTAGATTAAATTGGATATGACTAGATTAAACTAGTTTAGGTTAGATAGGTCCAACAGGGTAGAATATGTTAGGATGTTTTGAGATTAGTTAGATATGTTATGATAAGATAGAGTCTCTTGCTAGTTTATAATTGAGAGGTTATGCAACTATCAGATGGTTAAGGTAGTTGCATATGGCCAAGTCGATCTTATCATTCTTAATTTAGTGCAGGGTGAACTAAGTTAAGACTTGTTCTATAGAAGTAGAGTCTAAACTATTTCATCAGTATTATCTAACATGTTTGATAAGTTAGTTTAGATTAGATCAGATCTAGGTTAGATTGGTGTGACTAGTTTGACTAGATAAGATCTAATTAATTTGCATTAGATCATGGTTGATGAACTAGGGTGGATAAGTATGCCTATTAGGATAAGATGGGTCCATAAAGATAAGATAAAATCTTTTGAGGTTAGTTAGATCTATTAGGATGAGATAAAACCTTTTCAAGATAAGATGAGTATCTTTTAAGATGAGATGGATCTATTAAGATAAGGGAGAATCTTTTAAGATAAGATGAATTGGTTAGAATGAGATCTTTTAGGATAAGATGAATCTCTTAAGCTAGATATGTTCCAATGGGGATAATCTAAGTTGTCTAGTTATTTTATAAATATATTTTATACTTATGTGTATATGCAGATGCAATTGTGGACATTACTCCACAACTCATCACACTCAATCAAAGATCCAAATCAAACATGTATCATAAGAACAAACATTCAAACACATAGACACTTATAAAAATGGTTTTGTTTTTGTTCCTAGGATTAGGTCTCCTATTCCTAAAGGTCACTTTAGGCACAGGATTTCAAAGTGTGAAATCCACATTTGTCTTTGGAAGCAGAAAGGTAAGAGTAATCAGAGTAAAGCGGAATTAGATGAGAAAAGATTAAGATAAGTTTAGAAAAGAATCAGAGTAGCAGGGGTAAGTAAGTATTGGTTGTCCAGTTCTATCTAGGTTTCGTCCTACAGTCAACATTCCTCTGATACCACTTCTGTAACACCCGGATTTTAGGGGTCCAAAACCCGGGGTTAACATAAACACCAGGTATGCTGGGACCAAGTCTCATACATATGATGTATAGTGGCACAGGATCGAATGTCACATCTTTATATATAACAGGAGTTCTATACAAAGTAAATAATTACATTATAAGGAGACAACGGTCCAGCAACCCAAAGTTGACTGGGAGACGACGACCTAGACCTCTCACGAACTCATCGCAGCATCCTCCATGAGCATCATCCTGCGGTACCTGCTCTTGACCTGTGGTGTATGTGAGACAGCAAGAGTGAGCTCACATACGTTCATCGCTCAACAAGTTGTGGGGAATAATGTGCATGAACTCGCCAAAGGTGGGAGCTCACGTGAAGTGTAAGGCTTACCAAAGAAGATGGTTAGAGCTGAGCATTGCTTTTAAAGTTGGTCAAAATTTTATTAGCAGTTACTAAGTAGAAGTAAATACCAACCCAGTTAAATAGTAGAACAAAAGTAACAACTTCACCTGCGATGCAATGCATATGACAAATTGAGTTTAAGTTCCATAATTTAATCATGTGAGGGTCCGAGCTGCTCATGACCGTGAGCACGGCTAGTATACCAGTTTTACACTCTGCAGAGGTTGCGCATCTTTACCCACAAGCCGTGTTACCCATCTGCCAAGGGGTCATGAATCCCATACACCTCTACCAAGGAAGCGAGGCAGGGTAACACTACGAGGCCTTTACAAAGTTCCACTAGCTTCCGAAAACCCGCTACAGTTTATAGGAAGATCCAGTGCAGGAATCCCTTGCAGGACCGCCATCGCAGCAAAATCCTCCCGAGGGCCTCCCTACACTGACCTCTCCCCTACTGCCCTTGCCCCTTTCGGGTAAGGTAGTCTTCCACTAGCTTCCCTAATTAATCAGCCAAGGGCGTCCCATTCCACCCTTGTGGTAGCACTGTTTTCCCGGGTGGTCGCTCCATGTTCCAATTAACATAATGATCTTAACATGAACAATAAATAACAACTGATAACAAAAGTGTAATCACGAATAGTGTATCTCCATACCCAAAACCACATATAGCACTAGCAAGTACTACCCAGAAAGATCAGTGGTAAACAAGGTATAAAGATAAACAAACTAGGTAACCTGTTGGGTCCCATCAAAATTAACCTATGCAGATCATTATGATTAATCAGAACATGGCTGGGTAAAAAGAAGTGATCAAGGGCACAACTTGCCTGGGCCTTGAGATTCCAGGTACCAGGATGATTCTTCAGATCCTCGTGACCTCACTGCTAATCGTAGCAATACAAATAAACATTGTATAGGCAAATTTAACATTACACCAAACATAAGAACAAAATACACAGTAATAATATACATATTAAAATAAGATCACAGGAAAAAGAATTATTAATTTTTGAGTTATAGAATTCAAGTTATAAATTTCCTAAGATTTAAGGGGATTATAATAGGATTAGATGATAAATTAATTCCCTAACAGAGTTCATGTCAAAACAGTGATTCTAAATGATAGAGAATATTATTACAAAATTTTAGGAATTGGAATGGTTCAATTTGGAGCTAAAATGAATTTTCTATGAATTATCTAAGTTTTAGCAATTATTTTCATATTAAAAATCTATTTAATAACCATTTTCTCTGATTTTATTATGTTCTGGACTGGGCCTCAATTATAAGAAAGGTCAGGGGGCTCGGCGCAAGAATTCCCAGACTCAGTCAACAGTGAACGTGGACGGCGGGTTGATTCACTGAAACCCGAGGGGCTCTTTAACAAAAATAACCCGCGAAGGGGTATCGGGACACTACAGCCATCCGATTAGAATTCTACGGCGTAGATTAAATCTAACATACCCCGAAACGGTACGCAGCGCCTGACGTTGGATTGGAGATCTACGGACCAGATTTAATGTAGCTCGGGCCACCCAGGATCGACCGATCCGATCCAACGGCCCACAGCTATACCTCCCCCAGATCTAATCCTAGCCGTCAATTCAACATCCTACGGCCCCGGTCTTACCCCCTTCCCAGCCGGTCGACCACGGTGGCGCGGTGCACACCGCGGCGGCGGACTTCGCCGGCGCTAAGCGATTAAGCGCCCCCCCGGTCCCAACCTTGAATTAAACAGGTGCTACACGAAGAGGAGAACTAGGCGATCGAGGCTAGGGGTTTCTTACCGGCGATTGAGGAGGTTTGCGAGCTCGCCCACGCTGCGCAGCGGCACGCGGCGGAGCTCCAAGCACGGTGAGGAATTCCGGAGTTCCCGAGGCCACGCAGTTCAATTCGATGGCGCGGACAGCTTCACGGGTCTCTGGCGAACGCCCCTCCCCACACGCTTGAACCCGTGCACGAGCGCAGAGGAGAGTCACCGACGGCGGCGGAGTCTGTATCCGCGACGGCGTCGGATGCACGATTATGGCTTCGAGAGGGGAGAGGCAGCACGGGTTTTATACCCAGGGTAGCGGTCTTCGCGCAGTGGGCCCACGCAACAACCAGCCGTGGAGCTCGGCGTCGGTTGCGGCGAACGCGAGGCAGCAGAAGGACTCCGTGTACGCGCCAGAATCGCCAACAGATCGAAGAAGACGAGCCTGACGAGACGGGCCCACGAGTCAGCGACGAGCTGTGCAATGGGATCGGAGGCGCACGGCTGACAAGGGTGGCCCGCAGAGCAGCGAGGGTTGGCGCGCGCGCGGCGTGAGAGGCTTACGGGCGGGGCCCACACGTCAGCCGCAGGGTGAGAGGGCGTGGGAGGAGAATTGGGCCGCGCGGTGTTAAGTGGAGATGGGCCGAAATCCAGGTTCTCAGCCCAAGTAAGGTTTTTAATCTTTTCCTTTTTATTTTCTTTTTCTTTTCTCCATTTTCCAATCCAATTTGAACTCAAGTTTAAATTCAAACTTTGTGAATAACTTGTCCTCAGTTTGAATGGTATAATTTAATAATTTAAGTGTGAAGGATGTTTATTCTGATTTTTATTTTATTTTATGTAGTATTTTTCTTAGTTCTTCCCTTCTCTTTTATTCCTATTTTCTATTCCAAATTCAAATTTATACTTCTATTTTAGTTTTCAGATTTTTCAAATGTATCAATTGAAATCCAAAGGTGAATATAAGCCATATTATTTTAATATTGCTAATTTAAGTTTTATTCTCCTTGTTATCTATTTCATGGGATGTATAAATGGTTTCCTTTAAAAGAAAAATCCCCTTTTCTCATCATTTTTCTTATTTTCCCAATTTCCAAAGCATTATGATACTTTGTTTATATATTTTTTTCTCTACCAACTTTGGGTCTTACAGGTTTCCTCGTATCTATCGAAGGCATACCAACTTAATCTTATGATCGTTTTCCCTCCGTATCTAATCAGATGCTAATGCTTGACCTTGTAATCTCTATGATGGGCATAGAAATATGCTTGGGGCTGAAGTAACAGTCTCCCATCATACTCCTTTCATCAAGTTTAGATTATGGCCATGTCTTGTTCATTTCATCGGGCCATGATCTATTTGGTTCTCTACTTATAACCATTCAGAAAGGTAGAGTCTCTTTGTATATTGTCACCTTGCTCAATCTATTTGTGTGGCGTGAGATTTCTTATTGGTTATATTTGGTAATGGTGTTATGACTAAATTAAACTGACGACGCCGCGACGAAACTGGGGGGCCTTCTCTGTGTGCGCACACACAGTTATGCTGCTCGGCATGCGCTGGTATCACAGTTAGTAGTTGTAATCCATTATGAGACTATATCAATATGTTATCTGGGCACAATCTAGTTTTGCCATGTGGGATTCATTATTGGTGCCAGTTTGGTGATGGTGTCATGATTTAGGACTTATGGTGCCGCAGCGAAACTGAGAGCCTCCTGTGAATGCGCACACAGGACTGTGCTACTTGTCGGATGCTGGTATCGAGGTCTCTAGTCATGATCTGTTATGGAATTACACTAATGTGTTACCTCCCGTGGACCTTCCCTTGCAACAATTTCTATGTTGTTTGTCAAGTGATCAAGCAACATCTATCATTTCTGTTGGATAAAAAGGGCATACCACTTTTATGTGTGGTCTCTTTTCTTTTGATCTTGGTGGTGATTGCACATATACAAGTTCCCTTTACGTCCTTTGTGTAAAGGTGAAGCTTTGAAGCGTTTTAGTGTTGGAAGACAACTGATTAGTTCTCAAAATGGAGATTGGTTTTCCGTGTTGCTGAGATCTAGGAGTTTGTTCATTCACTCTCTTATTCAATCCATGTATTCCCTAACCAAGTCAGGCCATCCCGCATAAAGAAACGAAAGAACAACCTGACCAAATGGATTTCTACCCAAATGCATGACCTTTTGCTAGCAAATGTGAACTCTCAACCCTTGGCTTACCGATGGTATTGAGAGGACCTGCTCAATGTCAATGGTAGTTCAACAAGTTGGTTTTACTAACTTGTAACTATATTGTGAACAAAGGTTGAGTTTAGAGATTGTTTTATCGAGTTGTCTAAACTCACTTTGGTTTAACCCATCCTAAGGAAGTACCTGCTAGCGTCAAGTCAAGTTGACTAATAACCACCTAATCATCGCTCTAGTCCTGCCTCGATCGCCTCACGTATGGTTTTCCAACGTGTGTGATCAAATTGAGCCATGATTAGTGCTTGATAAAATGGATTAGGCACGAAGTCAGCATTTACAGATCCCTCCGCTGGTGATTTTTTCAAGTCTTTATCATTTTTCTTGGACTTCGATTCTCCGGCTAGCACAAGTTAACTGTGATGTTGTTTGACATCCACACTTGTCTCATGTGCTATGAACTTACCGTAACCACTTGTTGGTAAACCTCTTTCTGTGTGTTTTACCCAAGAGATTGCATCTGGTTCTGTATGGGTAAAATTGCATATCTACTACTCACCCAACAGACTTAGATATTAAAGTCTCATCAGAAAAAGCAAACTGCACACATGGAACCTTATGTGTTCTTCTGACAGACATCGTTTCTATTGGTGGACATTTCTAAATTAGCCTAAGGCGATATAGGTTATGTCCACTACAGAAACAACATCCTGAGACACCTGCCTTTTCTTGGAGCTGTATTATGGTTATCACTGATATGGACAAGGAGTTACATACTTCTCTACTCTTAAAAGTATTTCGCTCCGAATCTTAGGACGAGATTCTTTTAAGGGGGGAGGGCTGTAACACCCTAGGTGGTATCTCCCGTTAAACAGCGATTATGGATTTAAGCGCGGGATGTCAGTAACTAAAAGTGGACACTAAATTTTAATCATCCCGCAAAAGTTCGACTTTGGTGTCATATTTATTTTGATAATCTACGCAATTAAAAAGGGTTCATGAAGCTTTTGGATTATCGAATCTTCGTCGCTGGCGAATTTTGAACTATTCGGATCACGCGCGTAAATGAATACGAAAATCAGGAAACTTCTGATTTTATTTAAAAATTTGGAGCCCCGCGCTGTCCGAAAAGAGTAATGCGCCAGCGCATTAATTGAATTGTTTCTCTCACCATGTGATCCTTAACGTTAAAGCGAATGATCGACAGCTGGTGAGAATCGTAAAATTAGACGGGACTAAATACAATCTTAAATACCAAAGCTGAACTCGACAACTAAAGTTTTTAGTGCAAAATCCATGTCTGAACAGCGCACAGACTCTCACGCACGTAAACGATGCATGTCGTCGCTTTCGAAAAGGATCGCAATCTCGATGCCGCATCGATATTGCGCATTTATCTCGCGATACGTCGAGTCTTGTGCCTGTTTAAAAGTTATAGATTAGAGAATACGAATCCGGAAGCTCGACCCACTCTGTGGTTTTGTCCTGGACAAATTAAATAAAACTTGACGACTAAGTTTTCGGTGCAAAATAATTATGTCCCCACTCGACAACCGAGAAATCGCGTTCGAGGATTTATAATTGAGCTTCGATTTTCTGGTAGATGATTTGGTTCGCTAAATTCGAACTGACGTGTGTTGGATTTAAAATTCGAGAGTAAACTTGAGTCAAACACGAATTGTTCAAGATATTGCACTATAAATTCCAATCAAGACGAATCATAGCCATGAGATTCAAACTTGGAATAATTCTTGTGCTAAAAATACGTCGGAGAGAAGATAATATATTTAAAAAAGGAAAAGAAATAAGAAATAAAAAAATGGGAAAATATCCCACCGTCCTGATCCCCGTCGCCCCTACTCAGATTTTTTTAGCGTCCATATCTCTTCGGGCGTGTCAAAGCCGCCGTTCAGCTCTGAGAAGAAAATCCTGCCACGCCTGATTTTTCCCCTGTGCGTCGTGCTACCTCCTCCAATTCGGCGCCCATCTCCCTCCTCTACTCGGTCCCTACTGTGCCGTCGGCTCTCCGGTGTTTGGCCCTAGTCGCGCGTCCCTGCTCAATGCCCAACGCTCCTCCCTGCTCCTGCCACGGCGTCTCCCAGTCCTAGGTCGCCCCTTCGGCCGAGCTCCCCATGGCGCCCGGATCTCCCTCCTCCCCTGTGCGCCGTCTCAGCTCCAGCTCCTGCTTGGCCGCCATCTTTCGTGGACGCTTCGCACTGGCCGCCTGCTCCAATCTTCGCGCCCCAAGCTCCCTCTGCCCATCTCCAAGGCGTGTCCCTCTTCCTGGCTTCATCCTAGCTCACTGGCGTTCCTCCTTCTCTGCTCGTCGCGCACACGAAATTTCCCTGCTCGCTGGCGCTTGGTCCCTGCTCCACTGTGCTGTGATGTTTCCCTGTGCGTAGCCGCGCTCCCTACCGAGCCCCTCCATTGCGCCCTGCTTGTCCGGCGAGTCACGCCCTGGCCTCGTCGAGCTCTCTGCTCCAACTCGTTGAGCTTTCCCTCTGTCCGGCATTTCTCCCAGTCGCCGCGCGCCGTAAAGCTTTTTCCCCGCGCGCACATGGCTGCATACCGCCGCTACTCATCTCTCTGTCATCGCTATTTCTGGTGTTGACTGCTATGGAATCTAGCTCGCCAGCGCCTACACCTTGCCGGTGTTTTCCCCGTCACGCCATGATGCATGGCCGCGTCCTACGTGCAGAGCTATTCCTGTCGCGTCCTTGGCGGACTCGCACCCTCTGTGTCGTGTCTGCTCGTCCATGTTGTCAGCCTATACGGACACGGGTCCTGCTTGAGTCGCGCTGCCGTTGACGCAACGCGGGGTTAGCTCTCTGTTCTGCCTAGCTCGCCGAGTCATAGGAATCTGCGTGCACATCATAGTTGGTGCACAACATCTTCGTCACTACAGGAATCCGAAGCATCCACGTCGGCTACTTTAATTCTCGTCGGCCAGAGACCGGGCCGACGGGAATAACGTAATCCCCGTCGGCCAAAAGAAGGCCGACGGCGATCAATTGATTCCCGTCGTCCAAGAACGCCAGCCGACGACGATTACTTAATTCCCGTCGGCCCAGAACGCCAGCCGACGAGAATAACTTAACTCCCGTCGGCCCAGAACGCCAGCCGACGGGAATAACTTAACTCCCGTCGGCCCAATGCTCTGGCCGATGGGAGTTATTCGAATAAGTCAACAGCCGCGCCGCTGCGAACTCATTTCTCTTCCTCTCCCTGGAAACGAACGGCCGCCGCCGCGCCCGCCCGCACGCCTCCGCGCCCACCACCCGCCGCCGGTAGCTGCCCGCCCGGCCGCCGTCGGTAGCCGCCCGCCCGCCCGCCGGTGGCCTACCGCCGTCCGCCCGCCCGCCTGATCGCCCATCCGGCCTCCGCGTCCACCGCCGCGGCCCGCCCGTCCGGCCACCACCGCCGTCGCCCGCTCACCTGCCCGTCCATGCCCAACCGCCATCACCGATTCCCGCACCGCCCATCCACCGTTTGCCAGTGTTGTTTGCTGCGCCGCCCGACGCTGCCGCCTCCCCATGCCGTCCACTGCCGTCGTCCACCACCGCCATCCGCGCAAGGCGAGGTATATTATATATATTAAAACATTTTATTTTCGTTGGTTTTTTGTGGCCAACGGGAGTTAACTGTTATGTGATTAGATTTTGTTCAAATTTGTTAATTGATATTGTTATTAGTCTTCATATGACTTTATACATTGTAGTTGCTATTTTTAATTTTATGTTGCAAAATAAAATGTGTTGTTTGATGTTATTAGTTAATGAACTTGATGGTGAATGTGATGTGTTATACAAATAGTAGTTATTGCAAATATTATTATTTAATGAATTTGATGTTATGCAAGTATTAATCATGTTATTGTGATGAAGTTATGTTATGTATATATATAGTTTTACTACTTACCTATAGATGTATGTGTGACGTGTAGAAACGTGATTGTCTCAAACGCACTCTTTACTCGTACACACAGCCGCAATAATGGGTGATAGACGTGATTGGATGTATGAAGGTTTCAAGAAGGGTGGGTGTCACACAAGTGAATGGTTTGCCAAGACGCAGATGTTTCTGGACCCTGCTGATGTCAATCAAGTCCAAGTTTGCATTCTCAATTAATTGTTACAAGGAGCTTGTGGATTTGATTAGCTAGGTTCTTCCTACGGGTCACAAAATGCCCAAAAACATGTACCAGTCCAAGAAATTGCTTGAAGGTCTTGGTATGGAGTATGAGAAGATTGATGTTTGCTAGGACAACTATATGCTTTTTTGGAAGGAACATGGCATAGAGCAGATGTCACACCCGGTTCCAGGGGGTAGAACCGAGCGCATAGCATATGTGTGCCAGGATCCATTTCCACACATATGTTGACGTCACAAGTGTAATATATCAAAAGAGAATGCAATAAAGGCGTAAAGAGAGTATAATACTTTATTACATCATCTGAAACATTGTATCTTGAACAAGTATCACATCAAAGTAAAGCGAAAATAAATAACAGGTGCAATCTTCCACAGGAAGATGACTAGCGCATCGTTAGACTTAGAATTCCTCATCATCAAAATCTCCATCAAAGTCTCCAGCATCACCCTTTGATCAAAATATTAGCAAGGGTGAGCTCACTTATGGTCGGGGCTTAGCAAGTGGGGGAAAAATTAATGCAGGTACAACAAGGTGAGGCTAAGGTTGAGCAGTAAGCATTTTAGTTGGTCAATATTTTATTAACAACGCCTATCTTACTAATAAGTGTGAATCCCAAATATCCCATTTAAATAAAGGAATATGAATATAACAAAACACTTAAGTGAAATCACTTAAGCAAATTATTGGCAGATCATCGGATCTCAATTTAATTCCATATTCAAGTTCAATTATCATGTGAGGAGTCCAGGTCGCTCATAACCAGGAGCACGACTGATATATCAGTTTTACACTCTGCAGAGGTGGTACAACTTTACCCACAAGCCATGTATCCCATCTAGCCTGGGTTGATCGGACCCTTAAACACTGCCGAGGTGAATGGCTAGGGATCCATTATGAGGCTTTCACAAAATACACTTAATACAAAGCAACCTGCTAAGGTTTCTAAAGACGATGGTGGTGGCCCCCTGGGTGAGGTACCTTAGCCAAGAATACGTCCCCATGTTAACGTGGGCTGCCAGCACCTACCGCTCCCCCTCTTACCCATATTTCAGGTAAGGTTGCTAGGCACTAAGCATATAAAGCTAATTACCAAAGCCAGAGCTATGATAGCACTCGTGGTTGCACTGTTATCCTGGGTGGTCACTCCATGTTCTAATTAATTTGAAATAATGTTATCTTAACCATCGGGTTAATGTCATAATTGTCAATTAACATTTTGGAACACTAATACCAATTAATGAGTGACATTAAAATCGTTAAGTTGTGCGGTAGCACAAATTTTGCACAGCTTAATAACTTTCCCAGGTTAAACAAGGAATACAGGTAGTAAATCTAGGAAATCCTTAATTAGGTTAACCCATCAAATTATGCCATATATCAAAAAGTAAACATTATTATATGCAATGAGTGGGTACAAAAAGAATATGCAGAGAGAGAATCCACTTGCCTTGCTCAAATGCGTCATGCGGATCGTCCTCGAACGAATTTGGTTCGTCTACCACACCGTCAGCTTCTAATAACGTTACACGTCGCCATACAAAAAGAAAGCATACACCAATAAATAAACATGCACCATTACATAATCATACACCATTACATACACATTAACACGTCGCACTTACCACACCTTAAATATATCCTAAACGCGTAAATACTTATTAATTTAATTATAGCTATTATTGTGAGTCCTAAATGGTGAATTTATGGGTGGGTGCAATAAATACAATTTTAACTAATATTAATATATTTTAACATCATCAATGAAAATAATTATCGTCTTTAATACTAATAACTAAATTAATAGCTTTTATCGTTTTTGTTTCTAACTCGAATTGAGTATAGCCAAAAATGAATTTAACATTCTAAAAATCCCCATAAATACTAATTGAACTTTTTATAACACAAGTGAGGTTATTTTGACATAAACTAGTATTTTGCTTACTCTAAAAATTTAAGTGCTAAATTTGCGAACATGTTTATTTGACTAGCAAAAATCTATTTTCCATCCTACTAATGATATTTTTCTCCTTTCTTTATAAAAAGAAAATGTTAATAAAATAATTAAATAAATCATCTAAAAATCCTATATTATTCATATGACGTGAGTTCTATACCATTTTCTAAATCCATTAAAATGCACCTATGACTATAATTCTTCAACTAGTTTCTAAAGTTCCTTGCGACCAAATTTAACTAAAAAAATTCCCATCTATTGTTTTTATCACCAACGTGTGACTATTAAGTTTTGTCATCTTTTCCTAATCCAAAAATCATCGCATCGATTAACATGAATTATCACGGTGCACTAATAATCGCATATCTCTAACAAAATTCCATAACGCACATATACATAAATTATGGATCACACGTGTTCATATTACAACAAACTAAATATACAATTCATGAATTGAATCAAAAAGTATTTTATAAAATATACAAAATAATTCAGGTCGTCTTCAACCTTGGGTTCGCGCGTGCGACGGAGAGAGTTCGACGGGGGTTCGACCGGGTGGAGAAGAGCAGGGCTCGACTACGGATGGCGGATGGCGAGTGCGTGGCTCCAGCAACGAACTGCGGGCTCTGTGAACTCCGGCGACGAACGGCAACAAACAACGACGAGCAGTGCACTAGCGATGAGCGAGGAGAGCTAGAGAGAGAGACGAGCTCGGGTAGGCAGGAGAAAGGAGAGAGTGTCAAACCCGGCTTTAAGGAACAAAGCCAGGTGCATCTCATACATGCGCCAAGAAGACAACATATATAATAACAGAGTGTATAGAGATAAATGTCACAAAACATCAGAGTATTTATTACATAGCGGAAGTCTTATTACAAAATAAAAGATAAATATAAAACGAACTAAGGATCGTCGGCGCCAATGTCAACTGAGAAACGCCACCTAGATCAGATCATACTCCTCACCTTGTGGCTCCTCCTAAACCACCTGCTCTTCTCCTGTGGGGAGTGTGAGACAGCAAGGGTGAGCTCACACATGATCATAGCTCAATAAGTTGTGGGGAACCAGTGGACATGAACTCACAAAGGTGGGAGTTCATGTGATGTGTAAGGCTAATCAATGACAGGGGTTAAAGTTGAGCCTTGCTTTTAAGTAGTTGGTCAAAATTTTATTAGCAGTTACTAAACGTAAGTAAATACCAAACCTTAAATAAAGTAATTGAACAAATTAATAATAAACCCATGTAATGCAAATGACAAAATTGAATTTAAGTTCCATAATTTAATCATCAGAGAGTCCTGAGCTGCTCATGACCGCGAGCACGGCTAGTATACCAGTTTTACACTCTGCAGAGGTTGTACCCTTTACCCACAAGTCATGTTACCCATCTGCCAAGGGATTGCGACTCCCATACACCTCTACCTAGGAGGCGAGGCAGGGCAACACTACGAGGCCATTACAAAGTTCCACTAGCTTCCGAAAACCCGCTACAGTTTATGGGAAGAGCACTTGCAAGAATCCCCCGTTTGACCGCCATCGCAGCAAAATCAACTCGAGAACCTCCTTGCATGCAACTCCCCTACTGCCCTTGCCCCTTTCGGGTAAGGTAGTCTTCCACTAGCTTTCCTAATTAGTCAGCTGTCACACCCGGTTTTAGAAGGTAAACCGAATGCGAACCATGTACGTGCCAGGATCAGTTATTCACGTACACGGCAGTTACATAACATGGACATCATCACACAGTGCTCAAATAGTATTAAAAAGGGGAAATAATAGTCGGTTACATCATACGTCTGAGACGTCCATATAGTTCTTACAATAAATCAAAGTGCGGAAAAGAAACGTAGATAACGCGGCCTTCACAGGCAGCCGACTGGGGGTTTGCCGCTAACCCACGCCTAGAACTCGTCGTAGTCTTGGAACTCCTGGAAATCTCCTTCCACAGCTTCATCTTCTCCTGAGCAGTGGTTGCAATGCTGACAACCTGGGGGGGGGTTTGGTGTGTAGAGCAAGGGTGAGTACACATCAACATACTCAGCAAGTATCCTGTTTGGCTGTAGTGGACTAGCTTTATGTGGGGATAAGTCAAGCAGTTGCTTTTAGTTGGTCAAGTCATTACTTACTAGTAGAAAGCCAGGTTTTAACATTAACCCAAGTTATTAGCCCAATGTATCCTTTCCAAACGGAAAGAATACCACTTACCAATACCATAATCATAATCAGAACCATCAATCTCATTGCCACCTGTACCAAAATATCTCTGATCAAGTATCACTAATCTCTGGAGCTCCCTTGGCCGCTCATAACCGTGAGCACGGCTGATATATCAGTTTCATAACACTCTGCAGAGGTTGCGCACTTTACCCACAAGCCGTGATTCCCACTTGCCTCGGGCTGATCAAACCCTTAAACACTACCAAGGTGAATAGGCAGGGTCTCACTACGTAGCCTTTACAAAGATTCCCCGAGGCTGTAGCCGCCCGTTAGGTTTCCTAAATGTACCGCACTCCTCCCCAAGGGACAAATCAACCTTGGCAGAGCGAGCCGCATACACCGAGCCCCATTGACGGCACAACGGCTAAGCGAACTACACCCCGGTTCCTCTAATTATTCAGCTAAGGGCGTCCCATTCCACCCTCATGGTTGCACTGTTTTCCCGGGCGGTCATCCATTGAACAGGTCCTTACGGAGAGGCACTCGAGAAACCGCTCGAGTCCCCTTAAATGCCACAAGTATGATCATAAATAAGAAGGGGAAAACAGCGTATCATAGATAATCACATCATGTTCATTGATTAGAGTTGAGCAATAGCATCAGACTAAGCAGTAATAATCCGACCCAAATAGGTAAACAAGGACATGGATAACAAAAGCTAGTCAATCCTTAGGTATAAATGTGTAATGCGGGAGGTGAATTAAAGAATGAATAGGACAGAGATAGGTCAAAGGACACTTGCCTCCACCAACCGACTGCTGCTCAGGGGCTTCTCCTGCGAATTCCTCGGGCTCTTCGACCGGATCGTTCTCTATGCGAGCGCAAACATACATACATCCACATATTTAATACAAAAGAACAGTACACCATACAAGGGAACAGGTAAAACAAATATGCATCAAGTATGACATTTGACATCGCATTTGTTATGGTTAGAAAGAAACGGGGAAAGGTCTCGCAGGGGGGGGTTAAATCTTATGCACTAATAATCAACTACAATTGGTTCTTAACAAAAGAATTCTGCTATATATATGTACAAATGGAAACCTAATCATTTTTAGTTGATCAACATTGCACGGGTTAAACAATTAACTACATGAATCAATAGCATAACGGAATTTTAAATTAAACCTCCTATTTTCCATAGCATGAACAATGATCAATCTACTTAAAATACAGTAATTATGATCACAGAAAGTAAATAAAATAAAATAAAAAAATTAAAAAAACAGAGGGGGGGGGCGGTTGAACCGGCCCTAGGGGCGGTTGAACCGGCCCGGGGGCAGGCGGCCGAGCTGGGGCGGCCGAGCGCAGGGGGCGGCCGAGCTGGGGCGGGGGCCGGCCGAGCCGGCCGGTTGAACCGGCGGCCAGGCGGCTGAACCGGCCCCGCGCGGGGGGCGCGGCCAGGGGCCAGGGCGGGCGGCGGGCGCGGCCAGGGGCTGGCCGAGGCCGGCCGGGGCCAGGCGCGCGGGCTGGGGGGGGGCGGCCGAGGCCGGCTGGGGCAGGCCGAGGCCGGCCAGGGGGCGGCCGGGGCGGGGCTGGGGGCGGCCGGGCGGCCGGGCGGCGCGGCCAGGCGGCCGGGCGCGGCCAAGGGCCAGCGGCCAAGGGGAGAGGAGGGGAGGGGGAAGGAGAGAGGAGGGAGAAGGGGGAGGGGGAGGGGGCTCACCGGCGGGGTGGCCGACGGCAGGGGCGCGGCCGGGGTTGGGGCGGCGGCGGCGGCTAGGGCAGGGGTGGCTTAGGGCAGGGGCGGCGGCTTGGGTGGGGAGGGAGAGAGGGAGAGAATGAGGGAGAGGAAGGGGGTTTTGGGGAAAAAAAGTGGGGGGGGGGGGGGCGGCTGGGCCTGCTTTGGGCCCAAGAGGGGGCGCCAGGGGCTTGGGCCGGCCGGGGTCGGCCCAGGGCGCGGGAGAGAGAGAGAAAGAGGAGAGAGAAAGATTATTTCCTGTTTTCGAAATCCGATCTTTCCACATGAATGCAATTGCACTTTCAAAGCAATCAAAAATGCAAGGTTCGGCATGGTGCATCAAATCATAAAGTATTTTAGAGTTTTTCTTTACACGGGAAATCCGAACCGGATCCCGCTAAAACTTTGGAAAAGGTCAAGGTTTAGCGAGGGAAAAAGAAAAAGAAAAGGTAACGCCCGAATTTTGGCGAGTAAAGAAAAGAAAAAATTCAACTGCAAAATTCGGGGCGTTACAAACCTATCCCCCTTAAAAGAATCTCGCCCTCGAGATTCAGGGCTGGCTAGCAAAGAGCTCTGGGTACTTGGCCATCAAATCATCTTCACGCTCCCAGGTTGCTTCTTCCTCAGAGTGGTGACTCCATCTGACTTTGCACATTCTGATGGTCTTCCTTCGGGTGACTCTGTCTGCAACCTCAAGAATCTGAGCTGGCTTCTCAACATAGGTCAAGTCCTCCTGGACTTCCAGACCTTCCACTGGCAACTGCTCTTCTGGCACACGCAAGCACTTCTTCAACTGAGACACATGAAAGACATCATGCACAGCTGACAAATTCTCTGGCAGACTGAGCTGATAGGCCACTTCTCCACGCTTTGAGAGAATTTGATACGGACCAATATAGCGGGGTGCTAGCTTGCCTTTGATTCCGAACCTTCTGACTCCTCTGATCGGTGACACTTTCAGATAGACAAAGTCTCCGACTTCAAAACTCAGCTCTCTTCTTCTTGTGTCTGCATAGCTTCGCTGCCTTGATTGCGCTATCTTCAGATTCTCCCGGACCATCTTGATGTTCTCTTCGGCTTCAAGCAAAATGTCTGGCCCAAACACTTGCTTCTCTCCAGGCTGATCCCATTGCAACGGAGTTCTGCAACTCCTTCCATAAAGCGCTTGAAATGGTGACATCTTCAAACTGGCCTGGTAACTGTTGTTATAGGAAAACTCTGCATAGGGCAATCGCTTGTCCCATCCGGACTGATCTTGCAGTGCACAGGCTCTCAACATATCTTCAAGAATTTGATTGGTTCTTTCGGTCTGGCCATCTGTCTGCGGATGATAAGCTGAACTGAAATTCAGATGCGTGCCCAATGCTTCATGCAACTGCTGCCAGAAATGGGAGGTGAACTG
This sequence comes from Zea luxurians, assembly GCA_029449295.1. Taxonomy (NCBI): domain Eukaryota; kingdom Viridiplantae; phylum Streptophyta; class Magnoliopsida; order Poales; family Poaceae; genus Zea; species Zea luxurians. The sequence continues at coordinate 87,374,841 of JAOPSE010000001.1, read as the reverse complement.
CGTTCCTCTGTCTGACACTATCTTCTTTGGCACACCATGAAGACAAACGATCCGAGACATATACAACTCTGCCAATACTGCACTGCTGTAGGTGGTCTTGACAGGTATGAAGTGGGCTGACTTGGTTAAACGGTCCACCACTACCCAAATGGAATCGTAGCCGGCTCGAGTGCGAGGCAATCCGACTATGAAATCCATACCGATTTCATCCCATTTCCACTGAGGGATCTGCAACGGTTGCAACAATCCAGCAGGTCTCTGGTGCTCTGCCTTAATTCTTCGACAACTATCGCACTTAGCCACGTGCTCTGCGATTTCCCTCTTCATTCCGTACCACCAGAATTTCTTCTTCAGGTCCTGATACATCTTCTCACTGCCAGGGTGAATCGAATAGGCTGTCTCATGAGCTTCCTTGAGAATCAACTCCCGAATAGACTGGACATTGGGAACACACAAGCGGTCTTTGAACCATATCACGCCTTCTGCATCTTCTCGAAAATCTTTGCCTCTGCCATCCAGAATCAGTCGCCGAATCTCACTGATCTTCTCATCATTCTTCTGCGCTTCTTTGATTTCGCGCTCCAAGGTAGGTTCCAATTCAACTGTGACTCCTCGCAAATTGTTCAGAAATCCGAGACTCAACCTGTCAAACTCTTTGGCCAACTCATAAGGCATCGGACGAGCGACCATCAGATTGACTTGACTCTTTCTGCTCAAAGCATCTGCCACTACATTCGCTTTGCCTGGATGGTAATGGATCTCCAACTCATAGTCTTTGATCAACTCTAACCATCTTCGCTGTCTCATGTTCAACTCTGACTGAGTGAATATGTACTTCAGACTCTTGTGGTCTGTGTAAACATCGCATTTCTGTCCATACAGATAGTGCCTCCATGTCTTCAGTGCGTGAACCACTGCTGCCAACTCTAGATCATGGATTGGGTAGTTCTTCTCATGAACCTTCAGCTGTCGGGACGAGTAAGCCACAACTCTTCCCTCTTGCATCAACACGCATCCCAAACCTGTGTAACAAGCATCACAGTACACAGAGAAGGGCTTGTGCACATCGGGCAAGACTAGGACAGGCGCTGTTGTCAACTTCTCTTTCAGAGCTTCAAAGGCCTCTTGACATTTCTGGGTCCACTTGAACTCAACCTTGTTACCTAGCAACGCTGTCATTGGTTTCGCAATCTTCGAAAACCCTTCAATGAATCGCCGATAATATCCGGCCATTCCAATGAAGCTCTTGATTCCTCGAGCATCCGTTGGCGCTTTCCAGTTCAGAATGTCTGCCACTTTCTTCGGATCCACAGCCAATCCTTCCTTGTTGATTATGTGACCCAAGAACAGGACTTCACTGATCCAGAACTCACACTTGCTCAACTTTGCATACAACTGGTGCTCTCGCAATCTCTGCAATACCATCCTCAAATGATCTGCATGCTCTTCTTCGCTTTGAGAATAAATCAGAATGTCATCAATGAATACCACCACAAACGTATCAAGATAATCCATGAATACACTGTTCATCAAGTTCATAAAGAATGCTGGTGCATTGGTCAAACCAAAAGACATCACTGTGAACTCATATAACCCATACTTGGTAATGAATGCCGTCTTCGGAATGTCCGAAGGTCGGATCCTGAGCTGATGATAACCTGACCTCAGATCAATCTTGGAGAACACACTGGCTCCTCTCAACTGGTCAAACAGATCTTCTATTCTGGGCAAGGGATACTTATTCTTGATCGTGACTTCATTCAGAGCTCGATAATCGATACACATCCTTTTTGTGCCATCTTTCTTCTCCACGAACAAGACAGGGGCGGCCCAAGGCGAGGTGCTTGGCCGGATGTAACCTTTCTCTGACAGCTCATCAATCTGCTTCTTAAGCTCAACCAACTCTGGTCCGGATATTCTGTAAGCTCTCTTAAAGATAGGGGCGGTTCCAGGAAGAAGCTCTATGGCAAACTCAACTTTCCGCTCTGGTGGCATACCCGGTAAGTCCTTTGGAAACACATCTGGGAATTCAGACACAACCTTGATACTCTCAATTGGGTCTGCTTCACTGCTATCGACAGCCATCTGATAACAACTTCCTTTCTTTGGCTCAGGCGGGACTAACTCGGTCACCACTTCCTCTCCTAGTGGGGACACCAACTTGATTGTCCTTTTATCACAACTGATAACTGCCTGATACTTATCCAGCCAATTCATCCCTAGGATGACATCTATTCCCTGGGTACCCATTACTATAAGGTTAGCGGGAAACGCTATCCCCCTTATTTCCACACTTATATTCAAACATATGCTATCAGCTCGAATTCTACCACCAGCTGAGTCAATTTGAATGGGGGTTGACATGGCAGTAATTGGAAGATTATGCGCTTCTACCCATGATGCAGTAATGAAAGAATGCGTTGCTCCAGTATCAAATAACACTTCTGCAATATGGGAGTCGACTGGGAACATACCTACTGTCATGCCGGGGGTCTTCTGAACTGCTTCAGCCTCCAAGTGATTCAATCTTCCATGATTATAGCGCTGCTGAGGGCGGTTGCCTGCTCCAGGCTGGGACACATTCTGCTTCGCTGGGGCATTGGGGCCTGACTGCTGCTGGGCTGCCTTCTTCGGACATTGCATCACCCAATGGCCTTGCTCTCCACAGTGGAAACATGCCCTGTTTCCAACCTGAGCTGGTGCTGCCTGATTGCTCTGCTGGCTTGCTGGGGCAGGAAGACGAGGTGTCTGCTGATTCTGCCTCTGAAACTGACCTCCTCCTGACTGATTGCTCTGACGATTCTGGTACTGATGCTGAGGGTACTGCCTTTGGAACTGCTGATACTGCTGACGCTGCTGATGCTGCTGAGGTGGACGCTGGTTCTGCCTGAACTGCTGAGGTTGATTGCCTGAAAAACGAGGACGGCTGCTGCTTCCAGGCTGGGGTCCACTGATCTTGCGCTTACGATCTTCCATCTCCTTATGCTTCCTTTCTGTCATGATTGCTCTGTCAATCAGGTGCTGGAATGTTGGAAAGGTATGATTCATCAACTGATACTGCAGAGGGTCAACCAAGCCTCTCAAGAAACGGTACTGTCGCTTGGCATCAGTGTTGACATCTTCAGGAGCATAGCGAGACAACTGCAGAAATCTGTCTCGATACTCACTGACAGATGATGACCCTTGCTTAAGGGCCAGGAACTCCTCCTTCTTCACTGTCATCAGACCTGCAGGCACATGGTACTGACGAAAGCTACCTCTGAACTCTTCCCAGGTGATGGCATCGGGGTTGGCATGGGTGGCGAGGTAAGACTCCCACCATGACTGGGCTGCTCCTCTCAACAGACGGGGACCATACAAGACTTTCTCCCTGTCATCACACTGAGCGGTATGCAACTCCTGCTCCATAGTGCGCAGCCAGTCTTCAGCATCCATGGGGTCAGAAGAGTGAGCGAACGTTGGTGGATGACCTCTCATGAATTCAGCACGCTTGTCTCTAGGCATCTGAGGCATCTGAGGCTGGGGTGGTGCTTGCTGCTGCTGCTGCTGCTGAATGGCGGCCAGAGTCTGACCGATGGCCTGAACTGCCTGAGTCTGCATCAGAAACATCTGCTCAATCGACATCGGGGGCGGGGGCGGCAGATGCTGCTGCTGGGGCACCTCATCTTGCTGACCGGCTTGCTCCTGCTGAGCACGCCTTCCTCCTCTGCGCCTGTTCTCTGACATCTGCAGAACGCAACCACACATCAGAACTGATCTGGCAAATCTTGCAGCATAAGAAAAGAGTATAGAATTCTCCAACAGCACTGAACAGATGAGCATCTTCACTGATCTCCAACACAGACCACACAGCTTCTCAGATAAAGAGGAAAGTAGAATAAAGGGTTTCCCAACTGTATAACTAACTCCATTAACACAATAGGTAAGCCAAAATGCAGGGGATACCCACACTCTGGTGACAGTCATTACAAAGATCCAAACCAAACATAGTTCATCATGACAAACATAAATGCACAGGATATAGCAAACTACCCTGTCTAACTAAAACTAACTAAGACCGAGATTAACGCTAAGACTGAAGCTTCTATGTATATATATTTCGTATTAATTACAAGATCCAACTCTAACGAGCTATGGTTCTAGATTTATCTTGGTCTTGCAGTCGGGATTGCCATAAGACTGGAGTCCACGCCGAGGTGAGCGGTACGGGTGCTGAGTCCCAACGGGAGCGGGGGAACCATCATCCAAGTGACGACGCTCCGCGCGCTCAGCCCGCAGCAGGGCGATCTCAGCACGAGCCCTACTCAGCTCGTCTAATGCATGGTCCAGCTCCGTGTTTAGCACGGCGGCTAGGTTGACTGTGCTGCTCAACCTAGGATTGTCCTCACCAGCAGGTGAAACAATCACGCCTCCTGTGCTGCCAGATGGACAGCGGGGGTAATACTTCAGGTCGAGACCGTCAGCTACCCCACCGAGAACCGAGCAGTAGTGCGAAAGCGCACGCCGTGCAGCATCCTGCATGGCTGCCTCAGCTGAGTCCCGCTCAGAGATAGAATAGTGCTCTGAGCAAGCCTCCGCGCCCTGGAGACTGTTCTCCGGACGGCGCACCAAGCAGGTCGCCTCCCAGCGGTCCGGGTAGACCCCGCGACTATGCTGGTAGACCACACAGCGATACTCGATGGACCAAGTACGCCGGTCAAGTGCCCGACGTAGCAGGGTGTCGAGCGCGTCGTGGAAGTGACACCCGCGAGCAGCGTCGCGAGTGATGGGTCGAGCAACCCATCCTTCCGGCTCATGGCTAGAGAGGTCGAGGTCGGTGTCGTGGCTCGAGCTGTCGTCGCCACCTCCGTCGTCTGGGTCTCCTCCAGCAGCTACTCCAGAAGCTGGGACGCCCAGTGGTGGTGCAGGGGGCGCCTCCAGGGGAAGCACAGGAGAGCAGCTCCTCACAGACTCTATCTCCTGTTGGAGCGAGAAGGAAGAGCCCTGCTGCTCCTGTCGTCGACGTTCCTGCTCCTCATGCAGGCGGTGGTGCAGTCTCTCCAAGTGGCTGGACTGTCCGGCCACGGGACGGCGAAGCGGACGCTCAGCAAGGCGGGAGGGTAAGAAGGGGATGACAGACTTTCGTGCAGTGTGTCTAAGTCGAGCCATCTACAAAAGACATCGCAAGCAAAAGGGTGAGAACAGAATTAATATGACCAGCAAATAATGAACCATAAATAAATGAAGGATCAGAATAATAATGAATCATAAATAAATGAAGGATCAGAATAAAACAAAATTTTCAGCAAGGTATAATATATAGTAGAACATAGATTTGGTCAGTAGGACCAACTTTTGAAGGGATACCAAAGTCAAGGCAGGGACAGAGGTCTATAATCCTTAGAACGACCATTCTACTCTAGGTTAGCGGTCCTACAGTCAGCACGGCTTTGATACCACTTATGTCACACCCGGTTTTAGAAGGTAAACCGAATGCGAACCATGTACGTGCCAGGATCAGTTATTCACGTACACGGCAGTTACATAACATGGACATCATCACACAGTGCTCAAATAGTATTAAAAAGGGGAAATAATAGTCGGTTACATCATACGTCTGAGACGTCCATATAGTTCTTACAATAAATCAAAGTGCGGAAAAGAAACGTAGATAACGCGGCCTTCACAGGCAGCCGACTGGGGGTTTGCCGCTAACCCACGCCTAGAACTCGTCGTAGTCTTGGAACTCCTGGAAATCTCCTTCCACAGCTTCATCTTCTCCTGAGCAGTGGTTGCAATGCTGACAACCTGGGGGGGGGTTTGGTGTGTAGAGCAAGGGTGAGTACACATCAACATACTCAGCAAGTATCCTGTTTGGCTGTAGTGGACTAGCTTTATGTGGGGATAAGTCAAGCAGTTGCTTTTAGTTGGTCAAGTCATTACTTACTAGTAGAAAGCCAGGTTTTAACATTAACCCAAGTTATTAGCCCAATGTATCCTTTCCAAACGGAAAGAATACCACTTACCAATACCATAATCATAATCAGAACCATCAATCTCATTGCCACCTGTACCAAAATATCTCTGATCAAGTATCACTAATCTCTGGAGCTCCCTTGGCCGCTCATAACCGTGAGCACGGCTGATATATCAGTTTCATAACACTCTGCAGAGGTTGCGCACTTTACCCACAAGCCGTGATTCCCACTTGCCTCGGGCTGATCAAACCCTTAAACACTACCAAGGTGAATAGGCAGGGTCTCACTACGTAGCCTTTACAAAGATTCCCCGAGGCTGTAGCCGCCCGTTAGGTTTCCTAAATGTACCGCACTCCTCCCCAAGGGACAAATCAACCTTGGCAGAGCGAGCCGCATACACCGAGCCCCATTGACGGCACAACGGCTAAGCGAACTACACCCCGGTTCCTCTAATTATTCAGCTAAGGGCGTCCCATTCCACCCTCATGGTTGCACTGTTTTCCCGGGCGGTCATCCATTGAACAGGTCCTTACGGAGAGGCACTCGAGAAACCGCTCGAGTCCCCTTAAATGCCACAAGTATGATCATAAATAAGAAGGGGAAAACAGCGTATCATAGATAATCACATCATGTTCATTGATTAGAGTTGAGCAATAGCATCAGACTAAGCAGTAATAATCCGACCCAAATAGGTAAACAAGGACATGGATAACAAAAGCTAGTCAATCCTTAGGTATAAATGTGTAATGCGGGAGGTGAATTAAAGAATGAATAGGACAGAGATAGGTCAAAGGACACTTGCCTCCACCAACCGACTGCTGCTCAGGGGCTTCTCCTGCGAATTCCTCGGGCTCTTCGACCGGATTGTTCTCTATGCGAGCGCAAACATACATACATCCACATATTTAATACAAAAGAACAGTACACCATACAAGGGAACAGGTAAAACAAATATGCATCAAGTATGACATTTGACATCGCATTTGTTATGGTTAGAAAGAAACGGGGAAAGGTCTCGCAGGGGGGGGTTAAATCTTATGCACTAATAATCAACTACAATTGGTTCTTAACAAAAGAATTCTGCTATATATATGTACAAATGGAAACCTAATCATTTTTAGTTGATCAACATTGCACGGGTTAAACAATTAACTACATGAATCAATAGCATAACGGAATTTTAAATTAAACCTCCTATTTTCCATAGCATGAACAATGATCAATCTACTTAAAATACAGTAATTATGATCACAGAAAGTAAATAAAATAAAATAAAAAAATTAAAAAAACAGAGGGGGGGGGGGGCGGTTGAACCGGCCCTAGGGGCGGTTGAACCGGCCCGGGGGCAGGCGGCCGAGCTGGGGCGGCCGAGCGCAGGGGGCGGCCGAGCTGGGGCGGGGGCCGGCCGAGCCGGCCGGTTGAACCGGCGGCCAGGCGGCTGAACCGGCCCCGCGCGGGGGGCGCGGCCAGGGGCCAGGGCGGGCGGCGGGCGCGGCCAGGGGCTGGCCGAGGCCGGCCGGGGCCAGGCGCGCGGGCTGGGGGGGGGGGGGGCGGCCGAGGCCGGCTGGGGCAGGCCGAGGCCGGCCAGGGGGCGGCCGGGGCGGGGCTGGGGGCGGCCGGGCGGCCGGGCGGCGCGGCCAGGCGGCCGGGCGCGGCCAAGGGGAGAGGAGGGGAGGGGGAAGGAGAGAGGAGGGAGAAGGGGGAGGGGGAGGGGGCTCACCGGCGGGGTGGCCGACGGCAGGGGCACGGCCGGGGTTGGGGCGGCGGCGGCGGCTAGGGCAGGGGCGGCTTAGGGCAGGGGCGGCGGCTTGGGTGGGGAGGGAGAGAGGGAGAGAATGAGGGAGAGGAAGGGGGTTTTGGGGAAAAAAGTGGGGGGGGCGGCTGGGCCTGCTTTGGGCCCAAGAGGGGGCGCCAGGGGCTTGGGCCGGCCGGGGTCGGCCCAGGGCGCGGGAGAGAGAGAGAAAGAGGAGAGAGAAAGAGAGAGAAAGAGAGAGAAAGATTATTTCCTGTTTTCGAAATCCGATCTTTCCACATGAATGCAATTGCACTTTCAAAGCAATCAAAAATGCAAGGTTCGGCATGGTGCATCAAATCATAAAGTATTTTAGAGTTTTTCTTTACACGGGAAATCCGAACCGGATCCCGCTAAAACTTTGGAAAAGGTCAAGGTTTAGCGAGGGAAAAAGAAAAAGAAAAGGTAACGCCCGAATTTTGGCGAGTAAAGAAAAGAAAAAATTCAACTGCAAAATTCGGGGCGTTACATCAGCCAAGAGCGTCCCATTAAACCCTTGTGGTGGCACGTGTTTCTCAAGTTAAGCTCTATGTTCCAATTAACATTAATGATCTTGACATGAACATAAATAGAATAACAAAAGAATTGGAACATAGATATAATAAATGATTATCCCAAAACCATGTAAAGTAATAGCAAAACTACCCAAGTGATTCAGGGATAAACAAGGTAATGAGATAAACAATCTAGGGTGACCTATCGGGTCCCATCAAAATTAAACCTATGCATGAATAAGTGATATTAAAGAACATTATTGGGTAAAAAGTGGTCAAGGGCACAACTTGCCTTCAATGAGCTCCTGCTCAGCTACTTCTATCAGCTGCTCACCAGGATCCTCAGTCGCGGGCTCTTCTACTCGTCACAATACAAACAAGCACAGTATATAGAGAAAATTAACATCACACCAAACATGTAAACAAAATACACAGTAATAATCTACGCATTAAAATAAAATCCTAGGAACAAAATCATAATTTTTGGAGTTATAGATTTTAAGTTATGAATTTTCAAAGGTTTTATGTGCTTAAAATAGGATTAAGTGAGAGATTAAATTTCTTATTGTTTTCATGATAAAACAGAGGCTCTAGGTGATAGAGAATAAAAATACAAAATTTAGGAACTGGAATGGACCAATTTGGACTAAAAATGGATTTTCTATTGATTTTATCAAGTTCTAGTAATCATTTTCATATTAAAAACCTATTTTCCAATTTATTTATTCAGTTTTAAACTGCACTGGATTAGGCTTCAATATCTGAGAACAGTAGGGGGCCTGGGGTAAAAGTCTCTAAGACACAGACCACCCTGCGCAATGGGCCGCGGGTTCATTCACTAAAAGTCCGAGGGCTCTTTAACAAAAGTGACCCACGAAGGGGTATGGGCTAACGCTGGCTGTTGGATCAAAATCCAATGGCACGGATTAGATCCCCCTTCACCTGAACCGGTACTGGATCGCAGCCGATGGATCCCAAACCAGCGGCCAGGATTTTAAACGGGCGTAGTCGATCGGATTCGTCCGATCAACATCTAAGGACTCACGTTCGTTCAATCCGAAGCGGTACGCAGTACCTAATCTGAACTGTCCGGAAGCGATCGGACGGTGCCAGCTGATCGTCCCTCCCGACGCGGGCCACGGCGGCGCTAAGCTTACCAGCACGACGGCGCTATGGTTGTGCCCCGCCCACATGGCCCTCCACGCAACAATAAACCTAAATGGTGACCGCAACTCATACTGGAGAACAGGGCGAGAAGACAGTAACGGTTATTACCGTGGATGGCGTCGCGGTAGGAGCTGGCCACACGGCGAGGCGGACCACCGCAGGAGATGAACTCCGGTGAGCAATCCCCACCCGCTGGCGCACGAATCGCCCCCGGCCACAAGCTTACTACACACCACGGCTCCCAGTGACCCCAGAGGATCACCCTCCAAGAGCCGCGCTGCACTGGGCTCAAGGTTCCCCGCGACGGCGATCTACGAAGGCACGACAGCGCACGGTTGAGGGATTAGGGACGAAGGACGCGAGTATGAGGTGCGAGACGCGACTTGTTCTAGTGCGGGGATTAGTGGATAAGGAAGGGAAGCCCGCGGGCGCCTGGTTTTTTATCCCCAGATTTCGGTGCTCGGACCCGGTCTTTACGCGTGGTGGTTGAAACAGAGCGACCGCGAGAGAGGGAAGACTATTCTGACCGGTGGGGGCCACATGGCGGCGACAGGCGGTGACGCAAGAAGCTGACCAGTGGGCCCACGACTTCAGCGCGTGCGGGTGCATTCCCGGCCACACGAGGCCGGAGGAGTGGGCCGGTGGTGGAAATTAGGCCCACCACGCCCTTCCCCCATTCTTTTTCCTTTTTACTTCACTATTTTGTTTTTCTCTCTTTTTTTTTCCTTTTTGACTTTCAAATTCAAATTTAAATTCTAGTTTTGGTTCAAACTTGTGACCAATTTATCCTCGGATTATGACAAGTTCTAATTTGGAGATATATCTATATGTTATTATTTATATTTTTTATCACATAATATTTATTTGCTCTCTTTTTTCTAAATTCCGGAATTCTTTTTTTTTGAGTTTAAATTCCACTTTGAGCTTTTTACTATATTTCTAGTCATTTTATGTTGTCATAAAATACACACAAAACAAAATCCCAGCATGATGCAGTGATTTAGTGGCATATATTTTATAATTATCTATTTTAAAATGTGGTGTTCACATGTGATGGCACAATAGTCGAACTCACATAAGGGGAGATTGTTTCTCTATTTATATTGTCTCTAACAAATTACAAATTGGATGTTACAGAGAGGCTCTGCTGCCTTTTTATAGAGAGCAGGAGGGAGAGAAAAAGTCTGCCAGGGAGAGAACGATCGGTCTTCATGGCCATTGATGCGTCAGTTACCAGAGAATAACGAGGGAGGAAGAAACGGAAGCACTGATGATCCTTAACATAGCAAGTAATCGAACGGACGCGCCGTCAGACGTGCAGGGAGCTCGGCCGCCGTGGGCTTACATCGCGCAGGTGGGTCGCGTGTGCGGCTGTGGCAGACGCGCGGCTCGGACCTGCAGCTCGGGCGTCGCGCTCGGTTTGGGTGGCTGCGCGCTCGGCACGGTGGGGCTAGGGACGCGCATCGTGCGGCTGGCGTAGGGGCACGCAAGGCGCGGCGGCTTGGGCTCGCGCGCGCAGCGCGGTGGTGCCAGCTACCTGGGTGCGGCGGTAGAGAGAGAGAAAAGCGAGAGAAGGAGAGAACAGAGGAGGGAGAGTTAGGGGAGAGAGAGAGAGTTAGGGGAGAGAAGGTGCACAGCTGGGCGACGGCGGCTTGGCTGGGATGCCAAGGGCGCGTGGGGCTAGGGTTTGGGATACTGGGCCCCTAGTGGGCCGATTTAGTGTAGGTTTAGTTTTTTTAATTCCGAAATGAATTTTTAGATAGCTCAAAAATCCCTAAAAATTCACCAAAGTTATCTATAAATGAAATACTTGTTTTTATACTAATAATTATTATATTATTTTGTCGGGGACCATAATTAGGGGTACCCTCAAGGCTCCTAATTCTCAGCTGGTAACCCCCATCAGCATAAAGCTGCAAAGGCCTGATGGGTGCGATCAAGTCAGGGATCAGTCCATTCGAGGGACTCGATCACGCCTCGCTCGAGCCTAGCCTTGGACAAGGGCAGCCGACCCCGGAGGATCTCCGCCTCGCCCGAGACCCCCCTCCAGCGGCGAACACGTTCCCGGCTCGCCTGAGGCCCTGTCTTCGCCAAGAAGCAACCCCGACCAAATCGCAGGAGCATTTAATGCAAAGGTGGCCTGAAACCTTTATCCTGACGCGCGCCCCTCAGGTGACAGAGCCGAAGTGACCGCCGTCACTTCGCCGCTCCACTAACCGGTCTGACAGAAAGACAGCGCCGCCTGCGCCACTCCGACTGCGGTGCCACTTGATAGAGTGAGGCTGACAGGCAGTCAGGCCCGGCCGCACGCAACTCCGCTCCGCCCGACCCAGGGCTCGGACTCGGGCTAAGCCCCGGAAGACGGCGAACTCCGCTCCGCCCGACCTAGGGCTCGGACTCGAGCTAACCCCCGGAAGACGGCGAACTCCGCTCCGCCCGACCTAGGGCTCAGACTTGGGCTAAGCCCCGGAAGACGGCGAACTCCGCTCCGCCCGACCCAGGGCTCGGACTTGGGCAAAGCCCCGGAAGACGGCGAACTCTGCTCCGCCCGACCCAGGGCTCAGACTTGGGCTCAGCCCCAGAAGACGACGAACTCCGCTTCGCCCGACCCTAGGACTCAAATTCCGCCCTGGCCTCAGCCAACGGCCTCCGCCTCGCCCGACCTAGGGACTCGGACTCGGCCTCGGCCACGGAAGACAGACTCGACCTCGACCTCGGAGGAGCCTCCACATCGCCCAACCTAGGGCGCGGACCGGCCACGTCAACAGGAGGCGCCATCATTACCCTACTCCAAGCTGACTCAGGCTACGGGGAACAAGACTGGCGTCCCATCTGGCTCGCTCCGCCAGATAGGCGATGATGGCGCCCCGCACGCTCCCTGACGATGGCGGCTCTCGGCCCCCTTACGGAAGCAAGAGGACGTCAGCAAGGACTCGACGGCCCCGACAGCTGTCCCTCCGCCAGGCTCCAGTGCTCCTCCGACGGCCACGACATCACACAAACCGGGCGCCAAAATCTCTCCGGCCGCCACGATGGCGCCAAAATCTCTGGTCCGGATATTCTGTAAGCTCTCTTAAAGATAGGGGCGGTTCCAGGAAGAAGCTCTATGGCAAACTCAACTTTCCGCTCTGGTGGCATACCCGGTAAGTCCTTTGGAAACACATCTGGGAATTCAGACACAACCTTGATACTCTCAATTGGGTCTGCTTCACTGCTATCGACAGCCATCTGATAACAACTTCCTTTCTTCGGCTCAGGCGGGACTAACTCGGTCACCACTTCCTCTCCTAGTGGGGACACCAACTTGATTGTCCTTTTATCACAACTGATAACTGCCTGATACTTATCTAGCCAATTCATCCCTAGGATGACATCTATTCCCTGAGTACCCATTACTATAAGGTTAGCGGGAAACGCTATCCCCCTTATTTCCACACTTACATTCAAACATATGCTATCAGCTCGAATTCTACCACCAGCTGAGTCAATTTGAATGGGGGTTGACATGGCAGTAATTGGAAGATTATGCGCTTCTACCCATGATGCAGTAATGAAAGAATGCGTTGCTCCAGTATCAAATAACACTTCTGCAATATGGGAGTCGACTGGGAACATACCTACTGTCATGCCGGGGGTCTCTTGAACTGCTTCAGCCTCCAAGTGGTTCAATCTTCCATGATTGTAGCGCTGCTGAGGGCGGTTGCCTGCTCCAGACTGAGACACATTCTGCTTTGCTGGGGCATTGGGGCCTGACTGCTGCTGGGCTGCCTTCTTCGGACATTGCATCACCCAATGGCCTTGCTCTCCACAGTGGAAACATGCTCTGTTTCCAACCTGAGCTGGTGCTACCTGATTGTTCTGCTGGCTTGCTGGGGCAGGAAGACGAGGTGTCTGCTGATTCTGCCTCTGAAACTGACCTCCTGACTGATTGCTCTGACGGTTCTGGTACTGATGCTGAGGGTACTGCCTTTGGAACTGCTGATGCTGCTGAGGTGGACGCTGGTTCTGCCTGAACTGCTGAGGTTGATTGCCTGAAAAACGAGGACGGCTGCCGCTTCCAGGCTGGGGTCCACTGATCTTGCGCTTACGATCCTCCATCTCCTTACGCTTCCTTTCTGTCATGATTGCTCTGTCAATCAGGTGCTGGAATGTCGGGAAGGTGTGATTCATCAGCTGATACTGCAGAGGGTCAACCAAGCCTCTCAAGAAACGGTATTGTCGTTTGGCGTCGGTGTTGACATCTTCAGGAGCATAGCGAGACAACTGCAGAAACCTGTCTCGATACTCACTGACAGATGATGACCCTTGCTTAAGGGCCAGGAACTCCTCCTTCTTCACTGTCATCAGACCTGCAGGCACATGGTACTGACGAAAGCTACCTCTGAACTCTTCCCAGGTGATGGCATCGGGGTTGGCATGGGTGGCGAGGTAAGACTCCCACCATGATTGGGCTGCTCCTCTCAACAGATGGGGACCATACAAGACTTTCTCCCTGTCATCACACTGAGCGGTATGCAACTCCCGCTCCACAGTGCGCAGCCAATCTTCAGCATCCATGGGGTCAGAAGAGTGAGCAAACGTTGGTGGATGACCTCTCATGAATTCAGCACGCTTGTCTCTGGGCATCTGAGGCATCTGAGGCTGGGGTGGTTGGTGCTTGCTGCTGTTGCTGCTGCTGCTGCTGCTGAATGGCGGCCAGAGTCTGACCGATGGCCTGAACTGCCTGAGTCTGCATCAGAAACATCTGCTCGATCGACATCGGGGGCGGGGGCGGCAGGTGCTGCTGCTGAGGCACCTCATCCTGCGGGGCGGCTTGCTCCTGCTGAGCACGCCTTCCTCCTCTGCGCCTGTTCTCTGACATCTGCAGAACGCAACCACACATCAGAATTGATCTGGCAAATCTTGCAGCATAAGAAAAGAGTATAGAATTCTCCAACAGCACTGAACAGATGAGCATCTTCACTGATCTCCAACACAGACCACACAGCTTCTCAGATAAAGAGGAAAGTGGAATAAAGGTTTCCCAACTATATAACTAACTCCATTAACATAATAGGTAAGCCAAAATGCAGGGGATACCCACACTCTGGTGACAGTCATTACAAAGATCCAAACCAAACATAGTTCATCATGACAAACATAAATGCACAGGATATAGCAAACTACCCTGTCTAACTAAGACTAACTAAAACCGAGACTAACGCTAAGACTGAAGCTTCTATGTATATATATTTTGTATTAATTACAAGATCCAACTCTAACGATCTATGGTTCCAGATTTATCTTGGTCTTGCAGTCGGGATTGCCATAAGACTGGCGTCCACGCCGAGGTGAGCGGTACGGGTGCTGAGTCCCAACGGGAGCGGGGGAACCATCATCCAGGTGACGACGCTCCGCGCGCTCAGCCCGCAGCAGGGCGATCTCAGCATGAGCCCTACTCAGCTCGTCTAATGCATGGTCCAGCTCCGTGTTTAGCACGGCGGCTAGGTTGACTGTGCTGCTCAACCTAGGATTGTCCTCACCAGCAGGTGAAACAATCACGCCTCCTGTGCTGCCAGATGGACGGCGGGGGTAATACTTCAGATCGAGACCATCAGCTACCCCACCGAGAACGGAGCAGTAGTGCGAAAGCGCACGCCGTGCAGCATCCTGCATGGCTGCCTCAGCTGAGTCCCGCTCAGAGATAGAATAGTGCTCTGAGCAAGCCTCCGCGCCCTGGAGACTGTTCTCCGGACGGCGCACCAAGCAGGTCGCCTCCCAGCGGTCCGGGTAGACCCCGCGACTATGCTGGTAGACCACACAGCGATACTCGATGGACCAAGTACGCCGGTCAAGTGCCCGACGTAGCAGGGTGTCGAGCGCATCGTGGAAGTGACACCCGCGAGCAGCGTCGCGAGTGATGGGTCGAGCAACCCATCCTTCCGGCTCATGGTTAGAGAGGTCGATGTCGTGGCTCGAGCTGTCGTCGCCACCTCCGTCGTCTGGGTCTCCTCCAGCAGCTACTCCAGAAGCTGGGGCGCCCAGTGGTGGTGCAGGGGGCGCCTCCAGGGGAAGCACAGGGGAGCAGCTCCTCACAGACTCTATCTCCTGCTGGAGCGAGAAGGAAGAGCCCTGCTGCTCCTGTCGTCGACGTTCCTGCTCCTCATGCAGGCGGTGGTGCAGTCTCTCCAAGTGGCTGGACTGTCCGGCCACGGGACGGCGAAGCGGACGCTCAGCAAGGCGGGAGGGTAAGAAGGGGATGACGGACTTTCGTGCAGTGTGTCTAAGACGAGCCATCTACAAAAGACATCGCAAGCAAAAGGGTGAGAACAGAATTAATATGACCAGCAAATAATGAACCATAAATAAATGAAGGATCAGAATAATAATGAATCATAAATAAATGAAGGATCAGAATAAAACAAAATTTTCAGCAAGGTATAATATATAGTAGAACATAGATTTGGTCAGTAGGACCAACTTTTGAAGGGATATCAAAGTCAAGGCAGGGACAGAGGTCTATAATCCTTAGAACGACCATTCTACTCTAGGTTAGCGGTCCTACAGTCAGCACGGCTTTGATACCACTTATGTCACACCCGGTTTTTAGAAGGTAAACCGAATGCGAACCATGTACGTGCCAGGATCAGTTATTCACGTACACAGCAGTTACATAACATGGACATCATCACACAGTGCTCAAAATAGTATTAAAAGGGGAAATAATAGTCGATTACATCATACGTCTGAGACGTCCATATAGTTCTTACAATAAATCAAAGTGCGGAAAAGAAACGTAGATAACGCGGCCTTCACAGGCAGCCGACTAGGGGTTGCCGCTAACCCACGCCTAGAACTCGTCGTAGTCTTGGAACTCCTGGAAGTCTCCTTCCACAGCTTCATCTTCTCCTGAGCAGTGGTTGCAATGCTGACAACCTGGGGGGGGGATTTGGTGTGTAGAGCAAGGGTGAGTACACATCAACATACTCAGCAAGTATCCTGTTTGGCTGTAGTGGACTAGCTTTATGTGGGGATAAGTCAAGCAGTTGCTTTTAGTTGGTCAGGTTATTACTTACTAGTAGAAAGCCAGGTTTTAACATTAACCCAAGTTATTAGCCCAAAGTATCCTTTCCAAACGGAAAGAATACCACTTACCAATACCATAATCATAATCAGAACCATCAATCTCATTGCCACCTGTACCAAAGTATCTCTGATCAAGTATCACTAATCTCTGGAGCTCCCTTGGCCGCTCATAACCGCGAGCACGGCTGATATATCAGTTTCATAACACTCTGCAGAGGTTGCGCACTTTACCCACAAGCCGTGATTCCCTCTTGCCTCGGGCTGATCAAACCCTTAAACACTACCAAGGTGAATAGGCAGGGTCTCACTACGTAGCCTTTACAAAGATTCCCCGGGGCTGTAGCCACCCGTTAGGTTTCCTAAATGTACCGCACCCCTCCCCAAGGGACAAATCAACCTTGGCAGAGCGAGCCGCATACACCGAGCCCCATTGACGGCACAACGGCTAAGCGAACTACACCCCGGTTCCTCTAATTATTCAGCTAAGGGCGTCCCATTCCACCCTCATGGTTGCACTGTTTTCCCGGGCGGTCATCCATTGAACAGGTCCTTACGGAGAGGCACTCGAGAAACCGCTCGAGTCCCTTTAAATGCCACAAGTATGATCATAAATAAGAAGGGGAAAACAGCGTATCACAGATAATCACATCATGTTCATTGATTAGAGTTGAGCGATAGCATCAAACTAAGCAGTAATAATCCGACCCAAATAGGTAAACAAGGACATGGATAACAAAAGCTAGTCAATCCTTAGGTATAAATGTGTAATGCGGGAGGTGAATTAAAGAATGCATAGGACAGAGATAGGTCAAAGGACACTTGCCTCCACCAACCGACTGCTGCTCAGGGGCTTCTCCTGCGAATTCCTCGGGCTCTTCGACCGGATCGTTCTCTATGCGAGCGCAAACATACATACATCCACATATTTAACACAAAAGAACAGTACACCATACAAGGGAACAAGTAAAGCGAATATGCATCAAGTATGACATTCGACATCGCATTCATTAAGGTTAGAAAGAAACGGGAAAGGGTCTCGCAGGGGTTTAAAGTTTATGCACTAATGATTAGTTACAATTGATTCTTAACAAAAGAATTCTGTTATATGCACTTAATGGAAACCTAATCATTTTTAGTTGATCAACATTGAATGAGATAAACAATTAACTACGTGAATCAACTAGTATAACGGAATTTTAAATTAAACTTCCTATTTTCCATAGCATAAACAATGATTAGTCTACCTAACATAAGGTAATCATGATCACAGAAAGTAAATTAAATAAAATAAAAAAAATAAAAAAAAACGGGGGGGGGGGCGGTTGAACCGGCCCTAGGGCGGTTGAACCGGCCCTGGGCTGGGCGGCCGAGCTGGGCCGGCGCGCGGGGGAGGGCGGCCGAGTTGGGGCGGCTGGGCGGTTGAGCCGGCCGGTTGAACCGGCGGCCAGGCGGGCGTGGGGGGGGGGGGTCGGGCTGGGCGGCCGAGCGGGCGGCCAGCGGCCGGCTGGGGCCGAGCAGGGGGCGGGCCAGGGCGCGGCTGGGCGCGGCCGGGGCCGGCCAGGGCGCGGCCAGGCGGGGGAAAGGGGAGGGGAGGGAGAGAAGGGGAAAGGGGAGAGGGAGGGAGGAGAGAGGAGGGGGGGGGCGGCTCACCGGCGTTGGGGAACGACGGCGAGGGGCGGCCGGCGGCAGGGGGCGGCGCGGCTTAGGGCAGGGGCGGGTAGGGGCGGCGCTAGGGAGGGAGAGAGAGAAAATGAGAGGGAGAGGGAGAGGGTTTGGGGAAAAAGGGAAAGAGGGGGGGGGCGGCTGGGCCTTGCCAAGGCCTAAGAGGGGGCGCCAGGGGCGGCTGGGCCGGCCGGGGTCGGCCCACGGCGCGGGAGAGAGAAAAAGAGGAGAGAGAAAGAGAGAGAAAGAAAAAGAAAAGATTATTTCCCTGTTTTCGAAATCCGAACTTTCTAGATGAATGCATTTGCACTTTCAACAATCAAAAAAAATGCATGGTTCGGCATGGTGCATCAAACAACATAAAGTATTTTTTTGAGTTTTTCTTTACACGGGAATTCCAAATCGAATCCCGCTAAAACTTTGGAAAAGATCAAGGTTTAGCGAGGGGAAAAAGAAAAAGAAAAGGTAACGCCCGAATTTTGGCGAGTAAAGAAAAGAAAAAATTCAACTGCAAAAATTCGGGGCGTTACACTCTTGGGGTTCATCGTCTCCGAGCGGGGCATCGAAGCCAACCCAGAGAAGATCGCAGCCATCACCAGCATGGGGCCCATCAAGGACTTGAAAGGCGTACAGAGGGTCATGGGATGTCTCGTGGCTCTGAGCCGCTTCATCTCACGCCTCGGCGAAAGAGGTCTACCCCTGTACCGCCTCTTAAGGAAGGCCGAGCGCTTCACTTGGACCCCTGAGGCCGAGGAAGCCCTCGGGAACCTGAAGGCGCTCCTCACGAAGGCGCCTATCCTGGTGCCCCCAGCTGCCGGAGAAGCCCTCTTGGTCTACGTCGCCGCGACCACTCAGGTGGTTAGCGCCGCGATTGTGGTCGAGAGGCAAGAAGAGGGGCATGCATTACCCATTCAGAGGCCAGTCTACTTCGTCAGCGAGGTACTGTCCGAAACCAAAATCCGCTACCCACAAGTTCAGAAGCTGCTGTACGCGGTGATCCTGACACGGCGGAAGTTGCGACACTACTTCGAGTCTCATCCGGTAACTGTGGTGTCATCCTCCCCCCTGGGGGAGATCATCCATTGCCGAGAGGCCTCGGGTAGGATTGCAAAGTGGGCGGTGGAAATCATGGGCGAAACAATCTCGTTCGCCCCTCGGAAGGCCATCAAATCCCAGGTCCTTGCGAACTTCGTGGCTGAATGGGTCGACACCCAGCTACCAACAGCTCCGATCCAACCGGAGCTCTGGAGCATGTTCTTCGATGGGTCGCTGACGAAGACAGGAGCCGGCACAAGCCTACTCTTCATCTCGCCCCTCGGGAAGCACCTACGCTACGTGCTACACCTCCACTTCCCGGCGTCCAACAATGTAGCTGAGTACGAGGCTCTGGTCAACGGGTTGCGGATTGCCGTCGAGCTAGGGGTCCGACGCCTCGACGCTCGCGGTGACTCGCAGCTCGTCATCGACCAAGTCATGAAGAACTCCCACTACCGTGACCCAAAGATGGAGGCCTACTGCGATGAGGTTCGGCGCCTGGAAGACAAGTTCTACGGTCTCGAGCTCAACCACATCGCTAGGCGCTACAACGAGACTGCGGACGAGCTGGCTAAAATAGCCTCGGGGCGAACAACGGTTCCGCCGGACGTCTTCTCCCGAGATCTACATCAACCCTCCATCAAGATCGACGACGCGCCCGAGCCTGAGGCGCCCTCGGCCCAGCCCGAGGTACCCTCAGCACAGTCCGAGGCACCCTCAGTTCGGCCCGAGGTACCCTCAGCCCCCGAAGACGAGACGCTGCGTGTCGAGGGGGAGCAAAGCGGGGTCACGCCTGACCAAAACTGGCAGACCCCGTACCTGCAATATCTCCACCGAGGAGAGCTACCCCTTGACCGAGCCGAAGCTCGGCGGTTGGTGCGGCGCGCCAAGTCGTTCGTCTTGCTGGGAGAAGGGAAGGAGCTCTACCACCGCAGCCCTTCAGGCATCCTCCAGCGATGCATCTCCACCACCGAAGGTCAGGAACTCCTACGAGAAATACACTCAGGGGCTTGCGGCCACCACGCAGCACCTCGAGCCCTTGTCGGAAATGCTTTCCGACAAGGTTTCTACTGGCCAACGGCGGTGGCCGACGCCACTAGAATTGTCCACGCCTGCGAAGGGTGTCAGTTCTATGCAAGGCAGACCCACCTGCCCGCTCAGGCTCTACAGACGATACCCATCACATGGCCTTTTGCTGTGTGGGGTCTGGACCTCGTCGGCCCCTTGCAGAAGGCACCCAGGGGCTACACGCACCTGTTGGTCGCCATCGACAAATTTTCCAAGTGGATCGAGGTCGGACCCTTGAACAGCATCAGGTCCGAGCAGGCGGTGGCGTTCTTCACCAACATCATCCATCGTTTCGGGGTCCCGAACTCCATCATCACCGATAACGGCACCCAGTTCACCGGCAGAAAGTTCCTGGACTTCTGCGAGGATCACCACATCCGGGTGGACTGGGCCGCCGTGGCTCATCCCATGACGAATGGGCAAGTAGAGCGTGCCAACGACATGATTCTACAAGGACTCAAGCCTCGGATTTACAACGACCTCAACAAGTTCGGCAAGCGATGGATGAAGGAACTCCCCTCGGTGGTCTGGAGCCTGAGAACGACACCAAGCCCAGCCACGGGCTTCACGCCGTTCTTTCTAGTCTATGGGGCCGAGGCCATCTTGCCCACAGACCTGGAATACGGTTCCCCGAGGACGAGGGCCTATGACGACCAAAGCAACCAAGCTAGTCGAGAAGACTCGCTGGACCAGCTAGAAGAGGCTCGGGACAAGGCCTTACTACACTCGGCGCGGTACCAGCAGTCCATGTGACGCTACCACGCCCGAGGGGTCCGGTCCTGAGACCTCCAGGTGGGCGACCTGGTGCTTCGGCTGCGACAAGACGCCCGAGGTCGACACAAGCTCACGCCCCCCTGGGAGGGGCCGTTCGTCATCGTCAAAGTTCTAAAACCCGGAACATACAAGCTGGCCAACAGTCAAGGCGAGGTCTACAGGAACGCTTGGAACATCCAACAGCTACGTCGCTTCTACCCTTAAGATGTTTTCAAGTTGTTCATATACCTCGCTCTCACGCAAAGTTTAGTCATCAAGGAAGGGTCAGCCTTGCCTCGGCAAAGCCCGACCCTCCCTCGGGGGCTAAAAGGGGGGAACCCCCTCTGCATCGAAATTTTCCTCGAAAAAGATCTTTTCTGCCGGAATGTCTTTCGTGCTTTTCGACTACTTCGAAAGTGGATCCTGAAAACGATGGAGTACACGTAAGCAGCCAAGGCTGACCGAGCTGAGGAACTCCTACGCCTCCGGGATACGGATACCTCACTCATCACCTTCTGCCATAAGTAACTCACGTTCGGATAAGTGATTCCATGGACCGAACAAGTCTTCACGTTCGGAAGCTCTTCTGCCGGAGCGATTCTTCGAGCCTTCTCGACTGCGTCGGTGACAGAACCCCATGGACGGGTAAGAGTGCGCGTAAGCGGCAAGGCCGACCGAGCCGAGGGACTCCTACGCCTCCGGGATACGGATACCTCACTCATCATCTTCCATGAAAAGCAACTCTCGCTCGCACAAACAGTTCTGTTACCGACAAAAAAGTCCAGATACTCGAAACAAGAGGAAAGGAGACGCGGCCTTACAATACGGCGAGGGTGTGTTTCGGCCTCGGCGGCCACAGAAAACACACGCTACAAGATAATCCGATCCTGCAGGCTCGGATCTTGACGGCTAAAGGGAGCAGCAGCACCCTCGGCGTCGACAACACCTTCGGCGAGGTCCGACCTAGCCTCGGACGGCGACGTGGTCCAAGGGTCTCCGCTCTGAAGGACAACGTCATCACCAAGCCCGGGTCATCGCCGCCAGGGTCTTCTCCAAGAATCCGGCCTGAGCAGGCGGCTCGGCCTGTCACCCCGGGGCCTCGGCTAGCTGTCCCCCAAGGACATCAGCCCGGCCCGAGGCCTCGGCAGGTCAATTTCGGCGTCGGTCCCGCTAACGGACGACCCGGCCAGGCTTCGGTCGACCTGGTCTTCTTTTCGAGCCAACTCTGCCTCTGTTCGCGCTGGCACCACTACCCCTGGCCTCGGCTCATCGAAGAGCGGCCGAGGGTTTCCTCTAACTAAGCAAGGGAAGCCTCGGACAACAAGGCTGACCGAGCCGAGGGACTCCTACACCTCCGGGATACGGATACCTCACTCGTCACCTTTACACGGGGCGACTCACGCTTGGTGAAGCGGTTCAGACAACCAACAGGAGAGTCTTAGTGCTCGAAAATGGGGAAAAAAACATGGATCCGTGCCGAATTTACATACATGTTCAGGCCTCGACAGCCACAATGAACAAAAACACTGGCATTCGAAGTGCCATTACAAACGGAACTCCGGTTCCACCTCCGCAGGTACGAACGACCCCACTCGATGGGGGAGGGGCCTGCGGAGCAACAGAAGACCGACGAACGGCTCGCCGTCGCCCGCCCCGGCAGCGGCGACGATGAAGACTTCTGCTCCGGGGGGCTGAACAGCAGCAGCGATGACCTCAGGGCGGATGCTGCTGCCAGGAGGCCCCCGCCCGTGCCCAAACTCGTGAGGCAAGGACGGGCAGAAGGCCGTAGAGTTGGAGGTCGGTCCGCGGGTGGCGCCGGCAAGCTCGTCGGCGGCGGAACCTCTTCCAGCTACCGTGGCGGGAGGCAGCACCGGGAGCGGCTCCGAAGCCGCTCGGCTCAGAGAGCCGGGCACGATGCAGCTGCTAGCGCCACGGACGACTCCCGCCCTTCCCCCCGATCACTGAGGGAAGGAGCGGGCCACCGCACACGCAGGGGCCGACCCCAACTCGGCACACTCCCCTCCCCAGCCCTGGTGATGAAAATCCTTGAGGCTGAGGGAGGGGCAGAGGCCGCGGCCCGGTTCGCTCTCCCCCGCCATCGAACTGGAGGTCACCATCTTGGGTGAACACCGGCGGAGGGGTGCGACCGGGCTGCACGATGAAAATCCTTGAAGCCGAACGACGGCTGAAAGGTACCAACTCCCGCAGAGTTGCGTTCCTCCAACGACGAAGCGGAAAGACGGCGGATATCCCCCATCCGGGGGCTTGGAAGATGGAAAGACACGATGCATAAGGGAGCGCGAAGACATGGTCGCCTTCCAAGAGGGTCACCCTCCTTTTAAAGGCGACCCTCCCTACTTGCGTCCCCAGCCGTCGTGGGCTGAGTCTTCTCCAACACGCTCCAAGGCCCTCCCCCTACGGCGCGGGGGCTGGGTCCCACATGTCATGCAAGCCGGCCCAGAGCAGAAGAAGCCAAACCGCCGTGCACGGTGCGTGCAACCGCCCAGCGGTTACAAGCGGCTCTCTACTTTTGCCCAGACCAGCGGGCGAAAGGGCGGGCAGCCGTGCAGGCGGCATGCAACCACGCCAAGTGGGCGCGCTTCTCCGACTCCCAACACGCCCGGCATGGAGGCCCAGACCCACGCGTCATGCAACCGACGCGCCGAATGCTTCGTGCATGCAACTGCACCGCCACCTGCGTCACCACCGCGCCTCCTCGACTGCGGAACCAATACCGCGACTCGAGGCGACCCAGCGCACGACCTAGCGGCTACAGCCTGGCGCGACGGTCAATGCGGCCGAAAACGGGCCGGCAGTAATGGCGGTGGCAGGCGGGCAGGCGCAGCGGTCACGTCGTCAGCCAAGCTTACGTCCCATCCGGGGGCAGCGAGAGAACCCTCTCTCACGGCGTGAAGACAACGCGCCCGTGTTCCGTTCCTCGAATGGCTCGCGCACGCGCAACGGCTGCCCTGCGAACCACTCGCCCCGTCGCATTAACTCCACGGCGGGACAGGCGGCGCCTCTGGCAGGAGAAGCGAGCGACGCTTCGCCTTCGCCATAATGACCGCGTCAAAAAAGGTACGCCGCATCGTTCGGTTTCGTATCCTTTTCCTTTTTTCTTCTTTCTCTCTCTTGCAACAGGGACCGGGAAAGGGGGATACCCCGGAAGAGATCCTTCCCTGTGAAGGAACCAGGCTCCGAGCCTCCCTACTGATCAGAGGTTCGAAGGCTGGCCCCTCAGAAGGGTTCAACAGCCGCCTCAGAGCACGTGGGCTCCACACACACTACTGGTCAGAGGTTCAAAGGCCGGCCCCTCGGAAGGGTTCAACGGCCGCCTCAGGCTACTCGGGCTCCGCGCCCACTACTGATCAGGGGTTCGAAGGCTAGCCCCCGAAGGGTTCACAGCCGCCTCAGACACAGAGCGAGGGATGACCATGGGTACGTTCGATACATAACCAAGGCTCGGGCTACGCTCCCGAGGTACCCTAGGACATTTCCGAGACCAGCGGGAACGATCTTGTAACGGAATCCCATCGGAGGGAGGCATCGAGCCCTCGGACCCCGTCACCAGGGGACCGGGTCCGGCAGATCACCCACAGGTACTTTTGGGCGCGCCTCTGGGCCCCTAGCCGACCCCTAACGAATGGGGCACGGATGTCCGCTCGGATTACCCGCATGCAGCTCACCGGAGACACCATGTTCGGCGCCCACCGAGGGCAACATGGCGCTCTCCCCCCTCCTCCTTGCGGAAAGGCGACGCAGGGGCGCATGTAAAAAAGTCGTGTCTGTCCCTGATCACCCTCTCGCCCTGTGCAGAGGCTCGGGGGCTGCTCTCGCAAACCCGGCTCCGGCCAAACCGTTGACAGCGTCAACATACCAGCCCGAGAACTTGGGACCCGACCGTACACCCGGGCTACGGCCAGCTCGCATGAGGGAACGACCAGACCAGCCGAAGCATTGCGCGAGGCGTTAAGACCTCGAAGGAGTCAAACCACTCCTCCGAGGCCTCGGGGGCTACACCCGGCGGGTGCGCTCGCGCGCACCCACCAGAACAAAACGCAACCGAGAAAGGCTGGTCCCCTTGCAAAAAAGTGCGACGAAAGCCTCCAAGCGAGTGCTAACACTCCCTTCGAGGCTCGGGGGCTACTGTCGGGGACCATAATTAGGGGTACCCTCAAGGCTCCTAATTCTCAGCTGGTAACCCCCATCAGCATAAAGCTGCAAAGGCCTGATGGGTGCGATCAAGTCAGGGATCAGTCCATTCGAGGGACTCGATCACGCCTCGCCCGAGCCTAGCCTTGGACAAGGGCAGCCGACCCCGGAGGATCTCCGCCTCGCCCGAGACCCCCCTCCAGCGGCGAACATGTTCCCGGCTCGCCCGAGGCCCTGTCTTCGCCAAGAAGCAACCCCAACCAAATCGCAGGAGCATTTAATGCAAAGGTGGCCTGACACCTTTATCCTGACGTGCGCCCCTCAGCTGACAGAGCCAAAGTGACCGCCGTCACTTTGCCGCTCCACTGACCGGTCTGACAGAAAGACAGCGCCGCCTGCGCTGCTCCGACTGCGGTGCCACTTGACAGAGTGAGGCTGACAGGCAGTCAGGCCCGGCCGCACGCAACTCCGCTCCGCCCGACCCAGGGCTCGGACTCGGGCTAAGCCTCGGAAGACGGTGAACTCCGCTCCGCCCGACCCAGGGCTCGGACTCGGGCAAAGCCCCGGAAGACGGCGAACTCTGCTCCGCCCGACCCAGGGCTCGGACTTGGGCTCAGCCCCAGAAGACGACGAACTCCGCTTCGCCCGACCCCAGGACTCAAATTCCGCCCTGGCCTCAGCCAACGGCCTCCTCCTCGCCCGACCTAGGGGCTCAGACTCGGCCTCGGCCACGGAAGACGGACTCGACATCGACCTCGGAGGACTCTCCACATCGCCCAACCTAGGGCGCGGACCGGCCACGTCAACAGGAGGCGCCATCATTACCCTACTCCAAGCTGACTTAGGCTACGGGGAACAAGACCGGCGTCCCATCTGGCTCGCTCCGCCAGATAGGCGATGATGGCACCCCGCACGCTCCCTGACGATGGCGGCTCTCGGCCCCCTTACGGAAGCAAGAGGACGTCAGCAAGGACTCGACGGCCCCAACAGCTGTCCCTCCGCCAGGCTCCAGCGCTCCTCCGACGGCCACGACATCACACAAACCGGGCGCCAAAATCTCTCCGGCCGCCACGATGGCGTGTACTTAGGGCGCTAGCTCCCCTCCGCTAGACACGTAGCACTCTGCTACACCTCCCATTGTACACCTGGATCCTCTCCTTACGCCTATAAAAGGAAGGACCAGGGCCCTCTGAGAGAGGGTTGGCCGCGCGGGGACGAGGACGAGACGGGCACTCGCGTGAGGCCACTCGCTCCTTCCCCCGTGTGGACGCTTGTAACCCCCTACTGCAAGCGCACCCGACCTGGGCGCGGGATGAACACGAAGGCCGCGGGATTTCCACCTCTCTCACGCCCATCTCCGGCCACCTCACTTCCCCCCTTCGCGCTCAGCCTCGCGTCGACCCATCTGGGCTGGGGCACGCAGCGACACTTCACTCATCGGCTCAGGGACCCCCCGGTCTCGAAACACCGACATATTTAATTATATTAATTACTAGGTTTTTCTTTAAAAAGGATTGATAATAAACATCCGATAAACAATCAAGCGCATACAAAGAAAATGATCAAAATGCAAATAAATAATTAAGCACTTAAAAAATTATTACCCTAATTAACATAATAACTAAATTCATTATTTTTAATTGATGGCTTTCATGGTGTTACAAACCTACGCCTCTTAAAAGAATCTCGTCCCCGAGATTAAGAAACTTCCGAGAATAACTGGGGAAATTCTGCTCTGAGTTCATCTTCTCTTTCCTAAGTGGCCTCATCTTCCGAATGATGACTCCACTGAACTTTGCACATGTTAATAACTTTACTCCGTGTAATTCTGCGAGATGTTTCCAGAATTCTGACCGGGTACTCCGAATAAGTCAAATCCTCATTGACATTCAGTTCTTCCATGGGTAACTGTTCTTCTGGTACTCTTAAGCACTTCTTAAGTTGTGACACGTGAAATACGTCATGCACATCCGATAAACTATCGGGTAGCTCTAACTGGTAGGCTACTTCACCTTTTCTTTCCAAAATCTTGAATGGGCCAATATAGCGAGGAGATAATTTTCCCTTAACTTTAAACATTTTCATTCCTCTCATCGGTGAAACTTTAAGGTATACGAAGTCTCCTACTTCAAACATCAACTCTCTTCTTCTATTATCAGCATAGCTTTTCTGTCTTGACTGTGCTGTCTTCAAATTTTCTCTAATAATTTGCACATGCTTTTCCGCTTCTTGGAGAATTTCTGGACCAAATACTTGACTTTCTCCAGTCTGATTCCAATAAAGTGGTGTTCTACACTTTCGTCCATAAAGTGCTTCAAATGGTGCCATTTTGAGACTTGCCTGATAACTATTGTTATACGAAAATTCTGCATAAGGCAAACTTTTATCCCAGCTTCTACCATGCTTTAGAGTGCAAGCTCTTAGCATATCCTCCAACACTTGGTTTGTTCTTTCTGTTTGCCCATCCGTTTGCGGATGATAACCTGAACTAAAGTTTAGCTTGGTATCCATGGACTCATGTAGTCTTTTCCAAAAGCGCGAGGTAAATTGGGTTCCTCGATCCGATACGATCTTCTTCGGTACTCCATGCAGACAAACAATCCTTGACATGTATAATTCTGCTAACTGGGCTCCTGAGTAAGTTGTCTTTACAGGTATAAAGTTTTCTACTTTAGTCAACCTGTCTACTATGACCCATATTGAATCATAGCCATCTCGAGTATGGGGTAGTCCAACTATGAAATCCATACTGATTTCTTCCCATTTCCATTCCGGTACCTTGAGAGGTTGTAGTAATCCTGCTGGTCTTTGGTGTTCGGCTTTAACTCGCTGACACAGTCACATAATGCAACATGAGTAGCAACATCTCTTTTCAAATCGTACCACCAATACTTTTCCTTAAGGTCTTGGTACATCTTTATACTTCCAGGGTGAATAGAGTAAGCTGAATCATGAGCTTCTCTCAAAATAAGTTGGCGCAAGTGCTCGATTTCTGGTATGCAGATTCTCTTCTTAAACCATACTGT
Organism: Zea luxurians; assembly: GCA_029449295.1. Taxonomy (NCBI): domain Eukaryota; kingdom Viridiplantae; phylum Streptophyta; class Magnoliopsida; order Poales; family Poaceae; genus Zea; species Zea luxurians. The sequence goes on along the minus strand of JAOPSE010000001.1, from coordinate 87,346,670 downwards.
GCCTTGTTCATCTTCCGTGAAATCTGGGGCTTTACCTAAACCAATCAAAGCTTTAATTTCCTTAATTTTCTCATCGGACTCTTGTCCTTTATGAATCTCTTCTTCCAAAGTAGATTCAACTTCCATAACTGTTGCTTCTACATTATTGAGCAATCCAAGTTTGAGTTGTTCCATTTCCCAGCACAATTCTTGCGACATCAAATGAGTAGTTATGTTGTTCACTTGACCCTTACGGCTCAAAGCATCAGCTACTACATTTGCTTTTTTGGGGTGATATTGTATCTCCAAATCATAATCTTTAATCAACTCAAGCCATATTCTCTGTCTGAGGTTGAGTTCTTTCTGAGTGAATATATATTTTAGGCTTTTGTGATCCGTGAAGATTCTACACTTGTTTCCAATCATATAGTGCCTCCAAATCTTCAAAGCATGCACTACGGCAGCTAGTTCCAAATCATGCGTAGGATAATTCTTCTCATGTTTCCTCAACTGTCTTGAAGCATAAGCTATCACTTTTCCTTCTTGCATTATCACACATCCAAGTCCAAGGTGTGATGCGTCGCAATACACATCAAATCCCTTGTGGATGTCTGACATTACCAATATTGGTGCAGTGGTTAACCTTTTCTTGAGTTCTTCAAAACAATTCTGGCAAGCTTCATCCCATTTGAACTCTTTACCTTTCTCCAGTAGAGAGGTAAGAGGTTTCACTAACTTGGAAAAACCTTCAATGAATCTTCTATAGTATCCAGCCAATCCAAGAAAACTTCTGATCTTGGACGCATCCTTAGGTTGCTTCCAATTCAGTACCTCACTTATCTTTCCTGGGTCCACTTTGATTCCACCATCGGTAACGATATGCCCTAAGAAAGCAACTTCCTTCAACAAAAAATCACACTTCGAGAATTTTGCGTACAGTTGGTTGTCACGAAGCTTTTGTAGGACTAGCCTTAGATGATCTTCATGTGTTTCTTCATTCGGAGAGTATATCAGTATGTCGTCAATGAATACGACCACAAACTGATCCAGATATTCCATAAATACTTTATTCATCAAGTTCATAAAGTATGCTAGTGCATTAGTCAGTCCAAACGACATGACCAAAAACTCATATAATCCATATCTCATCGTGAAGGCTGTCTTTGGTACATCTTCTGCTCGAATCTTTAACTGATGATATCCTGATCTCAGATCTATCTTCGAGAATATCTTAGCTCCCTTCATCTGATCAAATAAATCTTCAATCCGAGGTAATAGATATTTATTCTTGATGGTTACTTCATTCAAACTTCTATAATCAACACACATTCTCCTCGAACCATCCTTCTTGTTCACAAATAGAACTGGGGCTCCCCAAGGGGATGAACTTGGGTGAATGAAACCTTTTTCTATTAATTCTTCTATTTGTTTCTTTAGTTCTACTAAATCTTTGACATCCATTCTATATGGTCTTTTCGAGATCGGTGCGGTTCCGGGTAATAATTCAATAGAAAACTCTATATCACGGTCAGGTGGCATACCTGGTAATTCCTTCGGAAATACGTCTGGGTATTCGCACACTACTTTGATATTTTCCAAGGGCTTTTCTTCTAAGTGATTGATTATTGTTTTCCCTTTTTCATCTGTTGACTTGTCTATGTTAACTTGGATTCTTTCACCTTGAGGACTTGTCAACATAATTGTTCCATTGGCACACTGTATCACTCCATCACAACTTTTCAACTAGTTGCATCCAAGAATCACATCAATACCGTTGGATCCTAGGACCACTGGGTCGACCGAAAAATCTATTCCTTGAATCTTGATATTAACATGGGGGCATGAGTGTGTGGCCTTCATGTCACCTCCCGGTGAACTAATGTGTAACATCTTCTTAAGAGGATACTTAGGTATATTGTGTTTTTCCACAAATGACTCAGTTATAAACGAATGAGATGCTCCAGAGTCAAATAAAACTGATGCAGGTATGGAGTTAACAAGGAACATACCATACACTATGTCGGCATCCTCGGGCACTAATTCCGCAGTGACGTGATTGACCCTTCCTCTGCTCTGGTTCTGCGATGTCTTATTCTGAGCAGATCCATGAGTGGGGGTGTTCTGGTCATTCCTCTAAGTATTGCTCCTTTGGGGTGTTTGCTGGTTGCGCCTTGGGCTATTGTTGGCATAGTGGCCTAGCTCACCGCACTTGAAGCAGCCATTGGGTTGGACAGGTGCGTTGTTGCTTCTGGCCTGCATGTTACTGGCGCCACCTTGACGATTCAGTGAACTCCCACCAGACCTCTGGTTGGTCTGGGAGTTGCTCCTTTGTTGGTTCTGACTCTGGTTATTTCTCTAGCTTTGCTGTCCAGAGCGTTGCACTTGATAGTTGTTTCCGCCTTGATTTCCAAAGCAGAACTGCGAACCTTGAGCGTTGTTCGGGCGAGTGTTCCTACTGGACTGACCTTGAAATTTTCTTTTGTGGTCAGATAATTTCTTTCTTTTGCTTTCAAGGCCAATTGCCTTATTCAACAGGGTCTGGAAATTGGGGAATGTGTGACTCTGAAGTTGGTAATTCAGAGGTCCAATCAGTCCTTCCAGGAAACGCTCTTGGCGCTTCTCATCCGTGTCCACTTCTTCAGGGGCATAGCGTGAAAGCTGAGTGAAGCGATCACGATACTCGCTGATAGACATATTCCCTTGAGTAAGGGAAAGGAATTCCTTCTTCTTTAGCTTCATAATTCCTGAGGGGATGTGATGAGCGCGGAAGTTCTCTTGAAATTCCTGCCAAGTTATAGTATCCGCGTTGGGGTGTGCCGCTGTGAAGGCATCCCACCAGTCGGACGCAGAACCCTCGAGTCTTCCCGAGGCGTACAAGACCTTTTCCCGGTCGTTGCACTGAGTGATGTTAAGCTTGTTTCCCATGACCTTGAGCCAGTCATCAGCGTCCAGAGGATCAACCGCATGGGAGAATGTCGGTGGGTGATGACTCATGAAATCCCGGTGTTTATCTCTGGCCGGGGGTGCATACTGCTGCTGCTGCTGATCCTGCTGATTCTATTGGTTCTGCTGAATTTGTTGAACAGCCGCAGTGAGTCCTTGCAGAATCTGCATCTGGGCGGCAATGAACTGCTCCATGTTGGGATTCGGTGGGGGTGGTGGTACTTGTTGACCACGCTGGTTCCGGTTGTTGTTGGGTCCTTGACGAGCGTTCACCATCTGATTGGTTAGGAAGTGAACATCTTAGAGGAGTAGAAAAGATTCTAGAGGGGAACATCCTAAGTTTATTATTATTTTTTTTCATATGATCTTATGGCCATCATTCCATAAGACCATGGCACTCAAACAAAGATCCAAATCAAACATTTCAACCAATCACCATCACATGGTTGTTATTTATTAATATGATAACTTAAAAAGTTGTTCAACGTCTAATGCGAATACTGACTTATTACATCATAGCTCAAAATACTTAAAGTAGCCTAGTGACGGATCCGGGCTCTCCATAGCGCAGCCTCTTGCGGGGCGGAGACAACGCCATGGCGGGGGCCTGAGCTTCGGGCGGATCCAGTCCTTGCAGTTGGGCTTCCAGGGCTGTAATCCTGGCATGGGCATTCTCTAGCTCCAAGTGCACCCTATAGAGATCTAGGGTGGCACTGTCCAGGTCGGTGTTGAGACCGGCCACTACACTAGCGAGGGTGTTGAGGCGATCCTCACCGACTTCACCTGGGACCATGCTGGTCTGGCTTCCTCCACGCAGACGCTGAGGAAGATGCCTGAACCTCGTGTTCTGCAGCTGCTGCCGGTAGGTGTGGGTGAGCGACCACAGGGTCCGACGGGCAGCATCGCTGACCGAGGCAGCGTAGGTGGACAGTGGTGTCAGGGACTCGTGAGCAGACAGAGTCCTGAATCCCCTGTCACCTGCATCCATCACCCTGACGTGAATGCGAGTGATGTAGTAGCAAGCCCGGGGAGGCTCGCTCACTCGCCTTGTTTCGTACAGGGGGCGGACGTAGGTGCCTAGCGTGTGCAGCACTTCTTGCAGCAGGTTGGGGAAGTGCCCCGTCTCGAACATTGATGTGTAATGTTCGACAACAGGACCAAACCCCATGAAGTAGTCCTGCTGGGCGTAGTCAGCTTCCTCGTTGACATGTTCACCTTCTCCATCGTCGTTGTCATCCTCGTCATTGTCGTCTCCGGAGTCGTCGGGGTCGTCGCCTCCGGGTGCAAGTGCTTGGAAGGCTGGTGCAGGCGTTGCCGATGTCGATGACCCAACTGCAAAGGCCAGGGACTCTGCCAACGGTATGGGGGTCGGCAGCTATTCCTCCGAGCTATCCTCCAGGTTGACTACATTCTCCACTCGGATGGGAGGGAGATCCGCCGGAACTTCCTCGACTACCACTGGGTAGACCGGGATCTGCTGGGGCTGAGGGGCGTAGATGGTGTTGATGCGGGTAGTTTGGAGAGTACGAACCATCTACAAGAGACTAGTCAAATCAGTTGAAATTTTAAAGAGGTAAGGCTAATAAAATAAGTTATAAGAATGAAATTAGCAAGTTTTGAATAACTAGGCTTTCCATTTCTAACTAATCTAACGACCTAGGGTCAGCATAGGCATTGATACCACTTCTGTCACACCTGGTTCCAGGGGGTAGAACCGAGCGCATACCATATGTGTGCCAGGATCCATTTCCACACATATGTTGACATCACAAGTGTAATATATCAAAAGACAATGCAATAAAGGCGTAAAGAGAGTATAATACTTTATTACATCATCTGAAACATTGTATCTTGAACAAGTATCACATCAAAGTAAAGCGGAAATAAATAACAGGTGCAATCTTCCACAGGAAGATGACCAGCGCATCGTTAGACTTAGAATTCCTCATCATCAAAATCTCCATCAAAGTCTCCAGCATCACCCTCTGATCAAAATATTAGCAAGGGTGAGCTCACTTATGGTCGGGGCTCAGCAAGTGGGGGAAAAATTAATGCAGGTATAACAAGGTGAGGCTAAGGTTGAGCAGTAAGCATTTTAGTTGGTCAATATTTTATTAACAACGCCTGTCTTACTAATAAGTGTGAATCCCAAATATCCCATTTAAACAAAGGAATATGAATATAACAAAACACTTAAGTGAAATCACTTATGCAAATTATTGGCAGATCATCGGATCTCAATTTAATTCCATCTTCAAGTTCAATTATCATGTGAGGAGTCCAGGTCGCTCGTAACCGGGAGCACGGCTGATATATCAGTTTACACTCTGTAGAGGTGGTACAACTTTACCCACAAGCCATGTATCCCATCTAGCCTGGGTTGATCGGACCCTCAAACACTGCCGAGGTGAATGGCTAGGGATCCATTTTGAGGCTTTCACAAAATACACTTAATACGAAGCAACCCGCTAAGGTTTCTAAAGACGATGGTGGTGGTTCCCTGGGTGAGGTACCTTAGCCAAGAATACGTCCCCATGTTAACGTGGGCTGCCAGCACCTACCGCTCCCCCTCTTGCCCATGTTTCAGGTAAGGTTGCTAGGCACTAAGCATATAAAGCTAATTACCAAAGCCAGAGCCATGATAGCACTCGTGGTTGCACTGTTATCCTGGGTGGTCACTCCATGTTCCAATTAATTTGAAATAATGTTATCTTAACCATCGGGTTAATGTCATAATTGCCAATTAACATTTTGGAACATTAATACCAATTAATGAGTGACATTAAAATCGTTAAGTTGAGCGGTAGCACAAATTTTGCAGAGCTTAATAATTTTCCCAGGTTAAATAAGGAATACAGGTAGTAAATCTAGGAAATCCTTAATTAGGTTAACCCATCAAATTATGCCATATATCAAAAAGTAAACATTATTATATGCAATGAGTGGGTACAAAAAGAATATGCGGAGGGAGAATCCACTTGCCTTGCTCAAATGCGTCCTATGGATCGTCCTCGAACGAATTTGGTTCGTCTACCACACCGTCAGCTTCTAATAACGTTACACGTCGCCATACAAAAAGAAAGCATACACCAATAAATAAACATGCACCATTACATAATCATACACCATTACATACACATTAACACGTTGCACTTACCACACCTTAAATACATCCTAAACGCGTAAATACTTATTAATTTAATTATAGCTATTATTGTGAGTCCTAAATGGTGAATTTATGGGTGGGTGCAATAAATACAATTTTAACTAATATTAATATATTTTAACATCATCAATGAAAATAATTATCGTCTTTAATACTAATAACTAAATTAATAGCTTTTATCCTTTTTGTTTCTAACTCGAATTGAGCATAGCCAAAAATGAATTTAACATTCTAAAAATCCCCATAAATACTAATTGAACTTTTTATAACACAAGTGAGGTTATTTTGACATAAACTAGTATTTTGCTTACTCTAAAAATTTAAGTGCTAAATTTGCGAACATGTTTATTTGACTAGCAAAAATCTATTTTCCCTCCTACTAATGATATTTTTCTCCTTTCTTTATAAAAAGAAAATGTTAATAAAATAATTAAATAAATCATCTAAAAATCCTATATTATTCATATGACGTGAGTTCTATACCATTTTCTAAATCCATTAAAATGCACCTATGACTATAATTCTTCAACTAGTTTCTAAAGTTCCTTGTGACCAAATTTAACTACAAAAATTCCCATCTATTGTTTTTATCACCAACCTGTGACTACTAAGTTTTGTCATCTTTTCCTAATCCAAAAATCATTGCATCGATTAACATGAATTATCACGGTGCACTAATAATCGCATATCTCTAACAAAATTCCATAACGCACATATACATAAATTATGGATCACACGTGTTCATATTACAACAAACTAAATATACAATTCATGAATTGATCAAAAAGTATTTTATAAAATATACAAAATAATTCGGGTCGTCTTCAACCTTGGGTTCGCGCGTGCGACGGGGGTTCGGCCAGGTGGAGAAGAGCAGGGCTCGACTACGGACGGTAGATGGCAAGTGCGTGGCTCCGGCGACGAACTGCGGGCTCCATGAACTCCGGCAACGAACGACAACAAACGACGACGAGCAGTGCACTAGCGATGAGCGAGGAGAGCTAGAGAGAGACGAGCTCGGGTCGGCAGGAGAAAGGAGAGAGGCTCTGCTGCCTTTTTATAGAGAGCAGGAGGGAGGGAAAAAGTCTGCCAGGGAGAGAACGGTCGGTCTTCATGGCTATTGATGCGTCAGTTACCAGAGAATAACGAGGGAGGAAGAAACGGAAGCACTGATGATCCTTAACGTAGCAAGTAATCGAACGGACACGCCGTCGGACATGAAGGGAGCTCGGCCGCCGTGGGCTTGCATCGCGCAGGCGGGTCGCGTGGGCGGCTGGGGCAGACGCGCGGCTCGGACCTGCAGCTCGGGCATCACGCTCGGTATGGGCGGCTGCGCGCTCGGCGCGGTGGGGCCGGGGCGCGCGCATCGCGCGGCTGGCGCAGGGGCACGCAAGGCGCGACGGCTTGGGCTCGCGCGCGTGGCGCGGTGGTGCCAGCTGCCTGGGCGCGGCGATAGAGAGAGAGAGAAAAGCGAGAGAAGGAGAGAACAGAGGAGGGAGAGTTAGGGGAGAGAGAGAGTTAGGGGAGAGAAGGTGCATAGCAGGGCGGCGGCGGCTTGGCTAGGATGCCAAGCGCGCGCGGGGGCTAGGGTTTGGGATACTGGGCCCCTAGTGGGCCGATTTAGTGTAGGTTTAGTTTTTTTAATTCTGAAATGCATTTTTAGATAGCTCAAAAATCCCTAAAAATTCACCAAAGTTATCTATAAATGAAATACTTGTTTTTAGACTAATAATTATTATATTATTTAATTATATTAATTACTAGGTTTTTCTTTAAAAAGGATTGATAATAAACATCCGATAAACAATCAAGCGCATACAAAGAAAATGATCAAAATGCAAATAAATAATTAAACACTAAAAAAATTATTACCCTAATTAACATAATAACTAAATTCATTATTTTTAATTGATGGCTTTTATGGTGTTACAGCAGAAATGCTTAAAATGTGGGAAGTCGACGTACGTGGAGCTTGTAAATGAAGATGGGGAGAAGGCGGTGACAAAGGTTGCACATAAACAGCTTTGGTACATGCCTCTCACTCCTAGAGTGAAACGTTTGTTTCTCTCAAGGAAGACCGCTATGCACATGAGGTGGCATAAAGATTGTACGGACAGACAAGATGGGTAAATGGTGCACCCGTCATATGGTGATGCATGGAAGGCTCTTGACAACTTTGATCCAGATTTTGCAGCGATGCAAGAAACGTTTGTATCGGCTTGGCAACTGATGGTTTCACGCCGTTCAATATGACCGCTGTGTCGTATTCATGTTGGCCTGTCATTGCCATACCGTACAACCTTCCACCGGCTCTTTGCACGAAATATGAGTTTATGTTCCTATGTATTGTTATACCTGGGCCTGAGCATTCTGGCGTACACCTCAATGTGATGCTTCAACCACTAATTGAAGAGTTAAAGAAGTTATGGCAAGGTGTGGAAGCCTATGACTGCTTCAAGAAGCAGAAATTCAATCTTCCTGTTGCGTATCTGTTCTCGGTTCATGATTTTATGGCGTATGGTATGTTCTCTGGATGGAGCGTGCATGGTAGATTGACGTGTCCTTATTGTGCTAAAGATACAGATTGTTTTCGTCTTAGTGCTGGTGGCAAGATATGTTACTTTGATTGCCATAGATGTTTTCTACCCTTCAATGACCCCTTCAGAAGGCAGAGAAAGGAATTTAGGAAGGGCACCATCATCACGAAGGGACCGCCCAAGCGACGTAGTGGGATAGAAATTACAGAAGAGCATAGGAAACTTGTTCTAGACGAGAGTGGGAAAAGGTATCAAGGTTTTGGTGAGGAGCATAACTGGACTCACATATGTGGCTTGTGGGAGCTTCCTTATGCTAAGTCATTGATTTTGATGCACAACATCGATGTCATGCATCAAGAGAGTAACTTTTGCCAAGCCCTCATAAATACATGCATGGATTTCCCTGATAAAACAAAAGACAACGACAAGGCACGCATGGACTTAGCAGTGATATTTGATCGTCCAACCTATGTGCTTAGAGAAAACGAAGGCAAACCAAAAGCTGACTATTGTCTGAAACCTAAGCAACGGAAAGAAGTGATGAAGTGAATGAAGGATATTAAATTCCCCGATGGTTATGATGCTGGTTTTAGAAGATCTGTGAACTTGAAGACAATGAAGATGAAGATGAATGGACTGAAGAGCCATGACTTCCACATAATTATGGGAAGGCTCATGCCTGTAATGTTTCGTGGGTACATTTTCGAAGCTGTGTGGAAAATGTTAGCTGAAGTTAGCTATTTCTACAGACAGTTGTGTGCTAAAGAAATCAGAAGAGATGTGATGGAACAGTTGGAGAAAGAGGCACCGATGCTTTTGTGCAAATTGGAAAAAATATTTCCACCGGGTTTCTTCAATCCTATGCAGCATCTCTTTATACATCTTCAACATGAGGCTAAGGAGGTGGTCCTATTTAGTACAGGTGGATGTTTCATATAGAAAGAGCATTAAAGAAGCTTAGAGCAATGGTGGACAATAAGGCAAGAGTTGAAGGATGTATTGCGGAACAATTTAAACTAAAGGAGGTAGCACACTTCACAAGTTGTTACTTTCCAGAAGAACATAATGTATTTGCTCGAAAGAAAAGGTACCATGATGATGAATGAGAGATGCCTCCGTGTAGCGATCTTTCGATTTTTCAGACAAACGGCAAAGCCGTTGGTCCACCCAAGGCATATCACCTCACTATAGAAGAACGGAAGTCTGCTTTACAGTACATGTTCACGAATATGCCTGAGGTGGAGAAATACTTTGTGTAAGACTTATTTCCTTAAATTGTTCATATGTGAATTAGTTTATGTTATCAAATATCTCATGTCATACAATAATATTTGACAGCGAGTTTGATGAACAAAACATGAGGTGTCTCGGTAGGCCAACAGCGAGAGACATAGACAAATTGCGACACGATGGTATGCATGGGCGATCTAATTTCATTATGTGGCTTCGGGACCATGTAAGTCTTAATTATGTGGCTCCGAGACCTAATTTTAGTTAACTAATATTAAAGAATTTGCTAATGCTTTGTGGCATAATTGATAGTTTGGGGAGGAAATGAATTTGAATGATGACTTACATCAGTTATCTATTGGGAGCATAACTGCCAAAAGCTATGGACGTTACGACGTCAATGGATATCACTTTCGTTCAAGCATTTTCGAATCAAGTCATCCTATGGCCGCCACTCAAAATAGTGGAGTCGTTACTAGGGAAACCGACATGGAAGGACACGAAGCCTGCTATTACGGGAAAATCAAAAATATAATCGAGATTACATTTGCTGGAAATAAGCCTTTAGCACTAGTTTTCTTTGAGTGTAAATGGTATGACCCGAAGTATTATAGGACCGAATTTGGGATGACACAGATCCAACCTGAAAAATTGCTTCAAGGACACGACACGTATATCCTTGCCCATCAAGCAAACCAAGTTTATTTCTCGACATATACATGCAAAAAGTTGTCTACATGGAGGGTTGTGTACAATGTAAATCCCCGCAAATGCCTATACACTCCTGGTGAGGATGAATATCAAATTGGTCAGCTTGAGCAGGTTGATGAGGTGTTTCAAGAAGAAGAGTTGCCAACTAGTTTTCATATTGAACCTGCACCGACATTAGATTCACTAGTTGCAGACGTTAACGACTTAACTTTTCCCGAGAGACGGAGAAGACAACCTGTTAGGAGAAAAGTTACATGGCGACATCTACATAGAAGAGAACAAATAGATCCTGCTTTTGATGATATTTAACAAGTAAAGTTGTTTTGTTATTTCATTTGTTTATATTTTTAAGGATTATGTCATTTTTGATGCACTAATGAATAATTTCTTATTTTTGATGCAAGATGCCGCCAAAATCAAAGAAGTCAGTGAAGGGGCTGTTCAAGGGTCTGGGCCTTTTTCAGGGCAGTTCTTCGAGCAGCATCAGACGTCGAGAGATGTTGAGCGCTGTACATGGAGATGAGGTAACATATCTTGTACAAATAAATTTGTTTACATATTTACAAATAAATCTTGAGTTGTATGTACCAGGATGAGCAGCACACTGAGGAGCAGCACAATGAGGAGGAGCAGCACAATGAGGAGGAGCAGCACAATGAGGAGGTGGAGCACAATGAGGAGGTGGAGCACGCGACATGGGACCAGGCCGTGCAGCATCACCAGCCATGGGACCAGTGGGACCACCAGAGAGAGCAGTAACATGCATGGGGCCAGTGGGGCCAACAAGCTGAAACGGGTGACAACCCGATGGATGATGGCTCAGGAGGCTCTTCAGCGACACGCACACGTCGCTCAAGAAAAAGCCACTCAGTAAAGCCTCGTCATGTGATAGAGCGAGAGTCTGATAGGATCTTAATCATGCCACATGGAGATCATTGAGTGTAATATATTAACTTATCTCATATAACTATTATGTGTATTGTTAATGTTTTTGTGTAATGCAGGAATTGGGAGGACCTATCCTTTGACGACAAGGGACACCACACTCAGGTTAACCTTACGTTGGGTTCTCTTTGCCGCCTTCACTATCCTAGCATAGTGAAGGTGTCAAACGGTGATACCGAGGATGAGGTGCTTGTCAGTACCTGAGACAAGTACAAGTTTAAAAAGGAACGAAACCACACCGACAGACAGGGACTTGTGCGTAATGACTTTTGGATATGAATTCTTTATTGTTTTTGTTATGTTTCTTAATATTGTAATTCTATGACTTATACCATTGTATTTGTATTCTTTATGTTGTAGCTTTGATATCGGTTGCCTGACGGAGAGGATTACATGGGGCACGCTGAACGTGTGTTCCAAAATAATGCAAATATGTTGGTGAAGGATGCCATATACTATGCGAGAATTCAGGGTACAAACCTGTATTTTCAAAATCATCTAGAAGAAGCAGGCCCCTTGAATAAAAAGGAAGGGTCCTCAAAGATATATTTGACTGAGGATCAATATCATGAGGTTAGTATTCAATTTGTTTTACCCTTTTATTGATTGTTGTGATTGATATAATATGTAACATTGTGAGTGCACATTATGGTTCCATGGATGGCGCCCGTGCCTGATGCGTAATATGCTTGGTGTCGATATTGAGCTTCCGAAGGCTTCTAGAAAGCGTCAGCGCATCACAGTCAATGTCGAGGAACCAATCCTAACCACAAGTTTGGCGGTGACGACATGTTCCAAAAAGCTAAAAGATTGGTAAGTTTGATCTAGATATGTCGATCAACAAATAGTACGATTGCTTATGAATGTTTTTTGTTTATACAGGAAGCTACGAGTGGCCAAAAGCCTAGTGACATTGAGGTCTACCAGGAGGGCCAAAAAGGACCAGATCCTAACAACCCTGACCAGCTCTGCAGCCAGACAGCCACAGATCGACTGGTGAGTTTTGGCCCAAAAGTACAAACGTTCAAAGTACAAAAATTCCTGCATTTGTAAGGTTGTGAATGATGTATAGGCGGCATATGGGGAGGAGATGGTTCGTCACCATGGCCCTGACTTCGACTGGTGACATGAACCGGTGGATCCCTCGGTGGTGTACGCAAGTGGTGATGGCAAAGCGCATGGACGGTAAGCTCTAACTTATGAAATTATATGGTTGACACTAAATTGATTATGCAGTAATCACAATTTTTTAATCACTTATAGATACGCACTCTTCGACGGATTCATTGACTCGTCGTCGGTGAGATCTCAGAGGACGGGTTCGTCTTCCTGTAGCTCATGCTCTCGTCGACCGAACGAGCAGGAGTTGGAGATTATGAGGATGTGTGAAGAGATGAGACAACAACGCGAATTTATAGAGGCTTGCAATGCACATAACCAAGCGATGTATCAAGTGAGTACACATAATCCGAACTCTAAATTATTATATTTCAATACAACATCTTCAATAGTAACACATATGTTTAACAGTTAATGCAGCAATAGAGCATGACACCAAATATTCCACCGCCACCACAATGGAGCCAGTTTGAATCCACACCAGCTCCGCCACCACAGTTCAACACCCCTCCGACACATATACCTGCACCTGGAGGTAGGGTACGTTTGATAACTCTCGATGAATTTATACACTTGTATACTTTTTGATATTTACATTTAATGTGTTGATATTTGCTAACTTGCATAGGTTACGCCCGAAGCGGGTGGTAGTGGGTCTGATCCCACAGCAGGGATTGGATTTGTTGACTCCCTCTTCATGTTTCCTCCTCCTGGTGGTGGTGGCAGCAGCGGTCAAAGCTCTAACCACCCAAGTGGTGGTTATCTCTAAACACTTGAACTCGTGCACGCTATGTTTCTTAACTTGTTGACTCTATGTTTTTCGCGAACTAAACACTTGAACTTATGTCGTACTTTCTATTTGAAATGTTTGTGTAAACTATGGTGGTGGATGTTATGTTTGTAATGCGTGAATTGATTATGAATGCATGTGTTTGTAATGTGTCTGTTATGTGTGCAATTGTGCAGAAATAGTGACCTAATTTAGTGCTGGTTTTGTAGCAATATAGGGTAATTCTCGTCGGCCCAGTTAATTCCCGTCGGGTATGGTCGAACCGACGGGAATTAACAATAACTCCCGTCGGCCCAGTAACTCCCGTCGGCCAGGTAGGGCCGGGTGATTAATTAGTAACTCTCGTCGGCTATGTAGGGCCGACGAAGATTAATTAATAACTCCTGTCGGTTGTCCTGGCCGACGGCAATTAACAATAACTCCCGTCGACTTGTAAGTGAGCGACGGGGATTAATTATTTCCGTCGGCGGCCGACGGGAATAATCTTATCCCCGACATCTGACGCCTGTCGGCTTACAACCGACGGGAATAAGCCCTAAACCGATGGGAATTACTAATTCCCGTCGGCTTAAGGCTTATTCCCGTTGGTTCCAGGCCGATGGGAATTAAGTGTTTTCCTGTAGTGCGTGTCGCCCTTCGTGTGCTGTGACACCCCCTTGCTCCTCGTCGTCAATCCACACCACGTCCGCGACATGCTCGTCGACACCGATGAACTATCCTTCAATTGCACGCTACTTGCATTGGGATCTGAAGCTCTCTGTCGTGCTCGACCTTACAAGTCTCCAACTCGTCGACATCCCTTGCGTCATCGAAAAATCCCGAGAGTTTGAATAAAGCAACAAATCCCATTTGGTGCAACATTTGCCAGGAGCTCGATCGAATGTCTAAACGGGGAACCGTCGTCGCCGTCACGGTTATCGGGTCGATTCGATCAAGGTAAGCTGATCTATTATTCCTGCTAGTTAAATTATTGAATGCGATGATTTTCTTGATTTAGCATATGTGTGTTGAAATCCAGATTTTAGATGCAATCCATATGAAGGATAAGGGTAGACATATCTAAATCATGTGACCAAATTAATAATACAAATTATAGGACTAGTGTTTCTTAGGTCTAGTAGATAGATATTGATTAAATTGTTTTGGATATATTTCGTCGATGCTTGAAGTCGATCTTAAGTAAAATCCGAGAATTTCATAATGGCTAGTGTACATAAGTACTCTTGATATTTAAGTTGTTGAGAATGTAGTCTTATCAAATGCTATATTATTTGATAGTGTTTTATCCGTTAGAGCGAATAATGTAATATTCTATTTAATTAGTATGTAATTCAAGTTAATCTAGAAACCCGATTTAAAAGGTTAGTTAAATTGTTCCTGCATGTACTATAACTCAGGTGTCCAATAACAGGAGTTTGAATATTGTTAGCCTTTCGGTGTTATGCATTAGCTAAGAAAAATAGAGGACTCGTACAAGGTTTAAGGTTTCTTGATGTATGAGCTATCTCCAAATAGGCTAGAAAAGCGTAATTATTATAATTAGTTTTATATCGCTAGCTGGTACTTGCTTGTGATTGATTCTAATGCTTTGTTATAAGTGTTTCATCATCTTCAATGTAGATTATTTGTCTTATGCTATTCCTCTGTATATTCATACATGTGCATTGTGCATCCCATGATGTACGTTAATTAATCGCCTGATGCGGAAGACGAGCCAAGTAGACCCCAAGCGTGGGCTACTCCGCATGGTGATGCTGATGGACGAACCTGCCTGATCAAGTGCTAGGACAAGGATGATCGCCAAGTGGTCGCCACTTAACAAACACTAACGTAGTGTTTATTCCAGGCAAGCCCCGGTGCATTTGCCACCACCTTCTGTTTTAAAAAGTTTTATCACCTTGAATGATGCATTAGGTGATAGGAGTTGTGTGATCAAACAGTTGATGCATTTCCTTCCTTGATTAAACAACCCTAATACTCGTTTTATGAAAGTTTAGTGATGCTTAGAACTGCTTAATAATTTAGGATTGTTTTTAAAATATGATGTGTAACACGAGATATGGGAATTTATGAAATAAAAGTACTTGTGATGATGAACCCATTGTGGCCATGATGGCTTCATCATTCAAGTAGGGTACCTCTCTCAGTTATCAAGTTTTGGGAAATAATATGTAATGTAGAATAGACGTTGAGCAGGAAAGTTCGCTCGTCTGTGTCGATTAAGGACCGTTCGATATAGGCCTGTTGTGGTGGAGACTTTCCAACTAGCCACATGCTCCGGTAAGCCTGAACCTGGCTATTCCATATGTGAAAAGACAATCGCGCACTGGGCGTGGGAGATTGTGGGAGTAGCGTGTACCCTCCTGGCTAGAGGCTGGACGGAGGAGTACTATGCTCTCGGGTAGCGTGGACCGATTCACGTTGTGGAGGATCTGTGGGAACGGTTGACATATGCAAGGACTAAGTGCTACATATGTCGCGTGGTTAGAGATCCCTAGCTGGGTATAATCGGTTCGAATCGTCATTGCTCCTCGGTCATGGAGACTCTACCCTCCGACCACTCATCATAGTTTATAAGTAAAATAAGAATTTGGGTAAAAGAAAGCTAGACCAGGACAAGTGAATGCTCTAGATTAGGCAAATCTAGATTCAGGAAAAGTACATAACTTGTGAAATAAAATTTTGGCATAAGGATTCACTACTAGTAAGCTCTTCTGCAAATTGAGTCTTTGAAATTTGATAAGCCTTACCATGATTCCCAACAAGCCAGCATATCCTTGAGAGTCTTTTTTTTAGTCGGGTAAGTCTTGCTGAGTACTTGTGTACTTAGGGTTTTATTCCCATTGTTGCTGCAGGTTACAAGTCACTTTGATTGCGATTGGTGTTAAGCGCCGATGGGCACGGCCTTCTTATAAGTCTAAGTACTTCTTCTATACTTCTTATTGAGGATTGTCACTGAGCTAGCATATATTTCAAAACTACAAATAATTTATAACATTTCAAAGTTATTTCTTTGAATCACTTTAGTAATCACTCCGATCATGTACATTGTAAAACTTGATGTAACTTGTAAAATTTGGTAATAAGATTTCCGCTGCAAAATGTTGGTGTGTGATTTGTGTTTACTTAATCCTGTGGTCCTGCTTGTAAGTGGTTTATCCAAGGTCCTTGGGGCACTCGGACAGATCCTGTTAAGTTATCTAGTGCACATGCATAGCCGTCTGAGGTCTTTGAGATAAGGGCAGGTGCATGTCGGCCCAATAACTTGGGAGGTTCTGCCACAGCTTATCCAATTAATAACACCCTCGGGGTCACCTCGAATGAAATTCTCTTCGGAAGAATATGCACCCACCTTGGCAAAGCTAGTTTTCAATTTCCTTACGCAATCCAAGGATTTTTTAAAGCATCTCTCCTTGGATTTGTGAAGCTCCTCAACATTTTTCTCTAGCCTAGTGTTCGACCATTCACTTATTTCCTGTTTCGCTTTTGCCAGTTCAAAATTTTCATTAGCTTCAATAAGTTTTTTCCGAAGGTCGTTAACTTTGGCTTTATGAGCTTCGGATTGAGCGTTAAATTTTGCTTCGTCTTGCTTCACTTTGTCCACCAATGAAAGTAGGATTTTATCTTTTTCCACGGCTTCATTTCTCAGCTTGATAACTTCTGATCGAAGGTTGCCGAGGGCTATCTGGCAGCTTTCATCTTTAGCATTCTTCTGCGCCCTCAAAGCGTTGCTAAGAATTAAGCCATGCAAAAAGATAGAATCAACACGAGAATACAAGACAAGATAATCTATTTTTTAAGTTCATCACTTCTGTACCTTCAGACTGTTGTATGCAAGGTTGTCTGCGAGATCATCTTTTGACATGGCGGAGAGGCCAGCTTCTAGCTTTGGAAATCCCATATTTTTGGCCATCTCTCAGCAAACGGATATTTCCTCGCTGTCTAGGAGACAGTATAGGAAATCATCTTCGTCCGTGCCATTGTACACCAAAGCCCTCTTTGGGTATTTCAGTTCCCGGGCGTAGTGTTTAGCTTCCACGATTTCTTCTTCAGATAACTTTTTTCCCAAAGCATGTCAAATGATAAAACCAAGATCTTCGGACGGTGCTTCGGGAATAGGAGATCTAGCTTTTTCAGGGGCATCCATCTTCTCCAGAGCCATGCCAGTATCTGGAGATTCTTGCTCAGCTCTCTGCTCAGTTGCACCAGGCTCTGCCTTGGCGGGCCTTGAGGGCCCGGCTTCAGTTTCAGCACGTGCCGTAGCAATTTCGGCAACCTTTTTCGCAGGAGCAGGAGTCAATGCCCTTGTTGTCTCCATGATAGCGTCTAGCACGCTAGCCATTCTTCTCCTCTTGGGAGTTGTTGCGGGAGCCTTTGCAACCTTCGACAATTCTGCCTCTGCCTTTGGCTCTGGCTCTTTGGTCGCCTTCTCTTTGGTTTCGGCATCGTGTTCTGGCGTTTCGGCTGAACCGGCTTCAAGAACCTTCGAAAATTTAGTCAGGTCTTCCCTAGGGATGGTGGGAGCAAGTTGCTCTACTTCGGCAGCGAAAGATGTGCCTTCACCAAGCTTCAGCACTGTGGCCATCTCAATGTATCTCGACTGGTGTGTTAAGACCTTAATCTTTTTGCCCTTCGACACAACAGAGATGGCCGAAGCGGTAGTTTTCCTTTCCTTTCCCTGCTTTCACAAGGGATAGCAATAATTAGGGTATACGAAACCAATGACGTCAAAAACTCTATTCAATCTTTTCTTGCCTCGGCCTTCGAAGGCCAATGCCATTGCATCATCTTCGGCCCTTGTGTAGGCCCCAAGCAATTCGTCACTGGTTGCCTCAATACTACTTAACCATTCATCATTTGGCTCATCAAACTCGCCTCTATATCTGAAAGATATTTTAAATAGACCAACCCGCCCTGACTAGACCTAGCAGCAGCCTCCTTCGGCATCTCCCATTCATTCACAAACGGACATACTCTGTAGGCGATGTGTTTTTGAACTAGGTCTCTTGTGCAAATAAAAGGACACACAGTGTTGAAGCTTCTCTGGCATGCCTCTATATCGTTCCCAAGAGCGGTGGCTGGCCTCCTGATGCCGAAGCGAGACCAGATGGGGCGTTGAATAATTCCTTTTATATCTTCCCTCTCAATTAGTTTATTCTTAACATAGAACCACTCCTCCATCCAGGCCTCGGGCCACCTTTTTTGGAATGTTGAAACCGGGTAACTTACATCGGGACGGGGCATGAAGCCATAACAACCAAAGTTGTTGTGATACTACTCCTTGTCAGTAGCCTTCGTCTCGTACAACAACTCGTGCATGTTGCAGAAGCATTTTGCGCTTGGCTCTAGCCCCTGGCTTCTCACAACCCACATAAAAACCCCCATCCTAATAATGGCTTCGGGGGTAATTTGATGTAGGAAAATTTCGAAGGTCTTCAGCACTTCAACCAGGAATCTGCTTAATGGGAACCGAAGCCCTGCCTTCATAAAACTCCTGTAAACAACCACCTCATCCTCTTTGGGAGTAGGTGCAGTGCTATCTCCTCCAGCTCTCACAATTGAAATATCTCGGAAATATCTCCCTTTCATAGCGTCAATTTGACTCTCCTTAATGGATGATTTTCCGAAGATAGTGTGACTTGGTCACCAGGGCCGATTTTCCACATCTTCATCTTCACTTTCCATGTCAAATCTCCCACTATCGTCAGAATCTTCAGACAAATCAGCTAGTATCTCGTTTGTAATCTTCTTTGTGTTTGTTTTTTCCATGGCCTCGTAAAAACCAACCAGGGCAGGATTAGCAACCTTCTTCTCGTCAGCCATTTGGTGGGAAATTGAACAAATGCCGAAGCTCACAAAACAAGCGAAATCTAACAGCAAGAAAATTAAAACTTGATAAAACAGCACAAGCACTTGAAATGGCGCAGCAGATGCTGTCGCTGTGGGTTTCTATTTATATGCCTAGTGCATTGCAACTTGGTGGGCCCCATTTCTCATTGACTTTCGCTATTCTAGAGAAGGGAAGGTGTTTTTTCGGACCTTCGGCTAAAAGCCTTCGTTCACGTCGCAGTCTTAATTTGTTAGATACAAGAACAAATTAATACTGTGAGGGGCTACTGTTGGGGGCCTTCGTCTTCCGAAGGTCCTCAAAAACACAACTAACATGTTTTCTAGTATAATATACTGTCACAGAAAGCTTCGGCCTTAAGATGAAGGTGTGCATGGTATGCAAAGCGTGATTAGGAAGAAGGATGAATCAGCTCCAAAGCTATGGCTGGAGAAGCTTCGTCTTAGCACAAGGACGGTGGTGGAGAATGAAACCGACCCAAAAGAGAAAAGACTACCTAGTCCTCGACATCTTACCTTTTGCCTAATAGTAGATGTCAGGGACATGAATGTAATTTTTCTCAGGCTGCGTCCTGTGCCTATAAATAGATGAACAGTAACACAGTACTGTTCAGGCTGAATGGTAATCACTCGCACGTCGCTCTTGTTTTATCACCTTATGTAAAGTTGAAGGTACAATGTCATTTTAATATGATTGATATTTATTCATGTTTATATAATACGAAGTATAAATACTCCAATAATTCCAAATGATTATTCATATTCCCTTTGTGTTCTTATATGCTTCTATGTATATTATCATTTATTAAAACGATGAAGCTTCGTCTGAAGATCATTAAATCCTAAGGGAGATAATGCTTCGAAGGACGAAGGTCTTTAACCATTAACATTTGTGTTGCCTTGTTCTTAATTCATAGCATTTAGAACAAGTGACCAACACCGACTAAGATGAGCTTCGTCCAAGATTTGTTGACGGATTTCAGCATTCTTTGGCACCACTATGCTGTCTTTAAACCATATCACTCCTTAATCATCTTTCCTAAAACAATTAGTCTTGTCGACCTCCATTTTCTCATGAATATATTTCATACCCTTATCTGTTCTTTGAGCATCAATAATCCTTTGTAGAAGAACTGACTCAAGCTTCAAATGTGTCAAAGTTCCTTGTTGTGCTATCCCCAGATTCAACTTTTCTTAAGGGCATATGCCACCACATTAGCCTTTCCTGGGTGATAATGAATTTCTAAGTCATAATCTTTGATTAGCTCGAGCCACCTTCTTTGTCTCATGTTTAGCTCTGACTGGGTGAAGATATACTTCGAACTCTTGTGATCCGTATATAAGTGACATATATTCCCCAACAGATAATGATGCCAAATCTTAAGGGCATGAACTACTGCAGCTAATTCCAGATCATGGGTTGGATAATGTTCCTCATGCTGGCGTAGCTGCCTTGAAGCATAAGCTATTACTCGTCCTTCTTGCATCAGGACACATCCAAGTCCACTGCCTGATGCGTCACAATAAACATCAAATGGCTTTTCAATATTCGGTTGGGCCAAAACCGATGCAGTGGTCAACAATATTTTCAGTTGTTCAAAGGCCTCGTTACACTTAGAGGACCAGTCAAACTTAGTATCATTTTTCAATAAACCAGTAATGGGTTTAACAATCTTGGAGAAATCCAAAATAAATTTGCGGTAATAACCAGCCAATCCAAGGAAACTTCGAACTTGATGCACTGTTCTGTGTGATTTCTATTCCAAAATATCCTTGACCTTGCTGGGATCAACTGCGATCCCTTTGGCAAACAAAATATGTCTAGGAAATTAGATTTCTTCCAACCAAAACACGCATTTACTAAATTTGGCATAAAGTTGATTTTCCCTCAAGCGCGTTAATACGATCCGCAAGTGTCTTGCATGCTCCTCCTCATTCTTGGAATATATCAAAATATCATCAATGAAGACCACCACAAACTTGTCTAATTTGGGCATGAACACCGAATTCATCAAGTATGTGAAGTGGGTTGGAGCATTTGTTAATCCAAAAGACATAACCAGATATTCAAATAACCCATACCGAGTGGTGAACACGGTCTTGGGTACATCCTCGGGTCGAATTCTGATCTGATGATAGCCCGATCTGAGATCAATTTTAGAAAACATCCGGGCTCTAGTTAGTTGATCGAATAAAATATCGATCCAAGGGAGAGGATACTTGTTCTTAATAGTAACTTCATTGAGGGGTTTGTAGTCCACACACATTTGAAGGGTCTGATCCTTCTTCTTGACAAAGATTGCTAGACATCCCCATGGTGATGAACTTGGTCTAATAAATCCTTTCTCCAATAAGTCTTGTAACTATGTCTTGTGTTCCGCCAGCTCATTGGGTGGCATACGGTACGACCTTCAGGAGATGGGAGCCATACCGGGCTTTAATTCGATCACAAACTCCACATCCCTTTCTGGAGGTAACCTGGGCAAGTCTTCAGGAAACACATATGGGAATTCACATACAACCGGAATGTCCTGTATTTCTTGCACTATGGCCTCAAAAACTTGTCCAGATGTTTTTATGGGGATAGATATAGGGATTAACCATGACTCAAATGGTCCTTTGATCCGCATTGATGATGGCCTTATTCTGGGCTAACCAGTCCATGCCTAGAATTACATCTACATCTTGTCCCTTTATAACAATCATGTTAGTAGGGAACTCATGTCCGGCCAATGTTACAGGTAAGTGGAAGACTACTTCCTTAGTAAATATTTGACCCCTAGGGGAGCGAATAACAAATCTCTCCCTTGATTAAGTAGTATGTATGCAAAGCTTCTCCACAAAAGTCTTGCTTATAAAGGTACGTGATGCACCAGAATAAAAAAGGATAACAGCGGGATGGTTGGCAAATAGAAACGTACCCATCATCACCAACTCTCCTTCCGGGGTAGTTGCCACTTGGGTGTAATAAACTCGCCCAGCTTTCTTCATATTCTTGCCCACTGGAGGGTTGACCACATTTCCCTTTCCTTGAGTCGTGTTCCCAGAAGTCTGTTGAAAAGTTGATTTATTTTGCTTCGGATAGGGGCAGTCTTTGATAAAGTGTCCAGACTTCCCACAATTAAAGCAGCCACATGAGGAACTGGGTAGAGCAGGGAAACGAGCACCAGGGGCACTCGACTGATTGTTCTGGACGGGGGCAGTTGTGGGACGGATGAACATTGGTTGCTTGAAGGGATATGTGGGTGGACGAAGAGAAGAACGATTTGGGTTGAAGGGACGAATTACCAACCTTATCCGCTTTTCAGACCCCTGAGATGATCCTTCACCCCCATATCTCATGGTTTTTCCTTGTCCCGAATTCTTAGCTTCCACTGCTAGTGTTGTGCTTACAACCCTGCTATAGGTGAGATCCAGACATGTGGCCATCCTGCGCTGGAGTCGATCATTCAACCCTCTCATGAAGCAATTTTTCTTTTTCAAATCCGTGTCCACTTGATCGATAGCATATTAGGAGAGATGATTAAACTTGTTGAGATATTGCATTACTGAGTCTCCCCCTTGCTTCAGACATATGAACTCCTCCAGCTTCATCTGTAAAACCCGTTCCGGAACATAATGTTCCCTGAACGCCTGTTTAAATTCTGCCCACGTGACCAGATGTCCAGCAGGCTGAATGGTTGAAAAATTTGCCCACTAAGTGCTAGTAGGACCTCTCAACTGTTGGGTGGCGAATAGGGGCTTCTATGTTTCAGTACATCGGATCAGTCCAAACTTTTGCTCCATAACCCGTACCCATTCATCTGCTTCCAGAGGTTCTTCAGCTTTAACAAAAAGAGGTGGACGGGTTTTAGAAATCTCTAAATATGTGGTGTCTCATGGTCCTTGAGGTTGACCTCTGCCTCCATGTTACTGAAATTGATTCCCCACCAATTCATGCAGGAAACGTGTGTTGTCAGCGGTAGCATTGACTAAGGCAGCGATAGCCTCAGCCAATGTAGGAGGTACAAGTGGCGGGTTTGGAGTTTCCTCCCCGCTGTGGGAAGTTCCGGCCCCGTCATGAGCACGCGTTCTTGATGGCACCTGAGGAAGAAGAACATCCTAAATTATTACATGCCGAAAGTACACCACCTTTTATTACATTATGCTGAACTAGTAATAATTATACATACTCATTAGTACAACTCAACTTCCTTATTTACTTTACATAAGGACACCACTTAAACTACACTATTCTAATTATCTTCGTCCTTGGCCACGCCACTGCCAGCCTTGGGAGAACGTTCATCTGTGAGGTTCATGGAAGGAGGGGCTCCAAAAAGGTCCAACTCCTCATCAGGTCCTCCACTAGCTGCTCCAGATGGTTCGGCTCCCATTGCTGCAACTTCTGGTGGTACATTTGGATGCAGCCGGTCGTATAACACGTGCACCTCTTCATACAGAGTGTTACAATACGCTTGCAGATTTTCCAGGGATGTGCTTAGTTCCGCTATCCGGGCTAGAGCCTTTGCCTCAAAGTCCCAGGTGAAAGAGCACGAATTTACGGCCAAGTTGATAGCCGTATCTCGTTCCACGATTTCCTGCTGTAAGCGATTAACCTCTGCTGAGAGTTCATCAATGCGGTGGCTATCTCATGCACGCTCCCTACTCCCATGGCATAGTTCTGACATGAGTCATTCCACCTTGGCCTCCAGATCCCCTATTGGATCATTGCTTCCGATGCTGCTCCCCTCATGTCTGGGAGCCAGCTGGTGCCGGGACACACCTCGAGGTTCGGTTGCTTTTTGTTGGGTGGTCTTCGTACGCGCCATATCTCCATAAGAGGGGAAAATTTATTTAGTGTAGTTTAAACATGATGCATGCATGACCTAATGATTATGGGACCAACTTTTCATTGATCCCTTACCTCCTACGTATACTATTATTTGGCACTCTGTTACCCGACTTCCAAAGATAAGTTACTACCAGAAAGTGGCAAGATAAGAATGAAAGAATGTTTCAAGGTAAGTATTTGAAAATATTTTGAAGTACTACGTAATGTCCGAAGAGACGGGCTTCGCTCTGATACCAGCTGTGACGGAACCTCCCAAGGTATTAGACCCACCTATAGATGTCCTTTTCCTAAGGACCTCAGACAGTCATGTAGGTGTGCATAATGACTCGGTAAGTTCTGTTATCTATATCTTCATCATATCACCCAAGAGCGCTTAACCCATCACACAGACATTACACATAATCAGAGAAGAGAAAAAGCGGAAAATATTACAATAATATAATTTACATTCATATTAAAATATAGAAAGAGTATATATTACATAACCGGGTGTTCGAGTGCAGAACTTATTATTACATAACTGGGAGGCAAAACAACCCTCCCTAAACAAGTTTAGTGTTCTTCCTCCTACTTTGGCACCACCTTGCAGCAGAAACAACAAAACTCTTTCGTTTCATCACCTACAATAACATGGGTCTAGAAACCCTGAGTATGGAGTGTACTTTTGCAAGTCTTACCTGTCAAAGGAAAAAGACTCTCAAGGATATGCTGGCTTTTGGGAATCAAGGTAAAGCTTGTCAAGATTCAAAGACTCTGTTTGTAGAAAAGCTTAGTATGAGTGGATCCTTAAAATCCATTTTTATTGTCAGGTTAAGTGGTTACCTACATCTAGGGTTCTTTCTATCCTAGATCAGGCACTTATCCTATGCTAGCCGTCGTTTATCATCCCTTCAGTTCACTGGATTGCTACGTGTAGGGCAGTGACCAAGTCTTCATGTCCGAGAATTAACGGCAATCCGAATCGATTAATACCTAGCTAGAGATCTCCAACCACACGACATATGTAGCACTTAACCCTTGCATATGTCA
The DNA here is from genome assembly GCA_029449295.1 of Zea luxurians. Lineage (NCBI taxonomy): Eukaryota > Viridiplantae > Streptophyta > Magnoliopsida > Poales > Poaceae > Zea > Zea luxurians. Next base: position 87,321,540 of record JAOPSE010000001.1, on the reverse strand, counting down.
ACTCACCACCGGGTTTCTCAAGACCAGAATGGGTTCACGCCAACCGAGAGCACAGACACACCACCGTCCAGCCTCTTGCCACGGAGGGTATACGCTACTCTCGCCATCTCTCCACTCCCATTGCGTGGTGGCCTTTCTGGTATTGGTCCGACCAAGGCAAAGCTTACCCATGACGAGGCATGTGGCCATTTAAAAGGTCCTCCATCAGCAAGCCTACATCGCTTCGGTCCTTAAGCGACTCAGACGGAGACACTACACCGAGACTTCCTTCTCGTGCAAGTCACTCGCCCGGTCTCGGCTCAATCATTTACAACCCAAAGTTTTGTACCTAAGAGAGGTACATCTTTTCAGATGTTGAACCCATCACGGCCATGATGGATTCACCATCATAAGTCTTTTCTTTGTAAAAATTCCCATCCCATATAAAGCATCACCTTTTGTTTAAAACAAAACATTTTGTTTTCTAGAGCAAAGCTAAGCATCAGAAAACTTTCAGTAAATCAAGTAACAAGGAATAGTAATCAGTTTCCATGGAATGGAATGCAGCAATTATTTAACACACAACTCATATTACCTAATGCATCATTTTAGTGATAAAGAGTTTAAAACAACAAGGAAAGGGGTAAATGCACCGGGGCTTGCCTTGTGTTGCAGGAGGTTCTAGGTCTAGTCCACAGATGTCGAAATAGAAGTTATTCTCGGCTTGAGGATTCTCAGCTTGAGTGACAACTTCTTCAACCATTGTTTCTTCTTCGTTTTCTATACACGACAATACATGTACATGAATGCTTATGTGATGTCATGAATATGCAATTACATAATAGAAACATACTAAGTTGTATCTTGAATATAACTTTCCTTCACGGTCCACCCTAATCATTAGGGTTTCCTAAGTTGGTATTCTATTAGTGTTAAGTAAATTAACTCTAGAAGGCTAGTTATTGGGTTTGAGACCAAACAATGTCCAAATCATTTCAAATTTTACTCTAGGTCTTCAATCATCATACTAAGCCTACCCAAAAAATTTTACTATTTTTGGAGCTACTAAATTATTTCTACAATTCTAAAAGGCTTGGTTTGAGCATCTTTAAATGCTAAACAATTCCAGGCTTGGGATAAAAATCTCGGAACTTTTTTTATTAAATACTAGATGATATTAGAAGTCTAACAAAATTGGTCTCATATTTTTAATCCTTTTTCTATTATTTTCTACAACTTTCCTAATCTGGTAGTAAAAAGAAAAGGAAAAAGAATGAATAGTGTTGGGCCAAATCTGGCCCAAACCAGCCCCCGAACAGAGGAAATACGCGCGCGCCCGCGCCCATGCTGACGACTTTGCGCAGAGACCCCTGGCCATTTTAATAACCGGTAAAGAGTCCCTAAGCACTATTCACATGTCTCTCTGACCATTGCACTTAAGCCCCTGAGTTTCTATTTCTTCACCAAACAAGTCCCTGGCGACGGTGCGTTCATCCGCTGGCCAACCCCTCGCTGGGATTTGCCTCAAACGGCGACGACTGCCAAAACCGAGCATCGGATCATCATCCCTGATCCTAGGCGAGCCTAGTCCATGTCATAATTGAACTAATCTAACCCGGAATCCCCTCGGCCCACAACGACGGCGAACACCGAGGGCAGGTCGAGCTATTCCCGACGACTCGGCACGGTACCGTTCAAATTCTAAGCATGGGGAGCATCATCACACCTAAAGGAAGCTAGAATGGACAGTAGTTGGGCTGGAAATACCTTAGGCGAAGCTAGCCATGGAAAAGTTCTCCTCGGCGGTGATGGCGACCGAATTGGGGAAAAATCTAAATTCTCCGGCTACGATGGATAATCGGGAGCGAGGAGCGACGCTCTAGCTTCGTAACAAGATAACGGAGCATGCCAGGGCATCAATTTATAGCGACCGTAAGCAGCGGCTCCGTATTTGGACGAGATTTGGATTACGGTGGCGTCGCGGTGTGTCACTGAGTCCACCAAACGTGGCGCTCACTTGGACAAAGGTTTACGACAGTCACTCGTTACTCTCCACGACTCGCGACAACGTGGTACTATGGCATGTAGCGTGGCAGACTTCGGTAAACGGCGGACACGACGGCGGTGGTCGCGCGGCCATGTTGCCAGTCAAGTGGGTACGGTGAGGCCGGCTCGATCCATTCCCCCTCCGATATTTTTAGCTATCGCGGTTATCTACTTCACACATGGCACGAATCGCGGTGGCCTGCGTGAATCGCGACGCAGAGATCACCGGCGGCGACAGATGCACTAAACCCGTGATCTTGTTTAGTCCACTGTTCATCACTGAACACCATCCTGAGCTTCCTGACAGACCAAGTTAGAGGGCCTCATTCTCCAATTTTCATGTGACAACTGTAACACCCCAGGTATTTGCCTTAAGATAAACAGCAGACCTGGAGTTGGGCAAGTATATCAAGTGAGGATCAAGACGTGTACATCACATCCGTATATTTAAACTATTCAAAGGATTTCTCAAAGTTTGGTCTTGAATTGTCATACATGTTCACGGATCCTATGCTGATTGGATTGCTCAATTAAGTGATTACCAACTTTGGAAAATGCCTGATAATAAATCTATGTGGACAATGCACAACTTTTCACCCATGTGAACGACATGTGACATCGCCTCCATAAGGTTCACAATTTTTATGTCACATCCTTGTCCATCTACCGAGACTATAGAAGAAGTTTCATGTAGTTCAGAACGTATTTGCTATTAATTATCTAGTCTTGTGGCTATTTAGAATTTATCGATGGAGCGAATACAGATTTGGGAGCTCACCTCACTCTTGCAATTTTTGTCCCAAATAAATGTTATTAGAACTCGATGATAGAAGTTTGTTGTAAAATTAAATCGGGCTGAGATAATTAGAGCTGACACCCAATATTCATAATTAATTTGTTTCCCTGTTCGTAGTAGAAGATAAATTTTCATTCGACACCAAATTAATGGAATGTTGTCTTCAGTAGAGTTGTCGATATCGTTTTGGTTCGGTCCATGTGTTTCTTGCTTAGATCGAAATCTTTGAATATAAGTAACTCATAAAAATTCATCTAAATTCCAGAGTATTCGCTAAATCAAAATTCTATCCGAATTTTGTATTTAATACTGTCCTGCTCCAACTTGTTTTGTCTCTTTTTAACCCTAATCTTAGAGTTGGGGATATTTGTATCGCTTGTGTAAAAAAATAAAAAAAGAAAAATAAAATAAAATATCTTTTCTATCCTATCCTCCCGCCGCCCCAGCCTTCGATCTCATCTCCCTAGGATTTTTACCAGCCGCCTCTGCTGACCTTGCTGTCTTCATCCATGGCCGATGCGTGCCCCTGCACCATCGCTTCCCTGGCCGTACGATATTTCCTCATCTCCTCTCTCTAATCTCCAGCGCGCTCCTGCTCCCTCTCCCATGGCCGCGCCCGGTGCACCTCCACCATCCTAGCGCACGCCGACTTGGAGCTCGCCAATGACGACGATCGCGCTCCCCGACCTCCCCTACGACTTTGCCGCGTTGGAGCCGGCCATCTCGGGGGAGACCAGGCGCTCGGCCGCCCCTTCTCTCTCTGCTGCAGCGTGTGACAGCGTCGAGCTCCTTCCCCGCCCCATCTCCCACAGCGCGCTCTTCCCTTGCTCCTCCATGGCCTCGCCCCTCAAGCTCATCTCCATGGTTGTGTCTGCCTCGTCCGCCCACGCCCCTTCTCTAGCTCGCTCTGGACGCGCAGCTTTCTCTCTGTCGCGCCGATCCGCCCGCCCTGCCATCGATCCCATCGACGCTCGTGTCCCTGTCATCCTCGTCATGGATTTACTCAGTGTCATTACTCTGCTCGCCCATCTTCTCTGTTGTGGTGCACACTGGCTATCTTCCTTCTCTCTCGGCCACGGCTCCTTGGTGCCGAGCCTCCATCCCCATCGCGCCGTCACAGCCTCACTGGACCTCTGCCGCCGTGGTGTGCCCATGGTTCTAGTTGTGCGTCACCTCCCTACTCAGCCTTGTCGTGGCTGGGTCCGGCATGTCGTCGTGGGGGCACTCACTTCGCCGTGGTCCTGTGCTCCCTGCTCGACGCAGCCCTGCCCTGCTCTAGTGCCGGTCATGCCATGCGTTCTTCCCCGCTGTGGAACAGCTCGTTGTTGCCCATGGTCGCCGGTCTCGTCCCCACCTCCTATGCGCGCTGGCAACGCTATCTCCACTGTGCCCGCCGGCCATCACGACGTGCCCAGTCTATCGCGCCACGCTCCGGTCGTCGATCGGCGACCGTCCTTGTTTCTCTGTCATCCTTCACCAGCGCTCAGAACCGCGCATGTCCATGGCGTTCTTCACCTCCGGTCACACGCCAGGTGCTGCCCCTGGTCTGTCCGTCCTTACAACTTTGGCGAGGACGTTCCCTATTCGCTTCGCCGCAGTGCCAGACCCCCTCTTCTGTGTCATCAACATTAGAGTCCCACAGTCCCTCCTTCGATCTCGCTCACTACCGGAATCGCAGGCTTTGCCGAGTATTGTATTCTTTGCCGAGTGTCTTTTGTCGGGCACTCGGCAAAGAAGGCTTTGCCGAGTGCCGCACTCGGTAACGTTAGGCACTCGGCAAAGCGACCTTTACCGAGTGCTGAACACTCGGCACAGGGCGACACTCGGCAAAGACAACTTTGCCGAGTGTCAAACTCTCGACAAAGGGGGCTCTCGACAAACGGCCGTCAGCGGCCGTCCCAAAGCTGACGGCCGTCAGTCTTTGCCGAGAGTCAACGGTTGGCACTCGGCAAAGAGGTTCTGTGCCGAGTGCCACATAGTAGGCACTCGGCAAAGCATACTTTGCCGAGTGTCATCTCTAGACACTCGGCAAAGTATATTTTTATTTTTTTTATTTTGTCTCTCAAAATTTTTGTGGTATGTTCCTACACTATGTAGACCTACATGTATCATTTGTGGACAATTTTAACAGAGTTTTCAATCGTTAGTAGATTTAGTTCGTTTATTTGAATTTCTTCGGAAAATTTAGATTTGAACTGTAGGTCACTCGAAACTTGGAAAACCGTGCATGCAAAAATGATATTCATGTTACTTAGCATAAGTTACGACCGATTCCAGGAGCGGACCGGAAACTTCGAGCAACATGCTCACTAAACATGGCCGTGAACTTGCCATCCACATGTTTAAAAATTGTATAAAACACAAACAAAGTCAGAAAATCCTGAAACTTGTCCACGTGTCATGATATCATATGTACAGGCTGCGATAAAAATTTTAGAATGTTTGGAGAAAGTTGTGGGACACTATGTGTAGAAACCTAAGAGAACTACACATGAAATCATAGAGTTTCAATGTAGTTCTCCTAGGTTTCTACACATAGTGTCCCACAACTTTCTCCAAACATTCTAAAATTTTTATCGCAGCCTGTACATATGATATCATGACACGTGGACAAGTTTCAGGATTTTCTGACTTTGTTTGTGTTTTATACAATTTTTAAACATGTGGATGGCAAGTTCACGGCCATGTTTAGTGAGCATGTTGCTCGAAGTTTCCGGTCCGCTCCTGGAATCGGTTGTAACTTATGCTAAGTAACATGAATATCATTTTTGCATGCACGGTTTTCCAAGTTTCGAGTGACCTACAGTTCAAATCTAAATTTTCCGAAGAAATTCAAATAAACGAACTAAATCTAATAGTTATAAAAAACACTTTTATAATTATACCAAAATGGTACTTGTAGGTCTACATAGTATAGGAACACACCACAAAAAGTTTGGTTGCCAAAAATAAAAAAAATAAAATATACTTTGCCGAGTGCTTTCCAGTTAGCACTCGGCAAAGACAACTTTGCCGAGTGCCTGTCCTTGGGCACTCGGCAAAGTCTGTACAACACATCTTTGCCGAGTGCTCTACAGCTAGCACTCGGCAAAGGCGACTTTGCCGAGTGCTCGAGATCCAGCACTCGGCAAAGGCGACTTTGCCGAGTGCCCGAGATCCAGCACTCGGCATAGTTTATTTTTTAATTTTTAAAAAATCTTTGCCGAGTGCCGGATCACAGGCACTCGGCAAAGAACGTTTTAATAGCGTTACGGCGCCCTCACTCACTGTCTCTCTCTCACTCTCACTCTCACTCTCTCTCTCACGCTCGCTCGCTCGCCGCCGTCGCGCCGCCCCGCCGTCGAGCCGCCCATCGTCGCGCCGCCACCGCCGTCGAGCCGCCACCCGCCGTCGAGCCGCCCGCCGTCGAGGCGCCCGCCGTCGCGCCTGCGGCGAGCACCGCTGCCCGCTGTCGCGCCCGCGGCGAGCACCGCCGCCCGCCGTCGCGCCGCCACCCGCCGTCGCGCCCGCGGCGAGCACCGCCGGCCGCTCGCGCTCGCCGCGCCCACGGCCGTCGCGCCCGCCGCGCCCACCGCCGTCGTCGCACACGGCGAGCACCGCCGCGCCCACCGCCGTCGTCGCGCGCCCGTGGCGACCACCGCCGCCGTCGTCGCGCCGCCGGCCTCCCAGCTGGTATATTCCCCTTTGTTTCTTGTTTTATTTTATTTTCTGTTTTTATTTCTTTTTTATTTCAAATTATAAATTCGAATTCAATTCAAATTTCACATACTAATGCTTAATTCATGAGAGAAAGGAGAAACAAAACAATTCACTCATATCAACATTTGAAAATCTTTATGTTTATTAACTTCTAATTTTAGAGTATGTTTTAACTTCTAGTTTTGAGATCCAAATCTAATTATGACAACTCACAATATAGAGTTGTATAGAGTATAGTCCTTATAAATATATGAGCAATGCACATGCATAGGACACCTTTCGGCGATTCACGTACTGTCACTACCTTCAAAGTGCTTAGCCTTTGATGTTTTTTTGGTAACCTACCTAAGGACTTAGATGTGACTTGCATTCATCGTGTCGTTTGTATATGTGCGTGTCAGCCATCGTGCTGTTAGATCTATTTGCAGGTTTTGGAAACCTCCCCGTACAGGGGAAGTGCTGCCGATTTTTTTGACATGCTTGTTTATTTTTTACAGAGAAGATACTTGTCTTCCTAGCCACTGCGGGTCTGCCTGCACTGCGTCGCGTCGCCACTGCACCGACCCGCCACAGCCCCGCTAGCCTGATTCCACCGCCACCCTAGGTATAACCTCTATTTCCGCATCATGGTCGTAGATCACGTAACCCAGTTAGGCGTCTCCCGTTCGAAAGAGATACGGTGTAGATATGCAGATCTTTGCATATCTACAAATGTATCAGTTTCGAATTATCCATGTTTTTTGGACAGCCTGCGGTTGCGTAGATGGTGTTAGTTTCCATGCTCTACTCCGGTCCGAGATAGAGTTTCGGCGTCACCTCCCTGTTGTTCTCCGGACAGTACACTCTCCCTGCCAGGACGTGTATCCGGAGAACAGCGGGGAGGTGCTGCCGAAATTCTATCTCGGATCGGAGTAGAGCATGGAAACTAACTCCATCTACGCAACCGCGGGTGGGATTAGGACCTATCCTCACCTATTAGAAGGTAGGAACGTAGTGTACATGCATTACATGTCTATATTAAACTATACTCGGTTATATATGTTAGAGGATGGAGGACCGTGAGTGGATGTACACGGGCCGCGTTCGACGTAATGATGTCACCCCAGAATGGATAAGGAAGACCGATGCTTTCGTGGAACGGGCATATGGCGAAGCTGCTAAAGGAGCTAGCCTAGTCCCTTGTCCGTGCAGCAAATGTGACAACCGGAAAAGAAAACCAAAGAAGGCCATGGTAGAACATATTTGGAAGAATGGATTTACGCCGGACTATACTCAGTGGATCTTCCATGGTGAAGCGCATCGCACGAGAGAGGAGGTGGTGAGACAACGCGTCGAGGATTACGATGCTGATGCCGGGGTAGCAGACATGTTGAACGACTATCACGAGGCACAGTTCGCCGAAGGATGTACGGAGGACGAGCCAGAGGCGACCGCAAAGGCATTCTACGACATGTTTGACGCGGCACAGAAACCCCTTCACGGCAAGACAAAGGTTTCTCAACTGGATGCCATTGGGCGTATAATGGCGTTCAAGTCGTAGTATAGCATGAGTCGAGACGCCTTCGATGGTTTGTTGACAGTTATTGGCAGCCTGCTTCCGGAGGATCACGTTCTGCCAAAGAGCATGTTCGAGGCACAGAAACTCCTTCGTGCAATCAAGATGACGTATGAGCAGATACATGCTTGTCCGAAGGGCTGCGTCCTATTTAGGAAAGAACACACTGAGGCAAAGTACTGTCCGAAGTGTAAATTGTCTAGGTTCATGGAGGTAGACTCTGGTGATGGACAGAAGAGGCAGCTCGACATCCCAGTGACAATCCTACGCCACCTTCCATTCATACCGAGGATCCAGCGTCTATACATGACAGAGGAATCCGCGAAACAGATGACATGGCACAAAAAAGGCAAACGATACAATCTTGACAAGATGGTTCACGCATCCGATGGTGAAGCATGGACCCACTTTGATGCCATTCACCATGAGAAAGCCAAAGAGGCTCGACATGTTCGTGTTGCGCTGGCCACAGATGGGTTCAATCCCTATGGAATGACCGCTGCCCCATACACATGTTGGCCCGTGTTCGTTATCCCCATCAATCTCCCCCCCCGGCGTATGCTTTCAAAGACAGAACATATTCGTGTCGTTGATAATTCCTGGACACCCGGGGAATAAAATGGGCGTGTACATGGAGCCTTTGATTGATGAATTGGTCCGTGCTTGGGAGGAAGGGGTATGGACGTACGACCGAGCTACGAAGACAAACTTCAAAATGCATGTTTGGTACCAGTACTCCATGCATGACTTTCCGGCGTATGGGCTATTTTGCGCCTGGTGTGTTCACGGTAAGTTCCCATGCCCAGTTTGCAAGGAAGCTCTTAGGTTCATTTGGTTGAAGAAGGGTGGCAAATATTCGTCATTCGATAAACATCGACAATTTCTCCCTCCTGACCATGCATTCCGACTAGACATCAAGAACTTTACGAAAGGTGTCATGGTGACAGACCGCCCACCTGCAATGATGACTGGTGCCGAAGTTCGCGAATAGATAGATGGTCTCGTGGCCAACCCAGAAGGTGGTTTTGTGGGATATGGTGAGCAACATATGTGGACACATAAGTCGGGCTTGACTCGGCTCCCCTATTATGATGACCTGCTCCTTCCACACAACATTGACGTGATGCACACTGAAAAGAATGTCGCCGAGGCACTTTGGGCAACAATTATGGAGATTCCTGATAAGTCAAAGGATAACGTAAAGGCAAGAGTGGATCTGGCAGAGTTATGTGATAGACCAAACCAAGAGATGAAGCCGCCTAGTGGTGGTAAGACATGGAGAAGGCCTAAGGCCGATTTCGTCCTGAGCAGGGCCCAGAGGAAGGAAGTACTACAGTGGATCAAGATGTTAATGTTCCCTGATGGGTATGCAGCTAACCTTAGTAGGGGGTGAACTTATCTACTCTGCGAGTCTTAGGGATGAAGAGTCATGACTTCCACATATGGATTGAACGAATTCTTCCGGCGATGGTTCAAGGCTATGTCCCTGAGCATGTCTGGCTAGCGCTTGCAGAGTTGAGCTATTTCTTCCGCCAGCTTTGTGCAAAAGAGTTAGCTCGGACCATGATTGCAGACTTGGAAAGGATGGCACCCGTGTTACTGTGTAAGCTGGAGAAGATCTTTCCACCCGGCTTCTTCAATCCGATGCAGCATTTGATTATTCATCTCCCGTATGAGGCACGAATGGGGGGGCCCGTGCAGGGACGTTGGTGCTATCCAATCGAGAGATGTCTAAAGAGTATCCGAAAGAAATGTAGAAATAAATGCAAAATCGAGGCTTCCATTGCAGAGGCATACATACTGGAGGAGGTGTCAAACTTCACAACAACTTACTATGGTGACAAACTACCGAGCGTGCATAATCCACCCCCTCGTTACAATGATGGCGGCAATGAATCGAACCTCAGCATTTTTCGAGGGCAACTCGGAAGCGCGAGTGGTTCGACCACCAAGACCCTGAGACATGAAGAGTGGCGCCATATCATGCTATATGTATTGACCAACCTTGAAGAGGTGACGCCATACATGGAGCAATTTCTTCATGAATTCTGGCGTCGATCAAGGGACCCAACTCCACAGGAATATGATACCCTTCTTAGAAAGGGTGCGGGAAATGGATTGCCCGATTTCATTTCCTGGTTTAAACATAAGGTACGTGCTTAGTTTGTTATTCCAAGTTGCTCTTACGTGCGAATAATATAACAATCTAGCGTGTTTGAACTTGCAGGGCCAAAGAGAGCCGTCTATGAGTGCCGAGTTGAAACAAGTAGCCAATGGCTTTGCCTATAGGGTCAGGAAATTTTCTGGGTATGACGTCAATGGATACCGTTTTTGCACAACAAGCTACGACCAAAGTCGGCCCAATCGAAAAACCATGTGTTCTGGAGTCTTTACGCCCGGGCTTGACGAGGTCGAGTATTATGGAAGAATTGAAGAAATATATGAACTCAATTTTTATGGTTCCAAACCTCTTACTCCAGTGATATTCAAATGTCATTGGTTTGACCCTGAAGTTACGAGACGGACACATTCTAATCTTGGGATAGTCGAAATTCGACAGGATTCCACCTTAACAGGAGACGATGTCTATATTGTGGCCCAACAGGCCACACAAGTGTATTATCTTCCATATGCGTGCCAAACGAAACAACATCTTAAGGGTTGGGATGTTGTGTATAAGGTATCACCGCACGCTAAATTACCTGTTCCAAACGATGAAGATTATAACTTAGACCCGGACACATATGACGGAGAGTTCTTCCAAGAAGATGGGCTCGAAGGGCAATTTGAGATAGACTTAACCGAAGCGATCGGAATGGAAGTAGATATTGAAATGGTTGTTGATGATGAGGATGATGAGGTGCAAAATGAGAATGACTTAGAAATACTTGAAGGCAATGCCAATGACGAAATTGCGCCTTCAGATGATGTTGACTATGAAATGGTTGATAGTGATGATGACACTTATGATCCGGCTAACCCGGACACATATGAAGATTATTTTTAATCGATGTAATGCTATATTTCATTTATTTTGCATATGTTTCTAAATACATATTTTTTTATCTGTGCTTAATTGTTTACTCTTAATTGCAGGTTGTTGGACAAAGATGGTGGGCGGTGGGACGAGGACGAGGAGGGGGAGGGGGAGGGGGAGGAGGAGCACCCGTAGGACGGAGGAGGAGGCGCAGCAGGACGACGCCGTACAGCAGCAGGTGGAGCAGCAAGCCGCTGTCGATGCAGCACAGCAGGACGACGACGATGCGGCGCAGCAGGACGACGACGACGACGACGCCGCTCAGCAGGACGTCTCAGGTTCTGGCTCCTCAGGTTCGAGGAGTATCTACCTGCGAGGTCCCGCGAGCCTACCTAAGCGACCCATACTTCGTGACAGACGTCCGCTGATACGACCCGATGGAGAGAGGTAGGTAACTTTAGATGTTGTTGGTGCTTTTTCATATTATATGTTCAAATTAATAATAGAAACTAATACTTCATCTTAATCACTTCGACAGGTCTTGGATGGTTTTGGAGACTGCAGGGGGTCACGGCCGCAACCCCAATGGCATCCTCGGCCTTCTTTGCCGGGAACACTTCCCTGGACTTGTCGAGTACGCCGGAGTGACGAGCCCAGCATACACCTTCGACCACTACGCCGTCGCCCCCGATGCAGTAGATCGGGACGGCAGACAATTCAACAACAAGGCGGAGCGGGTCAAGCAAGAGCTGTGGGTAAGTCTTCCTCGCACTATATTGTTTAATAAGTCGCATTTGTTGCATATTCTTGAAACAATGTATGGATACATCGTCTTTGTATGTAGGATTTCTTCAGGTGCGATGCTGGATACGAGGCCAGGGCGGATGTGGTGTCTACGACGTGCTATAAGAAGCTCGTCGTGGACATGCACTACGAGGCGCGCATCCAGGCCATCGTCACATACCATGGCTCCGTCCTTGGGGAGAAGGTGAACAAGAAGGACGCCCGAACCATGTCATTGACTGCGGACCAGTAATTGCAGGTAAATACAAAACTTTATTATTGGTACTAAATATGCTTATTCTTATCTTCTGATATGCGGTGTACTTATATTTTTTTAGATGATTCCTCATTGGTGCGCCGCGCATCCTGAGTGCTGGGAGAAGATGGTGCAGAGGTGGTGCTCGGCTGAGTGGGACGAGGCACACAACGCTAGCCGGGAACGGCGTTTGCTGATGCAAGGTCCCTCCCACCATCAAGGCAGCCGCAGCCTGGGCAAATACGCGGAAGCATGGGTACGCGCTCTTTTTTATTTAGGTATATAACTTTCGATTAGACATGATTTCTAACCATATCGTTGGTTTTCTCGCAGTCGGCGGCACATGGTGGCGCGCCTTGCTCCACGTTCTCGGCATATGCCATGGCCCACAAGGGGAAGGCGACGTCCGACGTCACCTACAACCCGGATGACGGGCCCGAGGCGTACACCAACCCCGCCCTCCACAGCCGACTCAGTGAGTACACCGCCATGGCCAAGGAGGTCCATGGGCCAGATTACGATCCGAGGACCGAGGACATCGACGGAGATGTCCTCATGAGGGTCGGAGGAGGCAAGAGGCATGGGCGGTACTGGATTGCCGACGGGGCAATCGACTCGTCCTCCACTCCCACTCTCTCTCAGGTGCGAGCAAGGAGCACGAGCGCGAGCCCAGCCATACGACCTCGGCAGGACACCTCACAGCATCGTATCCAGCAACTCCAGGTTATTCCTTATCTATTCATCGTTCATTGATTTTTATATATCTTCTCTTTGCATTATCGTAACATTAGGGCAAAATATTACAGACTCAGCTAGATGATGAGAGGAGGCAACGTGAGGAGCTGGAGAAGAGGATGGCGGAGATGTTCGCGTACATGCAGAGCCTTGGCGCCGCACAGGGTCATGCTCCACCACCTCCGTTGTTCCCTACAGCTGACCCTACAGAGTTCACTACTCCTGTGAGTATCAAAATTTTAGTACTGCATGATATATATTCATATGTTCTCACACATACAATCTGTTATCTATGCAGGGTCAATCGGCGGCGTCGAACAACCCTCATGCTTCGTCCAGCCCTTCGCCGAACCAGTCCAGATGCCCACCTCGTTGATGATCTGTTTTGTGATGATCCAGACTTACCTTTATGAGTGTTGGTGATGTTAGTTAGACTTTGTCTTGTGAGATACTTGGTGATGTCAGTGATGATGCAGACTTATATCTGTTTTGTGATGATCCTGACTTATATTTGTGAGACTTTAGTGAGACTTTGTGATATATATGGTGTTGATGATAAATGTGTTCATTCTGTGATGTGATTGATATATAATGTGATGTGAATCATATATATCTTTTGTTTGTTTGGATGGAACAACAAAAGCAAATAAAAAAGGGACATTCTGGTCACTTTGCCGAGTGTAACACTCGGCAAAGGGTCGCTTTGCCGAGTGCTATGACCACGGCACTCGGCAAAGAAGGCAACCTGGGAACCGGTAAAGCCATCTTTGCCGAGTGCTGACAATGGCCCTCGGCAAAGAAGGAAACCTGGGAACCGGCAAAGACATCTTTGCCGAGTGCCATTGCCAAGGTACTCGGCAAAGGGACTGGCAAAGGGGCCCACTGGTGGTTCTTTGCCGAGTACCTATCCAACAGACACTCGGCAAAGAAGCCTCCTTTGCCGAGTGCCTACTAGAGCACTCGGCACAAGTACTGGCAGTGGGGCCCACTGGGTCAGTCCTTGCCGAGGGCCTCTCGAGCAAACACTCGGCAACATTGACCTCTTTGCCGAGTGCCACAGACGGCACTCGGCAAAGGATCCGTCACCGTTACTTGGCACCGTGACGGTGACTTTTATTTGCCGAGTGCCCGACAAATAGTACTCGGCAAAGAGGCTGTTGCCGATGTACAGTTTATCGATCGTTCTTTGCCGAGTGTAACACTCGGCAAAGCATTTGCCGAGTGTAAATTTGCTTTTGCCATGTGTCTGAGACACACGGCAAAGGAACTGATTCCGGTAGTGGCTACTCGTTGATGCGTTGCACATGTGTGGCGAGGTGAAGCTAGGTGAAGACGAAGCTAGCAGCGTGGAATTCACCAAGTACTCGACGAAAAGCCTCAACTAGAAATCATCATGGTTCTTGTGGAGTTCGCGTCGGATTTTACTAATGAGAAATATCAGGGTATTTGGGAAAAGAAGAAGGTGACGTTCCGATGCATCGCTCGCCAGGTGTTCGATCAAAGACATCAATCAAAGGCCATCGTCGTTCAGGCAAATATCAAATGGAATTGAGATATGGTGAGCCAATTCGCTATTTTTACTTTTGGTTTTATGATCGTGAAATAAGACGCTTCGTATGCGTTTGAAGTTTAAGTTAAGAATACCAGTGATGCGAGGAGTGCTTCGATGAGTTTAGTTGTCGAGTATGTTTAAACTAGTTCTATTTTTGCAGAGTGTGGTATTTCAGTGGTGCGTAGGTTAAATTTAGTATTTTAAGCAATTATCGATAAGTCTGTCGATATTAATTATATTCAGTGTTTTTGCAAGATGGAGTCATGGCCATGCGCTAATAGTCATTATATTATATGATTGGTGGTCGATCAAATGCCATGATTAAATGTTACTGGCTACCATAAGAATTTAGAATCAAGTAGTATTGGTAGGTCTCTCCAATTAACATAGGAGAGGTGCATGGTAAAAGACGTGTATAGGTACCTTAGGTATTTAGAATGTTGAACATACAGTTTCAAGGGGCTCTATGCTAATTGATAATGAGTTGTCCACTAGGTCTAATAATAATAATAATAATAATAATAATAATAATAATAATAATAATAGTAATAATAATAATAATAATAATAATAAATAAATAATAAATAATAATAATAATAATAATAATAATAATAATAATAATAATAATAATGTGACATTCATGTGATTAGTGTGTTATCCAAATTAGTTCGAATAAGTGGTTTAGAAAGTTAGTTAATATGCTTCTATCTTTATTCTAAATTTAGATGTCTAATACTAATAAATCTAATTTGTTAATCTTCTAGTGTTGAACTAGTGTTGAACGTTAGTTAAGGGGAGCAGAGCGTGTGTATATTTTATTGTTTTGTGATGTAGGAGGTACCTCCGAATAGGATGGAAAAGCGTAATCGATATAATTAGTCTTATATCGCTAGTTAGTATTTGCTTAATGTTTTTTATAAGTATTTCATCCTCTTCGGAGTAGATTTTCTATCTTATGCTATTTATGTAACACCCAAAATTTGATATTTAGAATTTATAAAAATTCTCTAGAACTTTTGAATTAAAATATCCTTTAATGAGACTTTTCTTAACTTGAAGTTGCACCTCCTAAAATTATTTCCTAATAAAATACTACTAGATGAATTAAGTTATCTCCTCATGGAATTATACATATAAGTAATCATTAAAGGATTTAATATAAATCGTGTCCCAATAAAAGTTATACGCTAGGAATTATTTTTTTACAATAACTAGTTTTTTGTGTATGAATGCCATATTTGAAAACATTTGCTTAAATAAGTAAGACAATAAAGGAATAAATAAAAGCATGCTTTGCTTTCATATTGGGGTTTTTGATCGTGCATTTAAATTTACTTAAAGCTTGAACTCTATTTGAATTGAATTTGAAGCTTAGAAATTGAAAATAGGAATAGAAAATCTGAAATAGAAAACAAAATAGGAAATGAAAAGAGGAAAAATGGTGCCTGGGCCGATTCTCCCTCTCGGTCGGCCCAGCCCACTCCAACCTCTCGCTCGCCCCTCGCGCTTGCACGGTGCCCTGGCCGGGCCGCTCTCGCCTGGTGTCGCTGCTAGGGGCCCCCGCCCCGTTAGCCTGTGGCTCTGCGGTCTTCGCAAGGTGGGGCCACTCTATCAGGCTTATCTTCTTCCCCATCATCGCGCAACTGAATCCGGTGGAGCTGCCAGGAATTTCGGGTCCGACTCCGCCTGCGGGGGGAGCATAAAACCCGCCGCAACCTCTTGCCCCGTCCAACTCAAGCCCCTGGCTAGCTCCATCGCGTGGGAACCGCGGGTATCGACTGTGAAACCACATGGGGAGATTCACCACTGGTGTGTTTCGCGCGTACGCCGCTGATGGGCATTCACATTAGGTGTGGATGCCTCAGCAGCGCATGCAAATGGAGTCGGTGCCCTCGTCATACTCGATTGATTGTCGGAGCACTTCTAATTTCTCGTCGGAATTAGAATTTCGCTATGGGGCCGCATGCCGCCGTGGGCCGAGCTTTCTGCGCCACCGTCATCGGTGAGAACCTCTCCTCCGATCTTGCCCTTGTCTCTGCTCCGTGTAACATCCTTCGGTTTGAAGCTTGGTGCGCCGGGTCGTGAGTTGGAGGGGATTCGGCCATGGTGCCTCCGCGGGTGGGGAACGCCATCGTGCCCCTGTAGATGAGGGAAGAAGATGGGGCCACATCCGTCGATCTGGGACTGGACGGCTCGAATTGAGCGTGGCGATTCCCCCCCCCCTTTCAGCCCATGGGATCTAGATTGTGGATCAGGGAATCAAGGGCCGTGGGTGGGAGGCTGGCGTGGTTGAATTTGGACCATTGGATTTTGATCGGACAACCATAGTCGCGTACCCCTTCATTCAAAGCGGCGATCTAATCTGGGCTGTTTGATGTGGATCGGATGGTTCACGGCGACCAATGCCTCTTCAGTCAGGGATATTTGCAAAAGTGACCTCGGTTTTCGTTGAAAATAACCCGCCATCCACCCAAGGCACAAGACCATTACAATTAGGTCCAGAATTTTTACAGAATAGACCCCGAGGTCCTAAGAATTAGTATCCGTGGTATATATGGATCAGAAAATAATAAAAGAAAATATGGAAATCAATTTTCAAGTATAAAGTAATTCTCAAATCTTAGAAAATTCATATGTGGTTCATTTTAATTCTGATTTGACCCGTTCTGGTTGCGTTAGTTTCATAATAACATTGTCTACATAATAACATCACTAGGTCAGTGCCCGTGCGTTGCAACGGGGACATATAATATCTCGATAACTTATATATACAAATATGTGTTATGCAGTTATGAGATAGAGGATAACATCCGCGAGCTGTCCGGGATGACGTCGAAGAGAAACTCAGGCCTGTGACGCACGGGCATTCACCTAGTAGTGTATTATATAAGATAGGTCAGTCCCTGTGCATTGCGTCTGGAACATATAATATCTCGATAACTTATATATACAAATATGTGTTATATGATTATGCAGTTATGCTACAGATCATGTGGAAGCGAGAGCGTGGCCTGTAGATCGACGCAACGCAAACACGGCTTGCAACGCAAACAACAAGCGTGCAGCCTACAGATCGACGCAACGCAAACACGGCCTGCAACGTAAACGACAAGTGTGGCCGCACACACTGCCCATAGAAAACATTACCATATCTGTCCAAACAATTAGCGCTTTTCATTCTCATGGTAATAGATACCAATGTTATTTATTTACATTAATGTTACCATTACAAGTGCTCAACCAAACGCCACCTGAGTTCGACGCGTTTCGTGGCTCACATCTACATGACGAAGTTTTCACTTACATCTGCATGACGAAATTTCGTGGCCCACGCGTAGTGACCAAGTGACCACCCTATCGTTAATTATGACATCAGCATAACAAAAAGCTTAGTACCAGTATTAGTGGGAAGAACACAACAAATGCATTACTGAAGGCGGATAAGTTTGTTCTCCAGTGAACTAACTTATGTAAAAACTGTAGTGACACTTAGATTAGACCAATGACCTATGGTTTGATAGTGTCATTTTAGTTAAATAAATAGCGCTATTTCCTCAAGTTTCTGAAAAGGAGATTAGTAGATTACTGGTTTACTGATCTTCCTATTTCTCTTAACCTCTTAATACCTTAGCATTAGTGACACATTAGTTACTGAGGATGTACATGAATTAAAGAAGAATAATTTCAACCTCAAATATCCCAACAGCAAGGCAAACACAATGATCGTCTTCGCCAAAAGCAAGAGCACAATGGACAACACTCGTTCGACCGTCATCCGTGACATAGTTATCCGCAATAACTCTAAACACAATCTCTTGAAGTTCAATGAAAAAATCAAATAGAGCAGTATATCTGTAACCAAAAAAGGTAACAGCCCTAAGCAATTATAAGAACCAAAAAGCTACAGGTACATACTTCAGTAATTCTTTGCTTTAGATGATAAATCTGAGCCCTCAGCACCCCACAGGGCTACCAACAGCATATTATAAGTATAATTTCAGCTACAAAAAATGTAAAAATAAAAATAAACCACAACATAAACCGAATAGCACAGTAATTCTTTGCTTTAAATGATAAATCTGAGCCCCAGCACCCCACAGGGCTACCAACAACATATTATAAGTATAATTGCAGCTACAAAAAAAATGTAAAAATAAAAATAAACCACAACATAAAACGAATAGCAGTAGTCACATAACTAAATAAGCATCCAGGTTTGCACCCCTGAAGTTAACAACTCAACACAAACACAACCAAATAACTGATGAAGCAGTACCAGGCAAGCGTTACACAGAGGAGCTTCAACCTGACAGCTCAACTAAAACCTATAGGACAACAAGGACTCGCCTAGGAGCGCACAGAAATCCAGTTTAAACTAAAGATGCACATCCCCTAGTCTTCACTCCTTGGATGACTTGTTGATCAGAGACTTGTGAATGTGCGGTATGACACGCTCAATTTGTGGCTGCCTTCCAACAACAGGATCTAATTTTCCCTGCAGATATGATCAACATTAGTTTTATTACATAACTTGTACTAATTATAATGCAGTGGGTCGGAAATATTACCTCCTCTACTAATTTTGTTAAATTAGTTCCATACTCTTCAAGAGTTGGCATCTTATTACCACTGCTGCCGCCGCCAACTCCAGCACCAATAGCTTCTGTGGTCTCACCAATCATTCGAATAACCTATAGAGGTCCATGACATTGAAGAAACAACTAATAAAAAGAATTTCTTTTTATACAGAGGACTCCCTACAGTCAGAAATAGACACATCAGATATAAGTTTACTTGTGTACGGATATTGCTGGGGTCAGCTCCGAGACTCTCAAGCACACGAGCCACCACACCATCACCCTCACCAAGCAGTCCAAGGAGCAGGTGCTCAGATCCAATATAATTATGTCCTGCGAAGCAAGTATTTAGTGCTTGGGATAAATCTTCTATGGAATTTATTAAAATTTTGAAATATAATGAGGAAATGGAGTGTGCTGTTGTATGATACATAAAAGGAAATGGTATTCTTGTTAAGATAAATGTCTTGACAATTACCAACAAAAGAAGTACATGTAATTTAGTTGTGGAACAACATAAAGGGTGTTTGTCTGTTAAAGTATTAGATGAGAAAGCAGGGTGGAAATACTTTACATAAAGAGGTGCGCAGCAGCAAATTTCTTTATAGGTGCACAAAGCAAGACAATGAAGAAAGAAATGCATCTATTAGTTCAAATGCATCCTATCCTAAGACCTAAATTATTGAATGGGGAAATAGCTTAATGATGCTGATGTAAATAAGTACAAGTTTGGAAATATCAAATGTGATGCTGATAAAAGGGGATCGAAGCCACCTGTCACTGGGGTACACTATTATTTTATAGCCTGCGTTACTACAAAAGTTTCTTTGATGAAGATATATAATAGCACCACAGTAAGTGGACTGCAATGAGATTATGATCACTTCGCAAGTTCCACATGAATACTTAGAAAGGTGACATAAAACAGAGGCCTGGAAAATCAACTACATACAAACATTGCAATCAACTGTCCACTGTCAGGGTCCCTCTGACATCAGTTACAAATGATGTCCTCAAGATTTATGGGAAGATGAAATAGAAGCTTTGTCAAAATGCAATTGATATCTTTGTATCTGACAATCAACAAGTTGTACACTGTATTTTAGGGGGGGAAGTTTCATCCAAAAATATGCTAACAGGGAAGCTTTCTAGAACTCCCTATAGAAATGCATAAGCATGGAAGTAATAGGAAAATGAAATTCCTTTCTGGGAAAACGGAACATTGGTCAATAGGCTATTGAAAACAGAACATTGGAACCAAGTCACCAACTATTGAAAAAAGTTCAGTTATGTACAAAATATATGGACCATACCCCTGGAGTAGCTGCCTCTGGCTCAGCAAGTGCTCTTGAGCTGTGCACAAGTACACCAAAAGCTTGGCCAAGAGTTCCCTTTCCAGGTCTTTTTCTTTCAAACGAGTTTGCTGACCCTGCCAGAAAATAAGAATTAGGTAAGACCTACTCATAGTTTGTTTCATTCCCCATATAATGGCAGGAAAAAACAAGAACAATTGACGTAGGATTGTGATATGGTTTACTATAATTCTGCATCCTTCTGCTACAAATATTTCGGGGATGTACCATCCATGCAAAGCTCACAAACAATTCAGAATACACACACATGGCTGCATAAAAACATAAGCATCAACGACAGTTTGATGTGACCCGTCAAATAGGCACTTTGAGACAATCCCTAGTAATCCACCTACCTACCTTCATATTGCTAGATATCATTTCAGGAAGTTTGTTCATGTCAACCAAACCATGCAAACCAAATACATAATCAAAAGAGATATAGTTTAGTTGGCGTAAGAAAGGAGAGAGTTCAATGAAAGCACACACAACTCTAATAACTTTTACAAGTTAGGGTGAACTTACAGAGTCAAAGTTTAATAACTGGAATTTAGGGTGGTTTAGTTAAAACAAGAAAAATGATGAGATCAAACATTTGTTACTTAGCACCAGCGAGAAGATAACTCGATATATAAATAGTTGCTAAGTATGATGTAACTCAGATTGATAACTATCACTGCAGTTTTAGGCTACCTTACCCCCACCAACAGAAGGAACAATGTACAGTAATCAAAGGCACGATCAAACATTATCAAATCAAAGTATTAATCACAAAAGGAAGATCTCCCTTTAAATATTAACAGCTAGAACAGATTACACCATGCAACTGAGTGCCCAATAACTTCAATGCAAGTATTAGGACCCATCTGATATGTTCAGCTAAATATAGTCTACGGGCACCTTGAAATATACCTAACTGTGATACTAACACTTAAATACATTGTTTCCTATCATCCACGGAATTACATAGAAAAGAAATAAGGAAAGAACATTCTTGTAGGTTCAACTGATATAAGGCAGCAATCACCTGACCTTGCTTCTAAATAGTACCTCAAGGTGGTGGAGAATGATTCATAAATCCTAGCTCCTTCAGGCACTGTTATAAACTACTAAATTCCATGTCGATTATCTTTGACGCCCCACAACTCCTGGGTCCCTCAACCACCTGCATATCACATTTTCAAGTATTAATTAATATCCAACATTGTAGTGGCGAGAAAACTAAAATATTTTTTGTAGAATATGCAATTACAAATGGTGTTGTTAATGGCAGTGAAGCTATGTCCAAAGAATCCCATGAAAATTTGACATCTAAAGAACCAGAGGACAGTGGAATAAAGAATATGTTACCAGGGGACCTTGATATACCCGTTCAATCTTCAGAATCTACTCCCTATTGTCCTTCTCATGAATTATTTGCTATCAGTGACCATGAGTCTGTTGTTCCCACTATTGTTGAAGGTGATAAAGAAACCAGTAGAGAACAGTTTGATATACAATCATGGTTTTATAAGCCAAACTGATTTGGTATAGCAGAGGTTGGATGAGGTATGTTAAGTCCTATTCTTTTTTCAATGCTTGCTTGAGATCAAAATCTTCACTATAATTTTCATTCTCAATTGGTGTAAATTATGAAGAAAGAACACATCCATCTATCAGAGAAGTATAATTAAAAAAGAAAAATAACCAAAGATGATAATAGCTAGCATTAACATAAAAATCATGCAAGCACAAAAGCTCCAAGTAGGTTATGCCGAGACTACATATGAAATGTGGCCTCCTTTGTTAACTAAAACAACCTTATCTATTCACATATATTCAATAAACTACTCAACAAGAGTATCATACCAGCAAAGTAAACATTGATCTTCTAAAGGTGATTGAACTCACTGCCTTTATTGTTTACCATTTGAACTTCTTATATAGGAGGATAAAACCCTAGTAACAGTACAATATTATTATTACATAGTTTATAAGAAGGCCAAATGTTCATGAAGGAGAGAGCAAACGTCAAGCAATCCACATATAAATGATAAAACCCTAGGTGTACCTAAATTTGGTCACACCCCAAGCATCCAAAAATAGCTCCGAGAGACAGACAAATATTTGTTGCCCCAAAAGTGCACAGAGAAACAGTAAAACCCTACGCGCAGCAGGGAAGCCAAATCTCCCAAATCAACCTCCAAACACGACGCTCGCATCAGCCTATACCGAATCCACTGAGAGCATGCTGAGCCCCCCGAACTTTCCCGACCACTCCGCCCCGAATCTGTACTCAGCTCCCAACACCCGCCCACCAAACCCGTATCGGATCGAAGGCAGTGGGCTCACCTCGACGCTGACGAGTCAGAGCACCCCCTAGCGCCAGCCGCGGGGCGGTGCCCTGGCCTCCATGTACGCAGCCGCCGCCCGCAGCGCCCCGCCACTCCCATTCACGGCCTTGGACGCGACGCTACGGTCGCGAGCCTCCATGTCATCGCCCGAGCAATTCCGCAAATCAATGTAGGTTCTAAATCCATCGCGAAAAACCATATTTCAGGAACCTTTTGTGCCGTCCCATCATCCCATTGACCACAAATTTATCTCCAGTGCCATGTGTTGTCTATATGCCGTCGCCGCAACCTTCTGGTCTTTTATTGACAACTTCGACCTTCCAAGACATTATGGAAGGTTGTTGATGCGCTAGCTCAATTAAAAATAGAAAGCATGCTCACTTTTTTGTTGATATATACAATTTTAAAAATTAGCAACCAATAAATAGAGAACTGTTGGAGCACACACATTTTTCTACTCCTTAAAATGATTTAGCAACTTTTTAAATCTATAATTTAAGGTGCTAAATTTACATAACTATTGGAGATGCTCTTAGCTTATTAAATTGTCTTAGTTGCCATATAGTAAACCATGGTTAATTTGATGAGTAAAATATAATTCTAGTCTTTAAACTTTTTCGGTTGTGTCAACCCGGTACATGATTGTACCTCTCTCCTAACACCCTCTCGAGGTAGATATTTGAACAACAATATTTACGGGTTAGATCAAACATTATCTGAGTATATAATATTTACCCACACTTGCATTTAATCAACCACCAATCACCATGTAGAAGACTTAATATCATGCTTAAGCAACCTGTATCTCCGTATCTTTGTATATACTGTTATATTAACGTCTTCATTCAACGGTCCTAGAGATTCGTCTATCTCCTATCTCTCTCATTTTCTTTGATACCTTAATACCATGGTGAAGACACCTAGCATTTCTCATTTTAAAAATTTAAAGAACCTTTATTATTTGATAAGAGAAACACTGGGTATCAAAAGACAAAAGTTCAGTCACAGGATATGAGAATCCGAAGTTAAACGTTGGAACAAAATATTTTCGTACAGAATATTTAAAACTAAAACGATAAAAAAAGAGATTAAACATGCTAAAAAAAGAAAATTAAAGAATGTTGACCTTCCGTATAGCTATAGCAGTTGTGACAAGTTTATCACCAATTAACTCATGCAAAACCTTATCTGCAAAATTCATCTAGTAACCTTATTTTATCATGAAACCTATGATTAAAATTATACACTTAGTTTCTTTATATCCCACACTTAAAACTTCATAAAATCATAACTCTTTAACGGTAGCCCTGAATTTAGTAGTTCTCGAATACACGATCTCGTTAAGACACGTAGAATATTCTTACGAAGTTTGCTCTTATATTTAGTGTGATGTTAATTTTGCCTATACCAAGTTTGTTTGTTGTTGGGGGCCTTCGTCCTCCGAAGGTCCTCAAAAACGAGATTTAACAATATCTTCCAAGTGTGACATATGAACAGGTACCTTCGGACTCGGGTTAAAAGCATGTACGATGTAAAAAGCATGATCGTGACGAAGGATGGAGTTGTTTCAAAGCTACACGCAAGGGAGCTTCGGCTAAATAGCGAAAAAAAGGAAATGACTTAAAGGGGAAAAGGCTATCTAGTCCTCAAAGATTTATCTATAAATCAATAGTAAATATAAAGGGCATGAATGTAATTTCTCATAGGCTGCGTCCTGTGCCTATAAATAGATGAACAGTAACCCTGTACTGTTCACGCTGATTTGTATTCGCTTGTGCATCATGCTTGTACTTTTACCTTCTATCAAGCCAAAGGTACATTTGTAATTCAATATTGTTTCTGTCTTTCCGGGATAATATGATGAGAATGAATTAATAATGTTATATGATTGTTTATGTTGTCTCTTATATTTCATATGCTTCTTCTTTTATTAACATATACCGCGTTTATGAAGGCATGTCCTTCATAACCTTCGGCTGAAGATCATTATATCCTAAGGGAAATAATGCCTCGAAGGACAAAGGGCATTAACATTTAACATTTTGTGTTGCCTTGTTCTTAACTCATAGCATTTGAGAACAAGTCCCCAACATTGGCGCCCACCTCCGGTGAACTCTTTCAACCACCTTCGGCAAGCACTGACCTTCGTCATGCCGCCAAAGAAAGCTTCAGCGACAGGGGCTGCTGCACTGCAGCCACTGGACCCAAACCATGAAACTATTTCTCTTTGAGAAGCTCAAAGCCAGAAGAGGAAGGCCACCAGTCCAACACTCCAGGAGGAGTTGGACCAAGAAATCAGGGACATGGAAATCATCCATCAGCAAGTACAAAGGAAGAAGGAGAAGATGGCGCGACTGGCTGATCTTCAAAGGAAGATCGACGAAGCTACTGAACAAGTGCGTCATCATGCTCAAGATGAACAAGATCGAAGGCCCCAACACAGGGAGCTTCGTCAAGAAGGCTTATTCAAAGAAGATGGATGGTATGATGATTTTAATCATGATGCCTTTACTTTTGATGATGCTTCTCCCTTGGCAGCAGAACTGCAGGCTACCCCATGGCCCGCATCATACAAGCCACCTCAGCTTCCCATGTATGATGGGCACTCAGATCCAAAGCAGGTTCTGATGAGCTACGAAGCAACTATATCTTCGTATGGGGGCAATACTGCAGTCATGGTGAAGTCCTTTGTCATGGCAGTCCGGAATGTAGTCCAAACATGGTATTCTTCTCTTCGGCCAGGGACTATCACGTCGTGGCAGCAGCTTAAGGACATGCTGGTGACCAGTTTCCAAGGCTTTCAGACGAAGCCGGTCACAGCTCAAGCCCTGTTCCAATGCACGCAAGACCATGAGGAATACCTCCAGGCGTATGTCCGAAGGTTCTTGCGATTGAGGGCACAAGCGCCCATAGTGCCCAATGAAATTATCATTGAGGCCATGATCAAGGGCCTTCGACCAGGACCTATGGCTCAGTACTTTGCCAGGAAGCCCCCACAAACTCAGGAGAAGCTGCTTCAGAAGATGGATGAGTACATCCGAGCTGACAACGACTTCCACTAAAGAAGGGAGGAAGCTTACAGATTCTCGAAAATGACCAGGGGTTCGGAGGAAGAATCCACCCGAGGCATGTTAGGTCAATCCATAATTCCACTCAGAGTGACGATAAAGGAACTCAGACTCAGAGGTCGCAATACACCTCACAATCTTCGGGGCAACAACAAAGCTCTTTCAGGCCACCAGCTCCAAGGGGCAGAGGCGCCAGGGGCTTCGGGGGAAGATTTGGGGATCAGCCTAGAAAGATCTACTGCTTATTCTGTGGTGAGGAAAAGGTCCATACTACAAGAATGTGCCAAATCACCATTCAGAAGAAAAAGGAAATAGCAGAAGCCGAAGCTCGGCAGAATCAGCCGAAGTAGGTCTTGCACACTGCATCGTGTCATTCTCCCTACATACCAAAGTATGTGGGCAATCATCCTGTAGCTTCTGTTGCTTCGGCTAGCCATTCATAGGCTTTCTAGCCACAACTCCCACTCCCACCACCACTACAACCGACCTATTCCCAAAGCCAGTAGCCAGAAGGGCGCCAACATTCTCAACAGCAACAGGAATTCAGGGAAGAATCCGAAGCTCACACAGTTAACAGTACTGTGCCGGAATCAAAGCACATTTATTGAGAGATATCCTACCCCTAAAATATCTTTACGTCCTATGTCATTTTATTTTTCAATAAGGAACAAGTAATGTAAATTTAGTTTTAATTCCTTGTAATAGTTTCGTTTCTATTAAAATGAAATATATCTTCTTCACAGATTTACGAAGCTCAATAATTGCCGAAGCTCAAAAGTCGCTCCTAAGGGAATATAGAGCTAGATAAATGCCGAAGCTATAAAAAAAGACGTTCCTAAGGGAGCGCAGCGTAAGTTTTGTTGAAGCTACAAAAAAAAGTCGTTCCTAAGGGAGCGCAGTGTAAGTTCCTAAGGGAGCGCAGCGTAAGTTTTGTCGAAGCTACAAAAAAAATCGTTCCTAAGGGGACGCAGAGATTGTGTGTTTCAGCGTGGGTGTGTGGGAATGTGTCTTCGACATTAGCATTATTCTGTGCATCATATCATCACATCACCCCGCATGGCATCACATCATACATCATACCGCACCAATGACATGACTTGAATACGAATTCGATCTTCAGAGAATGCTATGAAAATGCGCTAAGGCACAAAGTAAGCTGAGAAATACAACTTCATCAGCTCTATTGCAAAAGAAGGGATCCTCTGTTTACGAAGCTGGGATGTTCTTACGAAGCACGGATATTTTCACGAAGCATGGATATTTTTCTTTACGAAGCATGAAAAGAAGGGAAGGTGTTTTTTCGCCGAAGGCTAAAAAACGGTATGTATGTAAAAGTTTCATGCATCGCAAAGAAGTGAATTACGAATAGTTTACAGATCAGATTCAAAATTATACACATCAAATATTAGAGTCTTGTAGCAGCAAAGTTTCATTGATCGTCTAAAAATGCTTTTACAAAAAGTACTAGTCCTCCTTCAGGACCTTCTCCACAACTTCATTTAACAATTTGTTAACGACTTCGTCAATAACAGATTCGGCTATATTGATGACCTCCAGTGCTTCTTTCGCTTCTGGATCGGCCAGGAGATCGAGCGGTACCGACGGTGGAGATAATTCAGCTAAAGAAAGAAAAATTTAATCAGTCCGAAGCTATAAAAACAAATGTCGAAGTTAAAAATCACGACATAATACCTATATGTTTTTCACGCTCTGCAGCTTCTTCAGCTTGTCTTGCTTTGGCCCGGGTCTCATGGATGTCCTTTTCACTCTTTTTCATAATTTCTTGAGCCATTTCTCGGCCACCATTTGCCCAGATGTCGTTATAAAATTTCCTGCCTATTAAACTTGCTTCAGCTGAGGGGTCCTTCGTATCATTTACGGAGAAGGCAACTTCGTCCTAGGCCATGGTTTTAATATGGTCGCATCCCGCCTTCTCCAAGATAGCTGAAATCCCCCGCGCACCGGAGAATGCGCATACATCCCCGCGGTCACTTAGAATTTCTTCAAAGGCTTCGGCCTCCCCACTTAACCATTCAATAACGCCTTCGGGGTCGCCTTGTATGAAGTTTTCTTCGGAAGAATAGACACCCACATTGGCAAAACTGGTTTTTATTTTCTTCACACAGTCCATAGATTTTTCAAAGCATCTTTCCTTCGATTTGCGAAGTTCTTCAACGTTTTTCTCTAATTGATTTGTCCAGTATTCGCTAATTCCTCGTTTAGCTTATGTGACTGCGTATTTCTCTTTAGCTTCGGCTAGTTGCTTCCGAATGTCTTCAATCTTAATTTTTTGGGCTTCGGATTGGGTTTTGAAGCTAGCTTCATCTTCTTTTACTTTATCCACCAATGAAAGTAGAATTTTGTCTTTTTCTGTGCTTCGTTTCTCAACCTGATAACCTCTGATCGAAGGTTGTTGAGAGCTATAGTGCAGCTCTCGTCTTCAGCATTCTTTTGCGCCCTTAGGGCGTTGCTAAGTATTAAGCCCTGCAAGAAAGAATAAAGGATTAACATGAGAATAAAAAACTTCATTTCAGAGTCCATAAACTTCAAAATTCAAAATTTTTGTACCTTCAGACTATTGTATGGAAGACTATCTGCGAGATCGGCCTTTGTCATGGCACAAAGGCCAGCTTCAAGCTTCGGAAAACCCATACTTCTGGCCATCTCCCGACATACAGATAATTCTTTGTTGTCCGAGAGGCAGTACAAAAAGTCATCTTTGTCTGTACCATTGAACACTAAGGCCCCCTTCAGATATTTCAGTTCCCGGGCATAGTGTTTGGCTTCAAAAATTTCTTCTTCGGATAATCTTTTTCCCGAAGCATGTCGAATGATATAATCAAAATCTTCGGAGAGTGCTTCGGGAGTAAGGGTTTTGGCTTCTTTGGCCACACTTTTCTCAAAAACTATGCTAGTATGTAGAGATTTTTCCTCGGTCTTTTGCTCGGTTGCGGCGAGCTTCGTCTCAGCAGGCACTGAAGGCCCAGCATCGGTTTTAGCCTTAATTAATGCAACTCCGACTTCTACTTGCTTAGTATTAGCTTCGATTTGTGCCTTGGAAGCTTCGGCAACTTTTCCTGTAGGAGTAGGATTCAAGGTTTCGGCTGTTTCTAGCACATCCAGTACATTTACCATTCTTCTCCTTTTAGGAGTTACGACAGAACCCATTTGTACCTTTGGTACTGTTGCCTTTTCTGAAGGGCTCAAAACCTTTGGCATCTTCGTTATTTCTTCAATTTCTGGCTTTTCAGCCTTATCAACCTTCGTTTCAACAACCTTGACTGTAGGCATCTTCGGCATTACAGCCGGCTTCAATACTCTGTGTAGTTGAAGCAGTTTCTTTTCTTTCGGCAGCAGAAGATGTCCCTGCGCCAAACTCAGGAACCACGACCGATTCAATGTAACACGGCCGGTGGGTAAGAACCTTCAATTTTTTGCCCTTCGGCACAGGCTTATTTGGGCTGTCCAAAGCAGAAGTTTTCCTCTTTTTCCCTTGTTCCCGCATCGGGTAGCGGTAGTCAGGGATACGAAGCTGATGGCGTCGAAAACTCTGTTTAATCTTTTCTTTCTCCGGCCACCGAAGGCTGTGGACAAGGCATTGTTCTCGGTTTTGGAGTACGCCCCATGTAACTCGTCGCTAGTAGTTTCAATGCACTTCAGCCAATCATCATTTGGTTCATCAAACTTATCTCCAAACCTGAAGGTGTATTTTAGCCGAACCAAATCACTTTCGCTAGAATCATTGATGGTTTCCTTCGGCATTTCCTAGCCTTCCACAAGCGGCCACACCCTGAAGGTTATGTGCTCCTAAACTAAATCTCTTGTGCAAATAAAAGAGCAAACAGTGCTGAAGGCCTTCTGACACGCTTTCACAGCATCATCAATTTCAACCTTCGGCCTTCGGAGGCCGAAGCGGGAACAAATGGGATGCAAAATGACTTCCTTAATATCTCCCCTTGCTTACAAATCATTCTTCACGTAAAACCATTCCTCCATCCAAGCTCTAGGCCACCTTTTTCTGGAACGTTGGCACCGGGTGGCTTGCGTTGGGGCGAGCGATAAATCCATAACAGCCAAAGTTGTTATGATATTGTTCTTTGCCCATGGCCTTCGTCTCATATACAAGCTCGTGTATACTACAAAAGCATTTCGGGGGTTATCTGATAAAGGTAAATCTAATATATTTTCAGCACTTCAACCAAAAACCTGCTCAGTGGGAACCGAAGCCCAGCTTTGAAGAAGCTTCGGTAAATCACAACTTCGTTTTCCTCGGGGGCAGGGACGTTGTTGTCTCCACCAGCTCTCGCATTAGACATATCCCAAAAGTACCTTCCTCTCAGATTGTCACGATGACTCTATTTAATTGTTGATTTCCCAAAGATTGTATGACTTGGCCACCAGGGTCGATCCTCAGAATCTTCGCCCCCGCTTTCCGCATCATAGCTATCACTGTCACCAGTATCTTCAGACAGGCCTTCCAGTATCTCCTTAGTAATATTCTCTGTATTTGTTTTTGCCATTGACTCGATAAATCCAGCAATGTAAGGATTCACAACCTTCTTCTCCTCAAAAAGCTTCTCCTCTTCAGTCAGCTTCGTCTCAGCAGCAACCTTCTTGTCTTGAGACATTTCTCCTTCAGAAATGATGAAAATGTGTCTTCTTAACTGAAGCTCAGAAAGCTTGAAAACTAGCAAGCGTTAGTGAGCAAGAGCTATGAAATTGAGGAAGTAAAGCAAATGACACAGGCAGCGTATCAAATATAGCTGGTGTGAGTTCTTATTTATACGCTCAGCACGCTCCAAATTGGGGGGCCTCGTCCGTCATTGACTGTTGCTATTCTAGCAAAGGGAACGTGTTTTTTCGGACCTTCAACTTAAGGCCTTCGTTCATGTCGCAGTCTGAATTTGTTATCTTAAACAAATTAATACTGCGAGGGGCTACTGTTGGGGGCCTTCGTCCTCCGAAGGTCCTCAAAAACGTGATTTAACAATAACTTCCAAGTGTGACATATGAACAGATACCTTCGGACTCGGGTTAAAAGCATGTATGATGTAAAAAGCATGATCGTGACGAAGGATGGAGTTGCTCCGAAGCTACGCGCAAGGGAGCTTCGGCTAAATAGCGAAAAAAGGAACCGACTTAAAGGGGAAAAGGCTATCTAGTCTTCATAGATTTGTCTATAAATCAATAGTAATTTAAAGGGCATGAATGTAATTTCTCACAGGTTACGTCCTGTGCCTATAAATAGATGAACAATAACCCTGTACTGTTCACGCTGACTTGTATTCACTTGTGCGTCACGCTTGTACTTTTACCTTCTATCAAGCCGAAGGTACATTTGTAATTCAATATTGTTTCTGTCTTTCCAGGATAATATGATGAGAATGAATTAATAATGTTATATGATTGTTTATGTTGTCTCTTATATTTCATATGCTTCTTCTTTTATTAACATATACCGCGTTTATGAAGGCATGTCCTTCATAACCTTCGTTTGAAGATCGTTATATCCTAAGGGAAATAATGCCTCAAAGGACGAAGGGCATTAACATTTAACATTTTGTGTTGCCTTGTTCTTAACTCATAGCATTTGAGAACAAGTCCCCAACAGTTGTATTGCTACGTTTAGCAGTGAGGTCACGAGTCACCTGAAGAGCAAGTTGGTACCTGGAATCTCAAGTCCCAGGCAAGTTGTGCCCTTGATCACTTCTTTTTACCCTTTTATGTTCTTATTAATCATAATGATCTGCATAGGTTAATTTTGATGGGACCTAATAGGTTACCCTAGTTTGGCTATCTTTATACCTTGCTCACCACTGAATTTTTGGGTAGTACCTGTTATTGCTTTATGTGGTTTTGGGTATAGAGATACACATTATACATGATTATACTTTTATTATCAGTTGTTATTTGCTATTCATGTTAAGATCATTATGTTAATTGGAACATAGAGCGATCACCCGGGAAAATAGTGCTACCACAAGGGTGGTATGGGACGCCCTTGGCTGACTAATTAGGAAAGCTAGTGGAGGACTACCTTACCCGAAAGGGGCAAGGGCAGTAGGGGAGTGGTCAGTGTAGGGAGGCCCTTGGGTTCATTTTGCTGTGATGGCGGTCAGGCGAGGGGTGAGAGCACCTAGAGGGGAGTGAATAGGTGATCCTGTAAAATCAAACACTAATAGCAACAAAACTTGATTATCAAAGTGTTAGTACAGCTAAGTAGCTTTGAAGCGAGTTCTTGTGAACATAACAATCACAGAGAAAGCAACACAAGAGACACGCGATTTTATCCCGTGGTTCGGCCAAGTAACACTTGCCTACTTCCACGTTGTGGCGTCCCAATGGATGAGGGTTGCACTCAACCCCTTTCAAGCGATCCATTGATCAACTTGAATACCACGGTCTTTTCCTTCAGAGTAATTTTCCCGTTTGCGAGGAATCTCCACAATTTGGAGTCTCTCGCCCTTACAATTGATATCACAAAGAAAGCACAGAGTAAGGTTGGGAAGAGCAACACAAGCAAGACTCAAGTCCGCAACACAACCACGCACACTCAAGAGAAAGTGAGCACACAAACACAGCGCGAGGAGTTTACAAATCGAATAGTGCTCAATTCTCAAGAACGATGATCCGATTGAGTAAAAGTGGAGTCTAGATGTCTTAGGATGTTTCTTGTAAGCTTCAGTTTTCTTCTCCATGCGCCTAGGGGTCCCTTTTATAGCCCCAAGGCAGCTAGGAGCCGTTGGAGGTCAACTTGGAAGGCCAAACTTGCCTTCTGTCGGTTGGTGCACCGCACAGTCCGGTGCACCACCGGACAGTCACTATAGTTGTTCGGTGCGCGATCTCCTTCCTTTTCTGGCACATCCGACCGTTGGTTCTCAGGGTCAGTTGGTGCACCGGACGCTGTCCGGTTTGCCCAACCGACCGTTGCTACGGGCCACGCGTCACCCGCAGATAGCGCCGCCGACCGTTGGCACTGGCGACCGTTGGCTCACCGAATAGTCCGGTGCACCATCGGACAGTCCGGTGAATTATAGCCGTACGCCTCTGCTTTTTCCCGAGAGCAGCCAATTCACCGCTGGCCAGCCTGGTGCATCAGACACTGTCTGGTGCACCACCGGACAGTCCGGTGTGCCAGACCGAATTGGTGTTGGCTGCACACAACCAACTCTTTCCCTTTTATTCTCTTCCTTAGTCACTGTTTCTAGCACTTGGATAACCATGTTAGTACATAAAACAATTCACCAAGTCTAGAAACATACCTTTGTCTCTGATTTGCACTTCTAGCACATAAGTACCCAATCAATGTGTTGGGCATGTAATCACCAAAATACTTATAGAAATTGCCCAAGGGCACATTTCCCTTTCAATCTCCCCCTTTTTGGTGATTACGCCAACACATCAAAAAGCAACCAAAGAAGTGCAACATCAATGCAGTTGAAGACCAAATTGTTTTCGCTAATGATTTGGCATATTTGGATCACTCTTTGCCACCACTTGGTTTGTTTTTGCAAATCAAATTCTTTTTCCTATCTCTAAGTCAAACACACTTGTTTGGGCAGATCAAGAGATATTCCAAGAGAAAAATTGATCAAGTGCCAAAACTCCCCCTTTTTCCTATAATGAAAATTCTCCCCCATAAGAGACCAAATTTTGCAATTAGAGTATTTTGTCAAAATCAAATTCTAACTCTACTATTTTCAAAATTCTCAAGTGGTTGGCTGATCCATTTGCTTTGGCCTTAATTTCTCCCCCTTTGCCATTAAGCACCAAAACGGGATCATGCTTGGCCCTTTAACCCCATTGCCTCACCAAAAATTTCAATTAAGAGCAAAAAGGCAATGAGAGTATAAGTATGAACTTGGAATTTAATACACTAATACCGGAATGCAGTGGAAGTCTTTTCATCGTCCAAGTTCACCTTTCCCTTTCAATGCACCTTTGAGACTACATCAAGTATACTCAAACAAACAGATTAGTCTCAAAGGGTCAAGTTGTAGCACATCTCCCCCTAAATATGTGCACCATTTGCATATTGACTTGTGAGATCCGGGGAGGTCTTGTACAACTTGAACACCACAAGTATATACCAAATGTTGTAAATGCATAAAGTAACATGATCAAAGGCATAGAACACATGTATGCTATAGATCAATCCAAGTTACGCGAATCTAAGACATTTAGCTCACTTCGCAACCTGCAAAATGTTTTCTCATCCAACGGCTTGGTGAAGATATCGACTAGCTGGTTCTCGGTGCTAATATGATAAATATCGATATCTCCCTTTTGCTGGTGATCCCTCAGGAAGTGATGCCAGATGTCTATGTGCTTAGTGCGGCTGTGTTCAACAGGATTATCCGCCAAGCGGATTGCACTCTCATTGTCACATAGGAGTGGGACTTTGCTCAGATTGTAGCCAAAGTCCTAGAGGGTTTGCCTCATCCAAGTAGTTGCGCGCAACACTGTCCTGCGGCAACATACTCAGCCTCAGCGGTGGATAGGGCAACGGATGTTTGTTTCTTGGAACTCCAGGACACCAGGGACCTTCCTAGAAATTGGCACGTCCCTGATGTACTCTTCCTATCAACCTTGCACCGGCATAATCGGAGTCTGCGTATCCAATTAATTCAAAGGTAGACCCCATTGGATACCAGATCCGGAAGCACGGCGTAGCAACTAAATATCAAAGAATTTGCTTAACAGCCACAAGGTGACATTCCCTGGGGTTGAATTGATATCTGGCACACATGCATACACTAAGCATAATGTCCGGTCTACTAGCACATAAATAAAGTAATGACCCTATCATAGACCGGTATGCCTTTTGATCAACGGACTTACCTCCTTTGTTGAGGTCGACATGCCTGTCGGTTCCCATCGATGTCTTCGCGGGCTTGGCGTCCTTCATCCCAAACCTCTTGAGAAGATCTTGAGTGTACTTCGTTTGGGAGATGAAGGTACCGTCCTTGATTTGCTTCACTTGGAACCCAAGGAAGTATGTTAACTCGCCCATCATCGACATTTCGAATTTCTGCACCATCACCCTGCTAAACTCCTCACATGACTTTTGGTTAGTAGAACCAAATATTATGTCATCGACATAAATTTGGCACACAAAGAGATTACCATCACAAGCCTTGGTAAAAAGAGTGGGATCGGCTTTCCCAACCTTGAAAGCATTAGCAATTAAGAAATCTCTAAGGCATTCATACCATGCTCTTGGGGCTTGCTTAAGTCCATAGAGCGCCTTAGAGAGCTTATACACATTGTCGGGATACCTGTCATCCTCAAAGCAAGGGGGTTGTTCCACGTATACCTCCTCCTTTATTGGCCCATTGAGGAAAGAGCTCTTCACGTCCATTTGAAACAGCCCAAAAGAGTGGTGAGCAGCATAGGCTAATAATATTCAAATTGATTCTACCCTAGCCACAGGAGCTAAAGTCTCCCCGAAATCCAAACCTGCGACTTGGGCATATCCTTTTGCCACAAGTCGAGCCTTGTTTCTTGTCACCACTCCGTGCTTGTCTTGCTTGTTGCAGAACACCCACTTGGTGCCCACAACGTTTTGCTTTGGATGTGGCACCAGGCTCCAAACTTCATTTCTTTTGAAGTTGTTGAGCTCTTCCTGCATGGCCAACACCTAGTCCGGATCCTGCAAGGCCTCTTCTACCCTGAAAGGCTCAATAGAAGAGACAAACGAGTAATACCCACAAAAATTAGCTAAACGTGAGCGAGTCGTTACTCCCTTGCTGATATCACCTAGAATCTGATCGGCGGGGTGATTTCTTTGGATCGTCGCTCGGACTTGAGTTGGTGGAACCTATGGTGCTTCTTCCTCCATAACCTGTTCTTCTTGTGCTCCCCCTTGAAAACGCTCCTCTCCTTGAGGTACCTGTCCATCATCTTGAGTTGGGGGATGCACCAGCGTCAAGGAAGAAGGCTGATCTTGGTCTTGTAGTTCCTATGGTCGCATATCATCTATCGCCATCGTGCGTATTACGGTCGTTGGAAGTTCATCTTCATCTATATCATCATGATCAACTTGCTCTCTTGGAGAGCCATTAGTCTCGTCAAATACAACGTCGCTAGAGACTTCAACTAATCCTGATTATTTGTTGAAGACCCTATACGCCTTTGTATTTGATTCATACCCTAGTAAAAACCCTTCTACAGCCTTGGGAGCAAATTTTGAATGTACCTTTCCTCACCAAAATGTAGCATTTGCTCCCAAATACACAAACGTAAGAAACATTGGGTTTGTTACCAGTAAGAAGTTCGTAGGAGGTCTTCTTGAGGAGGCGATGCATATAGAGCCGGTTTATGGCGTGGCAGGCTGTGTTCACAGCTTCCAACCAAAACTGTTCGGGCGTCTTGAACTCTCCAAGCATCGTTCTCGCCATGTCGATAAGCGTCCTGTTCTTCCTCTCTACCACACCATTTTGCTGTGGTGTGTAGGCAGCGGAGAATTCATGCTTGATGCCTTCCTCCTCAAGAAATTCTTCAACTTGAAGATTCTTGAACTCAGACCCATTGTCGCTCCTTATCTTTTTAACCTTATGCTCAAACTCATTTTGAGCCCTCCTTAGAAAGCGCTTTAGGGTCCCTTGGGTTTCTGATTTGTCCTGCAAAAAAATACCCAAGTGAAGCGGGAAAAATCATCAACAATCACAGACCATACTTACTTCCCCCGATGCTAAGGTAGGCAACGGGTCCAAAAAGGTCCACGTGGAGAAGCTCCAGTGGTCTTGATGTAGTCATCACATTCTTGTTGTGATGAGTGCTTCCCACTGCCTGACATGCTGCACAAGGTCTGTCTTTCTCAAAGCAGACATCAGTTAGTCCTAACACATGGTCTCCCTTTAGAAGTTTATGAAGGTTCTTCATCTCATCATGTGCTAGACGGCGATGCCAAAACCAGCCCATATTAGTCTTAGCCATTAAGCATGCATCTAGATCGGCATTCTCTTTCGAAAAATCTACTAAATAGAGTTTGCCGTCTAATACACCCTTAAATGCTAATGAACCATCACTCCTTCTAAAGACAGATACATCTATATTTGTGAATAAACAATTATAGCCCATGTTACATAATTGACTCACAGACAATAAGTTGTACCCGAGCGATTCAACTAAAAACACATTGGAGATAGAATGCTCGGATGTAATGGTTATCTTTCCCAATCCTTTAACCTTGCCTTGGTTCCCATCTCCAAAGATAATCGCATCTTGGGAATCCTTGTTCTTGACATAGGAGGTGAACATTTTCTTCTCCCCCGTCATGTGGTTTGTGCATCCGCTGTCGATAATCCAGCTTGAGCCCCCGGATGCATAAACCTGCAAAGCAATTTATGCTTGGGTTTTAGGTACCCAACTCTTGTTGGGTCCTACAAGGTTAGTCACAAAAATTTTTGGAACCCAAATACAAGTCTTGTCTCCCTTGCATTTGGATCCCAACTTCCTAGCAACTACTTTTGCATTCTTACATGAAAGAACAAACGAAGTGTTGCAAGCATGAAAAACAGTAGTAGGTTCATTGCATACTCTCCTAGGCACAATATTATTTCTCCTAGGCCTACTTCTACCATGAACAAAAGTAGAGCTAGAGGCAAACATAGCATATGAATTATTATAAGCAGTATGAACATAACTCTTATTATAATGCGAACGACTAGCAATTTTCCTATCATAAATAAAAGCATGGTTCCTCTGAGGACTACTAGCCATAGGGGCCTTCCCTTTCTCCTGTTGGGAACGGGAGCCTTTTGGCTTGTTAAGTTCTTGGTTTCCCTTCGAAAACCAAGTCCATCCTTAATCGAGGGGTGTCTACCAATAGTGTAGGCATCCCTAGCAAATTTTAATTTATCAAAATCACTTTTGCAAGGCTTAAGTTGAGCATTAAGACTTGCCACCTCATCATTTAATTTAGCAATAGAAATAAGATGTTCATTACAAGCATTAACATCAAAGTCCTTACATCTATTACAAATAACAACATGCTCTACACATGAACTAGATTTATTAACTTTCTCTAGCTTAGTATTTAATTCATCATTTAAACTCCTTAAACTAGAAACAGATTCATGGCAAGCAGACAACTCAGAGGATAGCATTTCATTTCTTTTAATTTCTAGAGCAAGAGATTTTTGAACACTAATAAATTTGTCATGCTCTTCATACAAAATATCTTCTTGCTTCTCTAGCAATCTATCCTTTTCATTTAGAGCATCAATTAATTCATTTATTTTATCTACTTTGGCTCTATCTAAACCTTTAAATAAACTAGAGTAATCTACTTCATCATCGGAGGATTCCTCATCTCTAGAAGAAGAGTACTTAGGGGAATCTTCAATACGTACCTTGTTCTCCTTAGCCATGAGGCAAGTGTGGCGTTCGTTGGGGAAGAGCGAAGACTTGTTGAAAGCCGAGGCAGCCAATCCTTCATCGTCGGAGTCAGATGAGGAGCAGTCAGAATCCCACTCCTTTTCCAAGATGTGCCTCGCCCTTTGTCTTCTTGTAGTTTTTCTTCTTCTCCTTCTTCCCGTATTTTTCTTATTCCTGGTCATTATCGTTATCGGGGCATTGTGCTATGAAATGACCAGTCTTACCGCATTTGAATCAGGAGCACTTTCCCCTTGTTTTGTTCTTAGAAGGGTACTCTTTGTGTCCTTTGAGTGCGGTCTTGAAACGTTTGATGATGAGGGCCATCTCATCTTCAATTAGCCCGGAAGCCTCAACTTGTGCCACCTTGCTTGGTAGCGCCTCTCTGCTGCTTGTTGCCTTGAGCGCAACGGGCTGTGACTCGTAGACGGGTAGTGGACCATTAAGAGCATTATCCACGTATCGCGCCTCCTTCACCATCATGCGCCCGCTCACAAACTTTCCAAGGATCTCCTCGGGCGTCATCTTTGTGTATCTGGGGTTTTCACGAATAAGATTGACAAGATGGGGGTCAATTATAGTGAATGACCTTAGCATGAGTTGGACGATGTCTTGATCCATCCATCTTGTGCTTCCATAGCTTCGGATCTTGTTGATGAGGGTCTTGAGCCTTTTGTAGGTCTGAGTTGGCTCCTCTCCCCTGATCATCGCGAATCTCCCCAGCTCGCCTTCCACCAGCTCCATTTTGGTAATCATGGTGGCGTCATTTCCCTCATGAGATATCTTGAGGGTGTCCCAGATTTTCTTGGCGTTGTCCAAGCCGCTCACCTTATTATATTCATCCCTGCAAAGAGATGCTAACAACATAGTAGTGGCTTGGGCATTTTTGTGAATTTGTTCATTTATAGTCACAGGGTTATCAGTACTATCAAAATGCATCCCATTCTCTACAATTTCCCAAATACTAGGATGGAGAGAAAATAGATGACTAAGCATTTTATGGCTCCAAAATGAATAGTCTTCTCCATCAAAGTGTGGAGGTTTTCCAAGGGGAATTGATAGTAACTGCGCATTTGTATTGTATGGCATGCGAGAATAGTCAAAAGAATAATTCTGATTAACCGTTTTCTTTTTTGATGAGGAGTCATCGTCGTCGTCTCTTGGTGAAGAAGATGATGCATCACTGTCGTAGTAAATGATCTTCTTGATGCGTCTCTTCTTCTTCCCTTCCCTCTTCTTGTGACTCAAGCCTGAGTCAGTAGGCTTGTCGTCTCTTGGCTCGTTGAAGAGGGACTCCTTCTGCTTATCGTTGACCACCATCCCCTTACCCTTAGGATCCATCTCTTCAGGCGATTAGTCCCTTAGATGAAGAGTACGACTCTGATACCAATTGAGAGCACCTAGAGGGGGGGGTGAATAGGTGATCCTATAAAATCAAACACTAATAGCCACAAAACTTGATTATCAAAGTGTTAGTACGGCTAAGTAGCTTTGAAGCGAGTTCTTGTGAACACAACAATCACAGAGAAAGCAACACAAGAGACACGCGATTTTTATCCCGTGGTTCGGCCAAGTAACACTTGCCTACTTCCACGTTGTGGCGTCCCAATGGACGAGGGTTGCACTCAACCAATTTCAAGCAATCTAATGATCAACTTAAATACCATGGTCTTTTCCTTTAGAGTATTTTTCCCATTTGCGAGGAATCTACACGATTTGGAGTCTCTCGCCCTTACAATTGATATCACAAAGAAAGCACAGAGTAAGGTTGGGAAGAGCAACACAAGCAAGACTCAAGTCCACAACACAACCACGCACACTCGAGAGAAAGTGAGCACACAAACACAACGTGAGGAGTTTACAACTCGAATAGTGCTCAATTCTCAAGAACGATGATCCGATTGCGTGAAAGCGGAGTCTAGATGTCTTAGGATGTTTCTTGTAAGCTTCTGTTTTCTTCTCCATGTGCCTAGGGGTCATTTTTATAGCCCCAAGGCAGCTAGGAGCCATTGGAGGCCAACTTGGAAGGCCAAACTAGCCTTCTGTCGGTTGGTGCACCAGACAGTCCGGTGCACCACCGGACAGTCACTGTAGCTGTCCAGTGCGCGATCTCCTTCCTTTTCTAGCGCATTCGACCGTTGGTCCTCGGGGTCAGTTGGCGCACCGGACACTGTCCGGTGTGCCCAACCGACCGTTGCTGCGGGCCACGCGTCACCCGCAGATCGCGCCGCCGACCGTTGGCTGGCGACCGTTGGCTCACCGGACAGTCCGGTGAATTATAGTCGTACGCCTCTGCTCTTTCCCGAGAGCATCCGGTTCACTGCCAGCCAGCCTGGCGCACCGGACACTGTCCGGTGCACCACCGGACAGTCCGGTGTGCTAGACCGAATTGGTGTTGGCTGCACACAGCCAACTCTTTCCCTTTTCTTCTCTTCTTCTTTAGTCACGGTTTCTAGCACTTGGATAACCATGTTAGTACATAAAACAATTCACCAAGCCTAGAAACATACCTTTGTCTCTGATTTGCACTTCTAGCACATAAGTACCCAATCAATGTGTTGGGCATCTAATCACCAAAATACTTATAGAAATTGCCCAAGGGCACATTTCCCTTTCAAGGGGTCCCTGTATTGGAGCTTCCTAGAAACTGTAGCGGGTTTTCTGAAGCTAGTGGAACTTTGTAAAGGCCTCGTAGTGTTACCCTACCTCACCTCCTAGGTAGAGGTGTATGGGAGTCACTATCCCTTGGCAGATGGGTAACATGACTTGTGGGTAAAGATGTGAAACCTCTGCAGAGTGTAAAACTGGTATATCAGTTGTGCTCACAGTCATGAGCAGCTCGGACCCTCACATGATTAATTTATGGAACTAAGTTCAATTTGTCATATGCATTGCATCGCAGGTGTTGTTATCACTTTTGTTCTACTACTTAATTGGGTTGGTATTTACTTATACTTAGTAATTGCTAATAAAATTTTGACCAACTTTAAAAGCAATGCTCAGCTTCAACCATCCTCTTTGGTAAGCCTTACACTTCACATGAGCTCCCACCTTTGGCGAGTTCATGCACATTATTCCCCACAACTTGTTGAGCGATGAACGTATGTGAGCTCACTCTTGCTGTCTCACACCACCCACAGGTCAAGAACAGGTACAGCAGAATGAGGCGCATGGAGGATGTTGTGGCGAGTTCGTGAGAGGTCTAGGCCGTCGTCTCCCAGTCAACTTTGGGTTGCTGGATCGTTGTCTCCTTATGATGTAATTATTTATTTATTTTGTACAGAACTCCTGTTATGTAGTAAAGATGTGACATTCGATCCTGTGCCATGATTCATCATATGTGTGAGACATGGTCCCATCACACCTGGTGTATTATTTTGCGCCTGGGTTTTGGACCCCTAAAACCCAGGTGTGACAATTTATACTTGTGCTCATTCATGTGCATCTTGCATATAATTTAGGTACGTTAATTGATCACGTAATGTGAAAGACGAGCTGAGTCGACCCCAACATGTTGTTAAGCGTGAGCTTCTTTGCAAGGCGGTGCTGATGGAGGAACCTAAGGATGGATGACCTGATCAAGAACCATGATGAAGATGATCGCCAAGTGGTTGTCGTCTAACAAACAGTAACCTAGTGTTATTCCAGGAAAGCCTCGGTGCATTATCCCTTTCCTTGTGTTTTAAAATCTATATCACCTTGTTTGATGCATTAGGTGATAGGAGTTGTGTGCTAAACAATTGATGCATTTCCTTCCTTGTAAAATTGATTACCCTTCCTTGATACCCTTTTATGAAAAGGATTTTTATGATGCTTAGCCTTGCTTTATAAAAACAAAATGTTTTGTTTTAAAACAAAAGGTGATGCTTCATATTGGATGGGAATTTTTACAAAGAGAAGACTTGTGATGGTGAATCCATCAGGGCCTTGATGGGTTCAACATTTGAAAAGATGTACTTCTGCCAGGTACCAAACTTTGGGTTTTAAATAATAAAGATGAGACCGGGCGGATGACTTGCACGAGAAGAGAGTCTCGGTGTAGTGTCTTCGTCTTAGTCGATTAAGGACCGAGCCGATGTAGGCCTGCTGACTGAGGACCTTTTAACTGGCCATATGCCTCGTCATGGGTAAGCTTTGCCTCAGTCGGACCAATACCAGAAAGGCCACCACGCAATGGGAGTGGAGAGATGGCAAGAGTAGCGTGTACCCTCCATGGCAAGAGGCTGGACGATGGTGTATCTATGCTCTCGGTTGGCGTGAACCCATTCTGGTCTTGAGAAACCCGGTGGCGAGTTGACATATGCAAGGGTTAAG
This sequence comes from Zea luxurians, assembly GCA_029449295.1. Lineage (NCBI taxonomy): Eukaryota > Viridiplantae > Streptophyta > Magnoliopsida > Poales > Poaceae > Zea > Zea luxurians. Next base: position 87,279,140 of record JAOPSE010000001.1, on the reverse strand, counting down.
TGCTACATATGTCGTGTGGTTGGAGATCCTAGCTGGGTATCAATCGATTTGGATCGCTGTAACTTCTCACACATGAAGACTTGGTCACTGACTTACACGTAGCAATCCAGTGAATTGAAGGGTTGATAAAAGACAGCTAGTATAGGCCAAGTGTTTGATCTAGGATAGAAAGAACTCTAGATACAGGTAACTTTACTTAACCTGACACGTAAAATGAGTTCTTAAGGATCCACTCATAGTAAGCTTTTTTGCAAAAGAGTCTTTGAATCTTGTTAAACTTTACCTTGATTCCCAAAAGCCAGCATATCCTTGAGAGTCTTTTTCCTTAGACGGGTAAGACTTGCAAAAGTACACTTCGTACTCAGGGTTTTCGAATCCATGTTGTTGCAGGCACTAGATTTTTGCTGCTGTGGGTGGTGCTAAGCGCCGGTGGGCACGGCTTTCTTATAGGTCTAAGTAGCTCTTCTATACTTCTTATTGAGGATGGTCACTTAAGCTAGCATATATTTCAAACTTATAAATAATTTACAACATTTCAAAGTTTATTTATTTGAATAACTTTTGTAATCACTCCGATAAATATAATGTAAATTTGTTGTAACTTGTAACTTTTTGTAATAAAGAAATTTCGTTGCAAAATGTTGGTGTGTGATTTGTGTTTACTTAATCTTATGATCTTGGTTGTATGTGGTTTATCTGGGGTCCTTGAGACACTCGGATGGATCCTGTTAAGTTATCCAGTGCACATGCATAGCCGTTTGAGGTCTTTGAGACAAGGTCAGGTGCATGTGGGCCCAATAACTTGGGAGGTTCTGCCACAACAACCCACTAATATGTCTGTATCAAAGTTGTTGCCCTATAAACCAGCTTTGACATTGTTATAGGGTTCTTGATTAGATTCTCACTGAATCATGTGCAAATTGATCTTGAAGTTCATCAGAACACACTGTCAGTCGAGTTTCAGTATCAGTGGTGACTGACAGCCTAACTTTAGGTCCATTTTTCTCCAATTTCCATACAGCTCCAAGGCTTAGTCACTTAATCAAACTTGAACTATTAACATAGCTCTACCATTTTGTTGTAATGACTTAGGGCAATATCTCCATGGATTAAGAGATACAGGGTCCCAAAGTCAGCCCAATTACACTATTTTTTCAGAATTAAGCCATATGGTGCCTTGAGACTTTTTGCAATTAACTCCAATTTGTTCCACAACACTTGAAAATATTCCAATGTAAAAGTTGTTTAGTTTTTTATACTCTACCACTTTGATATATGCACTTTGGTCCAAAAGTGCATAGTAATTGAAATCATCTCTTAGAGTACAAATTAGGGTTTCCAGGGTTCTTATTAGGGTTTTGAGTGTTCTAGGATTTATGTGCCACTCAAATTCTCCAAGTTTAGTCTCCTATGAACCTCTCCACTAACGTTTGAGATAATACTCAATTTGTTATCACACACACCCACATACCTCTATCCTTGGTTAAGTACTCTATCCTAGGGTTAGGGAGCACTTCAAGTCATCACATCACAACTTGTTTTGAAATTTTAGCCTAGTGGATGCACTCTAGGTGTAACATACATAATGAAATATCAATGCATATGATGTCATGACCAAGTTTTAGTTCTTGTAACACCAGGGGCGTTACAATATCGTGCCACATATTTATTTCATAATGAATGTACAAGCACTTATCAAAGTATGTATTACATCGATACCTTCGGCTTGTTTGAAGGCAATGACGCGAGGGCAATTACAATTCCAGGCGAACAGTATGGGGTTACTGTTCATCTATTTATAGGAAATCATACAACTTCATATGATATTACATTCATGCCCTCAAACATTTCATACAAGGTTTACAAATGCTACAAGGACAGTACTGTCATTTGCACTTAAAAGCTTGAACAACACCTTCTCCCTACGTCGCCTTCCTTCTTCATTGTGATGAAGCTTGCTTCACCGTACTTCCATTGATCTTTGTCGAAGCTTTTTTGGTACCGAATCTCCTGTAATGCTTAATAGTATGCTGAAAACAAATGATTAGCCATGTTTTTGAGGACCTTCAGAAGATGAAGGCCCCTGACCCATTGGTTGGCTGGAGCGCTAGGATGCTAGAAAGTTTCCGGGCTCCAGCCAAATTCCAACGGTGGATCTCGTCCTTGACCCAGTTGAAGACCTCACTAATGCTAGGATCAATTTCATCGAAGACACATTTCTTACGGTGGTTCCAAATGGTCCATGCTCCCAGAACAATAATAGAATTGAAGGCTTTCTGCACTGGTACAGTAATTGCTCAGGTTTGCTCCTTCCCACCATTCATCAAAGCAAGAACTGTCTATTTTTCTTGTTCTGAGGATGTTGTCATAGGTTCCGTATGAGTCATTTTATGTTTTTATGTTTTCGTCCTCCGTAAGGAGGATCTTGTATCTAGGCTGTTTTCTAGGCCCATAACCTTTTTTTCTTCTCAATATAATGAGATGCAGTCCTCTTATGTTTTCAAGAAAAAAGGTTCTGGAGACCAAATGTCTTAAGGATTTTGTACCGAACCTGCCGGGAGAAGACACAAGAAATAGCAGATGGTTCATTGTTCCTCCTCTTGATCACATAACAAGCATCTATGTTTTTAGGTAATGGACACATAGTCTGACCTTGGCCTCAAACGAGGTTACAACCAATTATTACAACTGAAGACAACAACCTGCCTTGACCCCTCACACGACCTCACCAACGAACACCAAGATACTAAAACAAAGCTACTACAAAGTTAACTGCAATGAAGATCCCCATCCAAAATTGCAAAAGAACTGTAGTAGCACCATCTCCACATTGCAACACGAAGACTTTATAACTCTTGGTCCTCCCTTTTAGGCTGAAGCTGAGTCCAGAAGCGGCACCAATAAGTTGCCCTGAAGATTACCTGCAAACATGATTTAGGAGATGATTTATTAAATACCACATCATTCCTACTTAACCAAATAGCCCAGCAAATTGCAGATGCAACGGTTAATAGTAAATGACATGATCTGGCCAGCACCCCCCTCGCCCAGATGCCAAACAAATCATTAGCATCCCGGGGAGGCCTCAACCTCGTACTTATTTGTAATTGACACCAAATGAAAGACGCATACAAACACCTTGGTGTTTTATTGTCTCTAGTCTGCTACAAAAGCAACAGGCCTCAACCCCGTACTTATCTGTAACAGATGCCAAATGAAAGACACATACAAACACCTAAAAACAAGTGTTTTATTATTTCTAGTCTGCTACAAAAGCAACAGGTCTTATCACCAATCCAATTCCTTCTAGCCAAGTTATCTTTTGTTAAAGTTACTACTCTTTTGAGGTACCACATAAAAACTTTTATTTTCAAAGGAAACTTAAGCTTCCAAAGGTCCCTGCTATCCACTCCCACCCCACTGTTGAGAGTTGCCTAATACATGGAATGAAAATTTGTAAGCAAGCATCTATGTAATACGAAAATTTGCAGTCAAGTTCCATCTAAATGAATCCCTATTAATATTAAAATTTGTAAGCAAGCATCTATGTGGGTGGGGCAAACCTCTTTTAGCTAACCGATTTGCATTCCAAGTCTCCAACACCTGTCAAGTGCCACAAGCCACATTAGGAATTTGCACTTCCCTGGTGCCCAACTTTTCCATGTCCTCTCCCATGGCCTAAATTGTGTTGATCCAATAAAAATCTCTCATAAGATGATTTGGCAGAATATATTCCTAAATTAGAAAGCTGCCAAAAATGTTTGTCCTCCACTTCTGGTTGTAGAGTTCAATTAGCAAGGATGTCCCACAACTTTAGGGATTCTGCCAAAATTGTTATTTTAAGTGCTCCTTTTATGTCTTGCACCCACTTCCTGTTTTAGCATCATAGACACTCCTTGTTTTACCCTTGCAGAGATCAACTCAGCTAAATGAGGTGTTAGTTGCTGAATACTTTGGCCATGTATCCATTTATCTGTCCAGAAGAATGAAGTCTTTCCATTGCCTATCTCTGAAGCAATTGCCATTGAAAAGAAAGCTTGAACAGAGGGATGCACTTGTATTTAAAAATATGCCCATGGCTGGTTATGTTCTATCTTTTGAAGCCACAGCCAACACGTTCTAAGAGCCTAGCTCATCAATTGTAAATGAGAGATACCCAGCCCTCCAAATTGTGTTGTTCGAGTGACCTTGGACCAGGCCACTTGACAATGCCCTCCATTTGCATCTTTTCTTCCTTTCCAAAGAAAGCTTCTTCTGATTTTGTCAATGGCCTTAAGTGCCCAAGCTGGAAGGTATATCGCCATAGCTACGTATAATAACAAGGAGGTGAGTATAGATTGTAAAAGAATTTTCCTTCTAGGTTTTGTCAATAGGTCTGCCTTCTATCTATGGAGCTGATCAGCTATCCTATCAATGAATGGTTGAATGTGTTATTTACTGAGTTTCCTTAGAGATAGAGACACCCTAAGTATTTTGAAGGAAAATTGGCTAATTGGCAGGGAGGAAAACCTCGATGACATCAACATCTTCATGTGAGCATTGGGTAGGTAATACACTACTTTTCTCCATGTTTGTTCTTAGACCCGATGCATCCCCAAAAAGCTTAAGAATATCAAATTTGATCCCAAGATCAACAACTGTAGGATGGAGAAAGATAACCATTGTCCTTCCTGATAGAGGCTGCAAAACGCTAACATCTGCTGCCATCTTTACCATGTAGAATAAGACATCCATGACTAAAACGACCAACATGAGGTACAAAGGATCCCCTTGTCGAAGTCCCCTTTGATGCAGGATGGTGTGTTCTGGTCTGCTATTAATCAACACTCGTGTAGATGCGGAGGCCAGAAGTCTGCTAACTATATCATGCCAAATTGGCCCAAAACCCAGATGTTGCACGATCATAAGTAAGAAAGTCCAAGAGACTGTCAAAGGCTTTGGTGATGTCCAATTTTAGAAGGATCCTTGCAAGGTTTTTTGATGGAACATCCTAGTTGTCTGCAGAACAAGCATGACGTTGTCTAGAATAGATTTGCCTCTAATAAAAGCACTCTAGATAAGAGACACTATATGTTCCATCTTCCAAGATAATTTGTTCGCCAATAGCTTAGTGATAAGCTTAGCAAAGGAATGTACCAAACTTATAGGTCGAAAATCTTTCACATGAGTAGCTTCCATCTTAGGCAGGAGAGAGATATAGGCTGAGTTGTTTTTTTACCAAACACAATATTCTATTTAATATTTAGATTGCTGATCAAGTTATTTTTTGTTCTTTCTTTAACTTGTTTGAAAACCAATACCTCTGTTCCATCAATCTTTATTTTGACCTGCTAAGAAAACATAAATTTAGATTGCCAACTTATCTGTGCTATATTTCTATAATTGGTTTTGAATAACAATTTAACAACAAAACTTTGGAGTGAACAAATCTGGGATTCAATTGTTCATTCAATCGAGTATCATGCTTTTACATAAGTATCTCTTCCGTTTCACTGTGGTAATCTCTTTCTATAGATATACTAAGTACTAAAAGCTTATTTCAGAGTCTGTACATGCTAAAATGGGGTATATTAGTGATACTGAGCATGAATTGCTGCTTGTTGAAGAAAAAATACATGATGCTGAGCAGGTGTGATTCTCTTATTCTAACAAGTATTAGTTTGTGTGCTTTAGTGTTAGTGTGTGGGATTTCCTTCAGTTAACAATATGGCTGCCACAAATTTGATAAACTTTGTCAAAAAGCTAACATGCAACATTGCAAGTTGCAGCTTATGGTCTTTGTAGATGTAACAAAAGTTAGGCTTCAAACCCTTGATGGTCAAGCTCCCTGCAGAATTGAGACTGGACACACTTGACACTCTGATTTTGTGCTACTAAAATCTGTCATATTTTCTGTTCTTGATGACCTATTATATATAGTTGAAAACGGTTACAAAAATCATGACCTTGGTGGCCTGGAACCAGATTGTAGTGGTGCTAAAACTGAGTGCATGATGACCAACAACCCGATGCATGGCTAACTCCCTTTACTCTAAATACAAACTAAACCTGAATTCAATTAAGTAGCAACTAACAACAATGAAAGCATCCTTGGATTGCTAGATCTTTAGCTAGTGTTTGTTTTCGATCTACTATTGGTCATGTTTATCTCTATTTTTTAGTCTTGGATGGGTTCATGTACGCCTGTTGGTGGCTGCCTTAAGGAGGTTCTATGCACTGGTCCTCTAGGACCTTAATTTCTTTCTTAATATAATGATAGACAATTTTCTTGTGTTTCTGAGAAAAAACAACAAAAGCAAACCGACAGACTCACTCTAGCTGAATTAATACAAGGTTTATTCTGATACTCCCTCACTAGAAGTCAGAGTTGTAGTTCTCTGTTCACAGATTACCTTACTAGGCCATGGTCGAAGAAGAACATCAAACCATAAGAACATCAACTTACGGTGTGTTGATGGATTATCTTGTCTTGTGGGATTTCCTGCAAGAAGTTGAGCTATAGGTAGGCGTTGAGGACAGACAAGTGTTCAGACTTTCTACGGTTGGAAAGTACTTGACCAAGTTGGTGTATGAGTCCTTTTTTATAGGTTCCATTCAGTTTGAGCCAGCTGGGATCCTGCTAAATGCAAGTTGTTCTTGTGGTTGGCTACCCATCAAAATTGTTGGACTGCAGATAGATTAAGCAGGAGAGGGCTTGACCATCTAGAGCAATGTTTTAAAGTCGGATGACTTGTTGGTCGTTCTAGTTGACCGACTAGGGCGATTAATCACGATTAGTCGGATTACTTGATCAATTAATCGTGATTGGTCCAAACCGACTTAGATGATTAATTGTGATTAATCGGACGACTAGAAAACATTGATCTAGAGCATTATCCTTTGTGTGATCAGCATCAAGAATCTATTGATCATCGTTTGACAAATTATGTGTTTGCTAGAGAGTTTTGGTACCACCTACTAAGTCAAGTGAATCTTCAGTTTCTTGCTTCACAGCCCGAAGACTGGAGCTTTGTGGTTTGATGGAGTTCGGCTGCTGGTCAGATCAGTTGGGTTGCTAGGTGAGGTGTAAACACTCTAATTATTCTTGGAGCTTGGACTCTCTAGAAACACAGAAATAGCGATGTGTTTTATAAATAATCTCCCAACATTGAAGAGGCAATTCTTAAGGCTAATCAAGAAAAGGAGATGTGGAGTCGTGCTAGGGCTAGGGATCTTTCGCTCCTCACAGCCCCCATTCCTGGTTTTTAGGTCTTGGTGGGTCGTGTTTCTTTAGGAGTTATAGATCTATTCGTGTATTTTGTTTTTGGCCTCCATAAGTTGGCTTTGTGTCTGTGTTGTTCTAGTCTATTTTGGACTATTCTCTTTCTTAATATAATGATGAACAGTTCTCTTGCGCATTCGAGAAAAAAGAAGTGCTCTTCATGCTGATGTAAATGATGTGTAGTTGTTGCTGTAGCTGGTCATCCTCACCTTTTTTTCCCGCCCCTATTTCTAAAAGAGCAGATAGGGTATCTAGACCAGAATTGGTTGAGCTCAAGCAGCAAATAGATGAGCTATCAAAGAAAGGTTACATCAGGCCAAGTGCCTCAACTTGGGTCGCTCCTTCCTGTTCGTGGAAAAGAAAGATGGCACCAGGAGGATGTGCATCGATTACAGAGCTCTGAACGAAGTCACGATCAAGAACAAGTACCCCTGCCCAGAATAGAAGACCTGTTTGGCCAGCTGAGAGGAGCCTGTGTGTTCTCGAAGATAGATTTGAGGTCAGGTTATCATTAGCTCAGGATCCGACCTTTAGACATCCCGAAGACGATATTTATTACCAAGTATGGGTTGTATGAGTACAAAATTATGTCTTTTGGCCTGACGAATGTGCCGGCCTTCTTCATGAATCTGATGAACAATATATTCATGGATTATCTCGACAAGTTTGTGGTGGTATTCATTGATGGCATTCTCATATATTCTCAAAGTGAGGAAGAGCATGTGGATCATCTTAAGATGGAATTACAGATATTGCGAGAGTACCAGCTGTATGCAAAGTTGAGCAAGTGTGAGTTCTGGATTGATGAAGTCCTATTCTTGGGTCACATTATAAACGAAGATGGATTGGCTATGGATTCGAAGGAAGTGACATACATTTTGAACTAGCAAGTGCCAACAGACGTTCGAGGAATTAAGAGCTTCATTGGAATGACCGGATACTATCGATGATTCATTGAAGGGTTTTCAAACATTGCGAGACCGATGATAGCCCTATTAGTGTAACACTCCAAAATCCTATTCTAGATAAATTAGAAAAACTCATTTCATGATTTAAATAAATGTGTTTTCAAATAATAGATTACCTAAAGATTCTTATGTGAACTATCCTTTGTGTTAAAGATCTATTCTCCAAAAAAAGAATTTAGTTAAACTATCTCTTAATATAGAGTTTACATAAGAAATTATATTATTTTAAATAAATATGTGAAGATTATAGATTATTTTATTATACTTCTAAAATGTGGCTATGTGTTTAAATTATTTTCTTTAATAATTATTATTGTAAAACATCTTACATGAATTATTCCTACTGATTTTCATTTCTTTAAATGGATAAATTAATTAATAAAAATGCTTTGCATAAATCATGTTGAGTTTTTGTCATTGCAATTTACGCTTGAAATAGAAAATTTAACTTAGCTCTAAATTAGACTTAAATTTTAAATTTAAAATAGAAAGCAGAAATTAGAAATATAAGCTAATATAATGGTTGATGTATGTTTGGTCGGTTTGTTTGTACACGACATCCTTTAGGTAAAGTCGATACAAATTAGGATATCACAATAAGATATTTAATAAAATACTCCTTTCAGCTCACGTATAACACCCAAAATTTTAATTTAAAAATTTAAATAAAAATATATTCTAAGATTTATTTAAATTGAAGGTCTAATATGAATAGTACAAATTAACAACAATATTATTGGAATAAAAGAGATAAGTTAGAGTTCCTAACATATAGGATATGACTGTAACAGATAAGTACCAGATTAGATCTGTCATGTAACCATCCACCTAAGATAGGATTGTAATAGATAAGTACCAGATTAGATCTATCATGTAACAGATTTGGGTTCAAGTTTGTTAGAGTTCCTAATATATAGGATATGGTTGTAATAGATAAGTACCAGATTAGATATATCATGTAACCACCCACCTCCCAGCCTATATAAATACATGCCACCATAACACCTCAAGCCAGCAATGAAAGACTCATCTCATCTATAGCCTCGCAGCAGCCACCACTCGCCTGTGGGCCTGCCACTGCAGGCAGGATGCCGCAGCCCCGTTCCGCGTCAACAGAATCGTGCGAGGGAGAAACGGCCCTAGCCGTCGATCCGGCGATGAGCGCTCACGATTGAATCTCAAATACCTCATCGTGATCGAAAATCGTAGTCGTTGAACTTGGATCTGTTGGCCGAGATCAGATCGCAGGATCCTTTAATCTCGAGCATTGATTTTAGATCCGACCTCTGTGATAGAATACCGGTATAAGTGATATAAGTCTCTTATCCCTTTCGTCGGATTTGGATCCCACGGCTAGTAATCCACCATACCCCTTCGCCATATCCATCGTTATAAAGAGGCACTCGGGTTTCTTTCAATCAACCCGCCATCCAACCAGTTAGAGATATTTAAAACTGAGTCCCCGATATTTTTATGAATTCAACCCCAAGTTTTCTGGAATTAATGCCTGCAGCCCAGATGTTAAATAAAATGAGTAATATACTTCAGAAAATGTTTTCTAGTATAGTAATAATTCTAGATACGTGTTTAATTCATAAATAATTCATTTTAATTCCTTTTTGATCCATTCTAGTTGCATTAATCTCATATTAATATTGTTTATCATTTAGTAACCTTGTATTACCATAAAAACTATGGTTAAAATCTTGTACCTCATTTGTTTTATAGCAGACACTTAAAACTTTGGAAAATCATAACTTTATAACTTTAACTCCGAATTTTGTGATTCTCGAACCTACGACCTCATAGCAGCGCATAGAATATTCTTTCATTGTTTGTTTTATGTTTGGTGCAATGTTATTTTTATGTACTCCTTGTCCATTTGTATGTATTGCTACGAATAGAAGTGCAGTCACGAGTCACTTGATGACCAAGTTGGTGAAGTACCTGGGAATCTCGAGTCTAAGGCAAGTTTTGCCCTTGATCACTCTTCTTTACCTAATAATGTTTCAGTTAATCACTGTGACATGCTCAGGTTAATTTGATGGGACCTAATAGGCTTCCCTAGCATTGTTTATCCCACACCTTGTAGACAAAAGAACTATTGGGTAGTTTTGCTATTGCTCTACCTGGTTTCAGGAAAGTAATGTTATATTATGTTCATGTTCCAATTCTGTTGTTGTTGATTATTGTTCATGATAAGATCATTATGTTAATTGGAACATGGAGAACCAGCCGGGAAAACTGTGCTACGACAAGGGTGGTATGGGACGCCCTTGGCTGACTAATTAGGAAAGCTAGTGGAGGACTACCTTACCCGAAAGGGGCAAGGGCAGTAGAGGAGCTGCGTATAGGGAGGTTCTCGGGTCGATCATGCTGCGATGGCTTTTCGGACGAGGGATTCCTATGTTGTCCTTCTCAAAAACCATAGCGGGTTTTCTGAAGCTAGTGGAACTTTGTAAAGGCCTCGTAGTGGATCCCTAGCCATTACCTCGGAAGTGTCTAAGGGCCTTGCAAACCCTGGCTAGATGGGATACACGACTTGTGGGTAAAGATGTGCAACCTCTATAGAGTGTAAAACTGGTATATCAGCCATGCTCACGGTCATGAGCAGCTCGGACCCTCACATGAGTAAATTATGTGTTGGGGGCCTTCTTCTCCGCCGAAGGTCCTCTAAGCAAAAACATCTTCAGCAGGACGATATACAAGCAGATACGACATGAAGATATATGTCGAAGCTACAATTGAAAGAGCTTCAGCATGATGGCATACTTAAGACGAAGGATGGCATCGACTTAAAGAGGAAAAGACCACATAGTCCCTGATAATTTGTATTATGATTATGATTAGTTATCAAGGACACGAATGTAATTTTGTCCGGGCTACATCCCGTGCCTATAAATAGATGAACAGTACCCCCGTACTGTTCACACTGGATTGTAATCGCTCTGACGCCATTCCTTACTTTCTTGTCTTCTGTCAAGCCAAAGGTACAAAAGTAATATTAATATCATTGATATTTGTTCATGTTTATATAATAAAGAATATGAATAATCTGATGATTTAAAATGATTATTCATATTCCCTTTGCGTTTCATATGTCCTTATTTACATCCTTGCTTATGGAAATGATGAAGGTATATCCTTCATGACCTTCGTCCGAAGATCATTATATCTTAAGAGAGATAATGCTTCAAAGGACGAAGGTCTTTTAACCATTAACACTTGTGTTGCCTTGTTCTTGGTTCATAGCATCTGAGAACAAGTGACCCACATTGGCGCCCACCTCCGGTGAACTCACTTCCACTATTGTGACGATGGCTTCGTACAACAACCAAGTTGCAGCACCTTCGGTCACAAAGCTGGTGCTCCCAATCACAGGTGGTTCAAGCTCAGAGCCAGCCAACAAGAAGGAGAAGAAGGAAGCACAAAGAAGAGTGCAACATGTTGGAGTGCAAGGACCTTTCATCAGATCTAAGTGGTCTCACATTCCAATCACCTTCTCCCAGGAAGACCTTCAGCTCAAAGATTATCCTCACAATGATGCCATGATTATATCTTGTGTCATCAAGAAATTTCTGGTCCACAATGTTCTGGTTGACACAGGCAGTGCAGCGGACATCATTTTTGCAAAGGCTTTCAGACAGATGCAAGAGCCAGAAGACAAGATACATGATGCAACACACCCTCTTTGTGGCTTCGGAGGAAGACAAATTGTAGCACTTGGTAAAATAACAATGTCAGTTACCTTTGGTTACGTCCATAACACGAGAACTGAACAAATTGTCTTTGACATTGTTGATATGGAGTATCCATACAATGCAATCATTGGTCGAGGGACAATCAATGCCTTCGAAGCAATTCTTCATCCAGCATATTTATGCATGAAGATACCATCGGGACAAGGGCCCATTGCTGTTCATGGGAGTCAAGAAGCTGCTAGGAAGGCCGAAGGGAGCTAGACGGATTCAAAGGCAATCCATAACATAGATGAAGTCGAAGCTTATCAGGAGTACAAGCACAAAAGAGAGAAGGCTGCTTCAGCGGATCAGCCGAAGCCTATTGTTGGGGACTTGTTCTCAAATGCTAAGAGTTAAGAACAAGGCAACATAAAAAATGTTAAGTGTTAAAGTCCTTCGTCCTTCGGAACATTATGTCCCTTCGGGAGATAATGTATTTCGGACGAAGGTCACAAAAGACATACCTTCGTAAACATAACAAGTAATGACGAAGGACTCATATAGGGCATGAAATATAATATAAACACCATCATAGAATCATTTCTATTTTATTAACATGGAAAAATAGAAATGATTTCAAATTACAAATGTACCTTCGGTCCTGAGAGAAGGTAAAAAATACAAGCGTGACGCAAAAGCAGATGCCAAGTCAGCGTGAACAGTACGGGAGTACTGTTCATCTATTTATAGACGCGGGACGCAGCCCACGTAAAATTACATCCATGTCCATTACATTTGTTAATGACTTATGGAAATCTGTCAAGGCCCACGTAGTCTTTTCATCTTTAAGTCGGTTCCCCTTTCCGCTATCGCGACGAAGCTTCCTTGCGCACAGCTCCGGCTGTGCACCATCCTTCGTAGAGCTTGGTAATCAGCTCGCCCTTCGTCTGGTTCAGGCTTCGTCCTGACCATGCTTTGTGTTCATAATTCTGAGTCCGAAGATACCTGTTCACATAATCCACTTGGAAAACATTGTCAAATCATGTTTTTGAGGACCTTCGGAGGACGAAGGCCCCCAACACCTATGCTCCTGTATGAAGACATAGCAGACCAAAAAGTACTCCTAGGATCTCAGTTATCTGGTGAACAAGAAAAGACTTTGTTAAGGTTTTTGTTCAACAACAAAGATGTCTTCGCTTGGACAGCAAACGATCTCTGTGGCGTTAATAGATATGTCATTGAGCATTCACTCAATGTGGATCCATCTTTCAGGCCAAGAAAGCAGAGACTTCGGAAAATGTCTGAGGATAAAGCCAAAGGAGCTCGAAATGAAGTAAAGAGACTTCTCAGTGCTAGTGTCATCAGAGAAGTAACATATCCAGAGTGGCTAGCTAACACTGTTATGGTGAAGAAGGCTAATGGGAAATAGAGAATGTGTATTGATTTCACAGACCTCAAGAAGGCATGTCTGAAGGATGAGTTTCCTTTACCAAGAATAGTCTCCCTTGTAGTTGCAGCAGCTTCTTCGGAACTCATGAGCTTATTGGACTGCTACTCGGGCTATCACCAAATTTGGATGAAGAAAGAGGATGAGCCAAAGACAAGCTTCATAACTCGCAGTGGTACTTATTGCTACCTTCAGATGCCCGAGGGGCTTAAAAATGCTGGAGGAAGCTTCAGCAGAATGACTGCCAAGGTTCTTCACTCTCAGATAGGTAGAAATGTGCTAACTTATGTAGATGACATTATAGTAAAAAGCACAAAACAAGAAAATCATATTGCTGACTTGCAAGAGACATTTGCTAATTTCAGGCAAGCTGGTCTCAAGTTGAATCCAGAAAAATGTGTCTTCGGAGTGAAGAAGGGCAAGTTTATTGGCTGTCTAGTATCAACAAAGGTTATCGAAGCTAATCCAAGCAAGATCGAAGCTATCCTTCAGATGGAACCGCCAAATTCAAAGAAAGGGGCTCAACGGTTGGAAGGAAGGTTGGCATCGTTGAACATATTTATATCAAGATCAGCAGAAAGAAACTTACCATTCTTTGAAATACTGAAGTCAGCCGAAGTCTTTCAAAGGGGCCCGGCTCAACAAAAAACCTTCGAAGAGTTAAAACAATATCTGATAGATTTGACAACTCTAACTCCACCTTCATCAAGAACTCTGTTACTCATATATGTGGCTGCCTCCCATTCTGCAGTCAGTGCGGCACTTGTACAGGAGAAGCAAGATGGCCAAGTAAAAAGAAAAGCCTGGTATACTTCGTCTCTGAAGTACTCAGTTTATCAAAGAAAAATTACACAGAATTGGAGAGGGTATTGTATGCTGTGTTGATGGCCTCCAGGAAGCTTCGGCATTACTTTCAAGCATATCATATAATAGTGCCTTCATCACAACCTCTGAAGGATACAATGAGAAACAGAGAAGCTACAGGAAGCATTGGAAAATGGGTTGCGGAGCTTAATGAATTCACCATTGATTATGTACACAGATCCTCAATTCAATCTCAAGCGTTAGCAGATTTCATTGCTGATTGGACGCCAGGGGCTCAGGGAGAAGAAGCAACAAAAGATGCCAAAGCCTGGATGGTATTCTGTGATGGCTCTTGGGGAACCTTCGGCCTAGGAGCGGCCGCTGTTCTAGTAGCGCCCTCTAAAGTCAGGACATGTTATGCGGTAAAGTTGGACTTTAGTTATACAAATAACATTGCTGAGTACGAAGCTCTTCTTTTAGGGCTTCGAAAGCTAAAGGCAATGGGAATAAGAAGGGCAATCCTCAAAACTGATTCTCAAGTTATTTCTGGCCATGTAGACAATAGTAGCAAGGCAAGGGATCCGAAGCTTGAAAAATATTTGGATGCAGTCCAAAGATTGGATGCTTCTTTTGAAGGATTTTCTGTAAAAAATATTCCAAGGGGGGAAAATGAGCTTGCGGATTTGCTAGCCAAGTCAGCGGCACATGGGCTCCCTTTGCCTTCGGAAGTGTTCTTTGAAACAATAAAAGCACCTTCAGTCGAACTTATGGAGAGAGCACTGTTTACAATATCATCTGTACATAGTGAAGATTGGTGGACTAAGATTATATCTTTCCTCCAAGGCAACTGTCTTTCGGACAACGATGTTTATAATAAAAGAATGGAAGCGAGAGCAAGACCATATGTAATCATAGAAGGGGAGTTATATAAATATGAAGTCTGCTCTCCATTATTCAAGTGCTTGTCCAGAGCCGAAGGTCAAGAATTGATGAAAGAAATACATGCAGGATTATGTGGGTTTCATATCGGATCTAGGCCTTTACTGGGGAAGTTTTTCAGACAAGGATTTTACTGGTCGAAGGCAGCTTCGGATGCAGCAGATCTGTTTCAAAAATGTGAAAATTGCCAAAGATGCGCAAGAGACCAGAAACAACCTTCGTCTTTAACCCAGTTATTACAACCAACTTGGCCACTGCAAAGGTAGGGTCTAGATTTGTTAGGTCCACTTCCACCAGCACAAGGAAATTTGAAATATGTCGTCATAGCAGTGGAATATTTCTCTAAGTGGATCAAAGCAAAGCCCTTAGCCATAATAACTTCGGCCACAATAAAGAAATTCTTTTGGCAAAATATTGTTTATCGCTTTGGCGTGCCGAAGGCAACAACCGTTGACAATGGAACTCAATTTGATGCCGAAACATTTAAAGATTTTTGTGACCGAGTTGGTACAAAAATTCATTTTGCATCAGTAAGGCATCTAGAATCAAATGGGTTGGTAGAGAGAGCAAATGGAATTATAATGACAGGAATAATGAAGTTAATCTTCAACCAGCCTAGAGGAAAGTGGCCAGATGAATTGATCAAAGGGGTGTGGAGCCATAACACAACTATATCAAGGTCAACAGGTTTTACACCTTTCAAGCTTTTGTTTGGTGACGAAGCAATAACACCAGAAGAAGCAAAGACAGGATCAATAAGAACAACAGCTTCAGCGGAGGACGAAGCTGATTCTCAAATAACAAAAGACACTATAGAAGGGACCAGACTTCAGGCCATAGAACACATCAATAAGTATCAGGCCAAAACAAAAAAATGGCGTGATAGGAAAGTTAGATTGAAAAATACCAAGCCAGGTCATTTGGTGCTTCGGAGAGTAGCTAACCCAGATACAGTGGGCAAGCTACAACTGAAGTGGGAAGGTCATTTTTTGGTAGCATCTTCATCAAGACCCGGTTCTTACAGATTGAAGGATATGGACGGCAACGACATACCCAGATCTTGGAATGCGGATGAGCTTCGGCGGTATTATGTGTAATTGATGTAATCTTTTCCATTTTTCCTATGGCACCCTTTTCCTTTCAGGAGGGGAGAAAGGTTTTTAATAGGGCCATAGTTTGTAATTTTTTTCTTCTTATTTATCCCTACGCAATACAAGGGCCAAAATCCCCAAAAAAATGTAACATGTAATATCAGAACCCGCACCATGGAGTGCAAAAAGAGAGCAGGGAAAAGCTCAAAAGTCGTCCCCAAGGGGATGCAGAGCTGAAATCACTCCAAGTATGATGAAGCTACAAACAAGCGTTCCTAAGAGAGCATAGAGTAAGTCCCGAAGCTCAAAAGTCGTTCTGAAGGGAATGCAGAGCCAAATACCACCGAAATAGAAGGTGAAGAAGCTCCAAAGTCGTTCCTAAGGGGATGCAGAGCTTAAATGCCACCAAAATAGAAGGTGAAGAAGCTCCAAAGTCGTTCCTAAGGGGATGCAGAGCTTAAATGCCATCAAAATATAAGGTGAAGAAGCTCCAAAGTCGTTCCTAATGGAATGCAGAGCTTAAAGACTCCAAAGTTGTTCCTAAGGGGATGCAGAGTCTGGGTGTGGCTTCGTGTGCGTTTGGGTCATACATTGGCATGTTACATTACATCATTCATTGCATTCATACACATTCATTAGACATTAGTAGGATCATCATCATCATGACATAAAGCACAAACAAAAATAGTCCGGCTTCGGTGACAAAGTGCTTCGTTGAACACGAAGAAGCTTTGCTTCAAATACAAGCATTTTATGCAAAAGAAATGCTTCGATGTGTACGACAAGAAGGGAAGGTGTTTTTCGCCTTCGGCTCAAAAGATACGTGAATTTCGTCCACAGCAAAGCAATACGTACATGAATGGAAAGGTAAAATTATATTACAAGGTATGGACAAATATACACAGTACCGAGTTCAACCCTGTTGGGGCGAAGGCAAAGACGCTACCCTTCGCTCCAGGCCTTCGTCACCTCGCTGCACCAACGGAGGCAAGATGACCGGCGCGGCCCACCCTTCGTCCTCCTCACTGCAAGACGAAGGCCTATGATGAAGTCTCTCCATCCCACGTCCTCACCCGACCTAGAGGCCCACGTGGGATTCGGCCCACTATAACAGGCCTCGCACGGAGAAACGTGTTACGGGCCTGATTTGTAATAGCTTTTCTATAATGACGGTCTGTAACCCTCCCTTATGGGATTATTCTGGGGATAGTCCAGGTGGCCGAGGGCATAAACGTCCTTACATTGGGACGTTGGACACTTGGGCACCTATAAATACCCCCGTACAGTGCCCTTGAGAGGCTGGATTAACAGAGCAATTGCCATCTCGAGTTAAACCTTGCTTGCACTCTTTCCACTTCCTCGTTGGATCAAGTTTCCCAGGAGAGCAAGTTCCAACATTTGGCGCCCATCGTTCGTGCTACGAACAAACCACCCACAATGGCACCTAAGAGAGCTAGTTCAAAGGCAGCCCCATCCGTCGATGAAGCAGCGAAGGTAGCACTGCTAGCCGAGAAAAAGGGCAAGGCCCTCGCAGATAACACCCCCCAAGAAGCCTGCAAAGATGAAGCTCTCAGCAAGAGACAGCGCAACGAATAACCCACTCCTGAAGGCACCCTACGCACTTGCAGCTCCGGAGGACAACCACAAGCACCACCCCCAGGCTTCGCTCCACTAGAGGGCGAGGACGCAACAGAGGACGACGAAGTCATTGGCGTCTCAGCGGAGGAACAGCTACAGCTACGGGCCCTGCACATCAAGAACTGCAACCTCCAAAAGCAGAAAGAAATCCTCGAGGCCAAGCGCCAACGTGTCTCCACGCAAGCCAAGGTGCGCCAGATGATACGGGACGAGGAGCAGAGGGCTCGGGAACTCGAGCAAGAGATTGCACTCATGCAGCGCGAAGGCCAACACGATCTGCAACATGGCCCGCCCCTCCAACAGCGCACGCCAGTCAGAGACTTATTCATTCCCCAGCGCGGACCCTTCATCCCGCACGCCGTAGCTTTCCAAGGCATCAACTACCTTGATGAGCGAAGCCCCCTGGCTCCGCAACTCCAAGTGTCACCATGGCCCACCAACTTCAGGGCAGGGACCTACCCCAAGTACAACGGTAGCACCAACCCAGCATAATACATCATGAGCTATCAGGTCGTCGTCGCATCATCTGGAGGAGACGACGCCACAATGGCCAAGTCTTTCATCATCGCCCTCGAGGGTCCGACCTTAACCTGGTACACCAGGTTGCCCCCACTGTCCATCGACTCTTGGAAAGGACTCTGAGACAAGTTTCTGCTCAACTTCCAAGGGTACTGACCCGACACCGATGCTTTGGCCGAGCTATCACTCTGCAAACAGCAAGAGAAGGAAACCCTACGGGAGTACTACCGTAAGTTCCTGACTCTCAAGTCACAACTGCCTTCAGTCGACGACCAAATTGCCATACACTACGCCATCAGTGGTCTTCGGGCTGGCGTCCTATACAGTCACTGCATCAGGGACCCACCCAAAAATCTCCAAGAGCTCTATCAGCTGTTCAAGAAGTACGCCAGATCCAAAGAGCTCCATCAGTGCAAGGTCGAGTCTCAGTGAAAGCCCAAAGACCCTCCACAGTCCAGCCGGACCTGGACAAGACCTACGCAGTCAGACTCCGGGTGGGACAACCGCACTCAGTAGCAGGTGCACAACATAGCCAACCAGCACCCCGCCGGTGAGGCCGCTCGCCGTCAAGATTATCCCCCTCAAGGCCGCGGCAATAGCACGCGTGGCCGGGGCCGGGGACGAGCGCAGCAACCACGCAGATATTACTGCATGTTTCATGGCGAAGACTGCACGCACCCGATGAGGGATTGCCCGGAAACAAAGGCCACCAGGGATAGGATGTCTCGGGCACAACCAGCCGACAACCAAAGAGTGGTCACGCACACATATCAACACCACCACCCACAACCATACAACCACGGCCATGCCCAGCATCTACCCAACCACGCATATCAGCACCACCAGGAGGTACAAGTCATACCACCCCCACTCCCGCCTCTGCATCAACCAAACCTACACCACCAAATTCACCCCCAAGCACCAAAATAAGAAGACTTCGCCGATCAGCCGTATCACGGAGTCATTCACATGATCACCGGAGGGTCCAGCGTCGACTTCGACACGAAGCGGCAAAAGAGGGATCACTACCGAGCGTCAACCACATCGCCATCATAGGCCCAGTCGTGCAGACGAAGTAGTCACATGTGCCACTAACCTTCGACGCCAGAGATATTGATCTGCGCAGCGCACCCCACATTGAGGCCATGGTAATCAACTGTAGTGTGGCAGGCTAGGACCTGCACAAAGTCCTAGTTGACACTGGCAGCCAGACGGACATCATCTTCCTCCACGCCTTCGACCGCATGGGCATCATCCACAACTTACTTAAGCCTTCGGACAATCCCCTATATGGCTTCGGTGGCAAGGGCACTTTCCCTGTGGGTAAGATAGAGCTACCCCTGTCCTTCGGCGTAGCACCCAATGCGCGAAGCGAACAGGTCACCTTTGACATCGTGGACATGGTCTATCCCTACAATGCCATAATGGGTCGGGGCTCCATCAATAAATTTGAAGCAGCCATTCACGGATTATACCTCTGCATGAAAATTCCGGGCCTGCAAGGCGTGATAACGGTTTACGGTAACCAGCAGACTGCGCGTAACATTGAGAGAGACTTCGTTCCAAGTTAATGGAACGTACACTGCCTTACAACGCAGCGCGAAGTC
Organism: Zea luxurians; assembly: GCA_029449295.1. Classification (NCBI taxonomy): domain Eukaryota; kingdom Viridiplantae; phylum Streptophyta; class Magnoliopsida; order Poales; family Poaceae; genus Zea; species Zea luxurians. Next base: position 87,259,186 of record JAOPSE010000001.1, on the reverse strand, counting down.
TCAGAGGCTACCCGCCCAGTCGCCAACGAACATGCAAAGGCACAGCTGCAGAGCAACGACGGAACGAAGACAGTTCCCCTCGACCCGGCGATGCCCAAGCAAACAGTCATTATAAGCGAAGACCTGACTTTGCAAGACGAGGAGAAACTCATCTCCTGTCTCTCCAGAAACAAGGACGTCTTCGCCTGGTTTGCCCTCGACCTGGTCGGAGTCAGTCACACCGTCATCGAGCACAGCCTAGGCATCGACCCTTCGGTGCGCCCAAAGAAGCAGCGGTTGCGCAAAATGTCCGATGAAAAAACAGAAGGCGCCAAAGCCGAAGTACACCGCCTGCTGGAGGCCAATTTCATCGAACCAATCGCCTACCCTACGTGGCTCGCCAACGTAGTCATGGTCAAAAGAAAAGCGGTAAGTGGCGGATGTGCATCGATTTCACCAGCCTCAACAAGGCCTGCCCCAAGGATAATTTCCCTCTACCATGGATCGACAAGATAGTCGACAGTGCAGCCGGATGCGAAGTCATGTCACTTCTCGACTGCTTCTCCGGCTACCACCAAATATACATGAAGGAGGAAGACAAGGCCAGTACCAGTTTCATCACACCCTTCGGCACGTACTGCTTCATCAGGATGCCGGAGGGACTCAAGAACGCTGGGTTAACCTTCTCTCGCCTCACCAAGACGGTGCTCAAGAGCCAAGTAGGTCGGAACATTTTCACGTATGTGGTCGACATCGTCATCACCAGCAAAAATAAAGCAGATCACCTGGCTGACCTCCACTACACCATGACACAATATTGCCAACGGATTGTCTGATGGTAAAACACCTAAATAGCGTCGCATAGTCCGTCGGTAAAGAGCTTTGCCGACAGATAATGTGTGTCGGCGAAAGTCCTGTCGGCAATAACCTTTACCGGCAGACATAGATCTACCGACAGACTATCTGTCGGTAATGTTTATATTATTGCCGATAGACATATCTTTGCCGTCAGACAAATTTTTGCCGACAGATTCTTGTGCCAATAGCTTGTGTGTTGCTAAAAGTCTATATACCGACAGATTGTCTGATGTTATTCCCTATGTGCAGTTAAAAAAAACATGTATACAAATATAAGCTAATGAAACAAATAATAAACTGATTATGATGCACATTACAGGACAACTTGAATAATATGTAGCTCAGAATATATGAAATTTGATTACTAAAAGAAAGAGATCAATCTTTGACTTTGAATTCCAACGTATATTGTTTTGGAACACAATTTGTGTGATGAACATATAAAAAATAATAGCATACATGTTTTCTAAATTCTGAAGTGATCTTTCAGTTCAATTACATGCAAAGTCTAAAGATTCATCTAGCTAGCAAACTAAAATCTCTCCATCAGCTGGGTGATGTTACACCAACGGCTAGCATGCATGCGAGTAATCATTTTTTCACACACTTCAAGCACTCTGATCCTTGCTTCCAGCACCTCCCCTACAACATATTTTGATAATTTGTCAATTACTATATCAACAGGTCTATAAACTCCCAACAGAAAATTCAAACTGAAAGTTTAATAAAAGTATTAAATTGCAAAAAGTTCGGTGATACTGCTGATGAAAGTAAATCACAAAGATGAAAGTAAATCACAAAGTTCGGTGTACTGTAGATGAAAGTTTAAGGGTGAATGGAGAGATGGAGTTTTATGAAGTCATTTAGGTGGGCACATACTATACCTTGACAACAGCAGCATGCGTACTTTGTCAGTATTAGCAAAGATGGGCCAAAAGATCACCGAATAAGTTCTGAAGAGGACAAAACAAAGACATGAATTTGGACATTAAAAATTAAGACAAAATAGAGACAGCATGCAGAAAATATATGAAGAAAATAGTATGAGATTTATGGAATTTCTATGTAATTTCTAGCAAATACATGAATCGAGTCACGTTTGTGAAGTTCACGTGTACTTTTGTGAGTTCTAATCAAACATTTTGTGTACAGTATGTGAAAGGAGGCCATCTTTGTTTAGATAAAGGAAAATAATCCGACATCAGCATTCACGCGTGAATGTTTATAGCCTAAGAGGCCATCTATCTTAGTTTAGTTATTTCTCCTAGCCAGCTGGAATATGTATATGTTTACGATCATACCCAGTTTTTATACATTTAATGCTTACATTTTTCATGCAGCTTCTATTGAAAAGGATATATGGGCTTCTGGAAGTGCTAACGAAGAGTATCTCAAGGCACTTAATGCTTTGCTGAGTAACTTCCTTCGTCTGAGGGTCACTGAACCTGCCACATTGTGCATTCCTCATCTTGTAACATTCCCTAAACTGGTTCTGAGGCAACTCAAGAGGCAGCACTAGATTCACTATGGTCACGTTTGGTTAGCTCTACCAAGGACAACTAGGCTCCTCCGGTGCAAGCACACATGTTTGGTTGGGTGCGCTTGCAATCTAGCTAGGCTGAGCATGTGCAGAAGGTTCCGCCAGGCCTGGCTCTCTCTATGCAAGATTTTTATCCGTTTCTATGGAGCCTGGCTAATCATGGGAACCAAACAAAGACTCTGTCAGACCAAGCTAATAGTGTATGAGAAAGCAAACATATTCTTTGCACGAGCGCAAGGGCTACTAGGGGCCTGGCTGGCACATGTAGTCCTGGCTACAGAGGGAAGGGAACCAATCGCGCCCTATATCTTCTCAGGCAAGCTTGGTCAGCTTGCCCAGCTGAAGTGTTTAAAGCACAATCAGTCGCTGCATCAGAGGCTATTCCTCTACTTCAGTACTTGATACAGTCTGGCCCACCGTGATTTCAAGAAAAGGCAGAATTGCTTCTTCAGTGCTTGCCTGGGACTCTTACTGTTACGATAAAATGTGGCAGAATTGCTTCAAGAAAAGGCAGAATTGCTTCTCTATCCATTATCCTCGTTCTGAGGCTATGCTTCCATCCAACATAGAGCACCAATCCTTTCAGATTCTAAACTTTATAAAAGATCGATCCCAGGAAGGCTGAGTTGCAAATCTTGATAAAACAGAACCCAGGAAGATCGATCCCAGGTACATTGATGGCTAAAACATCAAAAGAGAAAAGAAACTAACCTAGGTCTAGTCAGGAATTTTGACTTAGACTAAGTAACTTGGACAGGGACCCCTAGACTTGGAAGACCGACTTAGACTTAGCTAGGTTCAAGAAAGTTTGGTCCACACATCATGATTAGAACAAGTGGCGCCTTCACTAAAAATACAAGTCTAAAACTAAACTGTAAACTGTTGTAAACTGTAAACTATTTACCTGCTGTAAACTAGATGTCATTTATTTCAAGAGTCTGAAAACATATTTTCAGGCAAAATATTTACCTTCTGCTGTAGAACCTTGGGTCAATGTTGATTTTTTGTTACGACCCATCTAAAAATACAGAACATTAGAAGCTTGTTCCATTAATTACATAAATAAAAGACAAGGTTGTAGTATTACTTTGTTTGTTGGCCATGCAATGGGCATAAAAAGAGCATCCCCCAAACTCTCTACACCTAAGTATGGTCGTGGCAGAGTACTTTCCCTTTTTAGCACGCGAGTCACAAAAACCTGTGTGAACTCCCTTCCAAGAGGAACATCTGCAACCTTAGTGGTTGGGTCGGTTGAGATAATATTTGCTATTGCAACAGGAACTTCTGATCTCATCATAGAATATAATATGACTTCTTTACCAACCAAATAAAATATGCGAAGTAAGATTACAAAGTTCAAATAATGAAACATAAATATGAAGTGATAGATGAGAAATTACATGATTATCGTCTGCATTTTGTGGTGATCCATGATTTCTTTGAGGTACCATTGTTGCAATGTCTCGCCTGCGACTTTGCTCTTCAATAGTATTAACATCTTCACGATTCCTTAGACGACCCACAGTGCTTGCAACTCGCCTAGTAAGCTGCAAGTCATCTTCAACCATATTTTGTGAATAGTCATTACCATTGTAATCATGTGCCACCTCATCTGACCGATGCACCCTTGAGTTCTAAAGAAAAATAAAAAGGGAAAAAGTGTTAGTGAGATAAAGGAAACAAGCCTAATTAACTGGATAGACGGCGAACTGCTCGATATATGCTACACTGACTAAACATATGCAATATTATATCACTTGTCGAGAATTAGACCCATGTTGTGATGGGCTTTCTATATGTTTCACCCCTTGAGCTGCTACCATCATTTGATAAATTTGATCCATTTTTTCTTTCATTTGATTCATATCCTGTCTTAAGGCTCTAACCTCTTGCTCAGACTGACTACGAGCTTGCAATGCCATTTGAAGCTTTGTTGATATTTCCATTTGAGTTCCAGGGGTGCCTACATCTTGTGGAGTTGGTCCTAAGCCTAAACCACGAATACGACCTCTTGGTTCTTTCTCTCCAAAAACATGTGCATATAAATCACCATCTTCAATACTTCTGTCCTTCAGTTCTGGGTTCTCAGCAACAGCTTCTTCAAATTTATTCTTAAGAGGACCACACATATGTTAT